>CM048747.1:472420593-473620593 GCA_026315105.1 Locusta migratoria
AACATCCCACCACTTATATTCACCACCCTCGTTTAATTTTGATATTTTCGTCGATGAATGATTCAATCCATACGCAACTTTAATTTTCAGAATGATCATTTATGTTTGTTATTATAACTGTTTTACAAATGTCAAGGCTGTGTTTCCCAATACAATAGATAACAAATTAGATGGACTTATATATAGGCACTGAACATTCCATACTTATGCTCATCGTCCTTATTTTAATCGTGTTATTTTCTTTATGTGAATCAATGCATAATATTCAGTTGTATCATAATCTTCTCTTAATTACATTACCACCGACCAATCGAAAATAGGTAGTAAATTGACTATGAGGTAATCCGTATTGTGCTGACTGCAATTAAGAGATTTATTTCACGCCAGACGTGTTTTGCCTTTTATTTTAAAAGTATCTTTGTGGTCTGTACATGATACAATAGTTTGCATAATTTTATATATAAGAGATTTTGGAACTTTGTGCGTGTTAGACCTATGTGCTTACTGATATTCAGTTTACTCACGGTGTTGTCTCATCCTAACATTTCACTGCTATTTCTCCGTCGTCTTGGATGGAGTAGGTTAGTTCCTGACATGTGTTTCATGGTTGTGAACGGCTCTTTTCGTTGGTTTTTGTGCTGTTTCTTCCGTTTCATTTGTAATCGCTTCACTTCACTTATTTGAAACTGCGTACAGGTTGCATATCTCCTGTTTTTAGTGGAATGCCTTTAGCTTTGTTTATCACTTCACCACAGTGTCGTTATGTTGTTTTTGTCTATTCATTTGTTTTTCGTGCGGTCTGTGAATGTTAGGAACGTAATATATATACTGTATTTATATCTAGACATATAATTTAAATCAACGTAAGTGTATGTGTGTGCATGAGTAATTTTTAATTTCAGAGAACAGGACGTCTGAACTGTTTCTCAGATAAGTAAATGCAAGTTTAATTGGGAAGTGGTGATGGGGGTAGGGGGGAGAGGGATGGGAGGCTAGGGTTGTGAGTAGTGGTTTTATTGTTTGTGAGGGGGGGTTGACTTTCAGAGTGTTTATTTTTATGTTAGGTGGTCAATAAGATCGAAACGTATGTTGTTTCGGTTTGGTCATTTATGAGATATTTTGGATATGGTAGTTTTCTTGAAGGGTGACAAGGTCTTTCTTGTTGTTTGTTTTTATTATTTCCATGTCTGCGTCTCTGGTGGTGATTTTGTGTTGGTTTTAGTGGAAGTGCTCTGCAAAGTTTGACTGGCTTCTTTTCTACTTCCAGGCTCGTATATGTTCTTTATATTATCTGGTGTCAAATTTTCTTTCAGTCTGACCAATGTATCTTTCGTCACAAGTGTTGCATTTGGGTTGGTATATTCCTGATATTCAGTTGGTGTATATCAACACAAAATCACCACCAGAGACACAGACATGGAAATGCTTTTAAAATAAAAACCGAAACACGTCTGGTGTAAAATAAATGTCTTAATTGCAATCAGCAGAAGATGCATTACCTCTCATAGTCTGTTGTAACAGCTGCTGCGGATGATGCCCACACAACTAAACAAGGTAATAAACAGTTCATTATTATGAAAATAATTCCTATATCTGTTTAAAGATTTATCCCATTATCTGACAAGACGGCCAATGCCTTCATGGACGTTTTCGGTTATTGACAGAGCCGTGAGTGTTTCCAGGAGTGTACCTTTTCGTCTGAAGCAAATCTAGAACCGTGGATGTTTTATGATGTTTAAATGTTAAACACCAAGTATTTTTTTCAGTTTGTCGAAAACCACTCCCGAAAGCAGATCCTGTCTGCGGCTATTCGGCCGCAAATAACGCGGGGTAAAGCATTAGATATACAGAGTTGAACAATCCGTCATTTTGAATCGCAATCCGACGACAGTGTTGTAATCTTTGTGTTCCGTAGCAAAGTGAACCAGCAAATATTTCGTGATTTTATTTAGTGTGAAATGTTTGGTTGTGCTGCTCCGAACTGTTCAAATAATAGCAGATATGTACTCTACAAGTTTCATACCTTTCCTTCCAAAATAGATCGGTGTAAAAGGTGGCTTGTAAATACCAGACGCCAAGTATAAAAGCCAAAATCGAGCTATCTGTGTAACGTTAAGAACAAAACTTTTTTTTTATTTTTTTTTATTTGTAGTACTTAGAAACAGTTATGCTCACAAAGAGGTAATAATGAAAACATAGAACTATACAGGTAAGCAGATTGTTAACGCAACATACAGTCTGTTTAAAGTAAGCTACTTTTCTTGATTTTATTTAAACTAACTGGAGCTATTCTAAGAGCTGTTAATTGTATTTTAAGTGATGCATGGGTGTAGCTGGTTTAACCCAGCTCGTGGTTTTAAATTATATTAGTCTTCGCATTAGTTTAGTGTTTAATTTAAATGTGTCTCTCAACACGGGAATATATAGGCCTAAGACAACCTGTGAACAGAATGTCTGAGAAAGAAAAAAAATCCGAACTTCGCAAAAAAATGCCAACAGGAATTAAGTCGTACATGAAAGACATTAAATTCAAAACTAGCATGTAACATTCACTTTATCTCAAAGTCCATGCTACCAGAAAGTCTTTATTTAGACATTCAAAGTTATTAAACACATTTTGACGGAAAGTCTTCTCTGAAAAATATGCGCGGCATTAGAGGGCGGAATACCGGAAGTACAATATCGCAATTGAACATTACTCCGTAATTGTTATCGAATGCAACTCTTAGATACCATAAACGTATGCGGAGGTACCATTTAAAAACCAGAAAATACGATAATTGCAACGTATTATAACTGCATGTGTTAAATATTTAGAACGGCATCATATGCCTTATTTTGGAATGTAAGTGAATGAATCATATATCTAAATATACATCTAATCACTAACTTTAATATAAAAAGGAACCACTTCCTGATGTTCTGCAAAACTTATTTATTCGTCACAAACCAGCTTTCAGCTTCTTAGGCCATCGTCAGGTGACAACTGACCGTAGTAGACATGTTGTCAAAGATGTAACAAACATGTTACAATTTACAATAATGTTATCACATAAAATCGATGCTTCACAGGAAAGTTCATTACAATTACATATTTATGAAAGTTATTAACATGTATATAAAATATCATAAGTATGTGTAAAGTATCTAAACTGACATTCTTATTATTATTCTTTTTTGTAATGGAAAGTTGGGAAATAAAACTTACTTCAATAGAGATGTAAAGGGTAACTGTATCTGATTGTAAGGACAAAATTCAACCCCAATCTCAGAGTGGTGTGTACATAATCACGTGCAAACGTTGTGGGATAATGTATGTTGGTCAGTCTGGTAGGACTTTAGCTATTAGATTGTCAGAACACGAGAGAAGCTGGAGGTTAAAAAAGACAGATTCAACCTTTGCTGAAAATTTGCTCAGAGAAAACCATGATATGATGTACACTGTGGAATCCTACACCCTGAAGAAAAGCAGAAAGATGACACTACTGGAAATATTGGAAATCAATAGACATTTGGCTTAGGATGCCAGTTTAGTATTAAACGATCAGATCCAGTTCCCCTTTACACCTCTACTGAAATAATTTTTATTTTCCAACATTCCTTTAAAAAAATATATTATTATTATGTAAGTTTGTATCCCTCACATATACTTGTGATATTTTTATATGAATGTTAATAACTTTCATAAATATGTACTTGTAATGAACTTTCTTGTGAGGCATCGACTTTTTGTGATAACATCTTTGTAAATCGTAACATGTTTGTTACATCTTTGAAAACATTTTTACTACAGTCAGTTGTCACCTGATGATGGCCTAAGAAGCCGAAAGCCGATTTGTGACGAATAAATAAGTTTTACAGAACATCAGGAAGTTGTTCCTTTTTTATAGTATTATCATGTTCTGTCAAGCACCGAAGGAAAAGTCAATTAATCTCACTAACTTTAAGTTGCTTGCCTCTTACAGTCAAATGTAAGCAAATAAATTTACTATGCTGTAATATTTTCTGCGTTATGAAAGTATATTTAATGGACTTAAGAGCATATTAAAAAGCGCAAGCGATCCGTAGTCTTTAAATGCGCACCTTCAACGTGGGATTCAAAATGACGGATTGATCTGCTTGTACTATACAGTGCTCTAACGCGGGGGGTAGGCTACCGTAGGGATGGCGGTTATTGCTGATACAACAGGTTTTCGTTTATACCGGTTCTTTACATCTCCGGTTTAACCACACTGTACAAATTGCTCAAGATAACCGGTTTTTTAAATAACCGGTTTTCCGTTTTTTATTGCTATTATTTTCAGTAGAGTTCGACCGAAACATATTTTGCAGCCGAAACAGAAACGGTAATCGTCGGTTCTTCTAGTTTCGACCGAAACTTACGAAATTTAGTTAATATTTAGGTAAATTTCCGTTATACGACAAATCACTAGTCTTTCCATGTTTTGCAAGGTCCCCTCCCAATACTATCCCTTGTTGAGTGTGTGTAAGCCTAGCTAGGAGTCCGTAAAATACGGTATACGAAGCATACAGATTTACTGGCCTAGTATTTCCATCAGGCAGTTGCGAATATTGAGCCGACCACTCCGTAAGTTGGACTTGTTAGCCAGCACATACGAATATCTCGTTATATACACAATATATATATACTGTGAGTTACAATCAGTAAATAAACTCCATTCAGTGCTGCAGATGTAAATCGAAAAATAGAATCACTTTTCCGACTAACAGTATGAGTCAGTGAAAATTTACGCAAATTGAACTAGGAAAGCTCTGTACCACATGATCAAAGAATGTTCAAATGGGTGTGAGTTCTTATGATACCTAAATGTTTAGGTCATCGGTCCGTAGACTTACAAACTACTTAATCTAACTTAAACTAACTTACGCTAAGGACAACATACACAGCCATGACCGAGGGAGGAGGGAGGACTCGAACTTCCGACTGGAGCAGCCGCGCAGTCCGTGACATGGAGACTCAGACCGCACGGCTACCTCGTGAGGCACCACATGATCAATGTTACCTAAACCCATATTGGTTATTAAAAAAGTCCCTTGCTTTCAAGGAATCACATTAATAAAACTTGTTGGCAAAACAATATGATAACACATTAAAAGTTATTATTCCAAGCTTACATACTAGTTATATGAATCGAATTTACCTTATCTTCCAAGGAACATTTTGGATGCGTTCTCGTTAAGTGACATAGCATATTTGTAGTACCTCCACCGGTTTTCAGATTTTTAAAGCAAATGGAGCATTGTATCTTACTGCTCCCGTACTTCCACACTCGAGATGGTGCCATTTAAGACACAACCGATGTCCGGCGATGCCAGCAAGGAACTGCCGCATGACCAGACGGAGGCAAGTCTCGTACACTGCCGGTGCACGCGCGTCGTCTAATAAGCCACGTCACATGGCAACAGGTGCATCGATGCCTCAATAGCTAATTCAAATGTTTGTAAAGTCTATGGGACTTAACTACGGGGTCATCAGTCCCTAAACTTACAAACTACTTATGAACTAACTAAGACTAAGGACGGCACAAATATCCATGCCCGAGGGGGGATTCCAACCCCCGACCGTAGTGGCCGTGCAGATCGTGACTGGAGCGCCTCAATCTCCTCGGCCACCGCGGCCGGCTCATCAATAGCTGCACCAGTCGTTCAATTCTTATGCCACGCGTTTGTTGCGCGTTTCTAACTGCCGGGATCGTTCTTAAATTATCACTGATCGCTTTTCTTAGTTACTGCGATGACCTAATATTTCACAGCAGTGGAAATTTTAGGAATAGCCCTAAATATTAGGGTTTACTAGTTCTTTTTTTATTATTTACAAAAATACACATTTTCAACCACCACTACAGGAAGTAGTCGTACCGGTTTTTAACCCGGTTCTTGGCAAAATAAAAAAAAAAAAGAAAGAAAAAAAAAAGAAAAAAAAATCCGACACCAAATAAATACAGAAGAAAAGCGGTTATTCAAAACTAAAATACCAGTAGCGGTTTTAACCGTTCGGTTTTTCCCATCCCTAGGCTACCGTGACGTCTTGCAGCGTCACTGAATGCACGAACTCAGGCGAGAGCGCCCGCGATCGCAAGGTAGCCAGCCGGCCGTGTGCCACGCGCTGCCGGAACAGGCAAGGTCAGCCGCGCCGTAACGGGACCCACCGGCTGCCCGGCTCCTCAGCTACTCGGTGTGCCGGTGTCTCGCTACAGCGGCCGGGAACCGGTTTGCCGGCACGCGTCCGTCACTCACTTGCTCTGCGCCCCTGTGTTTACGTGCAACACAGCTTCTGGGTTACGACAATCGAATTCTGAAAATCGTGGTATGGAAAATCGATTCCATATTTGCAGACAGTTCTGCGATTGGATTTGAAAGGACACAGTTCGTAATAATTGACGGAAAGTCATCGCGCAAAACAGAAGTGACATCTGGCGTTCCTCAGGGAAGTGATTTAAGGCTCCTACATTTACCTGTCCTTGTAAAATATTTAGGATCAGTTCTCCTAGACGGTTCGTGGATGATACCGTCGTTTATGGGTTCGTCAAGTCACCATAAGATCAAAGGCAATTACAAAACCGTTTATTTTATTTGCATGGTGGGAATTGACCCTAAATAATGAAAACTGAGAAGTCATCCATATCAGCACTAAATTTAATCAATCAGGCTTTACTTACACCATTAGATTGGATTGGTGGTTCGTCTCATAGATCCATGTTGAGAAGATCCTCGTGGATGTGGAACAGGTCATTTTTTTTTCTTTACAATCTGATATTATAATAATACTAATAGTATGACTACAGATAATACTTCAATTTGTTCTAGATTTTTAAAAATCCTCGGTGGAGTAGAAGGAGTTGGTCACTAGGAAGCCTCGCCTTAAACTGCTCTTTATTTGTAAGTAAGTTTTTAAGGTCTGCTGGTAAATTATTTAAAATGTGTGTTACTGAGTAGTGCATCCCTTTATTGAACTAAAGTAAGTGCTTTTAAGTCCTTGAGTAGATCGTTTTTGTTCCTATAATTCTATGTATGAAATCTGTTTGTTTGGAAATGGGGTATATGGATTATGACAAATTTCATTACGGAATGACTATACTGAGACGCAGTAGTTAGTATTCCCGGTTCTTTAAAGTGCCTTTTACAGGATGTGCGTGAATTTACTCCACAAATAATGCTTATTACACGCTTTTGGACTATGAAAACTTTTTCTTGGCTACAAGAGTTACCCCAAAATATTATACCTTATGCAATTATGGAATGAAAGTAAGCAAAGTATGCAAGCTTTTTCATTTTTATGTCTCCTATGTCTGATAACAATCACACTGTTGGTCCCTTTAAAAATGAAACCAACCAACCAATCACACTGCCAAAAACCGATTTGTTAATTCGTTTCTGCAGTTCTGCTGTGCTCCCCCAACTGAATTTATTATCAAGCTGTAATGCCAGGAATTTTATACTGTCAACTTCTGTCTGCTCTGCCTCACACTTTATGCAAATGCTGAATGAAAACCCTTACATGTTCTGTACTGTATGTAGTTAGTCTTTTCAAAGTTTAATGTCAATAAATTGACTTTAAAACCTTTATTAATCTACACGCAAATATCATTTGCAGACTACATGATACACCAGTCAAAGTTACAGGCCGTAAATTCCACTAATACCAGGGAAATATAACTACGAACGTGTCGGAGAGAACACACTAAAAAATCTTGTGAGGAAGGCGAACCATTAGCGCCGTTTGATTGGCAGAACACGTAGAAGATGAAACAGTTCTACTAAAGAAACTGCCCACAATACAGTTGTCCATCCTAATTTGGAGCATTATGCGCATTGTAAGATCTCCGCTAAATGATACAGACCGATGATATAGAGAAAGTTCAGAGAAAGGCAGCTCGTTTTGTATTATCACGATACTGTACAGAGAGTGTCACGGAAATAATGCACGAGTTGGAATAGAAATCATTTAAAGAAAGGCGTTGTTTGTAGCGGCGATATCTATTTGCGAAATTACCTTCAACCACTCTCTCCTCCGAATGCGAATACATTTTGTTAGCACTCACTTGGATATGGAGATATGATCATCTTTTGAAATAAGAGAAATCCGATCGAAAACTGAAAGTTTAGGTGTTCATTTTTCCAACGCGCTGTTACAAACTGGAACGGTAGAGAAATATTGTGAACACGGTGCTCTGCTAGGCACTTAAATGTGATTTGCATAGTAAAATGTGTAGACATATTTTCACGTCATGAAATACTGCGGAATGGTTTTGGTGTATGACCTGAGCGCTAAAATACTTAGTTTTTGAAGGTGAAAAAACAGAAAGTAATAAGTAATTCATGGCTGCTAAACACAAGGATAGATTTAGGAAGTGGGGGGACGGGGGGGGGGGGGGTACAGGGACTCGGGGAGAGAGAAAGATAGGCAGAGAATCTGAACATACGAGTAATTAACTTTTACTGACAGACATTATGTAGCTGTAAGTTTAAAAGGACAAAATCCCTGTAAGTAACATAACGTAAATTGACTTTTTGTGTTATGTTTCCTTAATAATTGCTTTTGCTCCTTTCTTGTTAGTAACTTGCTATAAAAATAAATAAAAGTCGTTTATTGTTTTGTGATTACTTGGGAGATAAATGCGATATTATGTACGTTTTATACATCCGTAAATAATGTTAAAGGATTTAACTACTTGAAAAAAAATCGTGATATTATAGGGCTGCGATAAGACTGGAGTGTTCAGGTGTCTTCGGTAAACAGTTTATGCCAATGGATTTTTTTCCTAGACACTAAGAAATAGTACTGCCATGCATTATAAACAGTTATTGGAGCAACTTAGAAACTTAATGAGTGCGGTAGCATTTCGTGTCTAGGGGCATCGTGACGTTGAAAACGATCCGAAATAAATGAATATCCTGCAACTAGAGCAGATGTTCAAAATATTCAAATGTTTGTTGAGCCTGAGGGACGTAACTGCGGGGTCATCAGTCACTAAACTTACAAACTACTTGTGAACTACCTTGTACTAAAGACAACACAAACATTCATGCCCGAAGGGGGATTCGAACCCCCGACCGTAGTGGCCGTGTAGGTTGTGACTGGCGCACCGCAGACCCCTCAACCACCGCGGCCGGCCTAAGCAAATGTTTCCTGCTCCTGGCATAACCAGGTAAAATCGTCTTCCCTTGGCGAATTAATGTACTTCCATTAACTGCCAATGCACTACTAGTTTCGGCGCACAATGGCGTCATTCTCAAGAGCCTATGATCACAAAAAGTATTACAATGATTAAACCACATTAAACAGTAATATGTTAAAAAAAATTAACACAAAATAAAAAAGAGGATCGGCAGTATGGAATTCTACACTCATCAAAATGACTATCAAACCATGTGCGCCGCGCGTGAATGGCCGTGTGATCTGGGGCGCAGCGCCGGGGAGTACGCTGCCGCTCCCGCCAGGGGTTCCAATCCACCCTCGGGAATGGGTGTGCGTGTTCTCTTTAGAATGAGTTAGTTTAAGTAATTTGTAAGACTAGGGTCCGAGACCTTAGCAGACCGTATTGTACAATTGTTTGAGTTTTCAAGTGGTCAGTCTTATTCAGTTTTCAGTGCAATTATTCGAAAGTTTTAAATATGTGTAGAAACTAATGCCAATGTTGCATGACTTCCTGTATATAGGGATCCGCATATACCCATCTGGCCAAGCTGAGAAACAATTGCAAATCGAATTAAATTCAGAGCCTGAATACCCTGTTTTCAGCTAGGGGCAATTGTTACACTCTTTACGATGATGAACGATGAAAGAAATGTGCCCACATCTGAACACAGGGCATTCAGGCTCAGAATTTTTTTTTTTTTTTTTTTTTTTTGTAAATCTAGAAAATTTTCACTTTTTTTTAATCATTGTAATGTTTTTGTAAATATAGGCACTTGAAAATGACGCTATAAAGCACAGAAACTAATATGCATTAATAGTACTAATAGATGGAAGTACATTTAACAGTTTTTTCTTACATATACATACAAATACACTATATGTGTAGACAAGCTGCTTTAAGAGAGCGCGCTTCTCGGTTGCTCCCTCCAGGAGGCGCGGCGCCGGCGTGTGATTGGCTGCCGGTCATCCGCTGCCTTCTTTACTATCGTTTTCGTGCGTCTAGCATGTGGCGCTGACTTTACGCCACAACAGTTTGCCGCCGCGCATTGTCGTGTAAAATGGGTGGCTTGCGCAGAAAATGTTGCCGCTGCTTTCTCAAAGCTGGTTGCAGGGTAATGCTCTAAAAACGAATATTCAACCCTGATTCAACTCCGTTGTTCCTCCAGTGTTTCGAAAATATATTAACACCGTTACGTTAGACCGTTCGCTCACAAGTGACTATGGCTGTATGGGGTTGGAACACTTGCGGGGAGTGACACTTGCGGGGAGTGACACTTGCGCGGAAACCGGGGCCCTTGGGACAGCTAATGGCTTTCCCTGGGTACAGGCACACCAAGAAGTCTAACACTGCCGCTAGTTGTCAAGTTTCCACACTGTCAACATAACACGAAACTCAGGGAAATTGCACAACCCTTTGCAAGCTGAAGAGCAATATAGTAACTTGTTCTAACTACGTATTAATTCGTTGAGTGTTCCTCCTGAAAACAAAAAGGTATTTTAATAGTGATAACGTTTGGAGAGTTATTAAGACATTCTCTGCTACTACAAGACGACGACTTTCCACAGTCATACCTCCTAAAAGCATATTATTCAGAACAATAAGCATATCAAGACACCTGCGCAAACAATAAATATATTAGGCACAGATACGTTGATGTAATTGAACGCTATGTAGTTAACCCCACTATCACGCAACTTCCATCTCTTTAAAAATAGCTACTATGCTTTTTAATAGGAGACGCAACCTTAAACCATCAATTAAAAAACGTTAATAATAAGTCAATGAGTATTTTACATACTTTAAGCGTTTATTCGTAGACCTCAAAACGATTTGGCTGTATTCGAATTACAAATACATCTAAGAAATATTACACACCGAAAAATGCTAAGAAAAATTCTATTTTCTAGAACCGTCATATAGAACCATTTTTACTCCGAACTTGGCATAAACCAACAGGGAGAAACAAGTTGCAAGACTTCCAGGAAAAATGAAGCGAATTTCGCAGCCAGTAGTTGGTTATAAATTACATTCCCTGTTAACGGTATAAATATAAATTACGGAATACGCGGAACTCTTGTTCAGTACAGTCAAAAAGGTCTAAGGTAATAGGCAGTGGTTTACAATCAGATATCCGTATCACTCTCCTCCTCAAGAAGTCTGTGTGAAGATTTATATTCAGAACATTCAAGGAAAAGGCTACTGTGGTGTTGAAACCACAATAAGCAGCTCATTTACTCAGGAAGAGAAAACGTTATGGTGCCCGTAAATTTGAATGGCTGTATCTCTTGTAGTAACATTCATTTTTTGATTAAATGTTAAAATCGAATATGTTAGAATTTTGTTTTTCTAAACTCAGTGCCAACTTTTTTTGTCGAAATTTTTGCAGGAAGTAGTCTTGACGTGATTTCATACTTCTATGCATCAATATTATCAGACATGTAATTTGTGTCACAAATTGCGCGGCCGGTCCTTCCTCGGACATGGTTATGTTTGTTTGTACTTTGCCTAAGTTATTTCAAGTAAGATTAAGTAGTGTGTAATTCTAGCGCCCGATGACCTAAGTAGTTTTGCCGCATAAGACTACACATATACACGTAATTTATTTATTTCATCACCACATCTAAGTACTAATAATTAAAGAAACTTGAATGTAGAAATTTGAAATAAACACTGAAAACAAATGAGAGATATAAGATGAATGCAAAGAACCGTTGAATTATGTCTTGTGAATGTACCTACAAAATCTGCCATATGAAAATTTTAGTGTGAGTCCCAAATTTGTTTTTTCTATAATAACATTAAAAACATATTAAAAATTCAGAACTCGAAAACCAGTGAAGTTATGGACTTGGAGCGTTTTGTGCTGCTAAATCTTTACATAGTAGACACGATTTTAAAATTTGGTTGCTATCGCCAAAGTAGACGAAAAGGTAAATTTTTTGGTGTAATCTTCGCCGTATAGACTGTACGTTGTAGAAGTCTACGCCGAACCCAATTATAATCATACCTCTGAGGAGAGAACATTGTTTGCACTTCTCCTGGTTTCCAGTCGGCTGTGCTGTGCTACGTAACGACATCGCACCGTTCCATTTTACCGAGAGCTATATATGTATTGGTGTGACGTCTGTTCTTTCGAAATAAGAAATCACACCAATATATGTATCATTTAGACGCAAAGATTCTGGGTTCTGTTTTCATGGCTAACGCTAACGCTAACCTTGTGTGTAAACAGTTAAAGGTTATGAGTGCCACTGGAAAAATGCATAAGTAACACCTGTTGTTTGAGACTTGAAGATGACCTGAAATTAGCCGAACTCGATATTTCATAATAAACATAAGGTGTAGCTGTCTATATTTCATAATGCAATTCCTAACATATTTAAAAGCTGTTCAAAACCACCTACAAAAAACCTTTATAATGAGATTGAATATAATTCCACGATCAAATTGTGTTTTAGTTATTTGTAGTAATACACCCAAAGATCTGCCCTTCCCTTTAGTGCCTTGATCAGCTGTTTATTTTTAGAGGTATTACCAGGGACAGGAAAAATTCGCATTTGCGATAAATGCGAATATAGATGCGAATTCTGACTCAAAATGCAGTAAATCCGAAATTGTCATAAATGGTATTTTGCTGTGAAACACTATTTTATCAGAAATATTGCGAGATAGCTTTATTTTCTGCTCTTAAATATGTACAAAGTAAACAGTAGGTACCGAAAAAATTCGCATTTTTCAATGAATGCGAAATATAGACCCATGCTAATTTTGAGCCGGGCACAGGTAGCGGCTGGAGGGCGTGGGATAGGGGTGGTGTATCCCTACCTCTGGAACACCCTGTTCACTAGATGCAACGTCCGGGTCTCCCCGCAAGTGTCCAGACATTTCCTTTCCCCGCAAGTGTCACAAACTCGGCTGTATTTCCCTCGACAGTGCCTACTCCGGAACCTGAGACGGGCGAGTCCATTTGCTGGGAGGTAAGGTAGGTATGTCAACAGCGTTATTGTAGATTCCATTGTATATAGTCTCCACAGCACTGTTGCCACTATTTAAGTTCTAACCCTTGTATGATGAAAGGGCGAAAGGCGTACACAGATCACTTGTGACAATGAAACATCCTGGGTTAGAATTCATGTTCGAAAACGTTGAAATGTTTGTAAATCTATCAGATCAAACTGCGTGGTCATCAGTCCGTAGCTTACAAAGTACTTAAATTAAGGTAAACAAATCTAAGGACAACACACACACCCATTACCCAGTTAGGACTCGAACCTCCGACGGCGAGCAACCGCGCGCTCCGCAGCGAGGCGCCTTAGATGTTAGAATTCATGTCTGGCAGACAGTTCTAATGTCAGGAAGTTTCATAACCGATATATTTTTATTTTAAGTTCATTTACACCACTGTTTCAAGCGAAAAAGAAAGGAAGGAAACTTTGGATTTAACGTCCCGTCGACGACGTAGTCATTAGAGACCGCGTTCATCCGAGACACTCGGTAACTCTTACGTTTTAATGAACTCAGTGTCTCAGTGTTCTAGTTACTAATGGAACAGACGCAAGTGTCAGTATCGAAATGTTTGTAAATCCGTAGAGTGTGAATTAGCAGTTACCAGAAGCACCGGAAGCGGCGTGCGGTCGCGTCAAATGTGGAAGACTGCGAGCGAACGCCGCCTCGCGTGAAAGCGAGTGCCACAATAACCGGCGGGGTGCGGTGTTCGCCGAGAATTTCAGAGGCCATTGTTGCGCGCTTCGTCAGGCGTGTTTTACTCTCGTCGACGGTCGGTTGCGTCCGGCAGCGCGGAGAAGAAAGGCGCCGGAGGAGGCGGGAGGAGTGGTCGACGCTTCCGACAGCCGGCTGCTGCGGCTGCAGCTGCGGCTGTGGCTGCGGCCTGCCAGGCGGCGCCGTAAAATAAGGGGCACGGTGGAGTACCTGCCGCGAAGCGGCCACCACTCACCAACATGTACGACTGAGTGGATTTACAGTGATAGGCGCGTGTGAGCGCTGGTTACCTCAGCACCACTGTACGTACACCTGCCGCAAAATAAATGTTAGTAGATCGCAAGAGGCGACCTCGACTTTGATCCGGTGACCGCAGATGTCACCTGCGGGATAGTAGACGTACTTAAAATGGTTTCATTTAAAAGGCATTTTACGCCACTGGAGAGCGATCAACAGTTTATATAAGTCACTTCATTCAGCCAAGATCGCAAAATAAATAAATAAATAAATAAAAATTAAAAAAATTAATAAATAAATTCGTTCCTTAACCGGTTTCGGTGAGGTCAGTCACCTTCTTCAGAAAGTCCAGTACAAACACTGCAAAATGTTATACAATGTCTACAAACTGCAAAGTTATTGTGGTATACAAATGAAATGACAGTTAACAAAACATGTACATTACCTTAGCGTCATATGTAAATATAGAAACATAACGTCCTAACACACGTAAACACTTTGTTAAAGTTTTTCATCACAGGGTGGTTCATCATAATGAATAAAATGTGGTCTTGAGCCAAGCAAACAGGAGACTGAACAGGAAAACGTTGCACAACAGAGTTGCTATAGGTTGCCACTAGGTGGCAGTGGTGTCAAAACAATACAATATGGATGCAAATTCAACTTCAAAGAAACATAGTACTGTGAAGTTACGATGCAGAGATGAAGTTTCTCATATTATGAGAAGATAACTAAGTCACTGTGCAAGTAGCTCTATGTAGACATTAAGCTATTTATGCAACGTCTGACTTCTTTTTTTCTCATAGTATGATAATTATTATCTTAAGAGGTATTTCACAACTCCACTGTAGGACGCTTTTCTGTATTTGAAGCTGTGTACATATTACTTTATCTATATTTATAGCTATGTAATTCTGTTCTATGTGGACATTAGGCTGCTTGCACAGTGACTTAGTTGTCTTCTCATAATATGGGAAACTTTATCTCAGGATTTCGTAACTTCACAGTACTATGTTTCTTTGATGTCGAATTTCCATCCATATTTTGTTTTGACACCACTGCCACCTAGTGGCAAGCTGTAGCAACTCTGTTGTGCAATGTTTTCCTGTTCAGTCTCCTGTTTGCTTGGGCCAAGACCACATTTTATTCATTATGACGAACCACAGTGTCCTGTGATAAAGAACTTTAACAAGATGTTTACGTGTATTAGAAGGTTATGTTTCTATATTTACATATGACGCTAAGGTAATGTACATGTTTTGTTAACTGTCATTTTATTTGTATACCAACTTTGCAGTTTGTAGACATTGTATAAATTTTTGCAGTGATTGTACTGGACTTTCTGAAGATGGTGAATGAGCTCACCGAAACCGGTTAAGGGACGAAAATAAATTTTTTTGCGATCTTGGCTGAATGAAGTGTTTTATAAAATGGTTTCAACGACGTCCGTCAACAGATAGTGTAGTGACAGAGTTGTCAGCGCGGCATTTGTTTGAACCCTGTAATACGAAAACTTTACATCCATTGTCTGAGGGAAACAGGAGCTATACCACCCAGACGCGCTCGTTACAAGACTGCACCGTGATCGTGGCACTAGAATTGCAACATTTTAATCATATTTCGAGGAAGATATATATTTTTAAAATTAAATCAAAATAAATTAACTGGGTCAAAACTCCCCAAATTATAACAGTATTTTGTTTGTAAAAATTGGTACAAATAGAACTCCAGTTGGGTTTTCCTCTATTTGTAAGTTCAAATCTCATGAAGTTTACACCTCTGTTAGTTTGTCTCTGTCTATAGATCGACTCCATATAAAGATCAGTTAAAAAGAAAAGAGAGAAAAAAAAGAAGGTGCCAGTGTAGCTTACATTATATCCATTTTCAGGTAGCTGAATTTTTAGAATACTAATTTCATTAGATAGATTTGTTATAGTTTGATCTAATGCGGTAACTATTCATTTTAAGTTCTTGATGTCACTACAAACCTGGCCTTACAACTGTCATATGTAACACCATCTATAATAATCGCCAAAATTATTATCAAGGCACTTATATACAGGGTGTTACAAAAAGGTATGGCCAAACGTTCAGGAAACATTCCTCACACACAAAGAAAAAAAAATACGTTATGTGGACCTGTGTCCGGAAACGCTTAATTTCCATGTTAGTGCTCATTTTAGTATTTCTCTTTAAATGTAAATTGAAATAATTCGTGCAGACAATTGTCAAAATACTCAATTGTTTCGTTAGTATGTACTGTACTTCCTTGATTCACCGCATTTGTAAACATTGCAGTGAGTGCATAACCACGTTAGTGATGAACACTAACCAGTTGATGCTACGTACTGATGTGCTTGATGCTAGTACTGTAGAGCAATGAGTCACATGTCAACACAAGCACTGAAGTCAACATTACCTTCCTTCAATTGGGCCAACTGGCGGTGAATCGAGGAAGTACAGTACATACTAACGAAACAATTGGGTATTTTGACAATTCAAATCAAATGTTTTTACAGCTTATGGGACTTGACTTCGGGGACATCAGTCCCTAAACTTACAAACTACTTATGAACTACTTACGAACTAGGACAGCACAAATATCCATGCCCGAGGGGGGATTCGAACCCCCGACCGTAGTGGCTGTTCAGACCGTGACTGGATCGCCTCAGTCCCTCGTAAAATGAGCTCTAACATGGAAATTAAGCGTTTCCGGACACATGTCCACATAACATATTTTCTTTCTTTGTGTGGGAGGAATGTTTCCTGAAAGTTTGGCCGTACCTTTTCGTAACACCATGTATATTTATTTATCTGCATTATCAGTTTGTTTATAATACTAGGTAGTTCCAGTTCCCAAGTTATATTCAAATTTATTCTGTTTTATCCTCTACACGTTGTATATTCATTTATTACTGTTTAGTTTTTAAGTTGATAACTGTAATAACACAATGTCAAAGAAGTGTTTTACTATGTATGTCGATCTAACTGTAGACATTTGTCATCTCTTCCAATACTGAATCTAAACATTGTAACCTCTTTGACACAGCAGTCAATACTCTGAAGATGGCTTAATAAGCCGAAAACTGGTTAAGTAAACAAAAATAAACATGTAAAATACACAAAATTGTCTTTTTTAATTAATCAGATCGATGAGGTTTAGCACTGTGATAGGATGTTATCTGTCGTGTGTAGCTCTGCCTCCCGAGTTCAAAAGTAACTTCTTCAGATCTATGTGAACTGTTACAGCTATCGAAAATAGTATGCTATTTTGATAGCGATAATTCCTTCAGATATAAGGATAATTAGATAATTATTGTTATACGAAGTTATCAGACTGTATATGGACTGTAAATTTTATTTCAGAATTGTGAATAAAAGAAGATAATGAATGTAAAAACAATATTTCTAGAAGTGATTACGTACGCGTACATAAGGCCGCCGATCACGGTAAGACTTCAGTTTCCAACTAGACTCAACAGTATCCGTATCACCTGAAGATGGTGGCTAGGTGATCCGCAGAAATATTGTGTGTAGATGACTCTACGATCCGGCTGGAAACCCGACATGAATATCAATATTTCTGGAATATTAAATATCATAATTAACAGTGTTTAAAGTGTAATGTCTGTGAACTGAGTAATGTGGAAATATATTCAAGATACATAGAAAGAAGGTTTTAAGATGTTCATTTAATAGTTAGACCCTTTAATGTCACTTGTGAAATGTTTTGGAAGTGGGTGAACTAAAAAATATCTGTGACGCTCAAGAGAATCTCAAGCTTCGCCAAAACAGAATTATTTGCTTTGTGGTTTCAGTGGATAGAATATAATTTGATTTAATTAACGCCGCGGCGGAGTGCCCGAGCGCATTGAGCCGCTATGCTCAAATGCGCGAGGCGGTTCCCCGTCTGGGGTTCGAATCCTCCCTCGGCCATCGATGTTTGTTTTGTCTTATGTTAGTTTATAAGTAGTTTGTAAGTTTAGGTACTGATGATCCCGCAGTTCAGTCCTATAATCTGAACAAACATTTGAACATTTTGTTTCGATCCATCAGGATCATCTTCAGTATCTTCGTAGTTGAATTAATTAACTGCCAGAGCTATATCAGTCTAGAGATTGTGGAATAAACTGTTTTGTAATAGGCTTCCACTCTAATTGAATTAACCGGGAACAGCATGTCATTTTGTGTCATAATAAAATCAACCGCCTGAGAGGAAAAAAATATTCATGCTCATAACATCGCGTACCCTAGGACGACAGATTCACAAAAATTGAAATCAGAAGAACTGACTAAAACAAAGAAATAAATAATGCATAGAACACCGTGCTAATAAAGATCACAGCACATCTTACCTAAGACGACAAGAGTACCAACTAAAAAGCGTGAAGCTTGTTACTTCGTGCTATATTGTTACTTGCCGGTAATGTCTAAGATCGCGGTTCTTTTCAGCAAAGATAATCTCAAAAATAAGTCTTGTGTTCTTAAATTACTGTTCAGACTGACAAGAAAACAATCGGTGTTAAGATGACTGTAAATGCACGGTACGGAAAAAACGCCACATTTAGAGTCAGATTTTCTACTTCCGAAAATAATTAAATTCTGTGGTAAGTTACACTATAATCGGCTAAAATAGTACCAATTGTATGAAATGATCAAATTCAGATTAATAATTTCTAGCAAAAGGCACAATGCGCCGTTGAAATTGTAATGCAATCATACATACGTACTTTATGAGCCCACCAGTTTCTCCTGTGCAGATTGAATGGCTTTAAGTCGATACTGAAGACAAAATCTATATTCGTTAGTCTCGCTAATACTCGAAAATGGCTGAACCGATGTAGCTAATTTTAGTCTTTAAATATTCTTGTAAGTCCAGGGAAGGTTTAAACGGTGATAAAATATGGAAAAGTTGTCCGGAAAAGAAGAAAATCGGGAAAAACTGAAACTGCTTTTTCAAGTGAGCTATCAACACCGTTCGGTCAATTGCGATAAACTTTTGTACATTTCATGTTAAAACCAAGATGAAGGTTCGCATCAAATTAAAATTTGGAAAAGTCGCCCGGAAAGTAGGAAAATTTAGGAAAAACCGAAAGCGATTATTTTTCTATGAATAAAAATCAATAGACACATGGTTGTAAGAGCATCACTTCAGTACGGCTTGACAATTACCCGAAAAATAAGAAAATTCGTGAAAACTTAGAGAGATATTTTCAATGGGATATCAATATCATTCGTCTGATTGTCATAAAATTTTGCATATTTGATTTCAAAGGAAGAGCAACGTTCTTATGAACTAAAAATTTGGAAAAGTTACCCGGAAAATTTTAAAATTCGCGAGAAACTTTAGAGCTTTCTTCAATGGAATAACAATATCATTCGCTTGATTGCGACAAAATTTTGCATATTTGACGTTCAAAGCAAGAGTAACGTTCTTATGAAATAAAAATTTGGAAAAAGTTTCCCGAAAAATTCAGAAAAAATAGAAAGAGATTTTTCTATGAAATATCAATACCATTCATCCGATTGCGATAAAGTTTTGCACATTCGACGTTCAAAGCGAGAGGAACGTTTGAGTGAAGTAAAAGTTTGGAATAGTTGGTCAGAAAATAGGACTGGTACTTCTGTTATTCTGCTGTTCTATCCACTTTTTACAAAAGGCACAACGCATTTTTAAATGTTAATTATAACTTCTGAAAAATAGTTGAGAAGTCAAGGGTTAAATAGCTTTTCCAGAGAGTAATTATTGTTCGATATTTCGCTTTATCTTGCAATACACACTTTCTAAAGTATCTTATCCAGTACTTCAGCGCTGAAGCAACTCCTCATCAGATTTCATCACAATAGATTCAGTGGTTTATGAAATGATATATAGCCAAATCGGTTCAGCTGTTCTCGAGTTTTAGCGAGACTAATGAACAGCAATTCATTTTATCATTGACAGTTCATATACGGGATCAAATCGTGTAAAGCGAACTTTATTCTTTGATAGTATATTTCTGAATGCATCCAAAACAACAACCAAGTCTAAATTTTCCTCGCCATTTTTCCACATTTTATCACCGTTTAAACCTAATTTGCATGATTTGCGCACTCTTTCCGCCCACTATCGAGTCGATACTTAGACTAGCTGATGATGCCTTTATAAAGCTACCGGGTCTAAAATACATATGATTTAAATTAATATGGTTTATATTAAGAGGTAAGTAATACGAAGTTCACCGGGGCATCTAGTTCTGAATAATTTTAAAGATGAATATGAATAATCACATATATATTAGCATAACTATTTTAGAATTACTGAAGGAAATTAACTACTCTACTAAAAGGAAAAGAGTTTAAGTCCATTCCACTTCGTTTTAATTTTATTAAAAAATTAGTTTTATTAAAAAAGATCACAGCACTCACACTTACAGATCACAAGAAGCGGTCAGTAGCGAAACGTCCGATCATTTTCCAGCACATAAAGAGAGTGACTCAAAGCATAAACCTTACGCTCTCTTCTCTTAAAACAATAAAAATATTAATGCATCAGACTAAAGCCATAGATTGTGTTATGACTTCGTCGCCTTTTTGTTGTTTCTCGTCCCGGTCTGGTTGTCAATAAAGGTACAGGTGCAGGAATTGATGTCAACTGTAACAACTATTCAGATTAATAAGTTTTATTGACTGAAAATTATAATACTCAACTTTAGAGTCGATTTCTTCTCTCTTCTCGCTTCTAGCGGCGTCTTCCGTATGATGCTAACTGTGCTGAGACCTAGGTACTGCTACGTTCGTAGCCGCGTTCTGACTTAGTACTGTCCCATTTCTGGCTTCGTAGCTAACTAGTAACTGCCTTAGTTGTGACTAGTTAGTGCCGGGCTATCCAGACTATGTCGGCCTAGATATAGCCGCTTATAGGGGGCGTGCATCTTCGGTTACTCCCTCCAGGATGCGTGGAGCTTGCTTTCGATTTGCTTTCGGTCGATCGATGCCTTCTCCACGATCGTTCTCTTACGTATGACGTGTGGCGCTGACTTTACGATACAACAGATTGCAAAAAGAAGAGATCGCTGGCAGAGCGCAACGATATGACATCATCTTTGGCGACGGTAAAAGTCGCTATGTAACGTTACAGTGTTCCTTGTAGCCACCTGGCCGACTATGAAAGGGGTCAAATGGTCGCCTTACGATTGACGGAATGGTACTTTCAAAGGATTGCCGCTCATGTTATACGTACAGCTTTGCTTGTGCAACTGTGCTGTTGCAACAGTCACGTGAATATTCTGATACCGGCATAAGAGCTTCTCGACATCTACATGCCATAGACGTCCACCAAGATGTCATAGGAGGACAGAAGTGGCATATCTTACAGCTGGCTCAACAATGGTAAGAGGATTCATGAGCCTACGAGGGTCAACACGGTTGCCAAATAGTTGCCAGCAGTGCGACTACACTCATGGACACCTGTATCCCGTATTCCACTCACACCACAACTCGAGTGGTGCCGTTTGAGGATCACTTGGCATGCAGGGCCGCAATCTTAGCGATGAAAGCCGATTCTTCCTGCACGCAACTGACGGTCGTTTGAGCGTATGACGTCTATCTGCCGAGCGCTGCTGTCTCATAGTATGATATGTTCAACACTGGCCCCACCCTACATAGTATCTGTATAGAGTAGTAAGACCAAATCATTTGCCATTGCTTCAACACGAAGGCAATGTGTTGTTCTAACAGGATAATGCTGGCCCACACACTGAGTGTGCCACTCAATGCGCTCTGCAAGACAGCCACACAGTCTACAACGCGTTACGATTGCTTGTAAAGACGCTCCTGTCGGAAGGCCGAGACCTGCCTTGGGATGTGAATGTTGCTCTTAGTATAAGAATAAGTTAGGTTAAGTAGTTTGTAGGTCCTGCGACCAATGACCTAAGCAGTTTGGTCCCTTGGCGTCACCAAACATTTGATGTGATTTAATTCTACAAGACCTGACAAATTTCTCTGGCCAGCACAACCTCCGGGGTCCAATCAACACGCATAGTATTTTATAGGACAATAACTGACACGTGCGACTCGTAACTCCACAAGTTTTTATAACTTGTCGAGCAGGTGTGCAATTATGTAACCCATGATTGTATTCGCCATATGTATGATTGACTGGATGCTAGAATCAGCGCCTACATTGCAGCATGTACAGGCTGCACTGTGTACTAATATGGGTGTTTCAGCATGGATCAACACCTGGTACCTAAGCCTCGCTTGAGTTATTGATCTCTAAATACTAAATGCAGTCATTTCATATACTCCATATGCACTATTTCAGCAATTAATCTTGAGTGAACTGGAGGGTGTACTACTCTTTACTTCTTGCAATGCATGCTGTTGTTATAGTTTTCAATCTGACCACTGGTTTGATGAAGCTCTCCGCACTATCTGTCACAAGCTTCTGAAAACAACTCAACACACATTCACCTCTTATTGTATTCGTCTCTCGGTCTCCCTCTGCGATCTTCACGTTCCCTGCAATACTGAATTTCACGATTCCATGATATTTTAGAACGTGTCATTGCAATCGGTACCCTTCTTATAGTCAAGATATACCAGCAACTTTTCTGCCCAATTCTGTTAAGTACCTGCTGACAATCTTAAGCATTTTTCTGTGGCAGCGAATGCCGAAATCTTATATGCTCTTATCGTCTGAACCGTTTATCGCCAACGTTTCACTACGATACAAAGCTATATGCCTAACAGAAGCCTTCAGAAAGAATTCTTAACATGCAAATGATACTCGATGTCAACGTAATTCTATCCTTCAGAAATGTTTTTCTTTCTCTAGTCAATTTGAATGTTATATTTTTCTTGCTGCAGCCATCTGAAATTATTTTACTGCCCAAACAACAAAATTCATCCACTACATGTATTGCATCATTTTCTACTCTAATTTCTTTAACATCGCCTGATTTGATTCGGAAACATCGCATTACCATTTTACTCTCGTTTATGTTCATCCATCGGGACACTGCTATTCCGTTCAATTAATCTTCCAGGACCTTTGCTCTCTCCAATAACATTACAATGTCATCTGTGAAACAAGAAGTTTCTGTTTTTTTGCACTAAACTTTAATTCCGTTTCCGAATTTCTCCTTACTTTCCTTTACGGCTTGTTTAATATACGCACTGAATAATATTACGGAAAAGATAAAACGCTATCTTACTGATAAATTTTGTCTGGTATCTGTATAAACTGTACAAAACTTTTCGTTCGCTATATCTTACCCATGAAACCTTCAGAATTTGAAACAGTTTATCCAGCCATCATTATCAAAAAATTTTCCAAACTCACAAAAGCTGAAAGGTATAATTGCCATTCTTTCTGCAGTTACGTTCTTTTTCTATTCCAACATCGTCTTGCATGTTTCTGAACATCAGTTAAAAGCGGCCGTTCCCGTTCTCTCGGGCAAGTGTATGTGTGTTACTTTAAGTCAATTCAAGTAGTTTGTAAGTCTAGGGACTGATTACGATACTAGTTTGGTCAAATATGTTTGAAAACATTCGCCAGAGCCGAAGAGAATGGGTTTATATGCTGCAATACCATTCGCATGAGGTGGTAGGCTACAAAATGCGACGTGACACATCTCTTCGTGTTGGAAGACCTTTCGTGAAACAATCTGCAAATATCCGTTGCACTGCCAAACACTGAGTACCAAATGAGTAGCAATTTTCCGGTTGGGTGCATCACAGTCTCTGTGGCCAGTAATGTTCCATCTTTCAAAATTACTGATCGAGTCTCTGACCTTTGGTTAACACCGACAATGAAAGCCGCGGGCAGGTCTTACCGGTAGCTGATGATGATGATTTCGTGTGACCTTATTGGCCGTTGGACCCTAGCTGGGATCGTGTTCGGCTCACCACATTAGCGACCTGCGCGTCGATGACAATGATAATGAACGATGATGAAAACGACACAACACCCAATGCCAGAACGGAGACAATCTCGATCCCGATCGGGAAACGAACCCTCGCGTCCTGCGTGGCAATCTACCATGCTGTCAAGTGGACTCCGGAGACGGACGCAGATAGGTGGTGCTGCCCAACTATATCGATGTTGACCTCGGACTGCGGGCTGATATGCTGCAAATGCTAATTACTTCTCCAGAACTCACTAATATAATGTCCATGTCCTGTGAAATGAACTCCCTATCTTTAGTCTTCCAAAGTGCTCTACTTTTTCTCTCAACTTGAGTGTATGGACTAGCTGACCGAGAGAAGGCAGTAACGGTTCTCTGAATTGCGTTGCCACAGTCTTGCTGCGACCGCGTGGCTGGTAGTTCGGTGTGCTTTGCTGCCACATGACAGTTCATTGCTCCTACGAGCACTGTCGCATTTACGCTGCAGCCTCGCCGCTGGCGTTAGCTGAGCGGATTACTTGCAGAGTGTGAATCTTAGCGATACTCTTACCATCGTCTGGTGACAGAGGAGCGCCATATGACAAATGTGGCTGTTGAAAAGGAGAGCTTTCAATGCACATCGCCCACACCGAACGATTGAATGAAAAACTGCAACCAATCGTCTTTTATTGTTATTGTTGGTTTCGAAACTGCTTGGCAGTTTATCATCTGGTCATGGTGATTATTGCTTGCCTTAGAACTACAGTAAATGAAAGGGTCCAAATAATTATAATTAAAGACTAGAATTCCTAATTGACGAATATATATAAGCTACAGTTTATCCAAAATAATTAGGTCTTTTATTTAAACACAAATCGAGGATGAGGAGGTTGTGGAGCATGTTACAATGTGTGAGTGTGTGTGTTGTGTATGTGCGCATTTGAGTTTGTGAGTATAATACTTTTTCGATTTTTGGTATCAACATTTGCCAATTATAAAATTTATATAAATTCATATACGACGTATACTGAAAAATTATGCATATAAAATATGCGTGTATTCCAGTACACGTTGTGTTAACATTTCTAACATTCGGTCAAGAACTTTAGGAGATATAAGATTTTGAACATAACACGAAACATGGCTGTAGGTTAGATATTGATGTAGAGGTAATTGATGTAGAGAGGGGGAAGAGAGTGGAACTTTTCCTTCTATTTCACTCGTTCACTGTCTTGACTGCGTCGAACAGTAAACTACCCTCTATCGAACTTTTGGAAGAAATTACGTATCATTTTGAAACGAGTGTTACGAATTAGGAAAAGGTTAATGTTTTACTGGAAAGCTAAGATGCCGTATTACCACGTGTCAAAAAATCAAATCTTTAAACCGTATGCCTTCTTCAAAATGAACTTAATGATACTAAAAACTACCACAGAATGAAAATTAGGCATTTTCGAAATTCACAAGCAATGGAAAAAAGTAAGGAAGAAATAACTTGATAAAACGACGTCTGGCTCCTACATACCGTTAACAATTTTGGAGCGTGAAAAACGGAAAAATGATTTTCCACTTTTTCCCAGTCCGGCCCGATAAGCAGTGTTATCCCAGCGCGGCTCAATGTAAATAAATATTCCTTCCCATCAAGTATAGGTATTTTACCCACTCTCAATTTTTTTTTTTTTTTTTTTTCCTGTAGTTGTCACTATCCAAAGAACGTACTGAATTACGAATCCTTCAACAGATTTCCTAGTTTATTATGAATATTATTAGATGAAAATAGTTCAAGATACGAAAATTCTTTCCGACATTATTAACGTATTTTCTGTGGAAGAACGAATAGCATGCCCATTCACTAACAGGTATTATTTAGTCAGATTCTGTCTATATCAGTCTCATATGCCGCACTTGCCACTTACCGATTCGAACGAAAGAGAGAGAGAGACTTGATTCAAAAAATTATTAACCCTAACATTAACCAAATTTGTGTTTTAAATATTTGTGCAGACCAATATTCGAATCCGTGTCTCCTGCCCACCAGCCAATTTATTCTATCCGGGCAGAGTGGTCTCGGCCACTGTAGAACTATCCAAGTACGCCTTCCGTAAGACCCATACCCAGTGAAATGCCGCAGTGGCAACGCACTGGACATGCATTCGGAGGACGACGGTTCAAAGCCACCTCCGGACAACCAGTCTTATGTTTTTCGTGATTTCCTTAATACTCTCCAGGCAAATGTCGTAATAGATCATTTTTTCTCAGTCCTTGACAAAATTTCTCTACCTTGTGCTACGTCTCTAAATACCACGTCGGTCCAACGTTAAACCCCATTCTTCCTTCCTTCCGTCTGACGCCAATAATATTGTTACCTACACGCTACTCAAATAGATCCTGTGTCCAAAATTGTCATTATTCATTTATGTACGTTTTCATTGTTGGAAGTAATGGTGTAACATCATCTTAATAGGACATGATGCCTTTAGTCCGAACTGTTGTAGGAATGGGAGAAACGCCACGAATAATTAAGATAATGGCCAGAGGCACTAAGTTAGTTTGTTCAGATATGCTGAGATTAAAGGTAGTAGGGGACTACACTATAGTGTTACGGTATGAAGATGAGAATGATCATGGGCATGATCAGATCGACTTCGACTCAATACTTGCTCCTACTAAGCCATATTCCTCCACCCCACCTTCGTAGATTCATTGCTCTGATGAATGAATACACTGAGATCCAGAATAATCAAATATTTCCCATTCATGAGGATATTCGCCACCTACCTACAGACAGACGTCTGTACAGCGGAGAACCTTTTAGCCAACTATTTCAACTTGACTGAGAGATGGTCTAATGAATGGAGATAATTTGCTCCAGTAGAATCCTAAGATATGTCATACATTACACAGAATGTACCTGGCTTTGAACAACCTCGGAAAGTATGGTCCAAGTTAAATCGGATCACGACTAACCATGATGTGTGTGTGCAGATACGCTGTATAAATGGCGGAAAAAGTCATCATCCTGCTGAGACGGTCGTGCTGAGAGGCAAACTGCGAAACACAACAATGCCCACTGAGACGTTTCAGTGGAGAAACATGTGAATATCTTCTGGGCGACACCATAGGCGATTACCTATGTAAATAAGAAGTTGTAAATCTGTAAATTAGTGTACTGATCATGTATATGTCATCCGATAAATAAAAATAAATGGGTAGTGCACGTATTTAGTCAGCGGGGGAATGGGGTTCGATTCAATATCTGGTACAAATTTTTAATTTTCCCCATTGATATAATTGATTAATTGATTAATTCTGCAAAGACAATGATGATAGTGTGACGATTGATGTAAACAAATTATACAAAAACAATGAAAACAAGTGAGTGAAGTAACAGAAAATGCGAACGTTCTTAGTTATTGTCATCATCATGTCTTCCACACCTGGAAAGACGACGTCGATTTTGATCTGGTGACTCCAGATTCAACCCGAGGGACAGTAGATGTTTGAATAGTATAGTGACACAGCCAACTGGACACCATCTATGTGCAACCTATATTAGGGAATGTTTACAGCCACACGGTTGTGATACCAACGTATAAAGCAGACGGCACACCACGTAGACGCAATGTTGCTTCCTATAAGCAACTGAGTAAGTTCGGAGGGGGCAAGCTGTGGCCTTCCGAGTGGCATAATGGACCTTTCAGACAATTTTCATACAAGTCTGGGCAATGATGCTAGTTGCAGTAGCAACGCACGCCTCGTGTTCGCCCGAAACACTGGTTCCGCTCTAGACGTTATGGTTTCCGGTGAGGTAAGATACAACTCTCGTTCGTCTTTGTTGTAGAGGGATCGCTGACCAGCGATCGTGACATGCAGATTGTTTTTAGAGCCGTTCTTTTGCCATCAATGCAGCAAGAAGACTATTTGTTCAAATGTTCTTAAAGTTTATCCCTAAACTTACAAACTACTTATACTAAAGACTGAAAAAACATCCATGCCCGAGGGGGGATTAGAACCCCCGATGGGAACGGCCTTGGGCATGAAAGCATAGCGCCTCAATGCGCTTGGCCCCTCCGATGCGGCGGTTATTTGTTGTTTTAAAAGAATAGTGGTCGCACACACACTGTGCTTGAAACTCCACGTGCAACTTTCCTGGCCAGCAGAAGCTCTCGACGCATCTCCAAACGAGCACGCGTGAAATATGATGCGACCATAACGGACACGTGTGACTCGTCAAGGCACAAATCTAGCACAGAACCACGGGAACAGTTGGAGCAGGTGTCAAATGGTGTGTGTTACAACTTGGTTCGACAGCTTGTACGTCAGTACCAAATGAGCTATTGGCCTATAAATGTAACCATTATATGTACTTCTGTTTCAACAATAAATTTTCAGTGAATTGAAAAACTCTACTTATTTTTGTAACTAGTGTATTGGGTAGCATTGGTCAAGCTCCAAGTGTGCCATTTCTGCTTCAGCACTGAAGATAGTTACTATGTAGCTGAAATTGATTTGCTAATCATTCTGTGATCGTGGAGTACGTGCTTCCAGATAATGGAATGTAATCATAAACCTTAACTGACGTGTAGCAGTTTATGGATCAGCACATTTTTCTTATTCCTTCCTTTTGTTGAAGTATTCAGGTCACAACATCTATCCCTCCACCTACAGTACTTTTCAGTTGTGGCGATCATGCAGTGATGAGCTTGTGTTTGTAACATTATTGTTTCCCTCATTGTTGTCTTGAAAGACCTGTGTGACCGCGGCAAAGCAATAAGTAACTTTTCTCAGGTAATTCGTTTTCTGTATATTTAAATATATTAAATTTCCTTAGCTTCAAATATGGTGTAATAAATAAACTTTGTTCAGGGTCTTCTCGTTTTAAAAAATAGCGGCAGCAGATGCATCAACATGAATATTATAAGGGGGAATGATCGTAATTTTGAGGGTAGTTTTCAGGCTTAGCTTGTGGAGTTTCTAGACAATACCAGAAACGTGGAAGAACCTTATTAAATTGCAAGCAATCGTAGCTGAGATTCTGAGCAAGAATTTGGTAATATACACTACAAAGCAGACGAAGATGATCCACAACTTTGATATCTCGACGAGATCTTTTAGAAAACCGATCATTAACCTTTGCTCTCTAATACTACAGAAGAAAATAATATCCTTGTTAACAGTGTCGACATGCAATATGTCATAAATATCCACGAAGAATGTTTAAAATGTGCATTGCGAGAAAAAAGTTTATATTTCTTCACATAAGCTATAGTTTATTATAGTAATTACATCAAAATAGTATGCAGCTGAGATATCTCACATTTATTTCTATCTGCGGTAAGGTGGCCGAGTATTCTAAGGCTCCTCGTGCGGATCGTGCGGTTGCTCGCTGTCGGAGGTTCGAGTCCTCTCTGTGACGTGTGTGTGTGTGTGTGTGTGTGTGTGTGTGTGTGTGTGTTGCCCTTACGTTAGTTTAAGTAGTTTTGAAGTCCAGGGACTGATAACCATAGCAATGTTGTCCAATAGGTTTACAAACATTTATTTGATTTGAAATGATTTATTGTCCAATAATTATCAGTCAACAGTTGCAAGGTTTTCTCATGTTATGACAAACATAGACGAGACATGTTACAGTTGCAACTACGAAGATTCTGAAGATGATCCTGATGGATAGAAACAAAATGTTCAAATGTTTGTTAAGCTTAAGGGACTTAACTGCGGGGTCATCAGTCCCTAAACTTACAACCTACTTATGAACTACCTTATACTAAAAACGACACAAACATCCATGCCCGAGGGGAGATTCGAACCACCGACCGTAGCGGCAGTGCGGACTGTGACTGGCGCGTCGCAGTCCGCTCGGCCACTGCGGCTGGCATGGATCGAAATAAATACGTAAAAGTTAATAAAATAAAAAAAGAGTTTTAATTGTTGACAGATAACCGAACAATAACTCATTTCAAATATTAGTACAGTTGCTGACTCTCGCAAATCGATTTTTGTCTACTATACGTCTATAGTAAAAAACCACGGCCTGTTAGTTACGTAAGAAACGTTATACACGTTAGTTAAGGGTGAAGCTAATTTTTATTTCCGGTACTGTATTATTGGTACTACCGAAGCTACGAAAGGAATTGAAATATTAATTCATCTCCATTCTCCTACAACAAAGGCGTGTATTACTTCTGTACAAGCACGAGATCAGCCGTGGTAAAGTCGCCGGGTGCTCTAAGGCGCCCTGCTCACAGAGCGCAAAGTTGCTCGCCGTCGGAGGTTCGAGTGGTGCCTCGGCCTTGGGTGGGTGTGTTTGTCTTTAGGACAGTTTAAGTATTTTGTTAGCCTAGGGACTGATAACCAAAGTAGTTAATTCCATTACATTAGAAAATGTAAAAAAGCAGGACATCACTATACAATAAGAACTATTCTCAGCACGAACTTCTAGGCTCAAGCAAAACGCCGAGTGAAATATCCTGGCTTACCGAGAACGTCGCCTGCAGTTAGAAAGTAGATCAGCGGCAGATAAATAATGGCTGTGCGTGGGAAATGGTAAGAAATCGTTTCGCAAGTGGCGGAGACGGCGTCGGCTTCGTTTTGGAGGGTCCTGCCGCGGCCGTGGGAAGGGAGGCAGCCCGGAAGCTGCGGCAACTTCCCGGCCGCGCGGCGCGCCGTTGCGTCAGCGGCCCTCCGGTATTGTCTGCGGGTCGGCTGCGGCTGCTTACACCACACCGCACCGCACCACACCGCGCAGCGCCGCGCCCGGTAACGACTTCCTCACTGCGGCCGAACCGACAGCTTTTGTATCGGCGCCCATTGTTGGCCAACGCCTCGCGCGGACCCACAACACCGCGTGGGGAAGAGCCCGAGACCTCTCTCTCTCGCCTCACCTGAGCCCATCCATCGTTCAGCCCTACCCACACCAGGTACCTGATTTACTGCTGCCAGCGAAGACATTGCCCAATAAGCGTTACCAATTTGAATGTCCGCCACAATTACTGTTGTCAGGTGCACCGATTTCCACATGACTTTCCGATTTCGAGGGGTCTGTTGATACGTCCCGATTCACCCTTGATAATGACGCCTGCCGCAGTGGAGTAGCCGAGCGGTCTAGGCGCCTCGCTGCGGAGCGCGCGGCTGCTCGCAGTCGGAGGTTCAAGTCCTCCCTAGGGCATGGGTGTGTGCGTGTGTGTGTTGTCCTTAGGTTAGTTTATCTTAGTTTAAGTAGTTTGTAAGCTACGGACTGATGACCACGCAGTTTGGTCCGATAGATTTTTCAAACATTTCAACATTTGATAATTACGACGAATGTCTAAACTTCCAGTCAATCGAAAATCGTAAAAGTCCTGAACCTAAAACAATGGTGTGATACAGATATCCCATTTTTGTCTCGTTCACCCTGAAGAGATGCTACGACCATTGTTATAATCGTTCTGTACGACGTTCTACAAGTTACTCGTTCAGGGAAGCACGTGAGGTCTTAATATGTGGGCTGTACCCTCGCAATACTTTTATAGATCAGTTAGGTGTTGTTATTGTCAATACACCTTCTTAACATTCTTGTATGCTTTTATCTCTGCATTTGATCCTTGACTGGTAGCATTGGGTGACTGAATCAACCATAAATCTTATTTTCGGTCTGAATTCAAATTACGTATCAATCTTCAACTTGGGTCTCTTTCGGTTACTTGTGTTGTTGATGTATATGTAGCAGTTGCACGTTTGCAACAATTGTAGTTTGTGTTGTTCATTCTCTTTTGGTGTACAAAATCAATTACGTTATCGGTGATGTAACTATATTTTTTTATGCTTGCTGTGAATAACATCTTGACTTTAGATTGAAATCTTTCACTATGTTTTTCTTTAATTCAAACTTTTGGTCAAAGAAAGGCTATAGAGATTGAAAGGCTTTTAAATGAAGATTGGGGCGACATCACGTATTTTGGATTCGACTAATATCATGGAGAAGGAAAACAATAGTATGTGATCACAATAGTGAATCAGAAATACAAGTACAAAATGTTTTCAGCGTATACAGAGTGGCATCAAAACTGAAACACTTCGTTATTAAACCTTAAGCAACCTATGCTAGTGAAACACTCTTCAAGATGAACACCAAATCAATAACAGACAAACTATAGATAGCAGACAGAAGAATCCTCAGAATAACAAAATAAAAAAATACCAAGTACAGGGATAGTGGCGACTATTACCAAACGAAGTAGTATACCAAGAAACGGAGTCGAGACATTTATACGCAAAAAGTACACCATCGCTGATGAAGAAAGGGCAGTCAGGTCGGAAAGGTTGAAGACGTTTTGGTACCAGGAGAGGAAAGCCAAATCTACAACTAGGATTAAGACTTAAATGTATATGGATTGATTAAAGTGCTCCAATGTGGACGTAAATATGTAAATAAATAAATAACACCGACTGGCTAACTCACCTTTTATTATCCTTTTAATTACCCATGATATCTTGCTGTAATGTTTTAGATTAGTCAACCACTGTTCAATTTCTTCATGTTTTTTTTCTGTATTTTGTTGGAATAGATATCAAAATTAAGTGGTCCGAATAAAGTGTAACAGTCCAAATGGCAATACTGACATCAAATCAAAATAACCTTTTTATTTATGAATACCAAGCATATTAAGGAAGTACATTTCACATCACTGACGAATGTCACAGAAGGGTTTAAATTAAACAAGACACGTAACTCAATTACTCATTTATATCTGAAAACATACTTCTCATATTAGAAGTATTCTTTATTCCTTTGTTTTGCTTTAGAATTTCAAAAACTTTCGCACAACTGCCCACATAAAATTTCACATAAGCATTGCGTGCTTACTCGAGATAAATAAATTGATGGCCAGGCATAAAATCCAATGCTTACTAATAAAAGTAACCACTGAAATAGGATATGTTGCATTGAAAAAATGTTGACGACTTTCATGATACAGTAGGTAGTGCGAGCGTTTCTACCGCAGCTTAACAGTCACACTTTGGTGACAAAAATGATACTGATTTACAAAACTAAATTTGTAGCAATGTCCAGATTTCTGTTTCTCACAGTCCCTAAAATTTACATACTCGATCTGGTAACAATAGCCACTATCTTCGGTTAAAAATCTTATCTTACTAACAACAAGGTTATCGAGACTCTCTGGCTTATTAAATCTACTCGGCGGACAGGGATTCGAACCTGGGACCTTCACCTTTGGCGCGCAAACGCTCTAAGGAATGCAGCTAATCCGCTACGCTTCAAGGCCTTTCCTCACTGTTTTTTCAAACCTCACAGACGTTCTCCTGCGATACCTGCAGGTAGGATTGACAGATAACGGGTTTCGTCGGAATTCTTCCGAGTCCAAACTCAAGACAAATTACAGGATCTTCAGAGACATAGCTTTTAAAAATTTATGTTGAAAACAATCGTCCGATTTTGCCACGCACGCTTACTTCATTCTCGAAAAAATGTCTTCCAGAACAATTGCGCACTTTAGATGTCAACATTTGGGAATAATTTTTTGAAACTGAAGGGAAAGAACCACAGTTCTCTGTGTTGTCACCCCCATACTTGTCTGTTGCGATAACCATCCGGATACAGATGGTGGGCTCTGTAATTTACAATACCCGTTACAAGACGTAAAAATTCAGTTACCAGGCAGTAGTTTTAAAAACGTATAGGTAATTGATATTACAAACAAAACGCAACATAATGTATTTATTTCTTCCGACAGCTCCAAAATCCCGACATTTTGAAAGTTTGTCAATATAACTTGGTGTTTCAATTTGGCAACCATATCTGTAGGACGTGCACTCCTGAAAGAAAATATAGCCACGCGGGAAGGGCCGTGCGCTCTAAAACGCCTTGCTGCCGAGTGCGCAGCTACTTCCCGTCGGAGGTTCGAGTCCTCTCCGGGCATGTGTGTTGTCTCTAGCCTAAGTTAGTTTAAGAAGTCTTTAAGTCTAGGGACTGATGATCTCTGCAGTTTGGTCTCAAAGCTGTACAAAAGATTGAACGTTTAAAGAAAGGATACGGTGTAGAAATGGCTTAGCCACAGCGTAGAGGCTGCTTTCCAGAATGATATTTTCACTCTGCAGCGGAGTATGCACAGGTTATGAAACTCCCTGATAGGTTATGACCTGAGACTTTTGCCATTCCTGAAGACTGAAATTATCATTCTGGAAACATCCCCTAGGTTTTGGCTAGGCCATGTCTCCACCATATCAATTCTTTCAGGTGTGCTAGAACTGCAAAAGCAGGAGCTTCTGTGAAATTACAAACAGTACTTTGAGAACGTAAGCGTCTATGTGGTATCAAGTTTGGAATCGGATAGTTTAATATGTAGCGGTAACGTCCTGCTTAATGGATCTAGAGCAGTGGTTTCCAAACTATAGGCCGCGACTCACCACTGGGTATCAGGGTCAAATTGGGTGTGTGGTCGGACGACGTTAAACTACAGTTACATGATAAATCAGTCAAACCTATTAAAACACCTAGGAGTAACAAATACGAAAAACGTAAATTGGAAAGAACACACAGACAATATTGTAGGGATGGCGAATCAAAGGCTACGTTTCATTGTCAGAACACTTAGAAGATGCAACAGTAAGAGTAACTAGTAAGAGTATACTGTTAGCACCAACCTACATACAGAGATATGATCACCATAATAAGATAAGAGAAATCAGATCGAAAACCGAAAGATTTAGGTGTTCCTTTTTCCCGCGAGCTATTAGAGAATGGAACTATAGAGAAATATCATAAGAGTGGTACGATGAACCCTCTTCCATGCACTTCACTGTGACTTATGGAGTGTCCATGTAGATGTAGATAAGTAGTAGTAAAATATCTTACGACTAAAAAATCGTAAGTTTCACAGCAAAACCGTTATAAATAAGAAACTAGTGTGGACCTTGAAATACTCTGGGTGATACGAGAACTGCGCAGCCGTAATATTCTGTTCGTAATTGCGACATGGCGGTCATGCGTTCTGTATTGCGACAAGTCTGATATGAATAACTTTCCGTTGATTTATACTTCCTCTGACTGAATATCTTACGTGTATGTATCCGTGATAACAGTGGCCGTTTTGTTTTGTTTTATACCTTATATCCATTTTCTATTTATTTCACTATGAGCGGGAGTCTTAAGACTACCTCATCCCATATCAAGTATGAGGACGGCTTATCAAAAGTTTAGAAATACTGCTCCCAGAAAATTAATGGAATCCACAACTACCTAGTTATGCGTATGCATTTCCTAGTGCGTGCATTGAGTTAAGAAAAAAAAAAAAAAAAAAAAAAAAAAAAAAAAAAAAAAAAAAAAAAAGGAAAAAGGCGATAAAAACTTGGAGTAACAAACTATTTACGCCGAAAATCAACGAGTTTCAATGCCGATATAGAAAGTATCATTAACACCACGACAAAACGCAACCACAAATCATATTGGTTTTACCATTACACTTGCAATTAATTATTGGATAAAATATTGTTTCATTCGTCTATAAATATTCCGTTCACTGGTTTCGGAAGTCATACTCAGGAAAGCATTTGCGATTGATATCATAATAACTTCAGTTTCAGATTACACTGGTACTGAAAAAAAAAACAAAATAAAATAAAATAAATAAAAAAAATAAAAAAGTCCACCCTTTTTTCAGTTCAAAAAACTTAACACTCTGTTTCTGGAAAAGTAATTCATTCATAATTACACATTTAATTTCTGAATTATTGTAGTGGCCTGTCTTCTTATAATACTTGTTTCTAGAAATTCTGATGCGAGGCAATGTACGTATATTAGTGTCTTATGTGTATGGCAAAAAGAGAGCACAAAAATCTACATCAGTAGTTATTTAAATCAATGAACAAAGTAAGAGTAAAATAAAAATGAATAAGAAAACGTAATAATGTTTTCTTCCTAATGTCCTGCTATTTTTGCCTCAAGAACATATCTTCATAAGGTCCGACAACAATCGGACAACACTCTCTTTTATGTCAGGAAAAGAACTTTCTTTTAACCATGAAGCTAGAATCTAATCCTGTTGCTTCGATAAATTTAAATCACTAATATCAAACTGAAATCCCGTAGAGAAAAAAAAGTTGCTCAGTTGATACACACGTGACGTTAAATGTGTCTTACAACACAAGGGGAGTAAGAGACATTTCTTAAATACCAGTTTAACACTAAATATAGCAGTTAAAATCGCAAACTTTTGAATGGTAATCGGATCCAAGTGCATCATTGTTAGTTCCTGAAGTCACCAATCAACACTATGTGTAGACTAGCATCCACCAAAAATTGTATGTAATAACATCCAAATATCATTAACTATACCTAGATCACGGGTCAGTACTGGTTATAACCTAAAATACTAAACAAGTGAAAAAAAAAACGAAATATTGTAAAACATTATCATGTATATATTACAGGCCACTGATGATGCTTTACAAATAAAGGCGAAATGCAAATGGCAATATAAAACTTTTATTATTCAATTGCATTGACGGTTTACATAAATATCTACATTAAAATATAGGATCTAAGTCCATTCGTTGATAAGTGCTGCAATATATATACACTGTTATCTCACTGTCTGAAATAGCCACCTCCCGTAACGACGTACCTCTTAGTTCTGCGATACATGTCGTGAAACTTCGCTTGAAGTCATGCCTTGGGATGGTGTTATTATTATAACGTCTGACAATGAAATTCGTTGATTAGTCCTGTTATATTAACGTAGATTAACTATGACCTACAGTTACCTTACTGTCCTAAGAACCGTAACTATGCAACGCTGACCTTTGCGATACATGTCATCGAAACCTTGCACGAAGAGTTTAACGACCTCGTTACGTTTCCTTGGATGTCGGGAATTAAACTCTGCAGCGGCGGAGCGGGTGAGCGCATTGAGTTGCTATGCAACGATGCGCGAGGCCGTTTCCCGTCGGGAGTACGTATCTATATCTACATGGGATGCTCTGCAAATCACATTTAAGTGCCTGGCAGAGGGTTCATCGAACCACCTTCATATTATTTATCTCCCGTGCCATTCCCGAATAGCGGGCATGAATAAAGAACACGTGAAGCTCTCCGTTCGAGCTCTGATTTCTCGTATTTTATTCTGATGATCTCTTCTACCTATATAAGTCGGAGTCGACAATATATTTTTGCTTTCGGAGGAGAATGTTGGTGATTAGAGTTTCGCAAGTAGCCCACGCCGCAGCGATAAGCGCTGTTGTTGTAATGATTCCCATCCCAGATCCCGTATCATTTCCGTAACGCTGTCTCCCCTGTATCGTGACAATACAAAACGAGGTGCCCTTCTTTGGACTCTTTTGATGTTCTCCGTCAAACCCACCTGATAAGGATCCCACACTGAGCAGCAATACTCCAAAAAAGGATGGATAAGCGTAGTGTATGCAGTATCTTTATTACTTCTGTTGCATCTTTTAAGGGTTCTGGCAATTAAACGCAGTCTCCGGTTCACCTTTCCCACGACATTATCTACGTGTTCTTTCCAGTTTAAGTCTGAAGTAATAGTAATTCCTAGTGTAAGGAAAGAAAATATTTGTTGGGGATATTTTGGGTGAAAGGTGTTTATATTATTGTAGAAAAATGTGAGTGGAGGTAAAAAAAAAAAATTGTTTTACGTGTTATTAACTGTGGTGGCTGTTGTTGTGATGTTTGAGCAACATAACAAACCTGACCTTAGTTTCGTGGTTGGTTACGTTAAACTCGTGATTAATGCAAGTGGTGTAGTTACATTTTGAAAATATTTAGCAAGACAATTAATGTAATTAACAAATACTATGGCCCTATCTGACAAACTTTTCAAAAGATCACTCACCTTTCCTTTCCATACAAAATCTCCTACAGAGACTGTGCACACACAGATAGCAGAAATTAACTTACTCCGTCTGTGCAATGCGTACGACTCAATTAGTTCGCTAATGGTAATGATAATTTAGAAAATTATGAATTAGGATTTTTAACGTCAAGTGATTGGCAAATGGGTGCAGTCCAACCACTATAGTCAGTATCTAATAAAATTAATTCACTCAAGCAAATAGGAAATTTAAGTAAATCAGTCTTAATTGATGCTATGGATACGGCAATTGTACGAGTTTGGTTCTTGATAGGATAGATGTGGCGGTGGCTATTATTGTTGAACTCGCTGCAATACGAAATAGAAAAATTATTCCTTAATTTAACTGACTGTTACCTTCTACCATCAATTTTAGCAAAATTGCCTCAATTGAATGATTTTTTACAGTTTCTAACAATTAATTACATTCACTTGATTGTAAAAATTGTGTAAAAATATTATTCATGCATTATTGAGGATTGTTATATTGATTATGAGTGGTTAAATAGTGGTTCAAATAAGATAGCAAAAGTACTTTCTAATGTTCTTGTATTTTAACAAAACTTAAACATGCATTCACAGTAAATTACAACCAATAGCATTTAACTTATCTTATTTATCAGTCCAGCGACGTGGTACTCTGCAGTAACATAAATGATAAATTCATACAGAAATCATTTTGATGGTGTCTTCTCCTTTGGCAGCTTGCTAGTAGTTCGCCGTGATGCTTCGCGAATCGCGAAATTAATCGCGACCGTTAGCGTCCGCGATGACGCTAGCGCGTTTCGGACGTCTGGGACGGTTACCGAACACGTAACGAATTTCTGCCTCAGCAGAACGAACGAATAAATGTTTCATTAAGATCAACTCTTGCTTCACTTATGTTCACTGGTTTCACATCAACTTTCATATAGTTGCACTTATAACTAATTATAACTTTCACTTTGTTCAACTTTATTATTTTTTGGGCACTCCGCGGATCGCGTACGAACGTCTGATCTACGTCACGGGGCGGCAGATACTGCTGCTTGGCTGCTCTCCCACAGGCGAGCGCTGCTATACAATAAAGTCTCTGATCTAACGAGCCACGTCGATTACTATTCACATCGATATTTGATCTCGTTTTACATTGACAAATTAAACATAACAAGTAATCACAGTCATAAAGAAAACATACAATGTACAAATAAAATAAAATAAAATAAAATATACATAAACAATGACAATACAAGTAATAAATAAGTGACAAAAAATGTTTCCAGTTAAATTAACTACATATATGGTGCATCACAATAATTAATTGAGTCACATGAGAAGATAATTACTACATTTCACTATAAACAGGTTCAAACGAATAATATGTTCAAAATGAAGCTCATTCCTCGTTAAAATATAAGGCTTACCTTAAGCCGGCCGCGGTGGCCGAGGAGACTGAGGCGCTTCAGTCACGGTCTGCACGGCCACTACGGTCGGGTGTTCGAATCCCCTCTCGGGCATGGATATTTGTGCCGTCTTTAGTATAAGGTAGTTCATAAGTAGTTTGTAAGTTTAGGGACTGATGACCCCGTAGTTGTCCCATAAGCTTAACAAACATTTGAACATTTGCTTACCTTAAGGGTTACCTTACACTAGGTACTTAGTGGAGTTTACGGCCTTCACTTTTGATTTATTTATCTTGTAAACAAAGTTTATCGGATTTCTTTTCGTGTCCTATTGACCACGAAATTTCATCGCGTCGCCTCAGTAGTCGCAGACAAGGGACCGAAGTACTCCCGAGAGAAAGTTACGCCCGCGCTGGCCGTTCCGAGCCGATTGGAGCTCGTTCGGTATTTGGGAAGCTGTTGCGCCCCAGGCGGCATCTGGCCGTGGCGCGCATCACCGACGCCATTTTAAGCGAATTCAGTTGTTCAATTTGTTTTGCGCAGTCATTTACAGGCGCGGCGGACCGGTCGTCGGCAGCGCCGGGGGGGATGGGGGGTTGAGAGTTGTGAGGGAGTAGGCGAAGGGGTGGGGTGCGCCCTGTTCCGGCATCCAATTTAAACTTAACCCGACAGCAAGTTGGCGTCCGTTCGGCGCGCTCCCGAAATTGTCCAGGCCGCATAAACGCGCAGCGAGCACTTGCCAGCCGCCGCCGCCCACCGCCGCCCGCCGGCCAGGTGAATGGGCGGCGCCGCCAATGAATTCCCCCACCCCCTCCTCCTCCCGCCGCTGAATAACTCGGCCCGGAATTGGCTGCCGGCCCCGGTCTGCGCGATACAGCTGGCTGCCCCGGTATGGACGGCCTCTACCTGCGGCATTCGTGCCGACACCTGCCGGCGCCGAACAGAATCTTGGTTATCAATTGGTCCGTTCCGGCTACTGGCTGCGACTCCGCTAAACGGCAGTCTCTGATGGCTTCCAGGCGAAATACTGAGAGCGTTTCAATGGGGAACAGAAAGCTGAGGTGCTTTTGTGAAGTTCCTGGAATCGTAACACCGGCTAAAACAACAATGTAAGCAGAAAAAAAGCACTGAAACAATTACGTTCTTTTCAGACATCGCCGCTTGATTGCTTTCCTGAAACCCGCCACGCACTGCTCTCCAACACCGACCTCTTATTTCAGAGGAGCATTGCACCCTGTTACCTCAAATGCCGGGTGATCAAATAGTCAATTAATTGCTGTTGAATCTTCCGGGTCGTGGTCGAAGAAACATATCTGCTCCTGACGTTTCGTCCAGAGCTGCGCTGGACATCTGCAGAGTTGCTACTGATAGCAGTGAGTCTTGCCGACTCGGGCTGCGGAGAGCGGTATAAATACTGTCTAAAAAGGGGCGTGGTCAAGTGTTCACGTGCGCAGCCGAGATAAGCCTTGTCAAAGATAAAACATAACTTTCGATAGTCGATGGTCAAAGGTAAAAGCGTAACTACCTAGTCTGAAGAGCCACAGTCCATATGTCATGAAACTTAATGACATATTGACTGTGGCTCTTCAGACTAGGTAGTTACGCTTTTATCTTTGACCATCGACTATCGAAAGTTATGTGTTATCTTTGACAAGGCTTATCTCTGCTGCGCACGGGAACATTTGACCAGTCTCTGATGGCTTCCTGGCGAAATACTGAGAGCGTTTCAATGGGAAACAGAAAGCTGAGGTGCTTTTGTGAAGTTCCTGGAATCGTAACACCGGTTAAAACAACAATGTAAGCAGAAAAAAAGCACTGAAACAATTACGTTCTTTCCAGACATCGCCGCTTGATTGCTTTCCTGCGACCCGCCACGCACTGCTCTCCAGCACCGACCTCTTATTTCAGAGGAGCATCGCACCCTGTTACCTCAAATACCGGGTGATCAAATAGTCAGTTAATTGCTGTTGAATCTTCCGGGTTATATGGTCGTGGTCGAAGAAACATATCTGCTCCTGACGTTTCGTCCAGAGCTGCGCTGAACATCTGCAGAGGTTCTACTGGTGAGTCTTGCCGACTGACGAGTCGGGCGTCGGAGAGCGGTATAAATACTGTCCAAAAGGGGGCGTGCTCAAGTGTTCACGTGTGCACTAGAGATAAGACTTGTCAAAGATAAAACATAACTTTCGATAGTCGATGGTCAAAGATAAAATCGTAACTACCTAGTCTGAAGAACCACAGTCCATATGTCATGAAACTTAAAAGCTGTACGCGTGTTTTGGAATGTAGAACCTTTCGTTAAATCAGACAATAAATTGTTCATTAACACAGCTATTTGGTTTAATTATGGCCCTGATATTGATGTACAAGAAACAGTGCATTAAACTGATTATGTGCGCAACGGATATTTTAACAAAACAACTGTGACGTAACCTTTTGAAACAGACACTGACTATACTCAAAAATTTTGACTGCGAGAAAGATATAAGAAAAACCACAAATCACTTTCTTAATGCTTGACTGTGAGAATTTATGTCGATCAGTTATTATTGAAATCCAAATCAACTATTATCTTACTATCGCACCAATAATGAAATATGTTCAATAATGTTATTCAAATCAACACTCCACTAAATCAAGTAATTATCAAATGAAGGAAGTAGGTTAATTTTCTAACTACGTAAATGAAATATGAAACAGGGTTAAGTTACTTATTATTGATAAACAGCATTACATTACCTACATAATACAACTTCTGACTTGCTGGCAAAGCAGCCTCTGCTCTACATCGGAGCCATACACACAACCCAACCGCTCTCTAAGCGAGCTGAACCACTAGTGCTACTCTCTCTCTCAGTGCGAGCTACAATGCTATGCAATACATGATCTTTGCCAGAGATGAAACTTTACACATATCGATACATACAGTAGAAGCGATATTATACATTTTCTTGCAAGCAAGTTACTCGATACAAAACAGGAGGCACAATATTAGACATTTTCTTATAAAAATAATTTTTTATGGACACGTTTCATCACCCCCCTCCTACCTATTAAAATTTTGTAGGGTGGGTGATGCCAATGGCATTGCCTAGCCAGCAAAATTACTGAATTTCAAGTCCAAAAATCCATTAATGACATCCAAAATATAACAAGATCAAAACAACAGATGGAGTACATAGAAAATTTAAAAAAAAAAAATGTGACAGTCATAAATACATGCTATTTTACAGAACAGTACCATCAAAAGTCATGCATGGAGAGGTACAGGGTGTGACAGGCATAAGCAAATGTCAAAATTTACAGAACATCAGCAATAAGTGGAATATATGACAATTATACATAATGGTAAACATAAGTATATAGAATTTCAGAAAACATAGTTTGACAAATGATATAGTGGAGAAAATGAGATAGCTAGAAGTAATACACAAATGGAAAAAAATATACAATAATAAACATGAACATATACAAAGTTTTACAAAAGATATTTTAACTAATGTCATCATTCTTTAAAGAAAATGTGGTAATTACAAGTAATACACACAGTAGTGTAAGTTCCATGGGTTTACATTTTGTACAAGAGATCAGTATTTTGGGAACATAAAATGAACATTTGTATCTTGTGCACAATGTAGTCTATGTAAATTTTTAGTGCACTTAGTATAAGATAAAGTGTCAGTTTTGTATTCTGTGATGCATTTAAAATGCTATACTTTCATGGATGCTAGAACATACATGTAAAATTTTTGACTACATAGGCTTCTGATCATGTACAAAATAATGTTACTGCTTCAGCACAATAGGATTTCAATATAACGTTTGTCAATCGAATAGGCACAATGACATTTCAGACTAAGTATATGTATCTATCAAGAGCACAATTTTATTTTGGTCACTGACTGTGAAGGAACCATAAAATATACCTAAACACTGGTAATGAACCTGTGGACAACGTTTGCAATGGGAGGCACTGAATAGTATATGCACACGAATAGCACATTAGCTCCTAACATTCATTTTAGGTCTGCACACGAACACAAAACACTGTAAGATTACACCACACTGTAGGCGGGCTGGCTGGTTGCATTGAAGTGGAAGTCATGGGGAAAAGGTTCTGATGTATTCCTCCATGCAATTCGACAACCAAGTGTGCTCCAACCAACAGAGCTATTAGCAGACTGCATCAGCATAGCCAAAATTAGAGCAAACTGGTGGTGGGTGGCCAAGGCTGCAATGGACAGTACTGTGTGGCCAAACATCATCCAACAAACATCTTCATTAAAAGGCCCAAAATCAGTGGTGTATAGTAACTCGTCCATTGTTCTGTGTGCATTCTGGAATCTCGTGTGCGAAATCGCCACTTCCCATGCGTGTCCAAAGTACATGAAATAAAGCATTTTACACACAAATTAGTAACATAGTCATGATATTTCAGTTTAGACTGAAAGAAAAGTCATTGATTAGAACATATCTACAGAAATATTTTCCCACAAATTCAAGTGGTACAAATGGGGTCATGGTATTAAACCATATTTTTACATTACAAGTAGTGTCTTGAAGACGGATACATTTGAATACTAATGAGTAATTTAATTCTTATTTTAGAGTATCTACAACATTAGTGTCATTTCATATAAGCACAAGGCTTTACATACTATGTACCTATTGCTTTACAAACACATAATCGTATGAAATACATTGAGGGTGCTTGTCATCAATTTGGCATGATATAACTTAAATTAACATTCCAATTACCATTAGTTCATATCTCTTTAAATTAATATATATCACTATGGTGGTGATTACATTACCACAAATTATAACACTTAAATTACATAAGTTGCCATGGCCAGGCTTTTGTCTCAACTGAGCTACATATTTCATTGCCTTAAGGTATAACACATCAGGGTAGTTTCGTGAGAATATCAAAAGAGGTTCAAGTCATCAGGTCATGTCTGTGTCTGTCTGAGTCAACAGTAGGGTCAAACAAAACAATTAGTGCAAATTTTGGCACAGTACTAGATGTACATCACAGTAAATCATCCAATAACATAAACACAGACGTAATATTCGTTAGGCATAGCTGCAGATTTTCATCAACAAGATCATCAATAAAATTTGGAAGATAGTAGTAAGCAAAAGCAAAATACTTCTGTGCATTATCTTTCTAGACTTAACTAGGCGCAATTTATTGCATAGCTGCAAGTTTGCAAGATAGATGGCTGTGTGCAACGTATAAGCATAACCATACATTGTCATTGAGCTTCATTATAAAATTAATTAGCATAGTGGTAGGGCTTAGGTATATAATTAGTGAGCATAGCGGTAAGCTTTGATTACAAGAGCAATACGCATAGCTGCAAGCATAATTAGAAATATTCATTACACATAATTACAAATAATTACAGATCATCAGAAGGATATGAATCTCACCAATCACACATGCCATTGAAGGCACAATGCATCAACATACAAAATGGTGCACATAAGCACAAAGAGAAAACACAAAAGGGCAGTGCGAGTAAGCACATAAGAAAAGAACAGAACATAGCATCATTAGCAACATAGCGATTCTCCTCATAATTGCTTCATAATCATTGTACAATCTCGTCATCATTAGCAACATAGCGATTCTCCTCATAATTGCTTCATAATCATTGTATAATCTCGTCCACATAATTACATTTATCAAACATCTTTGACTGTTACCAATACCTTCCTTACCATCATTTATCCATAAACAATAATGCATTTTAAAGACCACCATGACATATTGTGTATTGCCTTACTCATCATCCTCCATAATGTTCTTGGCTTACCAAATGCTCATGTCAACTCAAAATCTTCTTCACTCGCTCAGAACTTCGTAAGTTATGCAATTAGTAACACAGAAGAGAAATCTGATATTTTCTGAAACATAGGAACTTGATTAGATTACACAATCAAAAATTTCCATTAATTTTATTTGTCTTGCACAGCCACAGAGTTCGTTATATGCAAATTGCAAGATAATCAAAGTTTCGTATGACAATATCCCAGCGTAGCACAGAGCATAAGTATTCAGAGTTAGAGAAAAGTAACAGTGAGAAAAAGAGGTAGATAGAGCGCACTAAGGAAAAGCGGAAGAATAGTGACACTCAGCTCGAGAACGGGGCACCAATCGCCACTTGGTGTGTCCAAAACAGATTAATGGACTCTCTACCCCAAATTTATGCCTTGAAAATTTTAATATTGGAAATGTGGTGTATGCCTTTCGACTTGTGCGTCTTTAAAGTTTCTACCTCAATGACGTTGTCGTGGATGATACGTTTGATTCGATACCTTTTCATTTGTTTCGTTAAATTTGATAGTACAATTTTTGTTACTGTCATTACTTTCAGGAGTAACGGCTTTAGGTTTTGACACAAGTTGTGTCGGTTTTGCCTTATCACTTACTGAGGTGCTACCAGCGTCAGTATTGTGCACTTCCGCACAAACTACTATTCTGTTTTGTTCGGGAGGTTGTTCATCGTAACCTTCCTCTCTGTGAGGACGTTCACAATGAACAAGTTTCAGCGTATAGTTAGGATCACACAAATTCTGTACGGCCGAATTAATTGCCGTCGAGTCCGCTAGTCATACCTGACGCGGCCCCTTTTTTGACGAATTATAGTGTGGATTGGCAGATCTGATTTCAATGTTTTGCTCTTGTCTTTCTGGGGTACGCGATCTGCTTTGGCCCTGATTTGTGTTTTCGTATCGTGGAAGGCGATCACGAGAATTATCGCGTGTGCCCTCCCGACTACGCTTCTCAGCGTTATTGTTGTGATTTTCAGTCTCGCGATCACTATCAGTATTGCGTCTATCACGCCAATTAGTATCATTCGAAGTATTGCTGTTATGATAGTAATTATTGTAGCGTCCTCCGCGACCAAAACCACCACCTCGGTTGCGGCCACGAAAACTTCCACGGTTAATTTCACGATCATGAAAATCACCGTTCTCATTGTCGCGACTTTGTTTGTAAGATTCATTAGTGAAAGAATTATTTTTTGGTTTATCGTCGTGCTCTGAATAACGTTTGGTACGCGGCGGGCTTTGTTGCGACCGGCGATCATATTTGTTTGTTTCAAAATATCGACTGCGCGAGGAATTTTCCTCGTCTTCTTCTTCTAAGTCTTGTAAGAGATTTCTAAAGGCTTCAATATCATTCTTGCATCGTGCCGCAATGGCAATTTGACGCAAGTGTAGAGGCAATTTGTTCAAACAAATTCTGATTAATTCCGCAGGGCAGTAAGGTGCCGATAAAAATTGATTTTTGTATACTAAGTTTTGGAAATATTCCACAGGGCTCGAGAAATTTGATCGCTCAAAAGTTTTGAATGTCGCAATACTGTTTTTAACGCGGTCTTGTGCCGCTTCCGACCAGTATGCGGATAGAAATGAGCGTCGGAAGTGATTCTCGCTATAGCACTCTTGTGCAATAGCTCTCATTCTGGTGGCTGGCTCGCCTTCCAGATAACCACATATAAATTCTAATCTGTGCTCAAGTGGCCAATTCGGGGGAAGACAATAATCGAATTGCTGCAACCACTCTTTAGGGTGCAAGTCATTCGGAGAGTTTTTAAATGTCTTGAATTTACGTACAGTCAGGAAATGCTTGTAGTCAAACGCTTCCTTTCGCCCGTGCGGCGTAAGTGGGCGTAAACTACGCACTGCGTCTTCATTGTTGTTACTACAAGGTACACTTCGTTCACGTACCAAGCGACCTACTTGAGTCGAATCATCATTGTCATTTTCGTTCAAATTTTCTTCTACATCTTTGTATGGATTTCCACAAGTGTGGTCAAATTTCCTCTCTATTCGCGCCACGCGATCATCTAATTTTCTGACCTCAGCCTTGTATTGCTGATTAATGGTCATTTGACCTTGTTTGAAACGGTCAAGGGCGAGATATTCATTAGTTTCATTAAACGGGGTAGGATGCGTTACATCAGAACTTTTGTCAGTGTTATCACTAATTTGGGTAATCTTAACAGTAATATCCTCAAACTGTTTATTAATTTTATTGATCTGTTCCGTCGTGGCTGACTGGAAGTTCTGCAACTTTTCATCAAATAGATTACTCTGTTGCTTCAATTGAGCGAGTTCGGTGGTTTCTATATTTTCGACTCGTGACGCAAGGCTTTCCACTACCGGGTTAATCTCGTCGCGAATATCTTGTCTTATTTGCTGAGATTCACGTTTGAAAGTATTGAGCAGTTGTTCCCTGAACAGATTGTTGTCCTCATTTATTTTATTAAAACTACTTTGAATACTCACAAACCTCGAATCGCACGTCTGTTCTATTTTCTCAAGTTTTTCACCTTGTTTCTCAAGTTTTTCACCTAATTTCTGAGATTGTTCCTCATTTAACTTAGAGATCTGTGACAGTAATATCTGCATGAAATCATTTGGTAATACGTTTTCCATAGCTGTCGCACAAGTATTTTTTGCAGCAGAGCTAGGCGGAACCGATGCATTATTTTCCGCAACCACGTTACAAGAATCGGAATTCTGTATTGTCGAATCCTGTACTTTGTCATTATCCATATTGTCTGTTCCTGAACTAATCTGTTCCGCGTTTTCGGACACGGTATTTACTGTCGTATTTGTATCAGTGCAGTGAGAAGACTCGTAAAAATTCAGTTTCTCTCCTTGCATCATTCAAGGTCTCATTTTCGGAAGCAGTTTTAGCATCAGCGCGAACTCTCCTATTCTTCGACATTGTTAACAGAATTTTGCAGTAAAGTGACCACTAATATTTATTTTCACCTACTGCATATTTTTTGAAAATTACACACGGTAATTATGAGAGAACAATAGGCTGAATCGGGCTAGTGCAACATACAGTCACAATCGAGATTACGCGAACCGTTAATTATCACACGAGTTCCGCGGTACTAGAACTTTCATCACAACAAACATCAGAAATATAAAAGAGAGGCTTGTTCAGTAGTAATGCAATTATTTGTATATTCAATTCATCTACTATAAACAATACTACACAATCTCAAGAATGGTAAGTAACAGACTACAGAAACAATTACTATGCTACTGTTGCTACAACAGAGGATGGTGCTACAAAAATTAAATTAAGAGCCAAAAGGTAAGTTGGTTAGTGGAAAAGACAAACTAACTGAAATAAGACTACGTATCTAACTACGTCACGATCCTGTTTGTGAACTATCCTGGCAGAAAGGGCGCCAGATAAAAGCTGTACGCGTGTTTTGGAATGTAGAACCTTTCGTTAAATCAGACAATAAATTGTTCATTAACACAGCTATTTGGTTTAATTATGGCCCTGATATTGATGTACAAGAAACAGTGCATTAAACTGATTATGTGCGCAACGGATATTTTAACAAAACAACTGTGACGTAACCTTTTGAAACAGACACTGACTATACTCAAAAATTTTGACTGCGAGAAAGATATAAGAAAAACCACAAATCACTTTCTTAATGCTTGACTGTGAGAATTTATGTCGATCAGTTATTATTGAAATCCAAATCAACTATTATCTTACTATCGCACCAATAATGAAATATGTTCAATAATGTTATTCAAATCAACACTCCACTAAATCAAGTAATTATCAAATGAAGGAAGTAGGTTAATTTTCTAACTACGTAAATGAAATATGAAACAGGGTTAAGTTACTTATTATTGATAAACAGCATTACATTACCTACATAATACAACTTCTGACTTGCTGGCAAAGCAGCCTCTGCTCTACATCGGAGCCATACACACAACCCAACCGCTCTCTAAGCGAGCTGAACCACTAGTGCTACTCTCTCTCTCAGTGCGAGCTACAATGCTATGCAATACATGATCTTTGCCAGAGATGAAACTTTACACATATCGATACATACAGTAGAAGCGATATTATACATTTTCTTGCAAGCAAGTTACTCGATACAAAACAGGAGGCACAATATTAGACATTTTCTTATAAAAATAATTTTTTATGGACACGTTTCAAACTTAATGACATATGGACTGTGGCTCTTCAGACAAGGTAGTTACGCCCTTGTCTTTAACCATGGACTATCGAAAGTTATATTTTATCTTTGACAAGGCTTATCTCTGCTGCGCAGATTTGACGAAAAGCGGTTTCTGTTTATCACCGACACAGTTAAATATCTACCTTGAGGAAATAATTCATGTGAGTTTTAACGAAACAATAAGAACATGTGGTAGGAGGCGGAGATTAGAGTGTAAAAGAGTTGCAGATGACATGGTTTTTATACCAGAAGTGCAAGAAAAATCAGCAAAGGTTAAATGACCTCAACACGATTGTAGAGGAACATGGAATCATAATTAACACGAAGAAGAACAAGAACGTGATTACTGGCGGAAACGGCTAAGAGTGTTGTTTTAATATAGGAAGAGAGGAATTGTAGCAAGTATGTAACTTGGCTGTATGTTGAACGGGGGAAAATGAGTAATGGAGAATGTCAAAAGAGGATGAGGAAGGAGATATTTTCAAATGTTGGACAACATCACAGCAAGAAAGTATTCGGACATGAAAAGCCTGGCCACAGACTGACAAAAGGGAAAGACGTTTATCAAATGATGCGACCTGCCAAAAGGCAGAATACCTGTGATGATGATGCTAGTTCTTATTCGATTCTGCACTAACTGGAACGTTGTTTCGTGCAGTTTACGAATTCCGAGATAGTAGATTAGAAGAGCAATACGACTACATTAAAACGTTAAAATGTTGCCTGAAACTAAGAAAAACCTTTTAGATACACTCACCAAATGATGCAGGATGGGTGATTAAGCCGTACTCGATGTTACAAATGCTCCACTTACGAACTGGAAAAAAAGCTTAAAACTTCTGCAAAGATTTAACAGAGGAAGAAAAATTGGAAGCAAAGATTTCTATCAAAATTTTATGAAAAATCAACCACAGCTGCCTTACAGAAGTCCCCCACCCCAACTCTACAAGTTGTAAACGTTATTTCAGGTTCGCTGAACACAGACTGAAGCGTTATTTTAACCTTCTGCACGTACACCCCCTTATGGCACACAAAGCGTACACTTGGTCTTTAAGACCTCGGTGCCGTTTCTTTCAGTTTCTTTCGGCCTTTTTTGCATCTAATTGTCTTAAAATGCATGTAGTGCACCATTCGGTTTCCCCTTTCCCAGCATACACCCCCAAATAGTTTTCTCACACACTTGATATGTAGATTTTTTCCAATTTTATAGACTTGCAGTTGATTGTGAAAGAAAAAAACACACAACTTGAGGGTAAGTGGGGTACACTGGACCGGAGAAAATAAAGACATTCAGTGTACACATTGCCCTTTTTTGACCGGGAGCGGAGAGTGCAATTCGTTAATTACAGAACTTCGGACAGATGCACAACGAAGAAAAGATTTACTTCGACTTCCTCTTCAACTGCCTAGAGGCTACTGTGGAGGGCAGAGTGCTGACACGCACTCAGAGAGAAGGGGAGAGCAGAGAAGGGGTCGCCCTGGTCCAAAAGACCGTTGTACGGGCTAAAGGTTAACCAAAGATCCCGGTATACTTGTAGTCCCCTTGTAGGTTTGATATATCAAACAAGGAACACTTTAATTTGATCTCCAACGCTCAATAGTGCACTAAACCATACTGAGGATGACGCTCTATCATATAAAGTGTCATATGCATGAATTGCGCTGTACAATACGCGACATTTTTAACAGAAAGAACAAAGTAACATGATATCAAGACCACAGAAGGAAAACTGTACGTAATTCAATGAAATAAGAAATACACGTGACTAAAAACTTTCCCGGAGATTGCGAGACAATCGCTATCGTTAGCGTCTATCAAACATGTTATCGTTGACCATATACTCGCTACTGCATTATTACCATTTTAAGCACGCCCCCAAGTTAAGTACTAGTTAAATTATTGATTGTCAAACAAGATTTCCTTAGCATTATCGTACAAGGCATTTGTCGCTCTTCAAGTAACAATTGGGATGGCCTGTTTCACGTAGTAACTGAAAAGAAAAGCGGTTGGTCACTCTGCTGCGATTACCAGCATTTAATTGCAGGAACTGTTCCGAACAGATATCCTGTGCCGCACATAGAATATTTCTCTACCGGGGTACGAGGATGAACGATTTTTTTCAAATAGATTCGGTCAGAGCACGCCGTTTGGTTAACTCGAGTTCACATGAATGCCATTAGGACTGTAATGCTATGCAGACCTTTCAGCAATTCATGGACAACAAACACGGGATAAATACGTCATTAGAGACGCTCGGAGTTTTGGGTAAGGGTAAGGACGGGGAAGGAAATCGGCCGTGCCCTTTGAAAGGAACCATCCTGGCATTTGCCTGGAGCGATTTAGGGAAATCACGGAAAACCTAAATCTGGATGGCCATGGGTGGATTTGAACCACCGCCCTCCCGAATACGAGTCCAGTGCGTTGCCACTACGCCACCTCGCTCGGTCTCTTGATGGAGAGAGGGATGGAAGCGATTTCGATGGAGAATGCGTATGATACGTGCATGGTTCATGCCACTTTGTCAGCCAAAACATTGATTTCTCCCAATATCTGTCATCACTTGTTTCCTTCTTTTACGTTAAACCGTCACATTCGCATAAGTCGTTGAAGACTGTGATGAGTAATTGCCGAGATGGAGTTTATTGTGATATGTTTCCACATACGCTGTACTAGCATAAGCTACGTTCCTCCTACACTCTCCATACACCATGAGCATGCCAGCCTTCTCTTCGTTACTAAATCTCGTCGTCCAGTCACAACCTAATGTTGGAACTGTCACACAATGACTAACCGGAAGTCGCAATGCGCTCAAGAAGTACACAACCACAAGCTAAGCAAACGTAACAATATTGTAACTGGCAACTACGCAGGCTGCATTGGAAACTTTTCACAATACGATATAAACGAATGACACTAGATCCTGCAACAAACGTATCTGCCATTCTAATTTTCACCACTTTTAGTATGTTAGTATAATTCCGTTTAAAAAGTTTATATTTGCCCAAAAAATCCACTTTCTATGTATTATTGAAATATGTTTATTTGCGAACAATTCGAGCCCAATCCATCCTGTGAAAATTGCAGATGACTAGCACTTTCCATTTCCGCATCAGTTACGGCGCAATTTGTAGGTGATTCACTGTGTAAGTTCTTTTATTAGATGGATTATATTGTACATAACTTTCAGTCAGATTTAGTTTATGATATTGATGTTCCTCAAAAGAATTTTTGATTATTCTTATGCAAAATAATTTAATTTTGTAGACTTTTTCATGTTTCCTTATTGTAGGGTGATACAAATGTTATTAAAAACATTAGAGCAACACCACAGCTTCTAAACGTATGTGCGTGAAAGAATTTAATACGTTTTGGCATTAACATAGGAAATATTTGATGGAAATGAAACAAAATGGTCAAATGTTTGTGAAGCTTATGGGACTTAACTGCTGGGTTATCCCTAAACTTACAAACTATTTATAAACTACCTTATATTTAAGACAATACGAACATCCATGCCAGAGAGAGGATTTGACACCCGAAGGGGGGAAATTAAATAAAATGATATAACTGCATTAAGTGCTGTTTATACAATTAAATTTAAAATGAGATATATAAGACATACGACGTGTTCTTAAAACAGTAAATGAAACTATTAAAAATGAAGCTGTTCTATTACATAAATATATCAGAACTGCTGAATGATAGGAGAGAAATGTCAAACAGTACAAGAAAATCTTACATAATCACTATAAGCTTCAATAAACTTGGAAACTAAATAATAGGAACACTCCCCTAAAGGTTCAGTCTAGTTTAAATAGAAGCAATAGAGCCCGTGCTTATAATGATTTGATAACACACATGATATTGCCAGTATTTAACACACTCATACCGTATTCAGGTGTAAATGTCAGAACTGTTAGATACTTTTTTTTTAACTTCCTCATAAATTTCTGCATCTATAGGCTCTAAACTTAGGCAATGATTTTTTATAAGTTGCTTTCAAGTTATTTTTTAAATTATCCGACAATCAATAGATTCTAAAAATTATTGTGTAAAATTAACATGGGAATATATTCAAATGTAATACCAATCACATGTTATATCATTGGGAGTTATTTTCAGAAACTTTTAAGCTATACTTTACCCTAAACAAGAAGTTCCTGCATTGGAATTTTTCGTAACCTCTTATTCCCTCTTTACAATACACTTTTTTATACCCTCAACTGTGCCAAATTATCTTCTTTCGACCATTTCCAGTTATTTGATAATTTAAAATGCACATTCGCCGTTTAAACGACATCACAAGTTTGTCAGTGGAACAAAATTATAATCCTGACAAAAGTTTTCGCCGGCGGCGGTGGCCGAGGGGACTGCGGCCACTACGGTCGGGTGTTCGAATTCCCCCTTAGGCATGGATATTTGTTCCGTCCTTAGTAGTAGCTAGTTCATAAGTAGTTTGTAGGTTTAGGGACTGATGACCCCGTAGTTGAGTCTCATAAGCTCTACAAACATTTGAACAAAACTTTTCATGTTTCCAGTGTTTCAAGTAAGCGCAATTTACGGTAGTAGTTCCCATATTAGTAACTTGAAGTAGGTAAAGATACAGAAAATTAAATTAAATTACGATGTTCTTCGCCTGACCCGATTACGATTAAATACTCTGTGTTGCTCCAACATTTGCTTAGTTTCTCTGTCAAAACCACATGAATACGCATCTATCAGTCTTACAGATTAACGTAGAGAAAGGTAAGACGTCTTTACATAAAAACTTGAAATTCCTTAACTGTTTCCACTGTCTGATTTTGATGAAATAAAGTCTGTGCATTGTCTCCAAGCTACTTTCAAATCTCCTGTGAAAATTTTGCCTAGTAGTATCGGAGGTTAGCGTGTTCAAAGAGGCAGACACGACGATCCCAGATAAAAATTATAAGCACGGTAGCTATTTTTTCAAGATCAGTTTCTGATAAAATATTGCTTTTATGTTCCCGCACATCTCTCAGTCTGCCGGCCGCGGTGGTCGAGGGGACTGAGGCGCTTCAGTCACGGTCTGCACGGCCACTACGGTCGGGGGTTCGAATCCCCCCTCGGGCATGGATATTTGTGCCGTCCTAGTTCGTAAGTAGTTCATAAGTAGTTTGTAAGTTTAGGGACTGATGACCCCGTAGTTAAGTCCCATAAGATTTACAAACGTTTGATTTGAACATCTCTCAGTCTGTGCAAACGTGCTTGAAATTCGTTGAGTGGTTACGTAAACCACTTTGCAGTATTATGATTCTTTACTAAAATTGTGGAAGACTGGAAAAGCACACGATTTTTCAGTCATCATCACAGTCTGTGTTAACTGACCGACACGCCGTTAAGGTGTGCTATATACCAGAAAGATCTTCCGCCTTAACAATCGACTGGACGCGCCCTACTTGCTGGGCTACCGCAGAAAAACTGCCGGCGGAAGCTTCTCCGTTTCGTGGGCGCACTCTGTTCCGTTTCATTGCCAGCCACTCCCCGCGGCACTTGCCTCCTGTACACACAAGCACGTCTCAGGAGCACCTCCTAAAAGGCCCTTGGACTTCCAAAGATAGCCGTTCTGTCATGCAGCTACACAGGTTTTGCGAGCTGCACTCATACTGCCTCGGCAGCCGAAGAGTCGGGCGTCCTGCTGTTGACTGCCGTGATTCGGAATATTTGACTGCGTTGTTAATGGAACAACGACTTATGCTCGGTAGTCAAACGTATATATATATATATATATATATATATATATATATATGTTTGTCAGTATGTCCTCTATGTGTTCATAAACCATTCATTCGATTGCAATGAAACTTTGGTGAACTGTTCACCGTACGCCCATGTTGGTTTCTGACCCAAAAACAAAAGAGCACTACACATACCTCAGGAGATATGACGTCATAAATAATGAGAGGCTACAGCGTGAGTAAACCTAGATTTATGCCTCAATTATTGGAAAATGGGTGTAGTTAGTGACTTGCAACAACATTTGCATGTAATTTCGGAAATTTATGAAGCGTTTTGTAACTGACACCCCTCCCCCCCCCCCCCATCCCCACAAAGTGATGAAACGAAAGGAAGTCTATCGCTCACAACAGCTTCGCTGTAGATGCCGCAAAACTGTCGCATTAGGCTTGACCTTGTGTCAAATGTTTAGCATTACTATTTTTTTTTTTTTCGACTGCAAGTCTCCCTTAATTCTCTGGCATCCAAAATTAGGCAATCTCTTTTCTTAATCTCTACCTATATAAAAGCGAAAGGACACGCACTCACTAACTGACTAAACACAAAATCTCTAAAACTACTTCACGTATGAAGCTGAAATTTGGTAGGAATGTAGTTTATAGGTAGAAAATGTCAGCTAAGAAAGTATTTTGTGTCAGGTTCGTGGAGGAGCATACTTTTCCTACAGACTCACTAAATCTATAGTTTCATTCCGATTTTCACGAAATTTCGCACGCTTGACCTTCAAAAGAAGAGGAAGGTCACCATCTACCTTAAGTTTCATTCGGTGAATGGGGGAGGGTATTTCGCAACATAAAAATGGATACCTAAGTACCTTGCTCGAACTATAACTTGAGAATTGCTCGACCGATTTCAAAGATCCTTTTGTTGTTGTTTTCGATATTCTCAGAACAAAGGTTGAATGAAATAAAACTGAAATATTTGAGAGCAACAAAGTGCGTTTTTCAATGTGATCCTGCGTTTCTATTGCATAGAAAACTATAGTTCTGTTCTGATCTTGATGAAATTTTGCACACTTTACCTTAAAAACAATAGGAATGTCACTGTCTGTATAAAATTTCGTTCGTTGGTCGGTGGAAAGTACTTAACGTACGTAATTTTACAAAATGCATATTTTTGCTCCAATCTTTATGAGTTTTTGCACCCATGACCTTTAAACCAAGAGGAACATCACTAGGTACATAAATGTTTGTATGATACATGACAGAGCGTACCTTGCAAAAAACTTTGCCGAGAGAAGGGAAGGTGCAAAGGAACAGAGAGAGGGGAGAGGAAGAGGTGGATGCAGAGAGAGGAGGGAAGGGGAGGTGGACTACGAGATTGTAGGGCAGATAAATTCCCGGGCAACGCCGGGTTTAAGGTAGTGTGAAATAATAACTGAATTCTTTGTACGTGTATTGTACTTTTTGTTTCTCAACTTTTTTTTTTCTTCTCTGTTTGTTTCATCTGTTTCATGATGTGTGCAGAACGCAGCCAGATGCTATGCACTCTATTAATATAAGAAATAAAGAAATCGCTAATGTGAATGACGGTTATACACTGAGTTAAGTATTTACAGAGTTTGCTGACACATACAGTCTTACCAATGTCACGCAATGAAACCCAATATCGTGTCGGGCTTCCATGGCACTGTCCATTTCAGAGCAATGCAATGGAGAGTCTAAAACTGGCCGTGGCGGAGCGACCGAGTGCATTGAGGCGCTATGCTACGATGCGCGAAGCCACACCCCCGTCGAGAGTTTGAATCTTGTCGTCTTTAGTATAAGGTAGTTTGTAAGTTTAGGGACTGATGACCGCGAAGTTAGGTCCCATAAGCTCTACAAACATTTGAACATTAAATCTTAACAAACATTTGAACATTTGTCTAAAACTGTGGTAGTCCTCTGGACGCAGCTGACGCCAAATTGTAAGCCAATCATCTGAGTGAAGACATTTACGTTTATTTTTTTTTTTCCAATGTGTGCTCCTTACCGACCAAGAAACGTTTACTAAGCTCCTTAGCGTAAATCTGGATAACATGCACCACAGAGCAGCCGAAACTCCGCATTGGCTTTGTCAGGTGCGACGTCAACGACCGTGCAGCGTGAACAAATAGTGAGTCATTATACGCAATTGTAATGTCTACATCTACATGGGATACTCTGCACGGAGCGCGCGGTTGCTTGCCGTGGAGGTTCGAGTATCCCTGGGGCATGGGTGTGTGTGTGTGTTGTCCTTAGGTTAGTTTACCTAGGATTAAGTAGTTTGTAAGCTACGGACTGATGACCACGCAGTTTGGTCCGATAGATTTACAGACATTTGATTTGATTTGATTTCTGCAAATCACATTTAAGTGCCTGGCAGAGTGTTCATCGAACCACCTGTATACTATTTATCTCCCATTCCATCCTCGAATAGTACGCGGGAAGAAAGAACATCTGAATCTCTCCGTTCGAGCTCTGATTTCTCGTATTTTATTCTGATCATCTTTTCTACCTATTTAAGTGGGAGTCAACAATATATTTTCGCATTCGGAGGAGAATGTTGGCGATTGGAGTTTCGTAAGTAGCCTTTACCGCAGCGATAAGCGCCGTTGTTGTAATGATTCCCATACCAGATCCTGTATCATTTCCGTAACGCTGTCTCCCCTTTATCGTAATGATACAAAACGAGCTGCACTTCTTTGGACTCCTTCGATGTCCTCCATCAAACCCACCTGATAAGGATCCCACACTGGGCAGAAAAACTCCAAATAAGGACGGACAAGCGTAGTGTATGCAGTTTCTTTAGTAATTCTGTTGCATCTTTTAAAGTTTCTACCAATAAAACTCAGTCTAAGGTTAGCGTTTCCCACGACATTATATACGTGTTCTTTCCAATTTAAGTCTGACGTAGTAGTAATTTTATGGAGTTTACGGCCTTCACTTTTAATTGATTTAACTTGTAAACAAAGTTTAACGGATTTATTTTCGTACTCATGTAGTCGACTTCACACTCATCATTATTTAGAGTCAATTGCCAATTTTTACACCTCAGATCATTCTGCAGTTCGTTTTAATCTTCAGATGTTGTACTAGTCGGTAAATGATGGCGTCATCTGGAAACAACCTAAGAGAGCTACTTAGATTTTCCCCCAAATCGTTATGTAAACAAGGAGCAGCAGAGGACCAATAACACTACCCTGCGGAAAGCCGGATATTACTTCTGTTTTATCGATGCTTTACCATCGATTACTACAAATCGTGTCCTCTCTGACAGAAAATCCCCTATCCATTCTAAAATTTGGGGCAATATACCAGAACCACGCAATTTGATTAAAAGCTGTTTGTGAGGTACGGTGTCAAAAGCCATCTGTAAATCAAGAAATACAGAATTGATTTGCGAAGCCTTGTAGTTAGCACTCATCATTCGTGTTACTAAAGGGCTAGTTGTGTTTCGCAGGAACGATATTTTCTAAATCCTTGTTGACCTCGGGTCAATAGATCATTCTGTTCTAGATAATTCATAACATTTGAATACAAGATATATTCCAAAATGCTGCTGAAAATTGACGTCAATGAAATAGGCCTGTAGTTTAGCGTATTGTCGGACATTACTTCACCCCAGGACGTTCATAACGACACTACCTAAGGAACATTATGCCAATTCCTTTAGAGGACGTATTAATGGATATTATAAAGTGTATGTGGCTGAAATAAAACTGATGGCCTGCTCCCTCATCCCATGTTGGAATGGAAATCCTGTAGAAAAAATTTCTTGGACGTTCGACAGGACGAAATTCTGTTGTAAAATGGCCTGCGAGGTTCCCCGGTCTAAGCCCATTGATTTACTTCTTTGGGGGAGGGGGGGAGGGAGGGACAAGCAAATATGCAGTTAACGACAAAGCCCCAACTACGGCGGACATTATGCATCATCGGATAGCTGGTGCTTGCTCTAACACATCTACAGCTATAATTACATGTGTTCATCGTTCTTTCGCTAGACGATTACAAATGTCCGTTTCAGCTCATTGTCAACATTTTGAACACATGCTTAAATAAAGAAAATAGTTTTGTCTGTAATATAAATCTGTGTGTTTAGCAAAGCATTGTTATTAAATCTTTTATTACAGTTACGTGTGTACCAGATTGCATTACAATATCAAATAAGTCGATAGCATGTATTTCCCGTAGCTGGTAACACTGTCATTACACACATACGTTCAGCATGAAACGACATTTCGTTAAGGGGAAGATTTATTTTGCGGTGGGCATTTGGTCACCAAATCATTTTTTATAAAATGTTTAGTTAAGTGAATTTGTTTTACTTGATAAACTATAGAGGGTTTCCAGCAGTTCCGTAAGATGTCCCATGATGGCGCTGCGGTCAGAAGCAGGCCAGAGCAGGCGGCAGGTAGCGGCTGTCCCCACCACCACCTCCCCTCAAACGCCGGCGCACCGGACACAGCCGTGGCCTCATGGCAGGCGGCACGAGCTCTCCCCTCAGCCTCCCCTCCACGCTACCCTCTGCCGTGCGAGAGAGTCCTGTGAAGTTGGCACCGCCGAAAAAATAGGAAAAATTACCACAAAATTTAGTTTTTTCAAAATAATTTCCTGCCTAATTGTTCAAACATAGTTCTGATCACAGTTCTAAATAGCTCTCAAAGAGTTCTACAGGAAATCCTAATGACATTTTTCTGTGCAGATTATACTTCATGAGATAATTGCAATAATGGGGAATCCATTTACACGCTACTGTGAAGTTCGCACCCCTTTTCTCAAAAAAGTGCATTTTTTCAGAGTTCTAGGCAGATATGCAATAGTTCTAGAGTTCTCTGTACAAAATTTAAATAGTTCTGCAGAATTTCGTGAAATATCGCAATTCTGAATAGTGGGAGAGCTGTGAAGTTGGCACCCCTTTTTTCAAAAATGTACATTTTTTTCAGAGTTCTAGACAGATATGCAATAGTTCTGGAGTTCTCTGTGAAAAATTTGAATAGTTCTGCAGAATTTCGTGAAATATCGCAATTCTGAATAGTGGGAGAGCTGTGAAGTTGGCACCCCTTTTTTCAAAAATGTACATTTTTTTCAGAGTTCTAGACAGATATGCAATAGTTATGGAGTTCTCTGTGCAAAATTTGAATAGTTCTGCAGAATTTCGCTGAAAAAATAGTAAAAATTACCACAAACTTGAGTTTTTTTAGTTTTTTTTAAAACAGTTATTCGCCTATTAGCGCAAACATAGTTCTGATCACAGTTTTAAATAGCTGTCGAAGAGTTCTACAGGAAATCCTAATAGCATTTTTCTGTGAAGATTATACTTTATGAGATAATTACAATAATGGAGTATCCATTTACATGCTGCTAAAAAATTAGACTTTTTTCCAGAGTTTTAGGGACATGTACAATAGTTCTTGTTTACGATAAGCAGTAATCACTCATACGTAACAACAACAAATTGAATATGCAGCGGACAGAATATCTGTCAAGACCTAAGAAAAATGTATATTTCTGGAAGAACGGGCACAAATAAAACAGCTTATCAGATATTCCAATATTTTTTCGGGCAATTACATAGAAATATTCATATGAACTCTAGAACTATAGTATATGTACACAGAACCTCAAAAAACAATGTGTATTTCTCAAAAAAAAAAAAAAAAAAAAAAAAAAAAAAAAAAAAAAAAAAATGGTGCCAATTTACAGTAACGTGACAATGGATTCCACATTACTGCATTTATCTGATAAAGTATAATCTGCACAGAAAAATATCATTAGGATTTCCTGTAGAACTCTTTGACAGCTATTTAGAACTGTGATCAGAACTATGTTTGTGCTAATAGGCAAATAATTATTGAAAAAAAAAACTCAAGTTTGTGGTAATTTTTACTATTTTTTCAGCGAAATTATGCAGAACTATTTAAATTTTGTACAGAGAACTCCAGAACTATTGTATATCTGTCTAGAACTCTGAAAAAAATTTACATTTTTGAAAAAAGGGGTGCCATCTTCACAGGATTGTGCGAGAGGCACCCTAAGCCAGCGAACCGCCTGACACCTGCTGGCATCTTAAGGAACTACGAGGGGAGCGTAGGACAGTGGTTTAGGGTGGGCTACTTCTCTGTATATGTTACTTTGTGCAAATACACACCCTCAGCCTAGCCCGGGACGCCTGCTTGGAAGTTTTTTTATTGATCTGCTCTCGCCTATTATGTCCACCGTACCCTTGTATTCTAGGACATTCCTCGAATTTTTTACGACAGATTTGATCGCCATATTACTGTAAATGTCTTTTCAAGAGCTATCGAATACAGTTTTAAAAAAGCGGTTCCATTAAAAGCAAAAAATATATTTACTCCTCGACGCTCTAGTATGCACCGAAAACCGCGCTTTGATATGTGTAACCGTTCATAAAATGAAAGATGTGTTACGTCTTACGTGCCTGAGCAGTAAATGCTATTCAGTTGGGTTTTTAAACAGCAGCAATCAGTTGAAGATAAACTGGTTTATTGCTCTAAACCGACGATTATGGTATATTACACAGTGGCATCTAACGAGGGCTGTAATAATCACGATCAATTACGTCTTTTCCTGACTGTGAGTGAGGTAAATATTTATCTCCACAAAACAACAAATCGGCCAGAATATATTAAATAATCTCACAACCTACCGTTTATTCCTGCCAAATATCTCTTTGTCCGGAACGAAATTCATTACTTCTAATCGCCTAATTGGCGATTTATTTTGGTTAAAAAATGCAACCAATTGCTTTTATGGATATTTATTACTCCAGAACTAGTTTTCGAGCCACTGCAGGCTCATCATCAGTGGATATGTTGCAGGAACATTTGATGGCTCGAAAGCTAGTTAGGGAAAAATAAATATCCATAAAAGCAGCTGGTTGCATATTTTAACCAAAATAAATCGCCAGTTTACCCTAAAGATGCAGTCCGCATTCAACATGGAATTTTGAAATGTATGACCATTTCGAGGGGCTTAGTGTTAAATTTGCGTGCAATTTTAGCAAACCCTTTCTTGATATTTTGAAACGACTTACTTCGCAGCATATTCACAACTAGGTAATCTGTCATACAGTACAAGTTTCTAGATAATACTTCTGAGATGGAGTCATTACGTTATTCACGGAATTTATGGATACGTACATCCTTAGCAGACGTAGATCAAAAAGTCAGACAGTGTGTATCTGAGTAAACTGAATTGTATAAAAATGGATAATGAATTAAACGCTACGGAACGACAGCCGTACCACAATGTGGTGCGATAGTGACAAGTGGACGATTACGGTAACAGCAAAATAAATAAACAGTTTTAATTGATATCCCAAAAAGTGCCAACACACATGCAAACTGAAGTCAATGCCAGAAGACCGAGTCAGGGAGAAATTGGTTAAAACAAAGTGACATGATATGCTAAATGACCGATCCTAAATACAGTTACTGAACTACAGATCACGGGGGATAGCTAAAGTGGGAAGAGCGGACCTACTGGAGGCAGTACTACTGCCGATATGATGACAATGAAATGTGACACTTCAGAACTGTGTGCTCAACCAGGAGTTGATCAAGGGACACATAGTTGAGATACAATGATAGGAATAATGAGTCCACACCAAGAAGACCAGAGTTCAGTTCTCCGTTAGGCTACTCGCACTTGGACGATCGCCGAAGACCTAATAGGTCGATTCAACCCCATAACGGCTTTCTCTTTTGCACTCGGATGTCGATTTTGAAAATCGGAAATGCGTTTATGAGTATCATTATAATAATCCAGACGATCAAACTCAGTTATCATTGCAACTAATCAACCCAGGGAAAGTATCCAATCCCTGTCCATATTTGAAATTAACAGACCCTAATACAGATTTCCCCATTATTTAGAGCGTAGAAAACAAATACTACCTGGATTTATTTTATTGAGCGTTAGTGCTCATGATTATTATTTTTGCTTTGTTTGGGGTCTTTAGCGAATGACAGCACGTGTAGAGCATCGACCCGCATGCAAAACAGTACCGGAATGATCATTCCCTCTGATTCACTGGCTTCAATGATACATCAGATTATGTTAAGATTTAAAGGGAAAAGCCTTTTGGCACACGGCCGACAACTGGAATATCTGATGAAACAGCTAATGGAAAGTCACTGTAACAGTCTCGTGAATCAGATGCGATGTTAGCGCCGACCTTTTGGCTGGCAGTCAGTGAGAGTTGACCTTGAACTGGAGAGTGCTGCGAGAAACGGATGAATGCGCTCCCCGCGGAGAACGTGTACGGACAATGAATGACTATTGCCTCGCTCTTCACGGTGGGCTTGGCCACAGGAGAAAGTGAAGACGAGTCGAACCAGCAAACGTGCGCAACATGACTTTCTACGGGACTTTACGGAGAAGAACGTGTGCTGAAAGTACATAGCGCTGTTATAAAGTGGACAGGAACCGAAAGCAACGCAAGATAGTTGCCAGGATATTGTATAAAGGAAGAAATGGGAGGAAGTCCGATTCGTAAAAAAACAGACGCTGCTTAGGCCGATTGTGAGTGCAAAATTCAAAATGTTCAAATGTTTGTAAATCTATCGGACCAAACTGCGTGGTCATCAGTCCGTAGCTTACAAACTACTTAAACTAAGGTAAACTAACCTAAGGACAACATACACACCCATGCCCCAGGGAGGACTCGAACCTCCACGGCGAGCAACCGCGCGCTCCGCAGCGAGGCGCTTTAGACCGCTCGGCTACTCGACCGCGCCTTAGTGCCATACGGTTTCCCACTCACGAGTTAGGGAGACACCTTGCTTCGTTGCTGGAGCCCATATTGGAGTCTAAGGAGATTCATAACAAAATTCAGCTCATTTCATTGAAAAGCTAAAGGAGTGACATTTTTGTTAATTTCGATGTGGTGTCTCTATTTACTATGATCGGTGGTAAACAAATTCATCTCATGTATTGAGCAAGTTTTTCTATCGGACATAGTGACTTTGTTTCGACACCGCCTCACCAGTACTGAATTTCAATATTAAAAAAATTTCTATTCACAGATTGATGGGCTGGCTATGGGCAGTCCTTTAACTCCAACGGTGGCCAGTTTATTCATTGCGTGGCAGACTGCTAATAAAAAAGCCAGTCAAGTGATGTCGTTATGCGGATGATACCTTGATACTATGGACACACGGCGAAAAGGAATTAGTGGCTCCTAATGGAGTCTTCATTTCAATTAGATGCTTTCTTGATACATATTAACAATATCAACTCCAGGATCCAGTTTACAACGGAAAGAGAGCTTAACGGGCAGCGTAGTTTTCTAGATGTGTCTGTGTTCAAAGGGAGAAGACGGAAAGTTAGATCATAAGGATTACCGGAAGACTACACTTACTGATCGTTATCATCTTAAAACCTCCAACCACCGCCCTAGACGAAAAAGATGGGTGATTAAAATCTTGGTCGACAGGGCGTACAAAATTTGTGGTTTATTTACAAAATGAGGTCGAACATTTGCGAAAGAGCAAGAAGAATGGTTATTCCACCAGAGACATAGACGGAGTGCTTCGCCCTGGGGAGACAACTGTTTCTTCCAATTATTAGCCAGATTACAGATCGCAATGGAAAAGTGCTGAACATATCTGGCGTGGAAACTATTTTCATACCAACCAGGAAACTTAATGAATATTTAAAATCTGCTGAATGTGCACGACACCCTTTGGGTACCCCAGGAGTGTATAAAATTTCTTTGCAGCTGTGGCCAGTTGTACATTGGCACTACGAAAAGAAGTGTCAACTCTCGTCTGAGTGAACATAAGAAAAACTGCAGCCTGGATTATACACAGAAATCGGCTGTAGCTGAACATGATTACGAAGAGGGTGACCATGAAATTAAATTTAACAAGACCAGAGTTTCATCAAATCATCACACTACTACGCTCGCACACATAGAGAAGCCTCTGAAATTTACAAACACCACAATAATTTTAATAGAAATGAAGAAGGTGTTAAATTAAGCAAAATTTGGACATCGGCGTTGCACCAACACGTTGAAAATCGATTATCTTCTATCAGTAAGGTTGGCTTTACCAGAGGCAATCTCTCAGTCGACGTCGCCGCGCCCTCGAGCCCTCACTGCAGACCGAGCGAGGTGGCGCAGTGGTAACTCACTGGACTCGCATTCGGAAGGATAGTGGTTCAAATCCACTTCCGGCCATTCAGATATAGGTTTCCCGTGATTTCCCTGAATCACTCCAGCCAAATATCGGAATGGTTCCTTTGAAAGAGCACGGATGATTTTCTTCCACATCCCTATCGAAACACTCCGAGCGTAAGCTCCATCTGTAAGGACCACGCTGTCGACGGGAAGTTCACGTTTCCTTCCTTCCTTTCTTCCTCCCTCATTGCCGTTGCCACTTCGCCTCCGATGATGTCTTCCGCAGTCGAAGACGAAACGTTAGAGGAATGTTTTACCTAGCGACCACGGCCAATCAGTTCGAAAATTTTAAGTGAACACCGGCCGTGAAAGCCTAGATTGTATGATCAAATATTAAAATGACTAATTTATTATATTTACTTCGAAAATATATTAAATATACACTGAAGGTGCCAAAGAAACTGGTACACCTGTCTAATATCGTTTAGGACACCAACACGACGTGGCATGGACTCGACTACTGCCTGAAATAGTGCTGGAGGGAATTGACACCATGCGTTATGCAGAACCATCCATAAATCTATAAGAGTGTGCGAGGGGATGACGATCTCTTGAACTGCACATTGCAAGGCATCCCTGATATAAAAAATGTTCATGTCTGTGGAGTTTGGCGATCTGTTCCTGGAGCCTTTTTGTAGCGATTCTGGGCGAGTGGTCTGTCGTATTGTCCTGCGAGAATCACCGTTGTCCGTCGGAAGGCACAATGGACATGAATGCATGCGCGTGGACAGGTAGGATGCGCTCGTACGTGTCTCGTGTCAGAGTCGTATGTTGTTGTATCGGCAGTCCCATACATTCCAAACCAATCCACCAGCTTGAACATTCACCTGCCAACATGCGGCGTCCATGGATACAGAAGGCTTTCGGCATACCTGCACACGTCCATCCGCTCGATTCAATAGGGAACGAGACTCGTCAGTCCAGGCAGCATGTTTCTAGCCATCAGTAGTCTAATGCCAGTGTTGAAGGGTCCAGAGGACACACAGAGCTTTGCTTCCCACAGTCAGAAAAGGTATACGAGTGAGCCTTCGTCTCCAACAGCCCAGACTGATAATGTTTCGTTGAATTGTTCGCACGCCGACACTTGTTGACGGCCCAGAATTGAAACTCGCTGCAATTTGCGCAAGGGTTGTGCTGAAATAGTAGCACTCAACCGAGCCGTAACCCTTCATGAAGTCTTGGGAACTAACTTCTGTGATTTTAGCGTGTGAGCTCTCATTTACAGTATGGTTTTTAAATTACGAATCTGTTCTGCTGTGGATGTACCCACCAAGCGTACACCAATCTACCGGCACTGCCCTGTTTCAGGGACATTCTCTGCCGTCAACTAAAGTCACTGATTCTATTTTCAGGACGCCAATCCGCGGTATTCCCACATCAAACTTTCGGAGAGACAGCAACATATATCCCACTATTGACAGTATTTTTCAAGACATCACAGTAAGCACCATTTCAGCAAGAAAATGGAAGAACCCATAGTCCCAACCTGATCTTGTGTTGTGGGACGAACATAGACGTTCTCCACGTCCCTAAGTCATCCCTGTTTCGAAGGCTATAAACCAAAAGAAATTGGCACAAAATTGTATATATTTGTTGTTGGTGTAAATATTATCATGTTCTATAGTGATTCTTAAAATGTTTTTATTTGTCTCTGTATGTTTCATGTACGACCGAGGCGCCGCAAATAACAAGGGCAGCGTCGTCGCCGCCGCAGCCAACATTACAATAGACGGTTGAACTTGTACTATTTCAGAAGAGAATAATTATGTATTCTGTTGAAGAGTATTTTGAACGCTATGAAGCTTTATTGTGTGATTTACATTTACTGGAAGCCTAATCTGATTTATAGAGAAGTTTTATTTTGTTTGAGAAGAGGTTTAATATAATAGTGGAGTCTAACATTGACTTATATTAGACTGCAACAAGAAATTTATATTGGGTGTGAATGTGGAACGCCGAGTTTAGCAGGCAGTGAATTTTCATATTTGAGTTAAATATATCAACAGCAAACCGTAGTATCTGTGTTACACTTTGAGTTAAATTTCTGTAACGGTTAGAGATCAATTCTCTTGCCCCCGCTCGTACAAGAACCTAATATTTTATTCAAGAACTATTTGAAAGATCTATTTTTTCTCTGATTCTTTTTGTGGCGCGGGAACTTCGGAACGGAGTCAATAAAATTTTCACGGTTAAATTTTAACAGTTGGTGTTGCTAAGAACAGTAAACTACAAATTAACAACTAGTTAGCAACTAAATGGATTTGAATAAAATCTAGTTCATTTCATAACTAGTGTCGCCATACAAGTTTCATTATTCCATTATGAACATAAGTTACACAATTAACGACCACATTATCCCTTCCCACCACACTTTCCATCCGGTGCAATCACCAAGCTTTCACCAGATGGACCAGATGGCGGAAAGACCCACAGGAAACAAGCTCAATAGCTTAGCTTTGTTTGCTTCTCGCAAGGAGATAAGTAATGTGTTCAAAGAATTGCCTCGCTGAACCTGTCTTACAAGAAAATACCGGACTCTGCACAATGCCACCCGAAGAGCATTCAATGCTTGACCGCCTCATTGTGAAAGTGACAATTTGTTTATTACAGGCGAATCTTCATGGTCATGTGCGGCTAGTCAGAGGTAACGAGAGACTGCATCCCACTAGCTCTCAGGGAGATGAGAAACTAAAGTTTAGGAAGGTAACTTTATGAAACTTTACAAACACACAAGTGAAGATTTCTTTAACGCTAAGTTGCTGTTATTGTGGTCTTCAGTTCGGACACTGGTTCGATGTAGCTCTCCACCATGCTCTGTCTTGACCAAGCCCCTTCAAAAACGTTCACACGTTTGTACACTTATTGGACCAAACGTCTATGGTCATCAGTCTCAATAAAAAATAAATTAATAACACAGACACCCAAGCTCGAGGGAGGACTGGACCATCCGGCGGGAATGGCCGCCCACTCCGAAGGATGACGCTTAGACCACGCCCAAGCCTCTTCATCTCCTCGTAAAACCAACAAACCACATTCATTTGAACGTGTTTCCTGTATTCTTCTCTAGGTATCTCTCTGCGATTTGTGCGACACACGCTTCTCTCTACAGGGTCTCGAGCGGTTGCTGGCGCACCCCTTGGTGGGCGTGCACTCAGGTTGTGTTGGAGAGCTGGTTATCTTTCAGGAGGTCAGACTCCTGACCGCCACGGTATGCCCTGCAGGAAGAGATAGGGGCGGTCCCGGTACCACCGTTGGAGTAATGAAACAATATTGTTCAGTAAAACATTTACTCTGAAATGGTAAACATTGCTGCGTACTCCAGGCGACCGGATCGATGACATAGGCGGCCTTCAAACGTACTGTGCGCTGACTGTGACTAGCTCAACGGGCGGAGGTAGGCTCCTGCAGTCGCGCCGTTTGTTGTAGACCGTACGCAAGTACGGCGGAACGTTTGAATGATAGATTCACACGTCCTGTTTGGTGGTTCTCGTTCCCAAACCTAAGTGCTGTCCTGCCTCGTCTGCATACTTGACCGCGTTGTGTTCGTCATGTACGCTGACTCCTGGCCTACCGGCAGGTAGGCGTCTCTCCTAGGGGCGCTGTTTAGGTGTGCAGGCCATGGAAGTCCTCCCAGATTCTTCCTCTGCGTCGGTAGTCCGTTTCTAACGTCCATCACCTCTTTTCGGAATGACTCAAACTGAGCCCTAATATATTCCTGAATCACGGAAATGTTTATTAGTTCACAGTCAATAACAAAGTCATTCCACTGTAGGTGAAGTTGAACTTATCTTATATGCTGGCTGAAGTCCATTGCGTTGTGAGTTATCTTCGGCATTCACTAAAGAATTTGATTTTACAGGATCTTTTTGTAAAGTAAAAGCATCTCAGTTGATATGGAAACGATTTTATTTCCACTTAAACATTGCACAACCAAGAAATGCAGCAGCAAGCCAACAGAGCTGCTTACAGGTTTCTGGCCACGCACAAACTTCTCTATAACCGACGACTAAACAAACAATGGTTTCTCTCCAACATCTTTCTACATGACTGCGTAATAAGATTGATGACAAAGTTTTGTAATTCGCAATTAAACAGTATTCTTTTACATTAAATATGACAAAATACAGAAATTAAAACATTACATTTAAGCTTTGACTATTTATGTCAATGTATGTACTTGTTTCATGAAATTTGTATTTAAATGTGGTACACAAATTTAAAGTCATCCTTTTGACTAGTGTTTACTGTGCTCAAATTATTTACATTATGTGTGTTTTCGAAATGCCCACATATTTGTTTTGCCAATAGTGTGTAGGCGTAATATTATCGTGACATGGAATTTTAATGAGTTTCAGTTTGCGGTCAAATTATTTATTAATACGGATTTGTATATGGTTGTCGTAGTTTTGTTAATTTTGAAGTTAGTTTCTTAGTACCAAACGGATTATTAATTTTAGTGCATGAAAAATTATCAGTATTTAATTTAGAATCTAGTGATATATAAAACATGGTCTGCCCTAATTTATTTAAACAAAAGGTATATATGAAATCATGTTGTGCAATAGTTTATAACATGTAGCATTGTTGTTTTTATACAAATTAGTATCATATAGGTTCAGCAATTTCCGAAACTAAATGTAATGCATTTTTAGTGTTTGCAGCTATTTTTTACGAAAGTATAAAAAACTGAAAATTACGTAAAAGATCAGTCAAAGTTATATTTAAATCAACGTACTATTTCTTAAAGGTATTTTACTAATAGTGTAAATAGAATTTCAATCTAAAGGCGAAAATGTGAAATATCACATGTCCGGCAATGGAGTTTTACTTTAGGTGCCAAATATTTCGTGTTTCTATGTTGGCAACGGATTTTTAGGAGTTCGCAACATAGCAGAAACGTTACACGTTGTAGCGCAGAAGTTACAAAGAAGTCGGCATCCCGGCGTTAGTACATGTCACTGAATCGAGTGCTAATGAAGGATAAGCCATCGATTCGTCTGACCGACTGACTATGAGCTCAAGTGCTGGGGTATATATAGCGTGTGTGGAGCGGCTGATATTTCCCCTACGCACTCGGTCGTGACCACATCGCTGCTGTCATACGAATGTGTTTGCGTTTTATATCTTGCCGTATTCACATAACAGATTAGCTGTTGGTTACATACGGCTCCGATTACGCGTTGTTGCATTATAGGCACTGTTTCTTCACGTAACGTAGTGACGTGATACTGCAAACTCGTACCGTTTCATTTAACTTCCGCTGATGTGAGCTATTTAGTTCGGCGCGTGTGCATCTAATCCTGTCATCTTAACCCAGAAAGTATGACACAAAGTAGTTACTGTTGCCCTTCCCCGTTCTGTCGACACAGCCGTAACGATTCCACAGCAATCAATCTAAGACTTAAAAACTTTTACCGGTATACTCCTACAACAGAGCTGGTGTGCAACACCTCCAATACCAAATTTAGGGTTCCTTGATATCTAACAATATGCTATACCAATCGATAACTTCTTTTAACCTTTCAAGACAGTGTCCACTCTGTTCAATTACTGTTACAGGTTCATTCATGTTTCTGCAAAAATCAAAATATCATCGGCATACCGCAAAATTATTATTTCCTTAACCCTAATCTGTAATTCCTATTCCAAATTTGTCCTTTAATTTCTTCACAGATTTAATAACTTTGGGGAAAGGCTACAATACGATCTTATTCCCTTCCAGACCACTGCGTACCTTTCATACCGTTCGACGCTTATAACTGCTGTCTAGTTGCTGTAAAATTTGTAAATAACTTTCTCTTTATTTTAACCCTGTCGACTTCAGAATTTGAAGGAGTCTATTTCAGTCGAGTCCAGTATCTCATACCAGTTAACGTTTAGTCTAAAATATTGTGAACATAGCGGTAATGAACATAATGTTGCATATTTTCTCTAAGCTTCCTGGTGTTAGTGAAAACTTCATTATCGATACGGAAATTCTGATACGTCTAGTTTCCACTCAGGAAGGTGACACGTACGTACGCATCCTGGCGGAACACCTGAATGCATTCATGCCCATTGTGCATTTCGACGGACTTGGGCAATTCCAGAAAGAGAATGTTACAACCCACACATCCAGAATTGCTACGAGTGGCTCCAGTAACACTTGTGATTTTAAACGTATCCGCTGGCTTCCGAAGTCACCAGAGCTTACTGAACTAGATATGCGAAGCTTTGCAACGTGCTGTTCAGAAAAGATCCCCAGCCCCTCGTACTCTTACGGATTTATGGGCAGCCGTCCAGGAAGCATAGGATCAGTTCCAAATGTTCGAATGTTTTTAAATGTTATGGGACTTAACTACGGGGTCATCACTCCCTAAACTTACAAACTACTTATGAACTACTTACGAACTAGCACGGCACAAATATCCATGCTCGAGGGGGGATTCGAACCCCCGACCGTAGTGGCCGTGCAGACCGTGATTGAAGCGCCTCAGTCCCCTCGGCTACCGCGGCCGGCGGATCAGTTCCCTCCAGAACTACTTCAGGCATTAGTCCAGTATTTTTCAATCTCAGGATCGCGACGGCCTGAGGGGTCGCGAAGCCAGGTTCGGGGCTCGTGGTCGTAGAGGGAGCAATTTCAACATGGCCGATGACTTTTTTCGTGACTGTCACCTGCTGTCATAGAAATGTCACAACGGAAGTGACAGTGTTCCGTGAAAGCACATTCGCTTTCCTTATGATGTGGTACTTATTGGTTGTAAGGAATATTAATATAATGTAATATATTATATACGATCGTAAACATTAAAAACAATAATGAAAACTAAAGTCAGTCGGACAAATCCGTTCGATTTCCTTCATTTTTGTTTCAAACGAAAGGTATTTGTCCATAGATTTGTCATTATTTCAATTAACTCTCGGCTTTCTTTATTTTTACGCAAACGTGAATTCTTTCTGTCCTTGCTGTGAATATTTTATAGCAAGTTGTTTTATGATATCTACAGTTCTAATTACGTTACACCGTTCATTTTGGTCTAAGAACAATCAGCCGATCAAGAGTTTAGTTATTTCCACTTCACGTCACTGAACACTAACAGTGTGAAATATTCGCACGGGTCATATAGTGTACATTAAAATAATTTGAACACTTCAAATAAGCAAGGACTTGCAGAGGTGAGAAGAGGTTACATCTATTTAATTCTCCTGACATCTCAGGATTGGAAATAGGTGTGTAACTGATGTAAGTTGTGTACATGCTGTATCACGATTTCGCCCAGCACCCTGCAGGGGTTTTCTCTGACGTGTCGATTCATCTCTATAAGGATTTCAGGGGGCAGGAAAGTCCAGATAAACGTAGGAGCGGGAGCGGCGTCTAGTGCAGTACTGGCAATTTGGTTTTGTTACGGGTCATACACTTTTTGGTGAAAATTCCTCACATAACTTATTTAAAAGATACGAATACTGGAATTTGATAACAAAAGTCTACAACACCACACAAACGTGTGATGCGCAAGAATGGTTCTTAAAATACATTTCAGTGACTGTGACTGAACCAAACAACTGATCACTAGGTTTGGTAACAAACTGTTTAAATGTTTGTATAGTCTATGGGACTTAACTACGGGGTCATCAGTCCCTAAACTTACAAACTACTTATGAACTACTTACAAACTACGACGGCACAAATAGCCATGCCCAAGTGGGGATTCGAACCCCCGACCGTTTGGTAACAGTGAATGAAGACGCAGCAGTTTCTACCAAGCGGCTTTTGAGAACTTAATCACTTGACGCACTAGATGTTTATATTATTTCTACTGTCGAGCCGGCCGCTGTGGTCGAGCGGTCTTCGGCGTGCCAGTCACGGTCAGCACAGCCGCTGCGGTCGGGGGTTCGAATCCCCCCTCGGCCATGGATGTTTGTGCCGTCTTTAGTATAAGCAAGTTCATAAGTAGTTTGTAAGTTTAGGGACTGATGACCCCGTAGTTAAGTCCCATAAGCTCTACAAATATTTGACATTTTTTCTACTGTTGTAGCCCTGTGGCTTGTGTGGCGGTAGGCACATGACAGGGTTGGTTATCCTGTTTTGCCATCCGTTAACAAATCTCGTCGGTGACCGGACGAGCTAGAGGTGCATCTTGCAGGGCAGCGGGAGTAAATTGAGTTGTGGTCGTTCGCTATGGACTGGAGTGCAGAACAGAGTCAACACGCAAGCAGTCACGCTTACTGGTGTATTGGAGGTCACATCTTTGCCGTGTAGGATAAATAAACACCAGGGCAATGCCGGGTGTAGAGCTAGTAGTTAATAAATATTGTTAAATTTCCACATGCTAAACGGTAACTCAGTCAACCCTTTCCCCCTTTTTATCCTGGCCCACGCGTTTTGCCATTAACACTTGATGGGGATTCTGAAAAAAAAAAAATGTCGTTGCTTGTCTCCGGGTTCATTTCATTTCTAATTGTTATTTTTACAGTGCTTTATAATCATATTACAGTTTCGGTGTGCGAAAGGGGAGGAAGGGCGTCGACTGAAATATTTTTAATACGAAAGGTGTAGCAATCTCAAAAACGGCGTTTTGGTAGACTTCGGCGTGCTCGCAGGGGTACTTACAGGAGATTAGTCAGGTGTACCAGTTCCTTTCCCTACTGTTTCTGTGGTGTCGCACAAGTCTAAAGTGCGCGCCACCTACTTTCGCCGCGCGCCGCCATGCACGCACGGCGCTGCGTTCTTACGACATCAGCCACGAGCGCTCTCTGCTACAATTCCGCTCGTGGCCACCACTGAACGACATCATTCACTTGGGACTGAGATAGGAACCAGTTAACACTTCGGAATCAGATAGGCACCAGTGAAGACTTGGCTATTGGATAGGCACTAGGCAGGCCTCTAGCTCAACTATGTATCAGCATTCTTCAGTACTGAGCTATGTAAAAGTTAAGTATTGTATAAATTCTGTGCAATATATATCTCGTTCTAATTTGCTCTAGTGTTTCTAGTTTCTGCTGTCCCACTGGCTGCTCCCCTTCGTACCTGCACAAGCGTGCATCCTTTATTCTTGTGTCGGTCACTTTTTACTCGGCCACCGACACCTACGACAGAACGAGACACAAAAGCGGCGACGAGGCTGCGACACAAAAGTTTCCACAGTTCCATACTTCTTCCTGCCTTCGTGCTCGATCTGGGTTCAGTTTGTGTTGGGATGTCCAGTGCGTTATGTTACCAGCAACACCTGAGAGGGGTGTAATGGTAGTGTTCGCCTGCTCCAGACAGCGAGCACAGTTGCCCTCGACGGCCCTGCGGAAGACGCGAGCGGCGCGTCGGCTGCGGTGAGAGCTCGGCTGCACGTAGCGCCACCTGGCGGGCCGCCGCGGCGACGTGCGACAAATTCAATCTCCATACATCGCGCGCCCTCGCGCTGAGGCTGGCGGGGAGCCGGCATATGCATGCAAATGCCGCGTGACGCGCCCTCCGCGGCCGATCGCAGCTTGCGCCTACCACTGCGTCTGCCACAGATCGAGCGCGGCCCCACCACACTCAGGTGGCAACAGTCACGCGACAGCAGCGTGCACAGATACAGACGGCGGTATACTCCGACTAAAATTACGTGCTAGATGGCGTGTGTCACGTGGCGCAACAGTGTTGCCACTTCGGCTGACGGCTACCTCTCGGCTACAGGGAAACGCTTACACTGTTAATGTGTAAGAAGATTGCTGTTGGAGGTCGTCAAAAAATCTCAAAATTCAGAATGCGTAATAATATACACTAGTAATAATAATTTCGTTATTGAATGTTGCAGCAAATCACAACTAATGGGTCGCAACAACACTTTCGCAGTGAAAGTTAAAATTTTGAATAAATAAAAAATGATATTAATTAATACGTTGCTTGCAGTGGCCATTTTGAGCAGCAGCTGAATTGTATTTCACTGTAAGGTTTTAAAATTAAACGCCTTTTGCTACTGCGAATGGTTTTATTTTTATATTTTTAAATCACCCATACGCGTTTCGCCTTTCTCTCAAGGCATCATCAGTGGGTGTCCTGAAATATTTACATCTTTTTGTTTATACATATAGGTTAGGTCTCTTACATATCTAAAAACATTTCATTTCTGATTTAAAACAGTTCGTTTTTTGGAATAAAATGGTGTACTTACAGCACTTGCTACTCCACTTCAGTCTTATTCTGGCAACCAGGTCGAAATGTTACACTGTTTTTCGAAACACATTGCAGTTCTCTGGTTCTGCTGTCAGTATGGCAGCAGGTGACAGCAGAACCAGAGAACTGCAATGTGTTTCGAAAAACAGTGTAACATTTCGACCTGGTTGCCAGAATAAGACTGAAGTGGAGTAGCAAGTGCTGTAAGTACACCATTTTATTCCAAAAAACGAACTGTTTTAAATCAGAAATGAAATGTTTTTAGATATGTAAGAGACCTAACCTATATGTATAAACAAAAAGATGTAAATATTTCAGGACACCCACTGATGATGCCTTGAGAGAAAGGCGAAACGCGTATGGGTGATTTAAAAATATAAAAATAAAACCATTCGCAGTAGCAAAAGGCGTTTAATTTTAATACCTTACAGTGATATTAATTAACTTGAAACAGTCACTGTGGTAATTAATTAAGCTTAGCCCTATCTAACTTAGCATTGACTACAGCCTCCAACTAGCACCTCTTACGATTCACGAACAGCACAACTTCAATAATAAATGTGTCAGAATTCATGTAGTGGTGATGTATAGACTCTGATTGCAATGATAATAGCTCAGTACTGTGAAACTCCGTGGTGCAATGAGCTTCACAAATACTACAGTCAAAGTTCCCAATAATTATGATAATATTGTTTAAAGCATTCAAGTTCCTTATAAAACCTTACGTGAACAATTTTTGATCAATTGGTTCCAGGGCCTGGGTAGCGTACGCGTGTAACTGGCTGAGCAGAGTCTGGCATTTAATGTATTTCATAAAAATTACTTTCGTCAAGTCTGGTAAAACTACTATAATAATTTGAATACTGTTAGTCTGGTTACTTTCTACATAAATGAAACCAACTTTACTTGAACTTGTTAGTCAATGTGCAGGCTTGCATAATCAACATAATCTAATAATGGAGATAATGGGGTGACTACAACTACTTACAAAATTAAGACTGGTTTCAAAATAAGTCATGTATAATTGAACCAAAATTCTGATTGGGTTGACACTACATATACATGCATACAAAATAAAATGTTACAATAGTACTCATCTGTTTTCGTCGACTTCGTCGTGAAGTCCATACTATACAGATATGATTATAATAGGTAGTCTTACTGCTGGTTCAAATTATTTTTATCGACAACTCTTTGTTCAGCTCGTCTGGCTGAAATCTCCATGCATTGATATCACCTCGATACACCTTCTAATCTCCGTGATTACAACAACGATCACTCTCGGTGACACTAGACTTGATAACCAAACAATTACTTTTCTTGCACACATGAAAAAAAGATTACACTGATCACTTTCGAGTATAAATAAACTTGTTTCACACTTCCTTCAATACATGAAACAGTACGTCTCTCAGGCTTATTGCAATTGCATTAAACTCGCGCCACACTGCGCCAACCGTGCCTCTGCACCATCAACAAATTATTTATGCGTTTACTACTGCTTCAGCAGCGTGACACTCAAAGCTACTACTTCTGTACCAAAGACAGTCTTTACAACAGGTTCAACATTTTCTCTGGCGCATTGCCAACTTACAGCATAAGAATGTCCGTGCATTTATCCGGGTTTACACATACAGTACATGTTTACACTAAATGATTCAATATAGAAAATTACGTTACATAAGAAATATATCTAGCATACAAGAAATGAAAAATACATGAAATAAAGAAAATTTAAGACAATATGTACATTACGTTAAATCAAACTGTAAGATACAGCGACAGTTCTACTCTTACAAATGAATAAAGCTGAGCAATATTCGCAGCCACCGTAACGAGTTGTGCTTTCAAGGGAAACTTGCAAGAATCTCGTCCTTGTGACTAAACATATCTTGAAAGTGTAGGTGTAGTTAGGAGCCTTTAGAAGGTCGTATAGGGGGCGTGCGGATGGCCCACAAAGCGTTTCTTCTGCCTTAGTAAGTGATCTCGCCGATTTAGTCACTGCGCAGCTATACAGGTCCCTGAAGTATTGCTGTAAATACGATTAAAAGCTGACAAACTAACTTGTTACGGGTAGGTATTTCATCTGAATAAAATCCGCGATTCCAATTATGGGGCTTTATTACTATCCACACCATAATAAAAGACTGATTATTGACTTTGAAATTAACAAGTGTGGCTTTAAGGGTGATACTGAGAGCGTGGTTACAACGCCGACTGCCGACAATAGCGCGTAGACGAGACGCCCTATAAACTTCGTACATCTTCGTAAATGTTCGTTAAAGGCATTGTAATTCATTTATTTATTTATTCGAATATTATTAAAGAATATGAAACGAACAACACCTACTTCTGTTCACCCTAATCTGTTACTGACGCTGTGGCGGAGCGCCCGAGCGCATTGATGCGCTACGCTACGATGCGCGAGGCCGTTCCCCGTCGGGGTTTCGAATCCCCCCTCTGGCATGGATGTTTGTGCCGTCTTTAGTACAAGCTAGTTCATAAGTAGTTTGTAAGTTTAGGGACTGATGCCCCCGCAGTTAAGTCCCATAAGTGTATGTACCTTTCACTACCCCACCTCCTCGGCTGACGGCAATATGGTGCGTCTCGACCGTGGGAACTATGACGGCTCCTAATGTCGGCAACTAGATAGCCATTCCTAACTGAAATGAGTCTGCCGCCGACTCGTGCACAAAATCCTCTAATAAATTCAAGCAATAAAATAAAAATTCTTTCTATAGGAACCCTTACAAACTTCCTATCGCATCCCTCTCAGATTCTGTGGGAAGGTGACGCAGCGGAAATCCCATCAATAGCTTAAGATAGGTCACGCACGAAAACTGGAATAAGTAGTACGGAACTATGATATAAAAAAAAAAAAGAAAAACGGTAACAAGTAATGCTCTAAGTGCTAGATTTGCCAGATCGAGGATAGCTCTGCAGCGCAGCTGTGGTTGTGTGTAATGATGGTGATGGACTTCCATGTTGGAGCTTCCGTCTTCAAATCTTCCGCGGTCTGTGAATTTTTACTTTTTTGTTTTTGTTGTGGCGTCGCTATTCGCCACAACGTCGGCTGCAGACACTACAAGAAGAGCGATAAGTCGCTCCATAGTACTTCGGCCGACGGGGGCGCCCGCAGTCTCTGTACCTCTTGGCCTGCTTCGCGCGCCGGTCAATAGAAAGAAGGGGGGGTCGCCTACATATGCCGGCGCACCACAGCTTCACAGGTCAGTTGTGCAGTTCCATGGAGTTCTAAAGTTCGACAATTACGATCCAGGTTTCAATCGATGAGAGCAGTCTACCTTGAGTACAAGTCGGATGTCGTAGTATTACATTGTAGAACAGTATCATAGCTAGAAGAAGTTGTACACCACAAGCACTTAATTATTTCATGCTGTGATCAAGTTATGTGGACTAATCAGTTCTTTTAGTTACAAACCCATGTCCACATCCTTGCCTATCACTCTCCACCTCCTGCTCACGCTTCATCTCGGAGGCACAACAGTTTTTCACAAAACTGTCAACAGTCCGTCCGGTCTTTGATATCTTCGATATCTTTTAGTGGCCTTTGAAATTGTCACATTATACATAAGTCCTGTCGCAAGTAAATGTGATGTTAGCGAGAACAGACGAGACCTCTTTCGGAAATGAGAACGATAAATAATAAACATAAACAACTTCGCTCTCCGGAATTCCCAGACATGTACTAATAAGCTTGGATAATGCAGAATTTATAGTGTCTATGTCAAAAACTCCAGAAACGTTAAAACATATGTTTTGACAAGAAACAGGTAAAATCGTGTAATTTTTGCGTTCATCCGTTTAACTTATTTCACAAACTGTTATGTTTATATCATTTCTTTGCGGTTGATCACATTCATGCAAACGGATAAATCGGACAAAGAGGCAGAGAACGTACGTTAGAGAAACGTACAAGATGGTAAGAAAGGTTAAAGAAAGAATTAAGTACAGAAAGGAATAAAATTATATTGTGATGTTATCAGTAAGAAAGAATAGTTGCGTTATAAAGGGTATTGTTAAAGTTTTCAGTTAACTGAATCAGACGTCTTTCGTTTTCATTTCTGTTAGATATTAACATCCATTTCCTGTAATCCATTACATGTGATAAAAGTTTAAGTTCCACGGTTGTACTGTAATTTATGTGTTGTCTCTTGGTATCGTAGTGCACTCCACCATTCAAGTACGACAATGAAATTTAATTATTTTTGTTTAGTGCCGATACATCAAAGTGCAAGTTTGACGTGAAAATCGTTGCAATACAGATCACAACCAACTTCAGGACCAACTGAAGATATCGCTGCATATTAGTTTCTGGCAATCCATGCTACCGCATGTTACCTAAGATACCACACAACAACGAATATTAAAAAAAATGTAACATTATAATACTTCAACGTATAGTAATTTATGAAATTATTAGTATGTAAGTAGTGCCTGCTGATGAGCAAAACATGATCTAAACGCGCTAGACTGTTTTAAATTAAACAAAATCAGATAAAGTGACTGGTAGCAGAAAGGAATCATGTTTATTATTTCATATAATTGCGGTTATTACAATTTGCCAACATGGCTGCAATTAACAATAAATATGCTACCGACTGATTTCAAAGCTGAAAGTACCTGATTGTGGAAGTTCATAGCTGTTCGCAAGATTCAGAGTTGCAAAATTACGCAGTTAATAACGTACGATCCTGCTCAAATGCAAGAGAAGATAGAGAATTCCGCAATTGCATTTATTATGTATTTCAAGGTCTCTATAGGTCTTAATTATTCAACAGCTGAAATTCTTAATACCGACCAATCTTTACTTAATTATGACATTAAAGGAGACCGCGCGTTATCTAGTATGCGTGAAAGAGTTAAGAATGTTGAACTGGAATTAACGTCTGGAATATCACATTAGTATTCAATTCATCATTTATTTCCATGGAAGGTAGACTTCTTTCTGCAGTACTCATTACGTTCCACGCACTAAGTAATATATTTGGTCCCCTTGTGGAAATAAACATCAACCGTTTTCCTAAGTATGCAGAGACGTTCAAATCAGGCAAAATGGCCAGGCGAATTCTTGAGCAATGGAACTACTGTCTCTAAATGTTGTAACAAAATGTTTTTTATCTGAATTCATTGTACTCCATCGCCACGATATGTTCGTAATTCCAGATAAATACTTAAAGGTTACAACCATTCAATCTGGATCAACGTTCATCGTGCAACCTTTGGATGCACACTTCTTTCACCAGCGGACAACGTCGACATTGAACTCGACAGTCGTAACGCTATTACCAATCTTCATGCACTCATGCACAATCAGTTAACTGCATCCAAATTGAAGAACATGATCAAGCATGCCTGGCAGGAATCTGCATTTTCAGTTGTATATGTTGCTTTTTATGGTCCTGACAGTGTTGTTTGGAAAACGGCATTTCCAGGTTGCTCAATATCCAACTGCAGAACTGCAGTTCAAGTGTTTCTAAAGTTTATGGGATTTAACTGCGGATTCATCAGTCCCAAAACTTAAAAACTACTTATGAACTAATTTATACTAAAGACAACACAAACATCCATGTCCGAGGGAGGATTCGAACCTCCGACGCGGGAGGCCGCGCGATCCGCAACGTGGAGCTCTATTTATCTAATTTGCATATTGTCGGTTGCATGTGGTTTAACAGATTTCAATGCCAAGACCCACAAACATGCTTCATAATGGAATAAGTAAATAAATAGTAATAATCATTATGTTATACTGGTACCGGTGTTTCCTGTCCCATTCATTATTACACGTCATAAGGCTGACGAACATGTGTAATTACTGCTTTTGGACACTAGGATTGGTGTAATAATTATTGATAACACCTTAAATTTCGAGTGTAATGTTATTTCAATATCGAGGAGTCACTTTGCGAATAGACCTTCTTATAACTTATCGCGGATAGCCATTTAACTTAGCAGTATTTACTAAGAAGCCTGTAATTTATTAATCTCATTATAATTCTACATCAAATTGAGTATTCACTTACTTGTTATATATTTCACATGTGTTACCATAGTTGTGGAATCTTTCGATGAAAATGTACTTAATTCCTCACCAATAACAACGCGAAAACAAAAATTTATTATTAAAAGGAAAACAAGTCTCACGATTGGAGTAAGAAGAGACGCCATCGTTACAAGCGTTCAGAAATACGATCATCATCTTCTTGTACAGATTCCAGCCACCGGCTGGGTCTGTTTGGAACACAAGCCCCGCCACTTTGCCGGTCTTCCACCATATCTCTTTTATCACTCTGGCCCTGTCCTCTGCTCACGTCTCGACACCATCCTCCACTCCTTTTAGCCATCTATTGCTTGGTCTTTCTCTTAGTCGTTTCTTCTGCATATGCGTTTCGTGTATCCTTTTGGGGATCCTCTTCTCCCCCATTCTCTTTAAATGGCCATACACCTGCTGCAGTCTTGATCTTCCTATCCTGTAAGGGCTAACATCCCACTACATCCTGGATCTCCTCATTCCTCACCTCTCTCCTTGTTACTCTTAATCTGCTTCGCCCCAAATTTCATTTCCCCTGCTTGTATTTTGCTTATATCTCTTTTCTTCATTACCCAATTTTCCAACTCATAGGTCAGTATCAGAATGTAATGTCTTTGGTATAATACTACTTTACTTTTCTGTGGAACTTCCTTACTCCACACTACGTCTTCATTTCTGCCACATTATGTAATCTCCTTTCATTTCACCTATTTTCCTCAGTTACACTTCCCAAGTACTTGAATCTTTATACCTTCCTCAGCTGTTCACCTCCAAGTGTTACTCCCCTCACTGGTCTATCCTTTCTCCTGCTGGTTAACACGAAAGCACATTTACGGATGTTCAATTTAAGTCTATATTATCCAACTGTTTTTCCCTAGCATCCATCTTCTCCTGGATTTCCTGCTCCTTGTAGCCCCAAACCATCAGATCGTCTGCAAACACCATTGATTTACTGTTTCCTTTCCCAACTGTCTCTGCGACCATCCTCATTATGTCATCCATGTCCACAACGAAGAGAAAGGGTGGCAATGCATTGCCTTTTACAGCCCACTCATTCTGTTCTTCCCTCTCACACTTACACTCAACTGACACTTCCACAATAGATCTCCTTCACCCTGCTTACAATCTCTTTTTGCACTGCCATAGTTTAGAGGGCATCCCAAACCTTTTTCCAACGTACACTATCATACGCCTTTTCTATGTTTAGAAAGGATAGTCCCATATTCATAATGCTTTTCTTGGAGTTGCCTTATTGAATATATGAGTTCCACTGACGATCTTTCACGTCGGAATCCATACCGTTCTTCTCTCATTCCCCTCTTGACGGCTCGAATTCTTCTCTGCCGTCGGAGGTTCGAGTCCTCCTTGGGGCATGGTTGTGTCTGTTGTCCTTAGGTTAGTTTACCTTAGTTTCAGTAGTTTGTAAGCTACGGACTGATTACCACGCAGTTTAATCCGATAGATTTACAAATATTTTAATTTTGAATTCTGCTTCCCAATACCTTCTCATATACTTTTTGCACAACGTGACATCAGTATGACTTTCTGTAATTTCTACACTCCTTTCCAGTTTCCTTTCTTGAATATTGAGACTTTCCTTGAACATTCTGGGCCCTTCTTTTTCTTCCATACCACCCTCATCAGCCGATACAGCCACTGTTTTCCTTCTTCCCTGTTGTTTTCACCATTTCCTAATCCGCTTCTTCCACAACCGGTGCCCTTCCTTCTTTCATCTTGTTTATTGACATTTGCCCTTCTCACCATTCCTGAACTGCCTTTTCTGTCTTGTACTTTGCTGCCATCCACCTTTTGTTTAATGAATTTGGCTAATCTACTGTCTTCTGAGTCTCTCTGCTGTGATTGTCCATCATCACTACATCGCGGAAGTACAGCCAGTAATTTCTTGTTTTTGAATGATTTTAAGAAAGAACAAAATCAGTGCTACTACTACATTCTTACAATTGATAACTGTCCCTCGCTTTATAGCAGAACTCGAAAATACACTAGCCGAGGCGGACAGTATATCTTGCGGTCGCTGGAGAGCCGAGTGCCGCGTGAGGGCCTGGCGACCACTGTGCAGCGGCAGAACCAACTCCGCCGCCAGGGAGGCAGTGGGGCGCTGCTTCCGGAGCGGCCAGTTAGCGCGGAGTTGGCCGCGCGTTGTTAAAACTTGCCGCCAACAGAAACGAATCGATGGCAGGCGGCGCCGGCGGACCGTGAAACACGCGACTCGACACGTCCGAGCGGCAAAGCCGCGGCAGACGCCGAGGGGAGGGGAGGGACGTCTTCACGCTTATGCCCAAAGTCTCTCCGCCTTATCTGCTGGCCGCTTAGGCGAGGAAAATCCGACCCGAGCCGTCTCACATTTATATACCGTCGCGGTTGTTCCGTAGTGAACTCGCGATGCTTTCTCTTTCTGTTTCCATCGTGGCACCTCTTTGCGTACCTATTAATTTTCCTTATTCATCTACATCCTCATCCATACTTCGCAAGAGTAATACACTACTGGCCATTAAAATTGTTACACCAAGAAGAAATGCAGATGATAAAACTATCCATGCACCTTAATTCCGTCCTAACCCAAAATACTTTCTTAGCTTACGCCTTCTACCTATAAACTACATATCGACAAAATTTCAGCTTCATAGGTGCATTAGTTTTAGAGATTTCGTGTTTAGTTAGTGAGTGAGTGCGTGGTTGACATTTCGATTTTATATATATACAATATCTCCTGATTATATTTACTACAAAAATTATTTACCGGATTCGTAGAGTGGAATATTAGGAAATTGACTACGAAATAAGTTGTTAATGGAGATGGTAGTAAAGACGTAGTAAATTACAACCTCATGCTTATTAGGGCGAGATTTCATGCATTTCATTGTCTTTCACGTCATAGCACCTGAAATGTATGTCGTAATACAATATTATTTCGGAGGTACATCCAGTGGTGTATATGTAAAATGTCTGCAAAATACGTCTCGAACAGAGATAGTAGGAAAGGTGCAATAAATAAAACCGTCATGCCTGATGAGGCGGTTTTCCATTATCCTAATTGTTTACCTTGCATGTCTCATGAATTGTGTTTCGTAATATGAAAAAATTTTGAACATACATTCAATGGTATGTGTGTATACTCTCTGTAAGATTTCTCACGAATACAATCAATAGTGTACGACTAATAAATTGTAGCGTCATGCCAAATGCCGTAATTTTACTGCATGAACCCCAACAAAGTAGTAAACGACAAACTTTTTTCCTTTCATCATTTTGCTGTGGTAGTTAGCGAGAAAAAGTTTCCTAAAGGTTTGAAATTATGTTTAAAGTTTGTTCCAAGTCGCTATGTGCTCTCCTTCTCAAATAGTGGACTGATAAAGACACATTATCATGTGCCGTAAGACGGGGAAGTTTTCATTGTTTATGATGTCATATCTCCTGAACTGTTGGCTCTATCTCAAAATCCTTTCTAAGCTGACGTCTTCTACCTATCAACTACATTCCTGCCAAATGTCAGATTCATAGGTGAAGACGCCTTTGAGATTTCGTGTTTAGTTAGTTAGTGAGTGAGTGAGTGAATGAACGTCTTCTCGCCTTTATATAGACAGAGACTAGAACTGACATGTGATTACATTTTCACGCAGTTTGGGTGTATAGATCCTGAGAAATCAGTACCCAGAACAACCACCTCTGGTCATAATAACAGCCTTGAAACGGCTGGGCAGTGAGTCAAACAAATCTTGGATGGCGTGTACAGCAACACGAAACCACAGTTCATCAGGAGTAGTGACTGGTGTATTGTGACGAGCCAGTTGCTCGGCCACCACTGACCAAACGTTTTCAGTTGGTGCGAGATCTGTTGAATGTGCTGGCCAGGGCAGCAGTCGAACATTTTACGTATCCAGAAAGGTCCGTAGAAGACCTGCAGCATGCGGTCGTGCATTATCCTGCTGAAATGTAGGGTTTCGCAGGGATCGAATGAAGGGAAGAACCACGGGTCGTAACACATCTGAAATGTAACGGCCACTGTACAACATGCCGTCGAAGCGATCAAGAGGTGAGCGAGAGGTGTGACCAACGGCACCCCATATCATCACGCCGGATAATACGCCAGTATGGCGATGACGAATACACGCTTTCAATGTGCGTTCACCGCGAAGTCGCAAAATACGGACGCGACCATCATGATGCTGTAAACAGAACCTCGATTCATGCGAAAACATGACGTTTAGCCATTCGTGCACCTAGATTCGTAGTTGCGTACACCATCGCAGGCGCTCCTGTCTGTGAAGCAGTGTCAAGGGTAACCGTAACATGGTCTCACAGCTGATAATCCACGCTGCTGCAAACGTCGTCGAACTGTTCGTGCAGATGGTTGTTGTCTTGCAAAAGTCCCCATCTGTAGACTCAAGGATCGAGTCGTGGCTGCACGATCCGTTACAGCCATGCGGATAAGATGCCTGTCGTCTCGACTGATAGTGATACGAGGCCGTTGGGATCCAGCACGGCGTTCTGTACTGCCCTCCTGAAACCACCGATTCCATAGTCTGCTAACAGTCATTGGATTGCAACCAACGCGAGCAGCAATGTCGCGATAACATAAACCGCAATTGCGATAGGCTACACTCCGACCTTTATCAAATTCGGAAACGTGATGGTACGCATTTCTGCTCCGTACACAAGGCATGACAACAACGTTTCACCAAGCAACGCCGGTCAACTGCTGTTTTTGTATGAGAAATTGGTTGGAAACTTTTCTCATGTCAGGACGTTGTAGGTGTCGCCACCGGTGCCAACCTTGTGTGAATGCTCTGAAAAGCTAATTATTTACATATCACATCATCTTCTTGCTGTCGGCTGAATTTCGCCTCTGTAGCATTTCATATTCATGTTGGGCAATTGTAATGGCCAGGAGTGTATGTGTACCACTGCAACTTTCTCCTATATCAATCGCGTATGGATCGCGGGAGAAATGATGGCCTGTATGCCTCCGTGTGCGCCCAAATCTCCTGCTCTTGGGGTCGCTTCGCGGGATATACGACGTGGTTTGAAAAGTCCGTGCAAAGTCCGAAAGATGGGTCCACCGTTGCATATCGAGATTATGTGTAGTTAATAGCATCTTTGGAAAGAACGTACACCGAGTTTCAGCCATATTAGTCTATTTCTTTGTGTTTGCAATTTGTGTGAATCGAGGAAGTCGAGTGATTGTCAGAGAATGAACGAAAAAGAAATTCGTGTTGTGATTAAACATTGCTATATGAAAGTCAAAACACCTCAGGAGACTAAACAGAAGCTTAAAAATGTTTGTAGAAATTATGTGACTTAACTACGGGTTCATCAGTCCCTAAGCTTACAAACTACTTATCAACTAGCTAAGACTAAAGGCGGCACAAATATCCATGCCCGAGGGGGGATTCGAACCCCCGACAGTAGTGGCCGTGCAGACCGTGACTGGAGCGCCTGTCTCCTCGGCCACCGTGGCCGGCAAACAGAAGCTTGATAAACATTATAGTAACTTTACACTTTCGATTAGAACAGTTAATAAGTGGTTTCAAATTTTCGGAGTGTCCATATGGGCATAAGTGACGCAGAATGTTCTGTGCTCTCTGTGGAAGTTACGACTCCAGAAAGTATTGATAAAATCCATGACATGGTGATGGATGACAGAAGAGTTATGGAGCGTGAGATTGATAGTGCTGTGGGCGTCTCGAAAGAACTGGTACACAATACTTTCCTTAAACATTTCAACATGAGAAAGTATGCGCAAGATGGCTGCCACGATTACTCAAGCTTGACCAAAAACAGAATCGTGTGAAGTTTCGCAAGAAAGGTTTGCAGCTCTTCAAGAAGAATCCGCACAACATTAAGCGTCGTTTCGTCACTGTACACGAAACATTACTATATTCCTGACACCTAAGATGAATCTAAACAATGTGTTACCAATGGAGAATCTGCACTAAAAAAGACGAAAACTGGTCCTTCGGCCGGAAAGCTTATGATGAGGTCTTTTGGGATTCGGAAGGAATAATCCTCAACAACTATCTGCAACAGGGTAAAACTATAACAGGTGCATATTATTCATCGTTATTGGACAGTTTTAAATCCTAGCTGCAAGAGAAACGGCGGCGATTGACCCACAAGAAAGTCCTTTTCCATCACGACACTGCATCAGCACACACTTCAGCAGTTGTGGTCGCAACAGTATTGGAAATAGGATTCAATTTCTTTTCACATCTCCCCTATTCTCCAGACTACTACTTGTTCCCCATTTTGAAGAAATGGCTTTCATTCAAACAAAGAGGTGATTGCCGAAAGCAATCGCTATTTTGCAGGCTTGGGCAATACATATCATTCGGAAGGGATGTAAAAATTAGAACAGCGTTAGATGAAGTGTGTAAGTCTAAAAGGAGACTATGTCGAAAAATAAAAATGGTTTTCCCCATACAGGTTAGTAGTAGTTTTATTTTTTTATTTATTTATTTGTTTTTTATACAAGTACTATTCAAACGCCCCTCGTACATACGACGAAGCCATATTTTGGTTGACTCATCATGAAATGTATGCTGTCTTAACTTGATAAAAGTTCGTAACGCGATACTTTTTCGAACGTCTGTTACTGGAGTTACCTAATCATTTCTGTGAGGCTTTCGCGGTTACTAATGAGCCCGTAACGAAGTCTTCTGTTCTCAATTGGAGTGGCGGTTGAAACCGAGCGATCTAAGGCGCCTTGCTGCGGTGCAAACGGTTGCTCCCCGTCAGAGGTTCGAGTCTGGGTGTTTATGTTGTTCTTAGGTTATTTTAAGTAGTTTGAAAGCCTAGGGACTGATAACCTTAGTAGTTTAGTCCCATAAATTTACAAACATTTGAACTTTTTTTCTCCGTTTCTACTTTCAAAATCACTTGGTACGGATACCACACTGATGAGCAATAATCGAGCACTGCCCCAACGAGAGTTCTATCTCTGAATTATATAGTAATAATTTAAGAACATCACTTTCAATTTTTTTTAAGACAGAAGGTACTCTTGCTTTGTACTTCGTAGCGATAGCATTTTGCAGACGGGAGCTGTACTTTATTATTTTTATATGGCCGCTGTTATGTACATTCAGGTAAATATATGTGCTGTGAGCGTATCTTAAATTTATAAACAAACCCCACCTCTCACTTAAATTCGGACTTACGAATTTTTATTAATAATTTTGCCCTATCCTCCCTCCGCCCATAATGTCTTTTTCAGCCTTGTTTTTAGTTAATATTGAATGGTGATATAGCCTGTCACTATTGTTTCAAAATTTATTCCATAATATTATCATTTACTGGCAATAGAATCTGCAGTCGATTTTCTTGTAAATTTTTTGAAGTCCGGTGTGTTTGACATACGTAATATTCCTATCCGATTTATATCATGTCACTTATCTTACTTTATGGTTTGCTACACGAGTCGTAGTTTGATATTGACGAACTGCCATCCACTGTTCGGCGAGTGGTTATCACATTATTAAAATTTAATTTACAGCCAAATTTCAACCAGGATGGATCTATTGTTAAAGGTAACTGCTCGTCGATTCTTTTTGTAATGTTCTGCCTGCACAACACTCCACCGTTCATTAGCTTGCCATTTCATTTAAATGCATGTAATAATTTTTCCAAAAATTTCCCCGTAATTTACTGATTGGGATCTTTCATAGCTTCAACTTCAAACCACTTCCTTCTGTAAATTTGTTAATCTCAAAAATTAATAGTCAGGCTGGAACATTATACGCTTAACTCAACATTTCAACATTTCGTTAATCATTAGGGAAATCAATATTCACGGATCCACACTGTAATCATTGTGACGGAGATGATATCTATGGTAGTCGCACTTTTTCATAATTCTAAGGTACATTTCAAGATCTTCAGGGCGAACATTGTTTTGATTACATTCTGACAGTCGTACGTTAATTTTTTGTTTTTCTGTATTATGGTTTTGGAATTACATTTTCAAGATCATTCAGCAATATGAAGTAGAAAACATTATGATAAAACAGCTAGTATATTTCTTAACCTCTAAAAGAAGTTCATTCATACTCAGAACACAGGACATTCTTTCGATTTCATAGAGGTCAGTCTAAGACCCTGTCACAAAATAATGAAAGGCTATACCTTTTTAAGAACTTCAAATTTTTATACACAATAGGAAATATGGAAATATGGACAGAACACATTGAATGAAAAAGACGAGACAGTAGCAATTACGCGATAAATCAGTCAAACCTTAAGGTGGTAGATTCTACCAAATACCTAGGACTTACAATTACGAACAACTTTGACTGGAGAGAACACACAGAAAATATTGTGGGGAAGGCGAACCAAAGGTTACGTTTCATCGGCAGAACGCTTCGAAGATGCAGCAGCTCCACCAAAGAGATTGGCTACATCACACTTGTGCGTCCTCTCCTGGAGTACTGTTGCCCCTTATGGGACCCTCACCAGGTGGGATTGACAGAAGACATTGAGAAGGTTCAGAGAAGGGCAGCTCGTTTTGTTTTATCACGTTGCGGGAGGGGGGGGGGAAGCGTCACGGAAATGTTGAAAAAATTGGGGTGGAAATCATTAAAAGAAAGACATTATTCATTGCGGCGTGATCTGTTCTGAATGTGAAAATATTTTGCTAGCACCCACCTACTTAGGGAGACATGACTATCCCAATAAAATAAGAGAAATCAGATCGAAAACGGAACGATTTAGGTGTTCTTTCTTCCCACGAGCTATTAGAGAATGGAACGGTAGAGAAAAGTTATGAAAGTTGTTAATAAACCCTCTGCCAGGCACTTGAATGTGATTTGCAGAGTATCTATGTAGATGTAGATGTAGAAGTTTCCTTTGTCAGTGTGCAAATATAAAGAAAGTTATACTTTCCGTCTGGGACAAGCCCCTCCCCCCCTCCACCATAATTCCTGGAGATGCCGAAACATCAGTAACACTTTGGGATCAGCTGGCCGGAAGCCGATAGGCCCTGCCCCTCGGTAGTGGCGCGTCAACTTGTCCCGGGGCGATCACAGCGCCAGCGCCGGGGATGTGCGGCCGCCGAGTCGGGCTGCGAGCGTAAGACGGCGGGATTCCGGCGGCGGCCGGCTGTCGGGCCGAGATATCGCGCGCCGCCGTAATTGCTTTCGGCAAGTTGTCAGCCCTGCGCCGCTCTACCTGTTGACGCCGGCGGCGACGTCTGCCGGACGTGCTGCGAATGCCGCCTGCGGCCGCGCGGGACAGTCGGCGAGGCCTACTGGAGGCCAGGCACCGCACAAGAGGAGGCCGGCACGGAATATTAGTAGAAAGTAACGGAACTGGTTACGTTATCTCGGTGATGTTCTGCAAGGCACAGTATCACATTTTGCAGTTGAAGTGAGAAGACATTTTTGGTATATAAATTTGAAAACTTAATAACTCTCGGAATAATGTAGATAGTGAGGTAAAAATTGACACATACTTGGATAGACATGGGATTTTATTAGAACCACAAAAAAAAATCAAAGCCCAAAAAATTGTCCGACAGATGGCGCCGGACAGCAAAACGTCAGTGACTGCGCATGAAAATCGTGTATAAAGGGTGCTGTAATGAAAATGAGAGTAAGATGCACCAGCAGTCGCAGCATGTTGCCTTTACCTGAAAAGGTGGTTTTAGTGAAGCTCTATTATCAGAATGGGGAATGTGTTAGTTCAGCGTTACGATCCTATCGCTATAGGGGGATTCGAACGGGTAAAGGTCCGTTGACAAATGCAACAGTCGCGAGAATGATTTCGAAGTTCGAAGCCATGGGTTCTTTAGACGATAGACGACGTAGTGGCCGACCGAGCACAAGGCGTAATGCTGCTGAGACAGTTCAGAAAGAAATGGAGACTGTAGCGGGTTCGTCTATGCACGGGGAAGTCAGCGCTCGTGCAGTCGCACGTTGCACCGGCAATCCATACGCTACTGTTTGCTTGGCACTTAGGCGTACCCTGTCCTTCCATCGGCATCATGAACCGTTACCTGGCGATTCAGTGAAGCGGAGGGCATTTGCGGTGTGGGGATTTCAAAAGATGGAGGAAGATGATGATTCATTGAGTAACGTCTTGTGGACCGACGAAGCACATTTCACGCTCCGAGGGTCTGTCAACGCCCACAACTGCAGAATTTGGGCTACCGAAAATCCTAGAACTTTAGTGGAAACTCCATTGCACGACGAGAAAGTCACCATGTGGGTTGAATTTACCATATCTACCGTTATTGGGCCATTTTTCTTCGAGGAACTGAGTGATTCTGGTTTTGTTGCTGTTACCGTGATGTGTGAGAGGTACGCCGAGATGTTACAGAATCGCATTATCCCCAGCCTGGCTGATAAACATCTGCTGGTAAGTACGTTTTTTATTCAGGGTGGCGTCTCGCCCCATATTGCTAGACGCGTGAAAGATCTCTTGAGCGCGTCGTTTGGTGATGATCGTGTGCTCAGCCGCCACTTTCGCCATGCTTGGCCTCCTAGGTCCCCAGATAGTCCGTGCGATTATTGGCTTTGGCGTTACCTGAAGTTGCAAGTGTATCGTGATTGACTGACATGTCTAGGGATGCTGATAGACAATATCCGACGCCAATGCCTCACCATAACTCCGGACATGCTTTACAGTGCTGTTCACAACATTATTCCTCGACTACATCTTTTGTTGAGAAATGATGGTGAACATATTGAGCATTTCCTGTAAAGAACATCATATTTGCTTTGTCTTTATTTCTTATGCTAATTATTGCTTTTCTGTCGGACATATTTTAAACATTTTTTGTTCTAATAAGACCCCATGTCATTCCAAGCACGTCTGTCAATTTTTGCCTCTCTATCTACATTATTCCGTAATTTATTAAGTTTATAAATTTATACTGACTTTTTGATCATCCGGTAGTACACTTCTCAAAACGATAAGAGGATCAGGTGCGATATCATACATAATATACGCATGGTAACGTATTTTATTCAGATATTGGTTACAATTGTAATCTTAACTTGAGCTTTACATGGCGTTTACTTAGAGCTACACACCATGCGGCTACGTCAGTAGGGAAAAATTCATTCTCGTTGCCCCTCTAATATGGTGTATGATCACCTCTGACGGCCAGTACAGTTGCACAAATCGGTGGCATGGACAGTATGAGGTTATCAATCAGCTCTTGAGATATATTTTGCGATTCTTCCACGATTGAAATGTTCAGCTCTGCAACCGTCGCGGATATGCTAAAACGCTGATCTGGGCGAAATGCGTCTTCCAATTGCATCCTAGACATGCTCAACGGGTTTAAGTCTGGTGAACAATCTTGGCCACTCCATTCGTACAATTCCCTCAGTTTCTAGAATGTTGTCCACCAGTGCAGCGCTATCGACCACCAGAAGAAATACAATTCGTATGGCACCTGTATAGGGCACAACAAAAGATCGAAAGATCTCCTCTCTATACCTCTGAGCAGTCCGTATGTCTACCAATATTCCTGTACACACCATTCGTCCACAAACATGATATGGTGATGTTACCTGCACATGTCTACGGTCTATCCAAACGAGGCAATGACGATTGCCCGGCTGAACACAAAATCATCTGTGAACAGAACCCGGCAGTATTCGTTACGAATCCAATCCTGATGTACCTCCGCCCAGTTTCTGTGGGCTAAATGGTACCGTCGTTTCAACGGGACACACACCATAAGCCTAAGTGCATAGAGGCCATATTCCCAAAGACGATTTCATGTCACTGCTTGGAGAAAGCGTTGCACCAGAGTTGCATTCAGCCTGCTGATATTATTATTTTGTTCAAAAAATTAGTAATTGAAAATAATTAATTATAAGGTATTATTATCGCCGAAAATTTCAATTTTTGGCGACACTCGGGGCGTGTAGTTTGGCCAATAAATAAATTCTGCGCTAATACATGAAAAGACTTCTGACTCGAATTAAAACTTCATTTCTCATTTAATAGACGAAACTTTTACAAAATAAAACTCTTACAAGATTGGCTTGCTCCCATCACTTCAGATAACTAAAGAAGTCTTACTCTACTTTTATGTTTTAAAACATAGGAAGGAAGCACTCTTTTTCGTTCTCTAAATTTATCTTTACCTTACTCATTTTATGAATTATCTCTGGTCTATCAACTGATTATAAATCTATCGTCAATTAATTAGTTAATTAATTATGATTTTCTTTTTTAAATTAAAGAAAAATCCCTCGCCCCAATTTTCCTTTTTACCCATAAATCTCCTGCCTCATGTATCATCACATCCGCTCCCATACTTCTGGCGGATGTGATCCACATACGACAGAAGTATCTTCTTGGATAAGAAGTGGTAGGTCTTATTATTTAATTATTTTATCCATGATTCATAATAATAATAATAACAGTTTCATCCGTTTCAAATTACATGTTGGCTATTTCATCATCATCATCATCATTAGAGAATGATTATGCCTTTCAGCGTTCAGTCTGGAGCATAGTACCTCTAATAAAATTCCTCCATGATCCCCTATTCAATGCTAACATTGATGCCGGGTCTGATGTTATGCCTTTTACTTAAAAATCATTCTCCACCGAATCTAAGTACTTTCTTCTTGGTCTACCTCGACTCCTCTTACCCTCTGCTGCTGAGCTCATGAGTCTCTTAGGTAACCTTGCTTGTCCCATGCGTGTAACATGACACCACCAACTCAGTATGTTCGCTCTAACTGCTTCATCTATGGTGTTCATTCCCAGTTTTTCTTTGATTTCCTCATTATGGACACCCTCCTGCCATTGTTCCCATCTATTAGTACCTGCAATCATTCTTGCTACTTTCATATCTACAACCTCTACCTTATGAATAAGGTAACCTGTATCCACTCAAATTTCACTCCCATACAACAAAGTTGGTCGAAAGATAGAGCGGTGCACTGCTAACGTAGTCTTGGTACTGACTTCCTTCTTGCAGAAGAGAAAATCTTAGCTGAGCACTCACTGCATTAGCTTTGCTGCACCTCGATTCCAGTTCTTTCGCTATGTTGCCATCCTGTGAGAAAATACATCCCAGGTACTTGAAACTGTCTACCTGTTCTAACTTTGTTCCTCCTATCTGGCACGCAATCTGTTTGAATCTCTTTCCCACAGACATTACTTTCGTTTTGGAGATGCTGATCTTCATATCATAATACTTGCACCTCTGATCGAGCTCTGAAATATTAGTTTGCAACCTTTCAATCGAATCTGCCATTACAACTAAGTCATCCGCATGTGCGAGACTGCTTATTTTGTTTTCACTTATTTTAATCTTGCCCTGCCAGTCTACCGTTTTCAACATATGATCCATGAATAGTATGAAAAACAGTGGTAACAAGTTACAGCCTTGTCTTGCCCCTGAAACTACCCTGAACCATGATCTTAATTTGCCATCTACTCTGACTGCTGCCTGACAGTCTACGTAAAGTCCTTTAATTGCCTGCAAAAGTTAGCCTCCTATACCATAATCTTGAAGAGCTGACAGTAGCTTTCTCCTACGAACACGGTCATAAGCCTTTTCCAGATCTATGAAACATAGATATAATTCCCTGTTCCACTCATTGCACTTTTTCATTACCTGTGGTAGGCTAAATATCTGGTCCTGACAGCCTCTAAGAGGCCTAAACCCACACAGATTTTCATCTTACTTGTTCTCAGTTAATACTCGCACTCTCCTTTCAACAATACCTGAGAATATTTTGCCTACAACGCTGATTCTTGCAATGTTTTCTGTTTCCATGTTTGAAAATTGGCGTGATTACCGCTTTCGTCCAGTCAGACGGAACCAGTCTTGATTCCCACGTCTTTTCAATTATCCTGTGTGACCATTTGAGACCTGATATTCCACTGTATTTGACGAGTTCCGGCTTAATTTCATCCACCCCAGCCGCTTTATTGCACTGTAATCTACCGACCATTTTCTCCACTTCCTCAAATGAAATTCTGTTTCCATCGTCGTTCCTATACCATTCTACCTAAAAATCTGACACGTCATTGGACGTTTCACCTACATTGAGCAATTCTTCAAAATATTCCCTCCATCTGCTCAAGGCATCCACAGGATTGACTAGCAGCTTTCCTGACCTGTCCAAAACACTTGTTAATTCCTTCTTCCCTCCCTTTCGAAGATTGCTTATTACGCTCCAGAATGGTTTTCCCGCGGCTTGACCTAGAGTTTCTAGCTTGTTTCCAAAGTCTTCCCATGATTTCTGCTTGGAGTCTGCAATTATCCGTTTGGCTTTGTTTCTTTCTTCAACATAACTTTCTCTGTCTGTCTGATTTCTAGTATGGAGCCATTTTTGAAATGCTTTCTTTTTCTTTTTACATGCTGCCTTGACTATGTCATTCCACCAAGCTGTCTGCTTCTTCCTGCCTTTACACAGTATTGTTCCAAGACATTCTCTAGCTGCTTCCAGTAGTTTGTCCCTGTACCTTGAGCATTCCTCTTCCAGTGACTGTAAATCATTACAATCAACTGCCTGGTACCTTTCCGATATCACTGATATGTAATTGTGCCTAATATCCTTGTCTTGAAGCTTCTCCACTCTTATCCTTCTACAAATGGACCTGAATTTCTGCTCTTTTCGCCTCACAAAACCAATTTCACTGCAGATTAAATAATGATCAGTATCATAAAAGAACCCCCTGAAAACACGTGTGTCCTTGACTGTCTTCCTGAATTCCTGGCCTGTTATTACATAGTAAATGATAGATCTGGTTCCCCTTCTTCCCAAGTATAGGGGTGAATGTCCTTATGCTTAAAGAAGGAGTTTGTGATAACTAAGCCCATACTGGAACAGAAATCCAAGAGCCGTTTTCCGTTCCTGTTGGCTTCCATATCCTCTCCAAACTTACCCATAACCTTTACATAACCTTCTGTTCGATTTCCTATCCTGGCGTTGAAATCATCCATGAGTAAAACACTATCCCTATCCTTCACTCCAACTACTACATCACTAAGTGCGTAGTAAAATCTATCCATCTCATCTTGATCTGTCCCTTCACAGGGTGAATACACTTCCACAATTCTAATTTTCTTGCTGGTGATGGCCAAAAATATCCACATCAGTCGTTCATTTACGTACCTTATTGCAATTATGCTGGGTTCGATTGCTTTCCTGATGTAAAATCCTACACCCCACTGTGCTCTTCCTACTTTGACTCCTGACAGGTAGACCTTGTATTCTCCGACTTCGTCCTCTTTCTCTCCCTTAAACGTCACTAACAGCTAAGCCATCTAACCCCATCTTACCTGAAGCCTCCGCCAGCTCTACCTTCTTCCCTGTGTAATCCCCATTGATATTAATAGCTCCCCATCTCATTCCAGATCGTTTGCCAATCTGAGGAGTCCCTGGTCTTTCAATTAGAGGTCGGACTCCATCACCTCCAAAGGTCCAAGGAATTTTGCTCTGATTGTTGCCAGCATGATATTGAAGTATCTGGGAAGCAGGTTGCTAGCCTTACTTGCCTAGGGCTCCACTAAGTTTTACCCCTAACGGTTGAGGGACTAACCGGTGGATTTGGTAGTCTTTGCCGTCTGAGCACAAAGGTGGCCACGACTCAGAATATGTCCGAGATGCCCAACCTTATTCCAAAGTAATTGTTATCCCAACTGTCAGGACCACTTACTTGGCCACTCATACGTTGCCTGTCGTTCATGAACTAGTACATGACTACAGGAACCCACACCATGAACCACTGTTGGCTATTTATGGAAGTGATGTGGAAGTAGAAAAAAGAAAAAGAAAAGAAAAATAAATAACCTTCATGTTGGCTATTTATGGAGGTTAATTTTTTTTTCTTTTTTCAACTTTCACATCACTTATATACTAACATACATATATAAAATGTATCTCTTATTTTAAAGAATCAATATTTACATTCAATTATCCAGCAACAGACACAATACATAGCTAACACATCGAAATCATACATCAGTCAGAACACACATATATACATATCCACATATATGGAAATAATTACAAATTACATTCGTTTTATATCCATGCCTCAGGGCATTATTGCCTTTTTTGTCTTTCATGAGACTTTTTTCTACACTTATTTTATTTGTCAGGGGCACTTTCTTTAAGTTTAGATTTCCCGTCGGGACGAATTTCAAATTGCACGTATTGGCGTCCGTGAAAGTATTTTGTAATGGACGTCACTGCGTCCATCCGCACCAGTACTGGCACCTTAATTCTACCACGTGCCGGCGATTATTGTCTCTGCTTACTAGTGTCCAAAGTTGGCAGAACACCACCAGAGCGCGTGATATACTGTGTTGATTTACCAGATTGAACTTTACAGCATGTGTGTGTGCATTGTAACACGCTTGCACCTGGGTGTTGACAATGTCGCTTGCTGTTTCCTCATTGTTTGGATTACTGTCTGGATTACTCGTCGAGGATAACGTCGCTGACACCGTCACGTCTCGCATCAAGGTGTAAATACAGGTAAACCCGTTTTGAGATTCACTCAATATAACACTTTCTAACAGTTCACACGTGACACAACACCGATCGCTCGTCGTGTTTACTGGTCTCACAACCCTCTTCCATTAAATAAATAATTTTGTTATGTTCACTATATTTCCACTTTTTGACTCTTAGCTGAATAGTACTGCTAACACATTTTTTTCTACCTGGTTCACTACATAGGTAATCTTAATCGTTATTTCACGTATCACCTTATGACATTATTTTAAACCATTTAACACTGTCTTGTGGTGAGTGCTTTGATAAAATTTTGTTAATATCTTTGAACTAAATTCTTTCGTTATTTTTCTTATGACAATAAACATCTACATCTGAAATAAGTATCAACAAATGATACAAGATTAGTTAGGATATTAACAATACCACATAAAATTGTCAATTATTTTGAGATCATTTCGACTGGTTAACATTTAAGTCTATTTACAGTAATATTTACTTTTTTTCCCTCCCATTCATTATTGCGTTTTGCAGTTACATTTGAAACATTACATAAATTGTAAAATTACTTTATTTCTTTGTTTTGAGCCAACTATTCCTTTTAATACGAGGTTCTTGATATCGTCATCATATCTAAAAATAAATAAATAAAAAAAATAAATAAATAAATAAATAAATAAATAAATAATAAAATAAAGAGGAAAATCACACTCCCTTTTATTTCTTTTCTCTTTCAGATAGATGAATTGATTCAAAATAATCTAAAAATAAATAAATAAATAAATAAAATAAAGAGGAAAATCACACTCCCTTTTATTTCTTTTCTCTTTCAGATAGATGAATTGATTCAATCTGTGTCCTAGCGCTCCATCTGATACAGGACCAACCGTAACACTGTCCAACCACTGCTATGAAGAAGGAAACTTATCATAATACTAGAGATATAAGTAGTTAGAGCGGTGTCTGTGTGGACTGTTTGGAATTGGCCTAAGTGTCTCTCAAATTCTGAAGCATAAGAATCTCCTTCCATAAAGTCATTACCTACACACTTCACTTGCTGGACAAGTATTTACAGAGTCAATAAAGTTATATTCTATTAATAACTGACTTACAGTACTCCAATCAAACACATTGCACAAGTGTTATTCTAAAATTTTATTATATTGTGTCATTTACTTAGTTTTATTTGTGTAATAAGCAGATATTCCTTATGTCCTTCATTTGGTTCGGCTAACCAATTAATATATGTATAAAATTTGCTTTAAGCGAGAGAGATATATTTAGTGGTCAATTATTCTCTGCCAGGGTGTTTTGCTTTAGGTCTCCTTCATGAGAAAATGTACTTAATCTTTTACTGCATCATGAATGTAACTTTTATAAGGACCTGAGATATTTGTGTACTCCATGATTGTTTGTCATTCATTCTTCAATAGCTTAACCCATTCATTTTAAAAATAGTATGTTATAATATTGGTAGCCATATAATTTTCCATTTTGACGCACCTCTGGCATTCATCATAATTCACAGATTCATACGTTCATATTCACATAGAAGCAGACTAAAATCATAAAAAAGAAAGCTCAGAGTTCCGGAGACCACGATAATTCATTTCAGTTATCATCTCGCAAACATCTGACAAATACACAAATACGCGCCGCATGCCATAGCACAATAAATCTAATAATCACACTACTCACTGTATCACCAGCACAATAAATCTAATAATTAAAGCCTGTCAAGTATCACATGACTCACTGTATCACCAGCCAATGCATCTCAAGCAATACTCATACTACTTCTAGCTAACATGTGAGGTAGTCAAACATGTTTATGCCTAAAACTATATACATATATACAGGTGTACTACTGCCTTTGTATAAGCTACCATGAAGACCTCTACTTACAGCCATTATATCTCTGTGTCCTCTATCTTACTCTTGTTACTATTATCATTACTTTAAACCAGCTTGCGTGGTACTCCGGATAAATTACTTTATCTTCAATTATATATATATTCTATAAAATTATATATATATATATATATATATATATATATATATATATATATATATATATATATATATATATAGATAGATAGATAGATACTCTGCAAATCACATTTAAGTGCCTGGCAGAGGGTTCATTATTAACCACCTTCATAACTTTTCTCTACCGTTCCATTCTCTAATAGCGCGCGGGAAGAAAGAACACCTAAATAGTTTCGTTTTCGATCTGATTTCTCTTATTTTATTGGGATGGTCATGTCTCCCTAAGTAGGTGGGTGCTAGCAAAATATTTTCACATTCAGAACTAAAAGTCGGTGATTGAAACTTCGCAAACAGATCACGCCGCAATGAATAACGTCTTTCTTTTAATGATTTCCACCCCAATTCGTGCAACATTTCCGTGACGCTTTCCCCCCGTAACGTGATAACACAAAACGAGCTGCCCTTCTATGAACCTTCTCAATATCTTCCGTCAGTCCCACCTGGTGAGGGTCCCACAAGGGGCAACAGTACTCCAAGAGAGGACGCACAAGTGTGATGTAGGCAGTCTCTTTGTTGGAGCTGGTGCATCGTCTAAGCGTTCTGCCAATGAAACGTAACCTTTGGTTCGCCTTCCCCACAATATTTTCTATGTTTTCTCTCCAGTCAAAGTTGTTCGTAATTGTAACTCCTAGGTATTTGGTAGAATTTACGACCTTAAGGTTTGACTTATCGCGTAATTGTAGTTTTCTTTTAGTGGTCATGTGTATTACTTCACACATTTCTTTATTTAGTGTCAATTGCCAATTTTCGCACCAAGTAGAGATTTTGTCTAAATCGCTTTGCAGTTGCTTTTGATGCTCTGTTGACTTCACTAACCGATAAACGACAGCATCATCCGCGAACAGTCTAAGGGAGCTATTCAGATTATCTCCTAAATCGTTTATAAACACGAGGAAGAGTAGGGGACCAATAACGCTTCCCTGTGGAACGCCAGATATCACTTCTGTTTTACTCGCTGACTTACCGTCAATTACAACGAACTGTGTCCTTTCTGACAGGAAATCGTGAATCCAATCGCACAATTGGGGAGATATTCCATAAGCACGCAATTTCATTAGAAGCCGCTTGTGGGGTACAGTATCAAAAGCCTTCCGAAAATCCAGAAATATGGAATCGATTTGAGATCCCTTGTCGATGGCACTTAACACTTCATGTGAATTAAGGGCAAGCTGTGTTTCGCAAGAGCGATACTTTCTGAATCCGTGCTGACTATTGGTTAATAGGTCGTTCTCTTCGAGGTAGTACACAATATTCGAACAAAGTATATGTTCCAAAATCCTACTGCAAATCGACGTCAATGAGATAGGCCTGTAATTTTGGGGATCACTCCTATTGCCTTTCTTGAATATTGGAGTAATTTGGGCAACTTTCCAGTCTTTGGGTACGGATCTTTCGCTGAGTGATCGGTTGTAAATTATAGCTAAGTACGGAGCTATTGCATCAGCATACTCTGAGAGGAATCTAGTTGGTATACAATCTGGCCCGGAAGATTTATTTTTGTTTAGTGACTTAAGTTGTTTTACTACTCCAGGAACATCTACTTCTAAGTTTCGCATGCTGGCAGCTGTTCTTGGATTGAATACTGGAGTGTTCACTTCGTCTTCTTAGGTGAAAGAATTTCGGAAAGCTGTGTTTAGTAATTCTGTCTTAGCAGTACTGTCGTCGGTAGTATTACCTTTGCTATCGCGTAGTGAAAGTATTGTTTGTGTTTTGCCGCTAGTGTACTTCACATATGACCAGAATTTCTTTGGATTTTCTGCAAGATTACGAGACAGGATTTCGTTGTGGAAACTACTATAGGCTTCTCGCATTGAAGTCCGCGCTAGGTTGCGAGTTTCAGTAAATGATTGCCAGTCTTGCGGATTCTGTGTCTTCTTAAATTTTGCATGCGTTTTTCTTTGTTTCTGCAACAGTGATCTGGCCAGGGAACAAGCTTCTGTTGCAGGAAGTAGACAGGAGGGTCAGCCCCCTCTTTTATTAATTTATTTGGTATAAATCTCTCGATTGCTACTGATATTATGTCTTTGAAAGTAAGCCACAACTGATCTACACTAGCATTTTTAGTTTTGAAGGACTGGAGACTATCACTCAGGAAAGCGTGAAGCGAATTTTTATCTGCTTTATTGAATAGATATATTTTTCGTTTATTTTTGGTGCGTTTGGGAATTTCGATATTCAGTCTCGCTACTACAACTCGATGTTCGCTAATCCCTGTATCTGTTTTGATGCTCTTTACTATCTCGGGATTATTTGTTGCTAGGAGATCAAGAGTATTTTCGCAACCACGTACTATTGTAGTGGGTTCATGAACTAACTGTTCGAAGTAGTTTTCAGAAAAAGCATTCAGAACTAGTTCGGACGATGTTTTATATTTGCCCCCGGTTTTGAATACGTAATTATGCCAACATTTCGAAGGTAAATTAAAGTCGCCACCGATTATAACAGTATGCTTCGGATACCTATTTGAAATATGATTCAAGCTTTCTTTGAACATTTCTGCAACCGCATCGTCTGAGTCAGGGGGCCGATAAGAAGATCCAATTATTAATTTATTTCAGTGGTCAGGTATAACCTCTACCCAGACCAATTCACAGGAAGTATCTGCCTCAATTTCGTTGCAGGATAAACCGTTTGTAACAGCAATAAACACGCCACCCCATGTTTTATTTATTCTATCCTTTCTGAAGACCATTAGGCCCTTTGAAAAAATTTCGGCCGAATTTATCTCAGGCGTCAGCCAGCTTTCAGAACCTATAACGATTTGTGCCTCAGTACTTTCTATCAGCGCTTGGAGCTCTGGAATTTTCCCAACACAGGATAAACCGTTTGTAACAGCAATAAACACGCCACCCCCTGTTTTATTTATTCTATCCTTTCTGAAGACCATTTGGCCCTTTGAAAAAATTTCGGCCGAATTTATCTCAGGCGTCAGCCAGCTTTCAGAACCTATAACGATTTGTGCCTCAGTACTTTCTATCAGCGCTTGGAGCTCTGGAATTTTCCCAACACAGCTACGACAATTTACAACTGTTACACCAACAATGGTTTTTATGTCTACTTTCTTCCCGTGTCTGACCTGCCCCCTTTGAGACTGAAACCCATTTTATGTATTCCCGAGGCCATCTAACCTAAAAAAACCGCCCAGTCCACGCCACACAGCCCCCGCTACCCGTGTAGCCGCTTCCTGAGTGTAGTGGACTCCTGACCTATTTAGCGGAACTCGAAAACCCACCACCCTTTGGAGCAAGTCAAGGAATCTGCAGCCGACACGATCGCAGAACCGTCTGAGCCTCTGATTCAGACCCTCCACTCGGTTCTGAACCAAAGGTCCGCAGTCAGTCCTGTCGACAATGCTGCAGATGGTGAGCTCCGCTTTCATCTTGCAAGCAAGACTGGCAGTCTTAACCACTTCTGATAGCCGCTCAAAACCAGAGAGGATCGCTTCCGATCCAAAGCGACACACATCATTGGTCCCAACATGAGCCACCACCTGCAGTTGGCTGCACCCTGTGCTCTTCATGGCATCCGGAAGGAGCCGTTCCACATCCGGAATGACTCCCCCCGGTATGCACACGGAGTGCACATTGGAATTCTTCCCCTCCCTAGTAGCCATTTTCCTAAGGGGCTTCATTACCTGCCTAACGTTGGAGCTCCCAACTACCAACAAACCCACCCTCTGTGAGTGCCCGGATCTTGAGGGCAGAGGGGCGAGTACAGGACAAGCGACACCATCCGCATCAGGAACATCCCCTGCCACAGACAGCGCCTCGAATCTGTTGGCAAGACTAACCGGGGAGGCCTCCACTTCGGTCCCCCGGGAAGTCTTACGCCGCCTGACACGCGCTGAGGGGACCTCCCAATCCACCACGGATTGGGGGGGCTACCTCCTCGCGGGCAGTTAGCGGGCTGGCCACAGCCGCAGGCCGATCGGAGGGCACAACAGACGCACAGGGCGTCTGCTGTACCCCCGCGAGCGGCCCACAACAGCGGCGCCCACCCACCGCAGTCTCAAGCGTTGCCAGCGAAGCCAACGCCGCCTGAAGCTGCGAGCGAAGAGTCACCAACTCTGCCTCCATCCGTTCGCAGCAGTCACAGTTCCTAGCCATTCTAAAAACCTTTGTTTCTTCCAAGTAAGTACGTCAGAGGACTCAGTAGTTTGATAAACAGTGAGCTTTGTAAAGTATAAACCTAACGCTGAACTATTTATTAACGGCGAATATGAAAAATATATACGCGAACTAATAAGTAAAAAAATTGTTACTGAGCTGACAAATAAACGCGATTCTTAATAAACAAACACGCGAGCACACTAAAGTATAAAGAGCTGCAAGAGAAAGCACACACAAAATGTAAATAAGTCGCTTCTATTAAGAAGCCGGCTACCGTACAATGTAGAGCTGCTGCTGGTCACGTGTGCACTGGCCGCCGGTCACTGAGCAACTGAAGTGTAGGACTACCAACCGCGAGTACGATCAAAACAAAACAGAAGCAGTGAGTGGCGGATTTACACTGCGGATGAATACACTGAACTGACTAGTTGAACGCGAATCTAAGTAAATATACACAGCAACAAGAGAAGTTTGATAAACAACGAGCTTTGCAAGGTATAAACCTAACGCTGAACTGTTTATTAACGGCGAATCTGAAAAATATATACGCGAGCTAATAAATAAAAAATTCAGTAACTGAGCTGACAAATAAACGCGATTCTTAATAAACAAACACGCGAGCACACTAAAGTATAAAGAGCTGCAAGAGAAAGCACACACAAAATGTAAATAAGTCGCTTCTATTAAGAAGCCGGCTACCGTACAATGTAGAGCTGCTGCTGGTCACGTGTGCACTGGCCGCCGGTCACTGAGCAACTGAAGTGTAGGACTACCAACCGCGAGTACGATCAAAACAAAACAGAAGCAGTGAGTGGCGGATTTACACTGCGGATGAATACACTGAACTGACTAGTTGAACGCGAATCTAAGTAAATATACACAGCAACAAGAGAAGTTTGATAAACAACGAGCTTTGCAAGGTATAAACCTAACGCTGAACTGTTTATTAACGGCGAATCTGAAAAATATATACGCGAGCTAATAAATAAAAAATTCAGTAACTGAGCTGACAAATAAACGCGATTCTTAATAAACAAACACGCGAGCACACTAAAGTATAAAGAGCTGCAAGAGAAAGCACACACGAAATGTAAATAAGTCGCTTCTATTAAGAAGCCAGTTACCGTACAATGTAGCGCTGCTGCTGGTCACGTGTGCACTGGCCGCCGGTCACTAAGCAACTGCATCGTTTAATTGACATCTCGTATCAGGCTAGTAAATACATATATTAGGTTAGCTGTTTGTTAGGTTAGAACCTCAATATGATTTACTTATGTGTATAGTTCTTAGCGTAATCTGTATATAAAGTTTTTAAAGTAGTTAAGTCCGGCTAGCTATAAGGGATCGTTTTAGTTATTAGTTTTATTTATATAGTTGGTAGATATGTTTAGTCAATAAGGGCGCTTTTAGTTTTAGTTAGTATTAGATCGTGTGTTATATTAAGTTTCGTAATTACACACACACACACACAAACACACATTATAGGTCTTGTAAATAACGTGTGAATAGTTTTCGTTCCGCGTAAATACGTTGTGAATCAATCATTTTAGTTTATACTTTGTAAATAATTTGTAAATATCTGCAGTTTTATAGTTAGCCATTGTTTAGTACCATAATGGATAACTGGTGTCACGATTTTGCTGTTTAACTTGGTATGTTTACATGTACTGTATCAGAATAGTCACGCCCCCACATTTAATTAAACTCTTTGCCAGCAAACAACTTTAGTCTTTAACTGTCGACATTCCACCGTCAGTTGTTCGCTCCCTTGACTCAGTGGTTATAAACATTACCGCTAACTAAAATTTAATGCCACAGTGCCACTGAGCTGATACTAACATTGTAGGGTGTATACCGTTCCGACACGTACATGCAACAAGTTTTTGTCTAATCTGTTTTAAGTGCCATATCCATATCAAATGAGTCGTCCAAAGTAATCTTAAATACCGGGCGACACAAGAAGAAAAATTCTTTTCCGCTACTATCAAATTCTCTTGTTTATTGTTGTTGTGGATTTTGGTTTCCACTCCACGAATTAGAAGATTGCAACAAGGTTTCCCGTCGATCGTTATTTATGAAATTGTAATGTAATTTGTTCTCATATCGATTTCTTCTCAATGTGTTAAGCGAATTATCAATAAGGAATATGATTTTTATACTGTCGTGCTGGTTTGGTAGAAAGGTTTTCGGATTTGGCATTGTATTCGTGAGGTTTCTACTTATAGTTTCTGCAAAGTGATGGAGGGTAATGTTCCAGAAAATAAATTGTGCGCCCCCACATCATACATCAATTGCCTTACGCTTGTTATTAAAAGAAATTTTCGTACTTTGGGTTCTTGCAAGCTTGTTTGCTACATTCTGTTATCTCAGTGTTACTACCGTTCTGTTCAACATTTAATGAAACAATTCCTGGCGATGATTGTTCTACGGGACATACCAAAAGATTGTGGTTTTCGTCAGGTCGTCTACGTTCAATTCCATTGAATTTATTGATCGTACGAACGATGGTTTCGCGGCTATGAGGCTTTAGCCGTTTGTTGGTATTCTATCCATGTGTTGAACTCAGTCGTCTTGCCGTAAATTTCATCTTTCAAACTTAAGATTCATCTCGTGCATATTGCGTTTCAATGTCGCCTGCATGTGCGTTTGCCATTCATTTAAAACAATCATATTCACATCTTGTGAGGTCTCATTATCCGCCTCAGAAAGATGTTCAGACATTCGAGAAGCTTCCATTGTCAATGAAACTGTCAAATCGTGAATAGGATTCAGAAAAGGGTCACTGTTAGCATTTAATGGAAATTGTTTCTGTACTAGATTCATGAGGTAAAGGATGATTTTCTAACCCTTACCTTTTCCTCAACAATTGTTTGTTAAAACTAACTTCATCGTCAGATGTTCATAATTTATCTGAATAATTATCCGGTTTTGTATTGCGAGAGTGAAGGTCGGGGTGAGAGTTTAAAATTGGGAAAGCTTAATTTTTAAAACTCACAAACACCAACTGCGAACTAAATTCCTAAACATGCAAAAACACTGGAACTGTGATTGCGACTGTTTGACTCGTTTTCTAGGGGATGATATCATACATTCGCAGCTTTCCTTCCCTGCACATGATTAAGAAAACAATCATAATAAAGTGAAGTTCATGAGAGAAAAGGGTGTACTAACTACTATTTTTGAAAACACGTGAAAGTTCACTTTATGTTGTTTATTTCACAATATTAGAACCCTGTGGCTGATACATCTGTACGTCGACACATTTATCAAATAAAGTTATAGCTCGTGAGCCCCCAGACAAAATGAATATTTGTCGCAAATTGTTTTCACACCATGTGCCTGTCTCAAACACCGTTTATGTTCATGCCTATGCGACGACACCTGTTATATTAACAAAACACAGTCACTTTAATTTAGTGCGATGCACACCTTGTTCCACCGGCTAAATATTCACAACACACAGTAGCACTCGATACAACTTGGTGCAGTCTATGACGAGCAACCACACTTGGCAATTGCCACACAAAAATCTGAAGTCTCTACCTGGAGATCTACATGCCGACTGATGCAACGCGACGCCGCCCGGCCAGCCACCCCACGTGCTCCCGACTCCTCACTTCCTGCCCTTGCACGCGTGCGCACGCCTAAAGCTCAACTGCCGGGTTTTTTTTCCCCTACATCATCAGCTTCCCCATGTGAGCTGTTCTAACCGATTTGCCAACGTACAGCGCTCAGCCAATACATTTCTAAAACTTTACTTAAAATCAAAATAATTACACTACACATTAAACAAATTTCTTCTTAGGTTTTTATATTGGTATATACATCCTTTGTACTGTTTATCATAATCGTGCAGTTTCTTATATCACAGATAAGTGATTTAACTGAATACTTCAAGATAAAATACACAAGATTAATTGAAAATGAAATGAGAAATAGTTAATATATTATTTTTATAAAAAAACATTGCCATGCTAGTTGTGTAATGTCTTGTATTCATTGGTAATTTATTACATTTCATTGTCAATTAAACATATTATGCCAGATGTGACTATATCAGCTAATGTATTGTTTATTTATCAACAGGCTATTTTGTAATGAGGGCCTTAAAGGTTCCTAACTGCATCGTATTACTTCAAATGCCAGTAGTATTAGAATATTTTATTTCAGGTTGTGCACTGCACTGTGCTTGGCACTCGCCATTGTCCCTCTCTCCCCTCACCGAAAACGAACCTGGAAATCCTAAGCTGGAACAAGCCACCAACGTCGGCCTGCTCGCTGGCCTCCCGTCAGCTACAAGCACACAGTAAATCTCAATGTGTAGAATTTCTACCTTTGGCCTAATTATAAATGTTGTCACCCAACTACATTGCTACCATAATTAATAAGATTAAAGTTGTGTAACATTTAGTGCATTGGCATGGTCAATGTTTGCAGTGAACTTCATATTGTTTAATTATCAAATGCTATTAATTACCAGTAATTCTATTGGGCAGTAATCTTACAATACCCCCACTTGCGGCATCAAAACCATGTGCAGGATGGCTCAAGTAGCACCAAAATTAATACATTCAAATGAGCAAAATTTAAAATTACAAAATTATTGAACCGGATTGACTCAAACACTATGCCAATTATGACCTCAAATAATGCAAAAAATACATTAATTGATAAATAAAAATAAACAGTGCAGTGAGAAAATTTTCCAATATTTGTACCATTAAGACCACTTATAGTGTGTGCATATTTATATACAGAATTGGCACCAAATTTATAATAGTATTAACCTTTAGTCTTTAGAGGAGCTTGTCCTACATGGAAAAAACTAGAATTATCACTATAAAATCTTTTGACGGTGTACCCTCCACTTGTTTAAAGGAAATCTCTCTCCACTTTGACACTGAGAACCCCAGAGTCATCGTTGCAGCAACTCTGGTCCATGGTGTATGGTCCTATGTGTCCATCATTTCAACCAACATGCTGTTGCAGCTTAGATTCATGGCACTGGATCAACCGTTCTTGTTCACACACGTCATATGCACCCTACATGGAACAGAAAGAGCAGAAGACACTCATGGGTCAACATAGACAAAAGTTTGTCTGGACACCAGGATTCGGTTGGATTTGTATCCCACCCCCTGCCATCCAGACTTGTTGCAATTGAAACTAAGCATTGAGACATGTACAGTAACATGCAAATCAACAGAATTAAGAACTCAAAGTGGTTTGTGTTAGTCATTATCAGATCAACCCTACATGGAACAGAAAGAGCAGAAGACACTCATGGGTCAACATAGACAAAAGTTTGTCTGGACACCAGGATTCGGTTGGATTTGTATCCCACCCCCTGCCATCCAGACTTGTTGCAATTGAAACTAAGCATTGAGACATGTACAGTAACATGCAAATCAACAGAATTAAGAACTCAAAGTGGTTTGTGTTAGTCATTATCAGATCAACCCAAACCACCATGCCTGCACTCTCATCAGCCATAGGTTCAGATGAAACAGACAAGAAAATATGTGGCATACTTGGAGTATTACTCCATCAAATAAAATACCAACAACCTGCCTGTGTTAAAATATATCTTAAAGTTCAAATAATGCTACCAAAAGAATGTTATCATAGAGAATTTTCTCTTCTATCAAAATGACACCTACAAGCATAAATACAAATCCTACCCCCTCACACTAAAAAAAAAAAAAATTATTTTTGTTGGTGTGAGATTAAATTTGCATCCCTGCCATCAGCCTCAGGTGCTTTCCACAAGTACTCCCCACAATTCACACCACATAGCCAGCCCTGCTCACATATAAACAGTGCACTCCCACTTCCTCTATCCTTTAGTGTTGACATCCACGCATACAAATTTTCCTCATGTACCACTGTTGAAACTGCAAATCTGATACAAGCACATGTTTTAACACAAACAACAAAAGAAAAACATTTACAAAGAACACTTGTAAACTTGACCCCAATGCTCAAATCTAAACACACAAGTAGATACTAACACATGCCACAGAATAAATATACACAAATTCTTAACCTACTATCTACAATGCATTGAATCTCGTACTTCACGATTTACACTTGTTTATGGCGGTTACTTGTGTAAACATGCCATTAAATCTTTATCACTTATAAAATTTTTGAATTTCACCCTCTTCATGCATCCATCCAGACTTAATTCTAGCACTTTATCCTTATATTCCAACTGAGCTTCATATTTGCATAGAAAATCACTTCCTAACACTAGATTTAAACATAGACCTTTCATCACCAATAAATCTTGAATAAACAGCTCCTCCTCAATGATTACTTCAAATTCTGAGTTCCCTGTATTTAACACCCCTATTTTTCTTGCAAAAGCATAAGTTTCTTTTTCCCATGCCACTGGCTCTACTGTTTTTAAATGTTTGAGGACTTGGATCCAATACTCATGTACTTCTTTATTAACCCAACCTGACTTTAACCCATCAATATCCATTTCATGACACTGTTCATTATTATGAATCATAAAAAACTGTATTTTCTCCTCCTCATCACCTAACCCCTCCTGTACAACTCTCAGTGCCTCACTTATCATGATCTTGGGTACACATGCCTAATCCCCTTAATTGATCACGCTCATTGTCCCCATTCACAAACTCTTTCAACACATTGTAATAAGTTTGTTCCCTATTATATTGTTTGCCTAGTCTGTCCAAGTAATCATATTTGTGCAATAGCCAATCATCTGGTGCCCACTTCCTAATCCAGTTTATTTTCCCACTTAAATTTCTGGTTTGTGCATCTACACTGTCAACTTGGCCTTCCTCAGAGATCTTCACATTTATATTAACATTTAATTTAAAACATTCACTCTCATTCATACATTCCACAACATCTATACTGGCTCCAGTACCATCAATATTTACATTCGTACTTTCACATTCAGTCAACACTTGTACCTCTGACCTATCCAAAACTAAGGCTAACCCAACACTATTGTCATCCTCCTTTCATTTGTTATTGAATAAATTTCGCACATCATATTCCCCTTTACTGACCTCATTCCTATCCTTTCTCCTCCTGTTTGCCTTTCTTTTGTCATGTTGCATGAACCAATCCCCAAACATTTCCTCACTACTTATAACAGCATTCATCTGACACATACTTTCCTCTCTTTTCTCCCTTTCCCTGTTCACTTCATTTATGATTTCTTCCCTCTTTTCTTTATCCTTGCCCTTGTGAACTCCTACTTCCTCTTTCCTATCATCATCTCTGTCCATGTGACATGGTTTTCCCTCCCTTCTCTCCCCATCTCAATTCCTACTGCAATTATGGCTATTTGATCCCCTGTTATCCCATCTTCTGGTCCTGTTATTAGAATAGCTCCTTGTCCCAAAACGGACCTCATTTGGAACAAATCTTAGTTTTCCTGATTCTGATTTTCTCTCCTACTGTTATCCCCATTCCTATTTCCACCTTCCTGCCTTTGATTTCTCCTATCATTTTCCCATGTTTCCCTCTGGCTTCTATTATCCCAGTTGTCTCCTTTGTTATTGTTACCTCTCCAATTTTCATTTAAATTCCTCTCTCTATTGTGGTTTCCCTGGTTGTCACCCATATTTCTACTGCCTCTGTTTTCATTGTGGTTCACATGCTGTGTTCCCCTGAGCTATCGTTCCATAACTAAACCCTGGTCTATCTTTTCTACAAATTCAATGAAATTCTCAGCTGAATCTGTGGGATGGTGAATTAACTGCCAATGCAAATCTGCAGGTAACCTCCTACACAAAGTGGAAATTACTGCTAAAAGATTCAAAGGTGTATTTAAATGCACTAGTTTCTCAAGTTCCTCCTGACAAAATTCCTTCATGCTCTGTTTCCCTTTCACATAGTTTGGCCCGTTCAAGAATTCATTTTGTATCTTAGCTTGCTTGGCCTCCGCCCAATACTTATTTAAAAACAATTTTTCAAACACCACAAAAGTAACAAATTTATCAGCACACTGATTTGTCCAAGTTTGAGCAGAACAGTCAAGCATTCTTTTTGCCAATTGCACTTTACACTGGTCTGAAATACCAGGCACAAATTGGTCCTTGCATGCACACCCAAAAAAATCTACTGTATGATAATTACCCGCTCCTGAAAACTTTTTGCCTTTAGGTGTCTGCACCATGGACCAATTAGTGTTTCCTGATGCAGTACAAAATTCTAGATTATTTATTCTAGTGGTCGCCTTCTCAATCTCAGTATTGTTTACTGTCACTACTTGTTCTATCTTTTTCCTAAAGTTACATTCTGTATTCTCTAATTTTCCTGACAACAAAGTTTTTGTTTCCTCAATACCTGACACAATCATCTTGTCAACCTCAGCCAACGCCTGTATAGTGCCCTCATTCCTGTGATCAAATATTTGTTTCACAGCATCTAACTTGCCTCCTACCTCAGTCTCAATAGCACCAATTCGGGCATGTATCTCACTTTCCCTTTTTTCAAACCGTTCTGTTAGACTTCCTACGTCGGCCTGCTCGCTGCCCTCCCGTCAGCTACAAGCACACAGTAAATCTCAATGTGTAGAATTTCTACCTTTGGCCTAATTATAAATGTTGTCACCCAACTACATTGCTACCATAATTAATAAGATTAAAATTGTGTAACATTTAGTCCATTGGCATGGTCAATGTTTGCAGTGAACTTCATACTGTTTAATTATCAAATGCTATTAATTACCAGTATTTCTATTGGGCGGTAATCTTACACTATTGTCAGGCATTTTGGCTAAAATTTTAATTATAGCCTCAACAACAATGACGAATTCTTCACAGTATTCAATTGTTCACAGTTACACTCGGAATCAAAATTTTTATTAAGAAGGAGAATTATATGCCAGAGACTGTTAAATTTTGACCAACAAATAAATTTTGATTTTGCATAAAGAACTGTTTTGAACACGAGTGACGTATATTACGACCTACACAAACGACTTCAAAAAAATGCACTCAGTAACTACTGCTACGAAGGGAAAGTATATTCCGTCGGTTTTATTTCTATTCTTTCACTTTATATTTCTTAGGATAACGTCATAATCTATTATAGTGTCACATATTTTATTAATGTCAGGAATTTACACCACAACTTCAAATAGTAATAATTTCCCGCAGGTTAGTTATAAACCAAAACATTAATCTCCTTTGAAAGTTATATATCTAGCAAGTTGAGATCTTTGAAAATTAAACTTGTAATGTTTACCTGATGATGGCGTAACAGCCGGAAACCGGTTCGTACACCAATAAATTTGCAGAATATATCACTATTATCTTGTGTGTTTCATTCATTATGTATTCATAATAAATCAAAACTTTCCAACACTGAAATGAACATTCCACCGCTAACATTTTATAAACACACCCATAGCAATTGACTTTCGAACACGCGTAAAGAAACTTTCTTTAACTCAGTTTTATCTCTTTACTCAATAAAAGTCTGACCCATGTTGTTAAGTGTTTTTATAGCATTATGTCGACTTTACCACATTTTTTATGTTTTTATTATTGCTCCTGAAAGCATAAGCATTTACAGAACGGTGTCTATTCTTTCAGCAGAAGGAACAGTTACCCTACATGTAATTGCAACGGATATTTCATTTACTGTGACTACCAGTCCACAATACAAATGTTCAAATGCTTGTAAATCTAAGGGGCTTTACTAAGTTGGCCATCAGTTCCTAGATTTACAAACTACTTAAAGTAACGATGACATACTGTATGTTGATATACCCAAAAAATATCGGGTACCACTTGTAGCCACGTGTCTAGCGACAACGTTCAAATAAAATGAAGAAAATAGATTCACGAAACGGAAACCGCTGATTGCTGTACTCAACAAAATTTGGATACTTATTATGTGACTTTTTATTGCATTTAGATTCCATAGGGCCCGCAGTGCGCTAAAGGTCAGCAAGTGACATAATAACATTTAACCAAAATGCTATTTACTAGTATTTATTTCAACACCTTCTTCTGACGGTTCCGTTTCGTCTTACATTGTCATTTTCAAGTGATCTGCGGCATAAATAGTATTACAATATGAAGCATTTACATTCACTTACGGTTATCTCTAGATGGGGTAACGTACATATTACACCTAGGCGTCTGGGTATTGACTGTGAAATTTGGTTGGTTCTTCAACTTTGATTTTGTATTTTGACAGTTAAGAGCCACGATGACGTGTTTCCAAAGCATGTTCAAAATGTTTAAATGTTTGTTAAGCTTATGGGACGTAACTGCGGGGTCATCAGTCCGTAAACTCTTACAAACTACTTATAAACTAACTCATACTAAAGACAGCAGAAACACTCATGCCCGAGGGCGCATTGGAATCCCCAACGGAAAACGTCCTCGCGCGTCGGAGCATAGCGCTTCAATACGTTCGGCTATTCCGTCGTGTCTACAAAGCATATAAACGTCGCAATTGCGGTTTTAGAATTTGAATAATCTTTGGAAGTATTTAGTGTGCTAAGAATTTATAGGTGCTAAGAAAGTCGTCGCGTTTTTGTTGCTTTATTTTATACGTAGATATTACTTTTGTATTTTTTCGTTATAAAGATTGTTTGACTTACCCAAAGCACAGGCTCCCCTATAGAAACAAAAAACACAAATAAAAACACACAAACATTCAAGCTTTCGCCACCGCTGGCAGCTTCTCCAAGAAAAAGAGAAAGGAAGGAGTGGAGGAAAGGGAAGGATACGGGTTTTAAGGAAGTGGAAAAGGAGTCATTCCAGTCCCAGGAGGAGAAGGACTTAATGTAAGGGGAAAAAAAGGAAGGTAAACAAATACACACACACACATATCCACACGCAAACACACCTAGACAGACATTTGTAGAAAAATTTTTCGACGATGAAAATGGTTAGGCATATTTTATTAAAAATCCATAGATAACTGTTAGCTCGCGTTATCTATGGATTTTTATTAAAATGTGCCTAACCTTTTTCATCGTCGGAAAATTCAATAGAATTTTTAAAATAACTTCGATGTTAAAGTTCCGTTTCCTGATTCAGTGCGTTGAAATCTGTATAAGTAAATAGCAGCGTTTTAGTTAATTTTATTATTATTTTCATTGCAATCCGTCCTTACTGCCATCCTGTAAATTCTTTAATATTTCTCCTAAAACATACTGTATGCACTCACTTTGCTAACTAGACATTTTTTTTAGTCGCGCAGAAAAAAAAAAAAAAAAAAAAAAAAGGCAGCGGGAAAAGCATAAATTTCCAGACTTTAAAGGGGAAAGCTACCTTCCGCATATGCTTGCCGTGGACAGTGCGAAAACGCGCGCTGTGCACAGTGTTTGGTGGAGTCCCGCAGCACGCTACCGCCAGTGTGAGGTGTTTTAATTACACCCCTGGCTGGGCAGCGGCAGGTGGAGAACGCCGCGCTGCGGGTAGCGGCCGCCGGGCTCTGCGCGCTACGTCCGCGCGCTGTAACTGCGGTTTACTGGCCGACGCGGAAGCCGCCACTGCCGCTACTGGCCAGGCGGCAAAAAGCCGGCGCCGCACAAAGCCACCGCCCGGAATTCGCGCGCCGCGAACTTCCGGCCAAACGCCGACAAAGGCGTAGGCGGGGCCATCGGCGTATTGTAGCCGGGACGTTGTGTCCGGGGGACCGACCGCTACGCTACTGGTTGTCACTGGCGACTACCCGCGACGGAACTCGCGTCACGTCGTGCTCTTGGGCATTCTATGCTTCTCTGCTGCTGTTACCTCTTACGTAGACAAAGTACACGATATCATAAGTCAAATCACAACGACATCACGCCAACTAAAGGCCTGGCGTCTAAACACATGGCAGAGTGAAAGAGGCCAGTGAGAACTGACACAGTCTGTATACTACGAAATATTAGGAAAAGCCTGCAAATGAAGCGTATCAACCAAAGTCGCAGAACGGTTCACTTTATGACAGGATATGAACCCTGCCCTGCTTCTTTCCGCATAGATTTAGCCGCTGCGAAAGAATCGAAGTGATTTTGTAGAAGATCCGCATGCCACTCACACATCAGGCGGTTCAGCCGTATTGACCGTTAGGCCCCTCTTCCAGCCTGCGGGTGGTGGTGGGGGGGGGGGGAGTTGGGGGAAGGCAAAGGGCACACTGACAAAAGGCGCGAGGATGCACCGCTCGCACCGAACAACCCCATAAACTGATATGTAAACACAGATCGCTGCGACTCCACACAACCGTGGCGGTTCCGAAGTACAGCCACTACAGCGAAGTACAGACGCTGCAGTGGGAATGCGGAAGGACCGTAGTTGCGCCTGTAAACAGATCCTACGCTGCCTTATGAGAAGTAGCGCGCTGCTAAACCGCTGCGAAGCCTCCGCAACAGATGAACCGCAGCCTATAAACGCATCCTAAGGAGTCTTGCTGCGGAGGGCGAGGTTGCTTGCTATCGGAGGTTCGAGTCCTCCCTCGGGCATGGGTGTGAGCGTGCGTTTTTTTTTTTCCTTTTTCCTTTTTTTTTTTTTTTTTTTTTTTTTTTTTTTTCATGGGCGCAAAAGTACTGTGGTCATAAGCGCCCATGACGAAATATGTATTATTAATATTGTATTAAGCAGGAAAAGACTTAAATTTCCTTGTCCATGTTAGTGTGGTGGATAACAAGTAAGGCGCGATCAACAGAGTGTGGGTTATCAGCTACAACATCAGAGAACTCAGTCAGAAAACACAAATTTTGACGGAGACGGTTGAAAAACAGGCACTGCACCAGAAGATGGCGCATAGTCAACGGTTGGGAACAGGGAACGCATAGTGGGGCAGAATCGCCACATAGTAAGTGGCGGTGGCTGAAACGACAGTGTCCTATAGGCAGGCGAACTATTGTGACCTCCTCGTGGCGAGAGGACCGTGAGGAAGAAGTCTATGCGAAAGCGAGAGGATTCATCTCCCTGAGTTTGTTGTCTTGAAGGGAAGACCAATGCAAATTCCAGAGCGATACCACACGCCTGGAGACTAAGGAAGGGAGGTACTACGACGGAACAGAATGGATAGCAAGCCGGGGGAGGGAAATTGCTGCTTTTGCAGCAGCATCCGCGTTCGTTTCCCACCACTCCAGCATAGCCAGGAACCTACAGTAGCATCACTGTTGTCCCGCTGACCGTTAGCGAGTAGAGGCATTTCAGATTCCTCTGTACTATGGGGTGGACTGGATATAGAGCGCAGAGACTCTGAAGAGCACTCAGGGAATCTGAGCAGATGACACTGTGAGAAGGTAAGTGGCATCGAAGGTACAGGGTGGCCTGATATAGAGCAAAGAGCACTGCTGTGAAGATCGAGCACTGGTTGGACAGACGATATTCGAAGGATTCGAGTACCACGGCAAAGGCAACACCATGGTTGGTCTTTGAACTATCGGTGTAGTGGAAGAAATGATCGGAAAGTTGTGTACGGAGTGCAATAAACTTGTTGCAGTAGATTGGGCCAGGAGTAGTGTCCTCAGGAAGCTAATGTAGTTCAAAGTCGACATGTATGTCCCGATAGAGTCATAGAGGGAAGGAGCAATCCCCGTCGGTAATGTGGCAGGGAGCGTAAAGTCTAGTTGCCGAAGCAACATACGAAAGTGGACTCCAGGTAGTAATAGAGATGATGGACGCGATTGAAATAGACGGACGTGGGAGTCGTCAAAAAAAGACAGCAAGCGTTAGGTGGCCATGCATGGATGACAACCGGCTTGCCTATCGACTGAGTATGACGTCCCTCCGGAGAATAGCGGAGCTGCTTCAGCGTACAGACTTTCCACAGGACTCATATAGGATACCTTGGTGATGTATCGTGTTGAGACGGCGTACAGTTGCCGGTCGGACAGAGGAGTAACGATGGACCTATAGCCCAAATTCGAGCGGACGAGGGAGTGGTACAGTCTGAGGGGAGTAGACCGCTCCGCACCCCATGAAGTGCCGCACACTTCTCTGAGACCATTAAGTGAGCGGGTACACCGGGCAGCCAAAGAGGAGACGTGGGAGGACCATCAAAGTTTTCTAACAAATGTGAGTCCCAAGAAGATTTTGTCTCAACGAATGGAAAAACATCTGGACCAAGATGAAGAGTCGGTGGGAGAAACTCCATGCCCCGCCAGTAGTCTTGTCTACGGAAAAGCTACACCCGTTGTTGGTGCTCCACGTGTAGAGATGGTCAAGACTTCGCTGAAGTTGTCAATTGAGTATGTTTGTTGGGAGCTGCAGTAGATGGCAATCTACAAACAAAGAAGCAGAAACGCTTGGTTAGAGCAATCTAGTTGATTGCAATGGCGAAGAGAACAACGCTCAACACTGAGCTTTTTGGGACACCGTTGTCTTGAATAAAACTACACGCACTTTAAATACGCGACCTTTTAAAAATTCCTGAATAAAAATAGGCATACGAACCTGGATTCCCCAGGCGTGCAAAATTTGGAGAATTCCCGCCCTCCAACAGGTGTCATATGCCTTTTCTAAGAAAAGAATACGGCCACTGTTTGACGCTTCCGTAAAAAGTTATTCAAAATGTGAGTGGATAGGATGGCAAGATGATCAACAGCAGAGCGGTGCTTACGGAATCCACACTGTGAGTTTGTGTGGAGATTTCCAGATTCGAGCCGCCATATGACCCGACCATTAATCGTACGTTCCATTACCTTGCAAATGCAACTGGTGAGGGAGACTGAACGATATCTAGAAGGGAGATGTTTGTCCTTTCCAGGTTTAGTTATAGGAATGACTATGGCTTTACGCCACCGTCTAGGGGACGTCCCATCCCTTCAGCTGCGGTTATACGTTCGAAGGAGATGAGACAGACGTTGAAACATCTGTTTATGGATGCCGTCTGGTCTAAGGCAGGAGGACCGTGTCGAGGAAAGTGCCTGTTGTAGCTCCTCAAGGTAAATTCGGTGTTGTAGTATTCGTTGTTTTCGGAGGAGAAAGAGAGCGTCCTTTGTGCTATTGCCCGTTTTCTAGGAAGGAAATTGGGATGGTAGTTCGCGGAGCTGGAAATCTCGGCAAGGTAGCGGCCCATGGTGTTCGTTGTAACAATGGGGGTCTACTATGATATCGTTGGCAACAGTAAGGCAGAAGGTCAAGGAAAGAGCAGAGGTCCCAGAAAGGCGACGGAGGTTACCCCAAAAAATGGGAGAGGAGGTGGAACTGTTAAAAGACTTTATGTATAAGAGCCAGCTGGTTCGTTTGCTTTCACTAATGACGCGGTGACATTGGCCACGCTATCGTTTTTACTGGAAGCTATTTTTCAGTGTAGGATGGCATTTAAAAGTGCGCAGAGCACGCCTCCGAGCTCTGATTGCCTCACGGCAGGTCTCATTCCACAAAAGAAGAGGGGTATGTCATGGTGAGGTGGAGATGCGAGAGATGGAACAGTTGGCGGCAAAGAGGATAGTGTTAGGGAGATGGTCAACCTGTTCGTCTGTACTGAGGAAATGATTCCCCCTGAATGCTGCTAACTAGGACAAGAGCTGCCATTAAGGTTTAGAAAGCGGCCAGTGGCGAGGACACCGTGTTGGGATGGGCATCAGCAGGCGAATGACACACGGGAAGTGTGGTCACTGGAGTGTGTGTGTGCAAGGACAGACCACTCAAGCCGACGAGCAAGCGGAGTAGAACAGATCGATAGGTCCAGTATGTGTGGAGTCTGATAGGAATGCAGGTTCACCAGTATTAATACAGACGATGTTGAGGTGATTGAAGATATTCACCAACAGAGAGCTCCTATGGCAGGAAGTATCGTGGCTGTTGAAGTCGCCGACCAGCAGGACGGGAGGAGGGAGCTGTCCGATAAAATGTAGTAAATCTGCTCGGGTGACGATTGAAGATGATGGAGTATAGATAGTGTAGACTGAGAAGGTGAAGCCAGGCAGGGAAAGTCTGACAACTACAGTTTGGAGCTGGCTGTGGATATTCTCTGACGAGCATTATGATGCCCCTATGAGCTGGAATTCCTGCTATTGGGGAGAGGTCAGAACGGACTGAGGTGATATGTGGAACATGAAAGGGATCATGAGGGTTTAGTTTCGTTTCCTGCAGGCAGATGATCATGAGACAGTAAGTTCGCAGAAGAAGCTGCAGTTCTACCCTATTAGCACGGATACCGCGAAAATTCTACTGGATAATAGTCATTTTGATAAATAGAGAGATGCCTAGCTGGATTTCTTCTCCAAAGCTGTGTTCGTCAGCTCTGGAGATGGCGTGACGTCCCTAAGTTCTAGAGATGTCTCTTATTGGGCAGCCGGCCGCGGTGGTGGGGGGGACTGAGGCGCTCCAGTCACGGTCTGCACGGCCACTACGGTCGGGGGTTCGAATCCCCCCTCGGGCATGGATATTTGTGCCGTCCTTAGTCTTAGCTTAGTAGTTTGTAAGCTTAGGGACTGATGACCCCGTAGTTAAGCCCCATAAGTTCTACAAACATTTGAACATTTTCTTATTGGGCAATCACTTGGGAAGTCATTGGGACTTCAATTTTAGATTTGTGCCGAGTTTTCTGTTTCTTCTCACTTTGAGGACGAGAGTCGTTGTCAAGAATGGAGCTTGTTGAGGCGACGTCCCAATCAGAGAGGGAACTAGCGGCCTTCAGGCCCTGAGTGTGGAGTTCCCGATTGTGACTCTGTTTGTTATGACTTTTCTTCTTTAAGTGCTTGGAAGGTAGGTTCTCTGAGGGAGTCCCATTCTCAACAGATGCCAGAGAAGATGTTCTCTGGCTGAGGGAGAGGTGGGGCAGGAGGGATTGGAGGGGCAGAGATGGGGGAAGCAGGGACGTGGGTGGTAGAGAGAGGAGAGCAGGGATTTGGTTAGGGGGGTGGTATCTTGAGGGGAAGCGGTGGTTTCCACCAGGGCGATGGAAGAGGTTACGGAATGGGGAGGGGGCGGGGGGAGTTCTGGGGTGTGATGCTACTGAGGCAATCATTGATGTCAACAACACCAGGTGGAGACGGTGACACTTTTTTCGAGCCTGCAAATATGACACGCGATCTAGAGCCTTGTTCCTGAATTTTCCTTTATCTTTTATATATTGCACAATCAGGCGAGCGAGGAGCATGTGGGATTTCGCAGTTTATGCAGCTAGATGGTGGGATGCAAGGGTTCCCTGTTTAGAGAGGGCGGCCACAGTCACCATAACCAGGTTTGGAGCAACATCTCGAAGACATATGTCCGAAATGGAGGCGACGGAAGCAGCGCATAGATGGTGGTATGTAAGGCTTCACGTCACATCTGTAGATAATGAACTACACTTTTTCAGGTAGAGTATGCCCTTAGAAAGCGAGGATAAAAGCTGCTGTGTCATCATGGTTACCCTTGGGGCCTCTCTGGACGCAACGAACGAATTTAACGCCACGTCTTTCCAGGTTTGCCCTGATTACCTCGTCTGATTGTAGTATAATGTCGCTGTGAAAAATAACGTCCTGAGTCATGTTAAGGGGCTAGTGAGGCGTGATGTTCACCGGGATGTCCCCCAACTGCTGGCAGGCTCGAAGTGCAGCCGACTGTGTCGCAGAGGACGTGCAAATCAAGACAGAGCCGGATCACATTTTGCTCGGATCCTCATCTTCGATTTGATCTACAAAGAAGAGGGGTTTAGTTGCAGCAAATGTTGCCCCATCGGTCCTGGAACACACCAAGTACTTGGGAAACGGCTATACATCTAATTACAGGCCTGACCCTCTTCCCAGGGTGTGGCCAAGTAGGGGAAGGCCGTGGAAAAAAGAGTAGGAGCTGCGGAGATTCTATTCCTGTCTTGAGAGAATTTAGCCGCAGGAGAGAGGCCGGACACCTTAACTCGTTTAATGTGCAGAACGTCCGCCCTGGTACCACCCACTCCGTTTAGGAGCTCGTTCCATGGGCTCCACACAGCCACAACAAGGACCACCTGCCAGCCAGTCTAAATTAACAAAAAGATTGGGTGGTGAAACCCAAAACTGAACTATGATACCTTAAAGTGAAATATATTATACGCAACTCATTTATCAAATACAAAATGTAAGTATCCAGATACATGTTAGTAAAACGAGATAGTTATATTACTTAAGAATTTAATCCCACTCCCGTAGGTATAAGCCAAGCCCTAACGACAGAGATAAGAAGGAGAAGTATCTAATATTAAGATACATTGCAATGAAAGACATTTCCATGCATATGAACTAAGGCTATTATTCTTCGCTGACATACTTTCCCTCTTAAAATTTAAAATGAAATCACAATGACAGCAGCTATAAGTTCTACTTATTGTCATTAAATTGTTAGACAAAATATAACCTGTTCTATGTATATATATTCTTCTTTGGATTCATTCCTTTTTCTGTTTCTAAATTCTGAAAATATTAACGTCGATGAACTGAATGTATTATATAACATGTAAAATTGCAGATGTACGAGCTACTCTGTATCAAAAGGCGTTAGGAGTTTATACGAGAAATACGTAAACAATAATAAATAAATGCTACGTCTGGGGGTCTGTCTAGGCCCCATCTTTTCGGACTGAACAATCGAAGCACTTCTGTAACTTTTTCCAAAGGAATCCTACATTTAAAATAGTGGCAGATTATTTTGTAATTGGGTCATCCGCAGCTGAGAAAATACGTTTCCTTATATGAATTTATCAGTTCTTCCAAAATGATGGTAAGGCATTAAGTATAGATAAAACAACTTATTTGTAAGTGACTTCAAATTTTGGCATCCCATAAAACAAATAATAAATTCTGGAGCCGCATCAGCGGTTTTCTATTAAGATCCTTGCTTTACAGGTCCACGACCCGTTTCACGTCTTTAATGACGCATCTTCAGGTGTTACTGCATTAAAACAACAAAACCTAAAATTAAAAATGCAGCAATAATAAAGTGATAAACATGACAGGGATTGAACAAAGATGTACTTTTTAATTTTTTTCATAGAAAATTCATACAGAGCCCCAACGACACAAACATGCGTAACATGATACGTGTTGATGAGAAATTGAACTTCCACAAAAACAACGAGATGATAACAGGCAAATCAGAAAAAAATCAGGTGAGCGGAAATTCAAAACGGTTCAGACTATGTCTATCATTTATCAATGCTGGATCTACGAAATTTTCCAACTCCGGCACAAGCATGATGGTCGAAACGCCACCCTCGAACCAATGTTGACTTGAACGCCAGTATACAATGCTACCAGTTTTTCTTTTTTAATTCCTTGACTAGCTCCCTTCCTTGCGAATTGGTAACGTACTTTTTACGTGGTGATTACTTTCGAGAGCTTACAGCTCTCCCACAGAACGCGCTGTACCAAATGAGGTACGCCGACAATTGGACTATTTCGCAACATAACAGGTGTCAAAGGTGCTTAAAAATCTTCCAAGTCGATTTTCACAAGAATATGTTTAAATTTGCATCGATTGGCTTTGGCTGAACTTCACGGACAGTTAAAAAAATATCCGATACCCCCTTCTTAGAGACCATTTAGCACCCCTCTGGACGTGCCGTCCGGGGCAGACAACCCAGTTTGTGCCCCTGTAGATCTGAGGCTGCCAGTCATACGGACATACCACTGTGCGGTCTTAGAATTAGTACTGAGTTTCGCAGCTAGCACTTGGGCAAAGAGAGGTGGTCACAAAACAAAGCATCTGTTAGGGAGGGTATTCGGCATCACCTTTGTGGATGCACTGTGCGTGTTGCTCTAAAGGTACCCTGTATATATCACGATCAAATACAAAGCTGGAAGGTACTGGTTAAAGATGGAAGACTAGATAAAGTACACACCATAAGGATTGGAGACAACACGCTGACGTAAAAGCTGGCGTTGGGATACATGGCAAGGTGAGTGCGAAAGAAGTGGTTAGGGAAGTAGACTGTACGACCTGTTCCCAAACGTAAGGGAGCGGCTGAGAACGAAACGTATCGATCCAAGCCGTGGTGTGGTACATATCTTCACCAAATACGATCCTTATCCCACGCACTTAAACCGTGCGAGTATGAATCAGACACCCAATGCACGTATGGTGCTCCCCGGTATATAGTTTGTTTTTCTGCGGTCAATACATGAGCAATAGATACACATTACAATAGACAGAGTTAGAAATTCAGAAGTAAGAGACCAAGAAAACTGGACGCAGTTCAATGCATTAACCGACATTATCTCAAGAAATTTGAGAAATACCCGCGAACACGATTATACCTTTATGCACCGCAACAAGAACAGGCAGAGGGTGGACAGTGGTAACCACAGTGATCACGGTAAAGAAGACAGTGAGGGGATGAGGAGGAGAAGGAAGAGGATGAGACGCAGCTGTAAATCACTCACTGCAAAGAGTGCAGGCGAAACATTCCAAAATACATCAATTAAATCGTATAATAGTTCAGAATAGTGATTAGTAGAGTTAATGTAACGGGTAATGTCATGTGTTGCCACTTTAAGTAATTCAGAACCAAATTTGAAACATGTATTTGATGTATAGGATTAAGAAAATCGTTTCAGCACTACTAACTGTGAATTAAGGTGACTCGCGATCAATTGCTCGAAGAAAACCATTCCGAGGCATTCAACGGAAGTTACCGGCGGTGATGTTACTAACCAATATTACCTCTAGCCCGTCATCTTTTTATATTCTTCTGAAACTAAGGGTATCTTTCAACTTCTAATAACTACTCATTTTAAAAGAATTGCAATTTTAAAAAAAATTGCAGATCTCAAGGAAAAAATAATAATGGCAAAAACAGAAAAAAGATCTTAAGTGAAATCTGTATCATGTACGAACTGGTTTACAAACAAGGTAACAGGTCAATAATTTACAATAAATAGAATGGAAGTGTAATAAAATGTTACCCTGATTGGTGTCTAACCGAAAATTTGGTTTCTTACGAAGCCGAAGGTTTCTAGTTGGGACGGGGAAAATATCGGTAAACCAAATTACCGATAATTTTTTCCTTAGATATTTTGATATTACCATCTATATTTCAAATATCTATACATCAATTAATGGATAAATACTGAATATCGAAGACCTTGTCGAATACATTCGTGAGCAGCTTACACATGCACGAGTTATCTACAGCTAATGAGCGAATGATTTTCCTAGTACGTCTAGTGTAACTTTAGTTGTAAACTTAAAGTCTGTGGAAATTTCTCAGGCTTATGTAAATTAGTTTTAGCTAACATGAATGGTTTCAGATTTTAGCATATCCAACAACTGAGCACAAAAAACATAAAGAAATCTTTATATCCATCTAAGTACAGAATTGCACTCATGTATGTTCAAATGTTTGTTAAGCTTATGGTACTTAACTACGGGGTCATCAGTCCCTAAACTTACAAACTACTTATGAACTACTTACGAACTAGGACGGCACAAATATCCATGCCCCAGGGGGGATTCGAACCCCCGACCATAGTGGCCGTGCAGACCGTGACTGGAGCGCCTCAGTCCCAAAGGCCACCGCGGCCGGCACTGATGTATGAAGCGTAACTCTTCTCTGTCATGTTCTGTCCCATTTCTTATATGCTCATTTCCGAAATGTAATTTTCTCGGCCAAATTATGCGCTCTCCCTGACGCAGTGCTCCTACCACAAGGGCACCAAGCCTCTATTGTGCCTGCTCTGGAGCGTCAATGCTTTTCTGTTTGGGAATAGGTACAAACAGTTACCATAATTTAAGAAGTCATTAGTTGTTGTCACAGAAATGACACCCTAACAATATATTTATCTACATCAATTTGTCCACAAATATTTATTTGCTTATGCTACTAATGTCCTGAGTGAAGAATTGCTCAACGCAGCGGGACAGATATTGGGAAGAGGAGATCTAACCTGATTGGTGAAATGTGGACAAATTACTACTTTTAGCGAAGAGCATAAGAGTTTTTAACATTCATTATTAACTATTTTCAGTTGATAGATATCAAAATATGACAATGGGAAGAAAAGCATATTTGGAAAAGAGAAATTTGTTAATAATGAATATTAATTTAAGTGTAAGGAAATCTTCTGAAGGCGTTCGTGTGGAATATTTCTTTGAACAGAAGTGAAATATGAACGATAAATAGTTTAGACAGAAAGAGGATAGAGGCTTTTAAAATGTGGTGAGACAGAGGAATGCTAACGATTAGGTGGGTAGATAGGGGAACTAATGAGGAGGTACAGAACAGAATTGGGAAAAAAAAGGAATTTCTTGCATACCTTGACTAAAAGAAGGGATCTATTGCCAGAACACATTCTTAGACATCAATGAATCGAGAAATTAGCATTAGAGGGAAGTGTATGGCGTAAAAGTCACAGAGGGAGACCAAGAGGCGATTACAGGAAGCAGATGCAAGTGGGTATGGGTTGCCGTTCTTATGAGGAGATAAAAAAAAGTTGATGAGGATAGAGGAAGGTGCTGCAGCAAACCTGTCTCCGGACTGAAGACAATAACACAAAAATATCAAAACGCTAATGGATATGTAAGAGTCATTTTACTGTAATTATTGTTTTTATATTTATATTTTTGGAGTAATTTCTTTAAGTAAATAACTATTTTAGTTAACTATTCCTCGAAGTTTTTTCTTTACTTCTGGAAGTTTGTAAGATTATTATTTATTTTGTATTTTAAAAATTCATTATTTTATTCACAGTTTCCATATGCTGGGGGAAACATCTTTGGTCTATTAAACCTTCTGTTTAGACCGGAAATCGGCCTTTGGCTGACACTACCTTTGGTTCAAGTAATGAATCACGGACGGTGAAAAATTCGCAAAGAGGAGAACCGATGATTTTCAGATATAATGTTAGACAAATATACTGGAAGTCACGTGCATCGAAAAGGAAGGATGAGGTTCTTGCAAAACCGTAGAGGAAAAGTAACGCTAAAAATAGTAGCTATAATATATCTACGAGGTCTGTGGCAGACCATACGTAATTGCGAGTCAGTGGGATATGGGAGCTAATGGCGGTATCCCAGCACACCGAGGAGTTCGATTACTCTACGGCTGTCAATTATTGTTTAGCACCATATTTAGTTTGATGAATTTCGACTTTAAAGGAGCTTTGCATTTCCATTAAATTCTGCGTGAAACTAAAGAAAACCTGTGCAAACACAGAAACGTGGGTTTATTGTGTTAAGGCCATGGTTCAATATCCACAATGGGGAAGGCTCGCCAAAACTAAAAAACCTCAAGACGTTAAATCAAATGTCCAAGCTTTCTTTGAGTCTGATGCCTGATGGTTTAGTTCATCATGTGACAGGGAAAGTCTGTTAGTTGATAGTACTATTGGGAGCTGCTCCGATTCCTGTGAGAAAATGTGAGAAGGAAACGGTCAAATTTGTAATTTTAGAAAGCGTACTGGAGACAAATAGTGATCTTGATACAATAGCTAAAATTAAAATTTAAAACACTTCAGGTTGCAATTTTTTTTTTTTTTTTTTTTTTTTTTTTTTTTTTTCATTATCGCTTGCAGTGCATCGTAGTAGTATTCATCTTAACATTGTCTGCAATAGACACAAACTGGTAATGAAATAAGAACTACAACTTTTCGACTTGGAATGTATTTAATTTTCAGGTCTGAAATTTGACGAGAAAATCCATGGCCTTTGTATCACTATAACGCACCCGCACATTCATCACTGTTTTAGCATATATATATATATATATATATATATATATATATATATATATATATATATATATATATATATACTAAATCTATGTGCTTCTTCATGTTCTGTACTCTCCAGACTTGGTACAACAGACGAAAATTGAAAGCTCCTGCCGCGGTGGAGTAGCCGAGCGGTCTAAAGCGTCTCGCTGTAGAGCGCGCGGTTGCTCGCCGTGGAGGTTCGAGTCCTCCATGGGGCATGGGTATGTGTGTTGTCCTTAGATTAGTTTACATAGGCTTGAGTAGCTTGTAAGCTACGGACTGATGACCACGCATTTTGGTCCGATAGATTTACAAACATTTTGAAAGCTCCGTTGAAAGGGTGAATTGTGGAGAAGACTATTTTTTAAATAACTAAAAGATAAGTGCGGAAAATTGTGAGAGGAAAGGTTCGGAATTCTTTGAATAGACGAGATATGAAGTATTTGTGTATGAAGTTCAAATAGGTTCTACGAGAACACAGTAATTCGAATACAGGATGTCTACACCATGACATCGAGTTGACAAAGTCGTTGTACAGCGATATTCACTGATACATGTTGCGGTAGAATAGCGTACACAAGGTATAAATGGACCCCGCATTGACAGAGCAGTCATTTGTATTCCGGTCATAAATATATAAAAAAGGTTGGCTACTTGGTGGTAATTAATGGACTCCGAACTCAAGGGCCGCAATGGACATTCTGTTACAGACATCGTTGTTCGGGATCCATATTGTCAATAGATAGCCAATGTAGAGCTATGAGTTTTCTCAGACCAGCAAAAAGTTGTCATGAACCACATTTCCAGCCTACAATTTTCTGACGACGTTTTCAAATAATACGAAAAATGACAATTCGTTTGGTGCACTACAAAGTTATGTCCGGTTAACATTCAGGAAGTTGACAAAATCAATCGCCAATAAAATCCTATGAAACTAATTTTCCCCGACAATCTACTATCACAGAACTTGCCTTACCAGAGGGCCATGGTTTCATGGGAGCGAAATAATTTTCCGGGTCCTGGAATAATTGATACCATAAACTTAAGAAAATGGCGATCAGCCATAAAGGCAGCCGGAGCAGGTAAATTCAGATCCGGAGAGCCAACGTCTCTCTCGCAGAAGGACACTTCTAGTAGTCACGCCCTCTACTTAGAATTGTCGCTTCTGCAACTGCCACCCTAAGAGCCGTGAAACTGGACCTTGCGGGCCGGAACGACCTCTAACAGTGCTCTGGGTCACATTGGTGACACGTCACTGGTTTTGCCGACGGAAGAATCAGCGTTGGGAAACTCGTGTTAACGTGGGCGGCATGGCCGATCCCAGATGTTACAGTTCATAAAAGGAAAGTTCCGCGATCGTCTTGTGTCTAGATGTAGCGTCCGTGTGCAATCATAGTTATTATTCGTCTCGACCGACATGAACTTCACAGCTCCAGAGAGCACTTTGTTGCAATTAAGGTTAAGTAATCACATTTCGTCACGAATTTACGAAATGTGCAACGGTTTGCATATCGGGCGAAAGGTGCGACGAACACTGAAATGCTCTTGCTTTATTGTTTCAACTGCCCCTACATTCGGCTGAGTAATTTGTACTCATGATTGAAATCAAATGTTTGTAAATCTATGGTACTTAACGACGTCGGTTATCAGTCCGTAGGCTTACAAACTTCTTAAACTAACTGATGCTAAGTATACCAAATACACCCATGCGCGATGGTGGAATGGGAACCACGACGGTGAACAGCTAGGTCCCTTAGAACGCTCGGCCAATCTACCGCGGCGTACTGATGATTAACGAATATTTTCAGAAAAACTCTCAATACGCACTCTCTCTTTAAATGCTGGTCTATTTATTTCAGTTTTAGTTCTTTTCCAAGTTCTCTCTCCTTTGGTTTGTTTTTCCTGAAGCATGAATAAACAGGCTACTTTGTAATTCTGTGTGCTACAGTATGCATCGATTATTCCACTGAAGTTTCCGACTTATGGTCTGTAGCCTTCCCCTACAGACACCATTTTATTGAAATATTATGTAACAAAAATCCCTACAAGAAGAGAGGAGGTCCGATGTCGGCAACGTTCAGAGCAACTAAAGCTTAACAGGTAAGACATCTGTGAATTGGGAAACGGAAGTCAGGTAGGTTAATTATTACCACAAACTCATTTCATTTGTTTATCCTAGCAACCAACCATCAGAAGAGCAGACGCTACAGAAAAACTGTCAATTTTCAGGCATTACCTCTAACAAAAGACGAAATCTACGGCTTATGGCCTGCTGTTGCTGACCGACTGAAGCGGCGTTTACTGACAGGCGAGCAACACTGCATAAAATAATCGCAAATTTCCGTTAAGAACAGTCTGGTGGAATCACTGTTAATGGTCTGTGGCAGATGACGAAGGAATGCCTTCGTCAACAGCACCATACCGCTTTCACCTCTCATACGACCATCAATTACCAAATAACACTGGCTTGCTCAGATGAGTCACGATTTAAAGTTGTAAGAGCTGACCTACTACATGTACATCCATACTCCGCAATCCACGAAAAGGTGCGTGGCGGAGGGTACTCAGTACCACTACTAGTTACTCGCTTTCCTTTCCCACTTTTATAGAACGAAGGATAAAATGAATGCTTGTATGCATCCGTACGAGCCCTATCTCTTTGATCTTATCATTGTGGTATTTACGCGAAACGTAGTAGAAAAGTTTTGCAGTCAGCCTGAAATTCCAGCTCTAAATTACTTCACCAGTGTAACTCGGAGAGGACGTCGTCTTCCCTCCAGCGATTCCCATTTGATTTCCCGAAGCATTTCAGTAACATCGCGCATTGATCGAATCCACCAGTTGTAATCCCAGTCGCCCGTCTCTCAACTTTACTGATCTATCACACACACTTGAACAATATTGAGGACGGGGTCCTACAGGCGTTTTATATGCGGTCTCTTTTACAGACGAATCACTCCTTCTCAAGATTCTACAAATAAACCGAAATCGATCATTCACCTTCCCCATGACTGTTCTCACAAGTTCGTTTCAATTCACAGCGCTGTGCAGCGTTACGCCTAGATATTCCATTGACGCAACTCAGTCAAGCAGCACGCTACTAATGCTGTGTTAACATAACTGGATTGTTTCTCCTACTAATCTGCGTCAGCTTACATTCCTCTACACTTAGCGCTAGTTGCCATTTCTCACACCACCTATAAACTTGGTAAAAGTCATGTTGCATCTACTACAGTCATTCAATGACGACACCTTCCTGTGCACCACAACATCATCATCAAACAGCCGCAATTTGCAACACAATCTTTCCGTCAAACCATTTATATAGATAGAAAATAATAGCGGTCCTGCCGGCCGAGGGGACTGAGGCGCGTCAGTCACAGTCTGTAAGGCCGCTACGGTCGGGGGTTCGAATCCCCCCTCGGGCATGGATATATGTGTCGTCTTTAGTCTTAGGTAGCTCATACGTAGTTTGTAAGTTTAGGGACTGATAACCCCACAGTTAAGTCCCTTAAACTTAACAAACATTTGAACATAGCGGTCCTATCACACTTCCCTGGGGCACTCCTGACGGTACCCTGGTCTCCGATGTACATTCGCCATCGACGACAATGTACTGGGTTCTATTACTTAAGTAGTCTTCGAGCCACTCACATATTTAGGTACCTCTTCCATATTCTGATGTAAGAATGTGGTACAGAAACCGAGAAGCTATGTACCGTACGTAAATTATCAATAAGGGACTGTGTAACCTGATGCTGCCTCCATAATGGACTGGGCTGTTTTGACACGCAAAGCACCGGTCCTCTAGTCCTGCCAACCCGATCGTGGAAATCGCTATGTTTGGCTACTTGTAGCCAATTTGTAGCCATTCATGGTCTTCGTGTTGAAAACCAACGATGGGATATTTATGGATGAGAATGCGCAAATGCATCGGACGAAAATTGATGTTATTGGTTGAAAGAACATCTTGGACAACTTCAGTGAATGATCTGGTAACCTAGATATGATTCACATCGAACATTTAAGGGACATAATCGAGAGGTCAGTTAGTGCTCAAATTCAAGTACATGACGCTATAATGGCATTTTGGTTTAATATTATGTAGGGGTCTTCCAACGGTTTGTTGACTCAATGACGTGACGAGTTGCTGCACTTCTCCGGGCAAAAGGAGGTATGACACAAGTCAGGTGGCATCCCATGACTTTTGTCACCACACCATAAGCTATCAGTTTCAAAACTCCATAGTAAGAGAACAACTGATTAGAACGACATACAATTTGAATACCGGGCCTTCAAATGTTTGTAAAGCTTAAGGGACTTAACTGCGGTGTCATCAGTCGCTAAACTTACAAACTACTTATGAACTACTTTATACTAAAGACGGCACAAACATCCATGCCCATACCCGAGAGGGGATTCAAACCCCCGACGAGGAACGGCCTCGCGTATCATAGCATAGCGCCTTAATGCGCTCGGCCGCTCCGCCGTTGCTATTGAGCATTGTTCTTGTCACAGCAGCGGTACGAAACATAGTACTGGGAATGCTGATCCACTTTCTCGTCTTTCTGTCGGCCTTGATTCATAAGTTTACGAAACAGAAGCGTCGTGTTGTCAATTGTATTAACAGTGATGTCCAGGACAGTGCGAAAGGAGAAGATAAATTTTGCATTTGCAGTTTGTATTTGGAGTTTTAACTAATATGCTGCCTTGGGTACATTTTTTATTGGAATTTTATCTGTAATTTTTACGCATAATTTTTATGTAATATTCTGATTTGAAATCATTAACACTTGTAACATTCTAACTACAGTTGGTTAACTTAGATTAGTTGCTAATTTGTGCCATAAGCAAAGAGTACTATCACTGAATCCGGTGTTACGCTACTAATTAGTAGCGAGCAGGGGTAGTCGGTTAGAGGAGTCTGTGTGAAGCAGACGCAGTATGCTAGATAGAGTATGTGGTTGGTAGCTTAGGCAGCCACACTGTACGTTCCATTTCTGCGTGATTTGTTTGGATGCAAGAAATCCGTTTTTGTGCTGGAATCAATTGTATCAGTTGTTGAGAAAATAATATTTGTTCTTGTACGCTAAGGTAAATTCATATACCGGTATTGTTTGTAATTACAGTATTGTATAATCATTGCACTAGTAGATGTTTGGTGTTTTCTTGTTAATGGAAATAATTATCAATAGTTAGAAGTTTCGAAGTAACCTATAGTAACTATTCTCGTCCCTATTCCTTTAATTATTGTGAAGATTAATATTTGCATTAAATCAAATTCTTGCGTTATGTGTAAATTCCGTCTGGCAAAACACATCACTGACTTACACATTGGAAACAATAGGAGTAGCAGTATGATTTTTGATGCGATCAGTTTGCTTAATTAATAATAATACAAAATAACACACAGGTAGCCAAAGTGAAAGTCATAAATAAAGAGTTTGGTTCTATTGATGAATAATCACCTTGTTACTTTAATTAATGACCTTAATAGTTACAAGCCAACTCAGATGTCAAATATTCAAATCTTTGTAGAGCTTATGGGTCTTCACTACTGGGTCAGCAGTCCCTAAACAGACAAACTACTTATGAACTAGCTAATACTAAGTACGGCACAAATATCCATGCCCGAGGGGGAATTCCAACAACCGACCGTAGGGGCCGTGCAGACCGTGACTGTCGCGCCATAGCCCGCTCGGCCAAAGCGGCCGGCACTCCGATGTTTTTGACAAACAAATTACTTGCATTCAGTTCCGTTCTTTTAAAGATAATCAAATTTAAAAATACGTAAATATAAATAAGACCGTGTAACGATTATTGTGCGATTCACAGTACCAGTTTGAGTGACATTAATGATTAATTGATTTCTAGTTCAGATGTTTGTTTAGCTCGTGGGACTCAACTACGGGGTCATCAGTCCCTAAACTTACAAACTGCTTATCAACTAGCTTATCCTAAGGACGGCACAAATATCCATGCCCGAGGGGGGATTCGAACCCCCGACCGTAGTGTGACTTGTAGTGCCTTAACTGAAGTATAATTTCATGTAAATAATTAATTGAATAATATATTCCAGTAACAGATAGGAATTATTTTTCTTTGCTCTCGCAGTTAAATTACTTGAGTATAGCAAGTATTGTGTAAGCCGTATAGTATGAAATAATTTTAACAGAATTGCGTATCAAACATGCAATATTAGTATTAAATCAAGTCACGGGTTGAATAACAGATTTGTCACTAACAGTGTTGTTTTCATTCACAATGTTATTCGTAGCTTGCCAAACAATGACACATATGAGTAAATGTACTCGGTTTTTGTCGGGCGCGATCAATTTAACTAAGAAAAAGGAAGACACTGACATTGATAGCTTAATCAGTTCATTTCATAGACAGGGCCATCACCTAATTTTGGTGTAAAATTTAATCAGCAACAATCACGTCACACTTGACCAGTGTGTCAATTTTGTTCAAGTAAAGACATAATTTATGTTTCAACAACCAACAGCCTCGTTTCAAGTTAAAGGTTATTTTCCCGTGACTATCGGAAATTTCACAGGCCGCAGTAATGGTCCCTGGCATGAAACTTTTGATGCTTTATATCGGGAATGAGATGCCTCGTACTCTGGAACACATTGCAAATTCGTTTGTGCGCCGTTATTTTGCTCTACGGCATTGTCTATCCGTTCAGGATGGTGTGATTTTAGTCCGAAATGACAGTGGGCAGTCACGTGTGTTTATTCCCAAAGTATTGCTAAAAAATGTTTAGCGATTGCTCCATCAAGGACATTGCGAAACAGTGCGCCCTGAACAGTTAGCGCGTCGATATTGTACATGGCCTGGCCTTGTCGACCACACTGAACACATGACGTCACAGTGCCACGTTTGTGTCTACAGTAAGTCCTTGCAGCCACAAATATTTTCAGCCTGACCAAAGTCTCAGTTGCCGTGGCAACGAGTACATGTTGATTCCGCGTGACCATTTCCGAACACACATTGGTTGATAGTGGTAGACTCTTTCAGCAACTATCCGTTGGTGGTGCCCATGACTTAGACTACGTCTCATAGCACCATGCAACCCAGTTTTTGCTGATTCGCAGACGCAGCAGATAACGAGAGGATGGAGTCAGGAATACTGATACTGTAAATTTTCTTATTGCATAAATCTCTCACACATACTCTTCCATTAACAGATAAGGTAATCTTTGTAATTTCAAATGAACACTTACTGTACTTTTTTGTGTGTGTCTCAAATTGTTTTATAGAAATTATTTTCTGTAATCTCTTTCGAATTGATATTGTAAAGGAGTAGTTTTGAAAGGTATTGTCATTTATGTAAAAGTTTGTATAACAATGTTATGTTTATTGAGTATTCACTGAAGTAGTTATATAGCCTCCTGTCTTATTATTGTAGTTAGAAAGAATTACCTTTTCCAAATTTGATTAGCAAGTTTTGATAACTATAGTTTCTGCATGTGTTCAGAAATGCAAGTGACAATAGTTCACTGTGGTACAATGCCATTGTATTGCTTTTATAATAATAAAAATCAGTGAGTAATTTACAATTGCATTACTAGAAACACGTTTTGCGTATGTTTATAAAGAAACTTATAATTAAATTTATGTGACGGCAGAAATTTATACGCCTTACGAAATCCCATTATCGTCAATATCAATATAGTTGAGAGAATTATCTTGCAATTTATTGAATGAGGTGATAAGTCTCAAGTTTCTCATGTGCTTTAATTAAGAGTAAATTGGTAAATGTTAAAGTTTCAGAAAAACAGTAATTTTTGTCATACGAATTCTTATTAAATTATCATAATATAATAGCAGTGACAATACTAAGAATGCATCTCAAAACGTTTCATTACTGACATGAAAATCATAGCCTTTTTTTCTTATTTATGTAAAGATTTATTCAGACAGATTAGGCATCGAGTAATCTTTAGCAGGGAGAAGAGGACTATTGTGTGCTGGAGGAGGTCGTCTATAAATGCTTAAAGGCAGTACTGTTAATAGTAAATGAAAATCTAGACGTTTCTGCAAGCCACCGTCAATGTAAATTCTTAGGTATCCACATGTAAATGCATTGGTTGCCAGTGGACATTAAAATTGCTTAATGTACACTAGATTAAATATAGTAATATTTTTATGATCAACTAAACAGTTTATCAGCGTTCAAAATGACGTAGTTCTTCAGTCACTATCAGTACACCAGATACATGCTGTTGCACCATGGATTACACAATAATCGGCACAATAAGCCACTAAATTCTTTACAATAGGTTTCAGCATGGCGCAGCAGCAGTTTTAAAAGATAAGATACATCCAACTTCGAGAATCGTCTGAGAAACAGCCCGAAGGTAATTAATTAAAGCTGAAACAGGAACGAAAAAGATTCTGAGTTTAATACTGAAATACAGCCGATTCTTTTCTCCATCTATCGGTAAAATCTTGCTTAAAAAGTTTTTTATTCATAACGATTCGCCCTGCAACAAGGATGTGCTGTACATATTTGACTTTATTTTGAGCAGTGGTTTTTCTCTTTTCCGATACTTTGAAAGATGAACTTAATTACTGACACGTCATGTATACCTGGAGAAATCGCAAATCGACTAACTGGAAAAGTGAAGAATTCTCAGGAACAAACAACAAGGTGGTTTATGTAAATGAGGTGTGGGTGGATGGAGGGAGAGGGATGTTAAATAAATGGCGTAGTTGAAACGTCACAGTAAGGCACTGGCATTACACCAGCGTTAGTACGTAGGCTAGTAAAGTACTGCTGTGTTAGGGAAGATAATACATCTGTTTTCTAAATAATCTTGCTCTTATCAAGTACTGTTTCAGTTACAATTTTATATATCGGCATGACGTAGAGGTAGGGGGGATGTAGAGGGTGGCAAAAGTGGGAGAAGGGCGAACATGGGGAAGTGGGCACTGTGGGGGAAGAAGGGGGAGGGGGAGAAGCGGCTGCGAAAGTGATTAGTAGACAGAAAAAAAACCGAGGAGTGGGAGACGAATTTAGCAAAATTTGATCTTCTGACTTTCAAAGTAAAAATGTGAGTACATAAACATAAACGTTTTCCGTTATGTTTTATAAACCACTGGACGTGTAAAACAATGATGTATAACGTTATAAAAGTCATACTAAAAAGTGTAAACCCACAAATTGTATAAAATTCTAGTTTCTAACTGTCGAAATATTAAAATACAAGTGATGTATAAATATAATAACATAATATGTAATAAAAGAATACAAAATAAAATGTATAAACATTATAATATACTATGTAATCATTTTATTTCTATGTTACTTGTAATTTATATTGTTTGTATTTTTATTAATTGCTTGTGCGAAATATTTTTAAAAGTTGGCCATAAAACAGGCCAACCTGATTCTTTTCCTTATTTATTTATTTATTCAATTTTTTTTTTTAATTTCATCATTAAACTTTTTGTTTGATGTTTCGCAATACATGCGTGTTATTTTCTACCTAATGTTTACATGTTTTGGTTTAATTTTAAGGAGGGCCCTCCTATTTATCGCTTCCTTGTTGTTAGAATATGCTTGTCATTTAGAGCGGCAAAATAACTTTTTTGTTATTTAAAAAACTATAAATATGTGAAGATCTTTTCATTCCATATATTAATACCTAGATGGAATATCAACCTCAAACAATTCTTCGAAACTCCATTGAATTACGATGTATATGATGGTAGAGCCAACTTTCAGGGCCAAAATATCGATAAAATTGGAACAAAAGTTACTGGATATTCAATTCAGAACGACTTGTAAATCAATTTTTTTAATATATATATATATATATATATATATATATATATATATATATATATATATATATCGGACGCATAGCAGTCGAGATAGGGCATAGTGCCTTCCTCTAGAGGTGTGAAGTTACGCCACCAGAGGGTAATTAGAGAGATTGTGGTCGCTGCCGACGAACAAATCAACAAATACTTCTGTAAAATTCTGTGGTGACCTAAGAAAGCAGAAACGAATCATAGAAAGAGACACAGACAGTGTCAAATCACGGTTATTTAAGCAATGTCTCAATACCGTGCGAGATATGGAAAAACAAAAGACAGAAAAGTTGTGGAGAATTTTCTCCTCTTCAAATCCAGTTAGTCAATTCTTGTGTCAGATGACTGGTTAATGGGTTATGTACAATTTAATTTCGAACTGTCGAAACGCCATCGTTAAGTGCCCACTTTAGTGTTTATTAAGCTAATGTGGGACAAGAAGTGAAAAATAAAGACTATGAGGCAGCTGTAAACCCGTCGACGAGTGGTGGAAAATCTTGTCCCTACGCACGAAAATTTGGTGGTTCTAGTGTTAACTTCAATGATAATATGAAACATCACCAACGACTCTTATTGCAGAACATTTGCCATATACTTTAACCCCGACACAAACACCCTCTTGTCCATTAACTTTGCAATGATTCCTGGTCGTCAATGAAAAATACAACTTACACGTATAATAAGAGGTCCCAATGTCACGATTGTACACCTCAGCTACTTGATATGTACGGAAAGCAATAACATCGGTGTTATTAAAGCTTTCCAATCCATCAACTGCTTTAACAGTACTACCACGCTATAAATGATACTGAAATAACAATGTCGAATGGTCTTGGAGGTCAAGTGACTCTTCAGGACCCGTCTATGTTTTGTGGAGCTGTTTTGAAATTTACTATAACTAATAACACTCAAGCAGGTCATGGCAATGGATGGGTAACTGTTGCAATAGTACAGTACAATGGTAGTACTATTAAAGCAGTTGATAGAATGGAGAGCTTTAATAGCAGAGATGTTATTGCTTTCCGTACATATCAAATATCTGAGGTGTACAATCGTGACATTGGATACTGTTATTATACGTGTAACATGCCTTTTTCATTGAGGACTAGGAATCATCACAAAGTTAAAGAACAAGAGTGTGTTTGTGTCTGGGTTAAAGGATCCGTCAAATATTCTGCAATACACCTACATCTACATACATACTTCGCAATTCACCGTAGGGTGCGTGGCGGAAGGTACACTTTACCACTACTAGGCATTTCCTTTCGTATTCCACTCCCAAATAGAACGAGGAAAAGAAGAATGCCTATATACCTCTGTACGAGTCCTAATTATTCTTATCTTGTCTTTGTGGTCGCCATGCGAAATATAAGTAGGCGGCAGTAAGATCGTACTACATTCAGCTTCAAATTCCGGCCTTCTAAATTTCCTCTACTGAAATTCACGAAAAGAACTTCGTCTTTCCTCCAGCAATCCCCAATTGAGTTGCCGGAGCATTTCTGTGACACTCGCGTTGATACAACCTACCAGTAACAAACCTAGCTGCTCGCCTATGAACTGCCTCTATCTTCCTTTAAACTGATGTGCTACGGGTCCCAAACACTTGAGCAATACTCAAGACGAGGTCGTACAAGCTTTTTATACGCGGTATCCTTTACAGGTGAAGTACAACTTCCCAAAATTCTCCCAATAAACCGAAGTCGGCTGTCCACCTTAGTCACAACTGTCCTTACATGTTCGTTCCATTTCATATCGCTCTGCAATGTTACGCCTAGATATTTGAACGACGCGACAGCATCAAGAAGTTCATTACTAACGCTGTATTCGAATATTATGGGATTGTTTTTCCTACTCATGCGCAACACCTTATTTTTTTTTTTTTTTTTTTTTTTTTTTTCATTGAGAGCTAGCTGCCATTCTTCGCACCAACTAGAAATTTTGTATAAGTCATCCTGTATGCTATTACAGTCAGTTAAAAACGACACCTTCCCATACACCACAGCATCATCAGCAAACAGCCACAAATTACAATTTACTCGGTCCATCAGATAATTTATATAGATAGAAAATAATAGCGGTCCTATCACACTCTCCTGGGGCACGCCTGATGATACACTCCTCTCTGATGAACACTTGCCGTCGAGATTCAATAAAAGTTGTTTTTTGTGTCCCAGGCTCGTCGCCGTTTTTATGTCTCGTTTCCGTCGTAGGTGACGATGGCCGAGTAGAACGAGACCGACTCAGGAATAAAGGATGCACGCTTGTGCAGGTACGAAGGTGAGTAGCCAGTGGGACAGCAGAAACTAGAAACACTAGAGTGAATTAGAACGAGATATATATTTCTTAGAGACTTAGTAATACTTAACTTTTACATAGCTCAGTACTGCAGAATGCTGATACATAGTTGAGCTAGAGGCCTGCCTAGTGCCTATCCGATAGCCAAGTCTTCACTGGTGCCTATCTGATTCCGAAGTGTTAACTGGTTTCTATCTCAATCCCAAGTGAACGACGTCTTTCAGAGCAGAGGACGCTCGTGGCTTACGTCGTAAGAAAGCCGCGCCGTGCGTGCATGGCGGCGCGCGGCGAAAGTAGGTGTCGCGCACTTTAGACTTGTGCGACACCACATTGTTGGTGACGTTTCATGTTATTATAGAAGTTAAATAGTTAAATAAAATGTGTGTCATTGGACCATTTTAATAATCTAAAAAGAAAAAAGAAAAAAAAAAGTTGTTACACATGCCAAAAGCCGAGAAGCGATTCTTCTTACAGCTCACTGTAGCACTAAGTCGACTAAGTGACGGGTATTTTCATTGCCGTCTTGGAATCCGAGCTATTCTGCGTACACAAGAAGTTGTCTGCAGTGCTGCAGTGCAGGCTACACCGAGATAGGGCTCTGCGGCGTTTTTCCACGCCACTCTTTCGGCTATATCTCCGTCATTTCGCGGCACAGAGCACTCTGGCGGAATGTCCGCGAGGCGAGGCACGGCGTATGCTTCACGAAGAAGCGGGGGCGGCGGTATCGTCGGATGGCGAGATAAGCGCCGCTCGTCGTCGGGGCTTATCTGCCCGGGGGAAGTTTACGAAACACGCCGCCAGACTGCGCCCCGTGCCGTGTCGCCCGGCGACACCTCGACGGCCTTATCAGCCGCCGGAACGAGTTATGCCTGACGCCGAATTAGCATATCTGTGACAGGACAAAAATGGCGCGCTGTCAACCCCGACCTGGGCCGGGGGGCAGGGGGCGTGTCTGATAATAACACTCGTCTGGCAGAGTCTCTCTACGGAGCGTGAAATTATCTGCAATCTTTAATACCAACCGACAGATGAAGTTTTCCTTGCATATGAAAGTAATCTTTCCGGATGAAATACTAGTCACACCCGGACCAATAACCTGAACATCGGTTTACTGCAGAGTTATTCTGCATAATCTCTGTTGGAATGCAATAACTGCTCATAGATGTTTGTCATTTTTATTCTTGATCAGTTCAAAAAAATTTATTATACCAAACAACAGCCAAGATCAAATCCGGTTTCGGCAGATTATACTGTCATTATCGTATCTGACCTTAATATACGCCGTACCACATGGAAACTTGATACAAAAAAAAAGTTTTCGCCAACACTCTCATTCGCATTTTCCCATATTTTGCCACACTATGACAAGACTAAAATCACATTATTTTTGGGGCAAGAATAGACAAATATTTTATTTATATAACTAGCGACCCGCGCGGCTTCGCACGGGTGGAATTTATGTTCTAATAGGTGAAACGCAGCGTTAGCCGAGTATTTATTTACTTATTCAAGCCCTGAGTTAGTACTTCTCCTCTCCTTCTCTCTTTACCTTTGTCAATGCTCTTTTTTTCTAAAAAAAACTTACATATATACTTATACTAAAACATATTTATGGAAGAAAATTTAAGAAATAATGTAAAAAAATAATAATAAGTGAAGTAATCAAAGAAATAAAAGTAGTTATAAATATATAAATGATATGTAACATACATACATTCATTTAATTCAAAACTTGATTATAAACAATACTTCTGGTTGCTTGCCCAGGAGCTAGAATAAATAAATTCTTTGGTAAGCCCAAGCTTCAGTAAGCTACATAAAGTTGTCTATGTGAGAAACATTGGAGATGTGCAATCCACTCCGCAGTATTAAATACGAGTAGATTGCCCTGTGATTTGTTAATCGAAATAGAAAATGCAAGTCTCACTGTAAAATGCAGTCCATTGAGGTTCAAATGGGTTGAATGTACACTGTTTCATTCTCTTCCTTTCCTTGCAACTTTATAGAACACTATTGCTTTCCCTGTAGCCGTGTGCGCTTCACAGTTCAAAATTGTCAACATGTCTGTCACGTTTCAGTAATTACCTGACTGCAGTATAGGAGTCTTTTAAAAGTGAATAAGAAAAGGATTAAATCGTCTTGAAGATACGACAGGTTTTCACCCATCGCAGTATATATTATCTCATAGTTATTGAATTGTATGTTGCACAATAATATCATTTTACAGGCATATATTCATTTGCGTAACCGCTGTATGTCGATAAAATCTGTTGCGAATATAGTTAATAGTAAAGAAGTAGTGGATTAAAGCCTGATGCTTGACGGGGAGGTTTTCCATGAACGTTACTGTTAGTTCTCTCATATCTCATGAACTACGTGTCGTACTGTGATACAATTTCAGAGGTACATTCAGCTGTTTGTGTGTATACTGTCTGTACAACTTCCTACGACTATGATTTGTAGTTCGGAATTATAAGCAGTAACGTAAAACCTAATGCCATATTTTTACTCCATGATCCGCGAAAAAGTAGTAAGCGACCAAATTTTTTCCCTTTCATCAATATGATATGGTTGTCAGCGGGAAGAAGTGTAATAGAGGTTTGAAATTATGTTTAAAATTTATTAGAAGTCATTAGTAATATCATTCACATATGGTGTATGAATAAAGTCTCGTCGCATGGTGTGGCAGTTTTATACGACTTGAATTGTTTATAAAGTTACATCTCCTGAACCATGTGTCACATGTGGATCTTTCCCCTACAGCAATTTTTACCTCACTGTAAGTAATATGTGTATCAGATTTTTTTCTAAATTGATCCAATGGTTTAGAAAGAAATGTGCAGCATTTGCGTGTGATGCAGCATTTTTTTCGCGCATCTAATTGTGTATTAGGTCTTCTCTCCTGAAGTACGTATTGTACCTGATCCTAACACTTACGGCGACCTTCGTCATGGATTGAAGCTTGTGTATTCACAATTTCATAACTGAAGATTTGTATGCAATACGCACACTCAAACCCACAAACACCCTCACCCTCAGCTTTATATATAAAGATATCTATAAAAATCAATGTGTGTAAGTATTTTATTTTACTGTGTTCTACGTGACATGGATAAGAAAAATGAATGTTATGCTTGTACAATCCTCAGTGTGTTAATACATATTTCCATACTGACGTATATTTAATAGTTTACAGCCGATCGTATATACATCGCCGACAGGAGATCAAATCGGACGTCAGTTTAGAAATTACATTGGTTTCAGGGCTCCACTCTATTGTGTAACGCTAAACCGACATCCTCTGAAACTAGTTCAACCTTAATCTGAGTCAGCATGAAAAATTCTTCGCAATTCCACCCTGTTTTAAAGGCGAAATTCGGTCCAGATCAACTTGAATTGCAAATACTTTGTTTGTAGTAACGTGGAAATATCTTGATTTTTATCAAAATACATCTAAGCCAAACACATTTCATAACTGGAAGGCGACTTCCACCTACGTCTAAAGATACCGTAACAATACGTAGAGTTGTGACTCGTGCTTCGATGTAGTCCTTACAGGATATGATCAAGACTCTGATGGTATTGCCATTTAGAGAGAATGGAGGAGAAGAGGTTCCCCAGGAGGATACTGGAAATACAGATACAGAAGAAACGACCAAGAGAAAGATTAATGAACAGATAGCTAAAAAGGGTGGAGGATTGTGTCAAGAAGGTTGTGTTAATGTGAGACAGTAGGCCCTAAACCGACAATGTTAAATCAAGTAAATTCATGCCCCATTTTCTCAGACACTAATAAACATATTTAATTGAAATTTTCACTGAAAATTAAATGATCTTTGTGCAACTAACTGAACCGAAACAGTTGCGCTATTTTAATTCATAATATACCTATTAATTAAATTGCACTGCATTAATTTTTTAAAAATGAAAACAGTCATAAATATTTAATTACAGCAGAATTAATGGTGCAATCAACATGACTACCGTTCTAGAGCTGTGATGCAGTGTTGTTTACAATCTGTGAAATGTTCATTAAAGTTCCTCTGATAGTTTCTGAGAAAACTGGGCAAATTTTCAGAATTCATAGTTTTGAGAAAATGAGACCTAATGTTGTACAACATGTTTATTCCAGGAAAAACTTACAAATTTGTCCCAAAGAAGTGGTATGAAGCAGTCTGCACCATAATCAAAGTCCTCATTATCTTTGGGTTTCCTTTTCCTGCTTCTTGTCACTTTAGACATTAGAGAAGCAACAAAATGTCTTGGCAATATGCAAGCTGTCCAGTTCTCTTAGAGTAGTTACAGTATTCTGTCCGTGTGATATCGCTAATTGTTCAAAAACTTTTAGCCTGGCAACGTTTCCATTGTTCCACATTATCACATAAGACACTCCTAGTTGTAATGTTCTGTAACCAACAAACAATTTTAGGAATGCGGGTCCACACGATGTTGTTGAAGGCCTCAATTACGTTTTGAGTTTTCTATGCAAACATTTCCTCATGTTATCACAGTGGGCAAGGTCTCTGGAGATTTGTTTGATATGATCCATAATTGTTCAGCCATAGATTGCTTGTGTGTGAAAGTGTTGAGACTACATATCAGGTGGTGGCGGACACAGAATATATGTTGGCTTCTCTTGGCTTCTCTTGAGTGGATATACGGTGGACGAAAGAGGCCTACACTGCTTTTTTCGTTGCCCCCAGATTTCTAGAATTCTTCCTAATGGCATTCTCATAATATTCCTTCAACTCATTGATAATCTTATCTGTGAACGTATACTTCACAGACTTGCCATCAGAAAGCTTTGTTCCACCAAGTTTGCTCTTGACTGTACGAAGGCGGTGCCCATACCCTTTTTACATGCCCCACACATTTTAATTTTATTACTGAAACATCATAAGGTATACTCTGGCAGACAGGATTGAAAGCTTCGCGATCTTCATCGCCTAGGTATTCAGTGTACCGTACAGCTGCCAGATCTATGCAAGAATGTTACAACAGCAAAAATTTCCATACCCCAACTTGAGCTTTCATAGTTTCTTCTTGTGTCCCAGCCTCGTCGCCGCTTTTGTGTCTCGTCCGCCGGTTGTCGTAGGTGTCGGTGGCCGAGTAGAAAGAGACCGTCACAGGAATAAAGGATGCATGCTGGTGAGGTATGGAGGTGACCAGCCACTGGCGCAGCAGAAACTAGAAACACTAGAGTAAATTAGTACGAGATATATATTTCATAGAGACTTAGTAATACTTAACTTTTACATAGTTCTTGACTGCAGAATGCTGATACATAGATTAGATAGAGGCCTGCCTACTAATGATTCCTAGTGTCTATCCGATAGCCAAGTCGTCACTGGTGCCTATCTGATACCCAAGTGTTAACTGGTTCCTATCTCAGTCCCAAGTGAACGATGCAGCTGTCGTGGCAACGAGCGGTGTTGTAGCAGAGGGCGCTCGTGACTGACGTCGTAAAAACGCCGCGGCGTGCGTGCATGGCGGCGCGCGGCGTAAGTACGTGGCGCGCACGTCATACTTGTGCGACACAACACGCCTCCCCCCCAACCGCCGCGCCGTCGTAGCGTATGGCTGAGGGCCACGGCGACGGCTCTGGGAGGAGGGCCTGGGCGGGGGCGTTACTAGTGGGACGGGCGTCGTAGCTGAGGCTGGGATCGAGACGCCCTCCGCGCCCCGGTATCCACCTTGCGATCCCCCGGGAAACCCACCAAAACGAGGGGAAGGGCGCATGCCTCCGCCCAGAGGGAGCAGGTCTTATTCTGAGGTGCGTGGCCCGGACTGGGAGGACCCGCACGGTCCCGGAGTCCTTCTCGGTGACGCTGTCATCTGCGGCGGCGGCAGCGGCAGCGGCGGAGACGACTGCGTCGGAGGCGCGTCGACGTCCATGAGGATCTCGTAGTCCGGGGACGCTGTGCCCGACGGCGAACGATGTGGCTGTGCTCCCTGGCGGTGAACTGGGTCTGGAATCAAGAAACCGGAGACAGGATCGCGTGGCCTGTGCTGGCGCAATTGGTTTGCATGACGCCGCAGCTCCGACCCTGTGGAAGAACGTACAACATACATATTGCGACCGAGCACGCGTTGAATAGTGCCCGGCATCCATCGTTTCTTCGTGTTTCCACAAATACCCTGTACAGCACCGGCGTAGAAACCTGAAAACGCGAAGCGCCTTACGAACCGAATCAGTGCGTGGGAGGCTGCAGCAGGTGAAGAAGAGTGCGGTGACGGTGGCCGTGTAGCAGCTCGGCAGGAGACGGGCCATCACGTGGCATGTACCGATACGTAGACAGGAAAATTTGAAGAGCTTGCTGCCTGGAGTGCTGACCTTTCATCTTTTCCATGTGAGACTTGAATGTTCGAACGAAACGTTCTGCTTCACCATTGGACTGAGGGTGAAAAGGTGCGGTGGTGATATGCTGAATGCCATTCACACGACAAAACTGTTGAAATTCCGCACTAACAAACTGAGGTCCATTGTCACTGACGATTGTCTCAGGCAAGCCTTCGATGCAAAACACTGATGTTAAGGCACTGATTGTACTAGACGCTGTCATTGAGTTCATGGCAATCACAAAAGGAAACTTGCTGAAAGCGTCTACAACGATTAACCAGCGCTTATTCCAGAAAGGTCCGGCAAAGTCAATGTGTAACCGTTGCCATGGTCCCTTGGGGCGTGGCCAGTCTGAGAAACGTTGCGGAGGAGCCGCCTGATTTTCCGCACAAACTGTACACTGCGACGTCATGCTCTCTATCTGGGCGTCCATACGAACCCAGGTACAATAATGTCTGGCCAGTTGCTTTGTACTAACACAATACCCCAATGTCCTTTATGCAGGAGGCGTAAGACCTCGTTTCAGGGTACAAGGAACAATCACTCTTGTTTGGTCGCTGTCAGTATGTAACAACAGAACACCCTGACTTAAAGACAATGCATGACGTTGTGCAAAATAACGTCAAACTAGATGACGATCAATGTCTTTGGCTCTGGCAGGCCACACAGAGCGAACAAAACGTGCTACCACACTTAGGTCTGATCCGCAACTGTTTCCTGTGCAACCCGACGAGAGTTCAAAGGGAAATCTGTGACAGCGGAAGTCTGGAGTCTATCTGACAACACGCCATTTCTGAAGAATCAAACGACACATCCTGACCAACCGGAAGTCGAGAAAGTGTGTCCGCATGGGCATGATTAGTGGTAGGTCGGTACAAAATCTCATACTGATAATTAGACAATATCAAGGACCATCTCTGAAGCTTTTGTGCCGTTTGTGGCGGAACTGGCTTTGTGGGTGAGAACAATGACGTGAGAGGCTTGTGGTCTGTCAACAAATAGAATTTTCTGCCATAGAGATAATGATGAAACTTTGTGACGCCGTAAATGATTGCTAAGGCCTTCTTTTCTATCTGACTAATTCTGTTACGTTGGCGTCAGTAACTTGGATGCAAATTCAATAGGTCGATCGTGAGATCCAATACGATGTGAGATTACTGCGCCCTGACCGTACGACGAGGCATCAACTGCTAGCACTACAGGCTTCTGTGGGTCAAAGGGAATCAAACATGCATCACTGAGTAGTGCAGACTTTAATTTGTCAAAAGGAACCTGGTAATCTTTAGACCATACAAAAGGAACATTCTTCTACATAAGTGATGCAGTGTAGCTGCAATCTGAGAGGCATTCGGAATAAATCTGAAATAATAGTTAAGCTTTCCCATTACCGCTTGCAATTCCTGCACATTCTTATGAGGAGGTAAGTCTTTGATCGCTTGAAGATGTGACTGTAAGGGATGCATTCCTTGGGAATTAATCACATAGCCTAAGTACTCTATATCAGTCTGAAAAAACGAACACTTTGCTTCATTACAACGTAGATCTGCTGCAGTCAACACTTTAAAAAGGCACTCCAGGTTTGATAAATGTTCTTCAACTGTGCGCCCTGAGACCACAATATCATCTAAATAGTACGAGCAACACAGTACAGAAACTGTCAGTTGTTCCAAAAAACGCTGAAAAATAGCAGGGGCGGAAGAACTGCCAAAGGGTAGCCGTTGAAATTTAAAAAGGCCCATGTGAGTATTAATGACGAAAAACTTTTTTGACTCGTCATCAAGTGGAATCTGTAAGTATGCCTCGGCGAAATCAATCTTAGAAAAGAAGCGAGACTGTCCTAATTTGTCCATCAGTTGCTCTGGTCTGAGCAGGGGATAAGTATCTACAATTGTTTGACTGTTCACTGTTGATTTGAAGTCCGCACAGAGGCGAAGTTTTCCTGACGGCTTGTTTATAATTACTAAAGGCGAGGCCCACTGACTCGCAGAAACAGGAGAAATCACCCCACAATCCTGCCAACGTTTAAGTTCTTCAGCAATTGCTGTAGGCACTGGTCTAGCTTTACGAAATTTTGTAACTGCAAATTCTCTTAAAGGTACATGTGCTACGAAGTCTTTTGCACAACCTAGTTCTGGCGAAAACAAGTCACTCTATTTTTCACACAATGCATTGATTTTGTCCTGAGGCACTACTGACCAAATTTGAAGCACATCTCTTTGAACTGATAAGCCAAACAAATCGAATGCATCGAGTCCAAAAATGTTCTGTGTAGATTTGGCTTGTAGAGCAACAAAATCAACTGTTTTTGTTATACCCTGAAAAGAGGTGGGCAGGTTACACGTTCCTAGCACAGGAATATTTTGACCTGTATAAGCTGTTAACACTTGTTTAGACGGCGACAGTTGTGGCAAACCCAGAAGTTCATAACTGTCTTTATTCATTAACGTAACAGCGGAACCAGGGTCAAGCTGAAATTGCACAGTCACAAAAAGTTTTTGCTTCTGGCGCTCGACAGGTGTGCGAATGTTGGCAACGTCTGCTACAGTTTGTTTACTGCCCTTGCGCAAGCGCGGGCCGCATAGTGAAGTAAGCGGCGCAGAATCGGCACACAGCGGATTAACAACACTGTCACTAGATGGCACTACCGCCGGATCGGCGTCTGCGCAATGCGAGACTACTACAGATGCACTAACTACTGCACTAAACTTTTGAGTAGCTACATCAAGTCTACTGTCACTAGCTACACAGTACTGGGCACTATTACAATGAGAAGTTGCAGATGGCTAGTTTCACTACAGGATTGCACTTTACATGGTCATTTGGCTTGTCCCGAACCCGTTTCCGTTGCACAGTTTTACGCGCTCGTCGGCGCTTGAGACGTGGCTCACTACAGAGTTTTGCCGTAGGCGCAGAAAAATTGTTTTGCATTTGAAAGTCAAGAGAAACACTGTCCAAGTTCACAGCGTGTATGACATTTACAGAATGAACTGCTCTCGCACTCCGCGAAGCACTGTTTCTAACGGCACGGTTCTTTGAATTTTTGTTTTGTATACACACTGTCCGTACAAGACCTGATTTGCCTCATTGATAACAGATGCCGTTACGCCTTGGGCACTGCGCACGCTTGTGGCGAGATACACACCGGGGGCAGGATTTACGAACATTTTTCTGAAATGAGCGTTGACGCCCGTTATGCACTGTTCTGTTTCGAACACGAGGGAGCGACCTTTGTGTCGCATTTTTACACTGTTCAGCACGGCCGGTAGAAAAATAAGAATCACTAGTGCTATACTGAGAACTGCGGATAGGAAAGTGTCCGTTGCGGCACACTGCATTAACACTGTGGCTTTGCATTTCTACATCTGCTAAGTCAAAGGTATCATCCGCTTCAATAAGCTGCAGTACACTGTCTAATGAAGGGTATGAAGGGACAGCGCAGACAGCTGCGCCGTCAACTGCGACACCGCTTGCAGTAGTTGCGTGATTTGCGCCGTCTGTAACTGAATAATTTCCATTAAGTTTGGGTTCGGGGTAGTAGCCATGCTGACCGATTAGGCGCCGCGCATACAAGTAACATATAACAAAACACAGATGCAATATGAAAGAAGACGCTCTGCAACAAAAAAGTCCACAAAACACGGAACAGTAGTGTCCCCCAGAAATCTTATAATAAGGGTGGGTGGGCGGGAGCAATTTCTGCGTGCTCCGACTGCTGCTGTCTGGCTGCTGCAAGCGGGTTGGTCCACGGTTCTTCTAACGCTCCTCGTCGCCACTTTTGTATCCCATCCTCATCGCCGCTTTTGTGTCTCGTCCGCCGGTTGTCGTAGGTGTCGGTGGCCAAGTAGAAAGAGACCGACACAGGAATAAAGGCTGCATGCTGGTGAGGTATGGAGGTGACCAGCCACTGGCGCAGCAGAAACTAGAAACACTAGAGTAAATTAGAACGAGATATATATTTCACAGAGACTTAGTAATACTTAACTTTTACATAGTTCTTGACTGCAGAATGCTGATACATAGATTAGATAGAGGCCTGCCTACTAATGATTCCTAGTGCCTATCCGATAGCCAAGTCTTCACTGGTGCCTATCTGATTCCCAAATGTTAACTGGTTCCTATCTCAGTCTCAAGTGAACGATGCAGCAGTCGTGGCCATGAGCGGAGTTGCAGCAGAGGGCGCTTGTGGCTGACGTCGTAAGAACGCCGCGCCGTGCGTGCATGGCGGCACGCGGCGTAAGTACGTGGCGCGCACTTCATACTTGTGCGACACCACATTTCTCACACAGTTAGGTTTGTGAAGAGCCATTCTGTGTCGATCTGTACCTGTTACTTAGTATTCACAGTCAGTAGCAACAAACGAGACACCTTTTTTCAAAATAACTTTTTCTCACAAGAGCGCCTGCAGACATTCGACTATCTAAATGCACTATAGCAAGCTAACCAACATATGAAACGTAAATTTCTGTACAAAACACAAAAAAACAACTCTCTAACTGTAAATGTGCCGGAGGTATAATACTTCTTACAAAAAGAGGCGTAAATTATTACAGAGTGACAAATGTTATAAAATTTTTAAAAAATGTTGTTCTAACCGGTAGCCAGGAATAAAAAATTACATATAAATATTCAGAAAAGAACATAGTATTTAATTATGCAAAATACATAAAATTTATTTTTTTTTGAAAAAATTAAGCCTACCGTCTTACCTTAATAAGAAGGAGAGGACTGGGTCAGAGTGATATCAGAGATAGGGAGGGAAGACCGGACAAGGTGGCAGGGGTTGTGTTCTAAACAGATCCAGCCTGTTGCTGGAAACTGTTCAAGTTGATGATGGTGACTTTGCGCAATTTCACTCAGCACAGTAACGGGAAAGAAAATCTAGCCCACATCGACCAAAAATATCAAAATTAAGATGCTGAAAAAACTTTTCGTTGTTGTTTTTGTTGATTTTTTAATTTCTATTTCTTTTTTTTTTTCTTTTTCATTTTATTTATTTATCTATATTTTTTTTTCTTTTTTTATCATCCATGTAAATTTCTAAAAAATCGGTTGGAAAGTTTCAAAAAAATGTTCAAATGTTTGTAAATCTGAGGAACTTAAGTGCTGTGGTTATCAGTCCCTAGCCTTACAAACTATTTAAACTAACGTATGCAAAGGACAACACACACCCGTTCTTCTTTTTGGCCTCTACGCACGGAGACCTAACGTGTGTTTCATTTTAAAACAGCGATACCGTTTAGCCCGTGAAACTGGGTGGGAACGTTAGGATTGGCAAGGGGTTCTGTTCACAGATGACTCTAGATTTTGTGCTCAGCTGGACAATCGTCGTTCCCTCATCTGGAGAGAACATGGAACTCGGAACAAGCCTACTTATATGCTGGAAAGATCACCATATCTTTGTGTTGGCAGGAGTGAATATTGGCAGACGTTCGGTCCTCTACGTCTTTCAGAATGGTGATTTGACTGCTTGGCGGTATAGAGACAAGGTACTTGCAACTTTTGTTGTGGCCTACTCTGGTGCCATAGGTGATGTGTTCCTTCTGGTGGACAATAACGCTCGTACCCACAGAGCTGCACCGGTAGACAACATGCTGAAATATGAGGGAACTGAACGGACTTATACCCGAATGAGCATGTCTCGGATGCACTAGGCAGACGCATTGCAGCGAGACAGCCTTTCCCACGACGGTTTCAAAGCTGAATACTGCAGTAATGGAAGAATGGCCAAATATCCCTAACGAACTGACTGATAACCTCACGTTCTCCATGCCACAGAGTTGATCAACTGTTCTGGAGGTCCGAGGTGATCACACACCAAATTAGAGGGCAACGAAAATGACCTGCACTGTTATGGTAGATGCATGGCACCTCGTTGTAAGTCTACGACACATAAACACAGTCTAACATATACAGTCGCGACGCTCACTGCTGTGAAAGTTGTTACCAACGTTGCAACGACAGTAGCGCTCGTAGCGGTGGGCAAGCCGCAGTAGGAGTGATGTTCGTTTGTAGTTATTTGTGTGCGTAATTAAAGAAATATTTGGTATAGTTTTCGCGTTACAAGCATTAGTAAAATATTAAGAGATATACATAACACGGACATTAATGTAAAAAAGCCGAATTTAACAGATTCAGAGGTGTAATGAACAACTTCGTCATAAATAAATACTTAACGAATGTGTGTTATTTTGCAGGTTATTCCGCTGAAAGTAAGTAGAATATAAACATAAGAGAAACATAAATTTCTATTATGATGTGTTCTTACTATGACAAGAGTTTTTTTGGTGCGTATCAATTCGGTGTGTAGTCTAATTATTCGAACATTTTTAGACTCCACTCGTCTTTCTGATACGCGCATATTCGTTTGAGTGTGATTACATTAGCTTTAGAAGACAATGCCTTAAAGATTCTTGCTGTTTGTGGTTCAGTTGTAGCAACAATTGTGAAAATGGGTTCTTCTTTGTTGAAAACAGTTTGATTGCTTTTTCTATTTTCTTGCAAGGTCTGTGACGTTTGTCCTTCAGCTACAGCTGTGGTGACTGCTTTGTTACGTTAGATACGGTAGTTATTTCATTCTATATGCGTTCCCTACGTTCCACGCTCACCGATTTTACTGGTATTGTAGTGAAGAAACCATAACTTTTCTGAGTAGAAAGCAAAAAGTCTGTAGTTTACAAGATAATTGTAAATAAACTATCCTGCAATAAGGGATCTCAGTAAACCTAATAAAGACAACCGTGGAGCTAAATTTTAAATTACTACCTATTTTTATGGCATTACTTACGTTCCCTAGAGTGAAAAGTCTGAAAAATTCAATATAAACGATACTATTCGCAATCATCAAATACCCAAACGTAGCTTGCCGGCCGCTTAGTGCGCTGCAATCGTAGTGTATAACAAAACTTTGCAGGAGTGTCCTGACTGTATATGTTAGACTGTGACATAAACATCAAGTAAAAAGCAGAGACAGCGAAATATCGCACGGTATAACACACAAATTACAATTGTAACCAACATCTTAATAAAATACGTTACCATATGTATATTGTGGGTGATATCTCGCTTGACCCCCTAACTATTCTGACCAATGTATATCAAATGAGCTGAGGCTGGTAAAAAAAAAAAAAAAAAAAAAAAAAAAATTCTTTTCATTCTCCACTCCCCTCCCGAAAACCTTGGTCGGAACCGGGGGATTGGGACCAATCTAATTATTCTCTGGGATGTTGCCCCAGACTACAAATGGATTATCGGGAGAGCACGCGTGCACTAACGACAATCAACGATCGGGCGCCCGAGTTACTCGTAAACTCATAGAGATCAGCTCGACCAACAGCGGACAAGCATCCGCCTCTCCATAGGGGGGAGAGCGGGTCTTTTCAGAGCATGCCTTGGTTCTTACCCTTTTCATTCTCCACTCCGAGGTTTGAGATCCGGCCCATAAAGAGTCGCGGTTCTATTCAGCCAATTATCAGACAAGCTGATAATGGGGCAAAGGGGGATCCCAATTCGGAATAAGTGGGAGGTGCTTACCAGTTCTGGCATACGCCTTACAATTAAGGAAAACCTCCCGAAAACCTTGGTTGAAACCGTGGGATTTTGATTGTATCCGGGCCTTGCCCCTGGCCAAAAGTGCTTTCTTTGTTTTTCGGCCTGCAGTCATAGTTTGGACTCCAACATTCGACTGCGAGCAGCCACAGGTTCCGCGAGAAGGCATCTTAGAGCGCTCGGCCACTCCACAGCGGCGATGGTAGGTTTTATAGCGCCATGAACACCGTCGCTCAATGCATCTATAAATTTTGATCCGCAGACACCGCAGTTTGTATCATGTTAATACCGTGAACTGCCGTTTGTTGCGGTCGATATTTGTGTACCTTCTACACCGACAACACCTCACGCCCGAGCTCAAAATACTGCTTCGTGGCGGTACGAAGCAAGATTAGCATTGGTGATGACGCAACTGCAGCCGACACACGGAAGCCTCAGTGAAAAGTGGAGAGCGAGTATTTCTTTGGAGGGGTGGTCTGGCAGCCCGCCGCTCTTTTTACCGGTCGCCCGCCGCTCTCCTGCCTTAAGAAGAGCGCCGCCGTCTGCCAGGAAGGCCTGGCTCAGACCCTGCTGTGGCGGCCCGGCCCGTCTCCGGACGGCACGAGACACGCCGGAGTGCAAAAAGCGACGCCGGACGCCAGACAGCCGAGCGGCAGTACTTTCGCTGCCGCTGCTGCTGCCGCTGCTGCTGCCGCTGCTGTTGCTGCTGCAGGCTTTTTGCGCGGCGGGCCCAAAGCGATCGCTTCTGCCAGCGTGATCGACGGCGATCACGCTACTCGCCCAGCCCCGTCGTGTCCGCCAAGATTTCGTGCTGTGTGCCCCTTCCGAAAAAGCTCCAGAACTGACGCAACCGCACAGAGAGTCAGGAGGTGGCAGCTGTAATACCAGCGGTTGCTGCGCTTCGAGTGTTTTCGCGTAACCGACGCAGCCCTTAGTAATCTTATAATATACAGGGTGAGTCATTAATGAGGAAAAATATTTCGTGCAAGTTATTACACACTGAGCTACAAACGTAAATTAGTTTTCCACATGTTCCTATGACAATGCATTTGAATGGTAAAAAATCAGGAAATATGAAGTGGACTTTTCTGTGTTACTGTGCGCTGGCATTAATCAATGGCCGGCCGCAGTGGCCGGGGGGGCTGAGGCGTTCCAGTCGCGGTCTGCATGGCCACTACGGTCGGGGGTTCGAATGTCCCCTCGGGCTTGGGTATTTATGCCGTCCTTCGTATTAGATAGTTCGTAAGTAGTTTGTAAGTTTAGGGACTGATGACCCCGTAGTTAAGTAAGTCCCATCCAAAAAAAAAACAAAAAAAAAAAAAAAAAACAAGGGGACAGATCGGCAATTGAGCACTACATATAAGTGTTGTAGGTAGTCGAGCCGCTCACGAGAAGGCGAGGCATGCGGCGTCAAGAGACGGGCGGCGTGACACTGCGAGCAATGACAGCGCTGTCTCGTACCGTTTTCGCTGGCGAGTACTATGTATCGTGGCTAGATGTCATAGGGAAAGGAACTTGTGCCCTGTCGCCAACCTGTCCCCTTGGCCAATGTCGGCGCACAGCATCACCCAAAAGTACACTTCATATTTCCAGATTTTTACCATTCAATTGCATTGTCATTTATTGACATAGGAATATTATGCGGAAAACAAATTTAGGTTTCTAGCTCAGTGTGTGACAATTTGCACGAAACATTTTTCCTGATTTACGAGTGACCCTGTACATAAAAATTGACGTGTTTGTGCTTATATTTCACTCTGCAGCCAAAACTACACATTGCAAACGATGTATGTGGTCATAGGTATCAGTCTCCTATTCTGCACTATGGTGGTAGAGGTTTGATAACGATAATGCCGTGGAAAATATGGGAGTTGAAAGTTACCGACTTATATCAAATTCTACGTATGGGTGTCAATATTTTGCTCTTCTTCAAAATCTACACACAATGGAGACGAACGATCTCTCTGTGTTTGTGCAGTACAAAATCTCCCGTTGTACACCATAACAGTTCCGTGTCGATAGCTGTAAGATGGTGCAAAATACAGTGGTTGAAAGTCGTCAGCTTATATAAAATTCGGACTGAAGACCAGCGATGACTTTTGACACTATAATAGCAAAGAGGTTATGTACAATGAAACGTGATGATCGTTCTTCAGTTGCATTTCTCCAACAGGCATACGAAGAAAGATAAATAAGTGCATATTGAAGTTTGAAAAGTAAGACTACCAAGAAAGATGCCAAAGTGTAAGAAAGACATTTCGCGTTCTCGATCCGTTTCTAAAAGACAGAAAACGGCGCTGAAAACTGAATGTAAAAACAAAACTTCGTATTGAGACTTTTGACTGGAATTTTAAAAACACGTCTTTTGATATTTTTTGACATTCAACCATTAAGCGGGTGAAATTAGGGAAAAATCTTTTAAGGGTGCTACTAAGACTATTTTGATGCTGTAAATGCGAAAATGTGCATTTGAAACCATGGTTAGAATTTTAAAAAAAGTGTTTCGGAATGTTTTGAATTCTGCCATCAGTGGTGCAATAGGGGGTGACAAGTTGTATCAAAATACTTGTTTAGGAAAGCATTTTTAAAACTAAATCTACGAAATTTTATATTTAGAAGTAGAAACTACTAACCAGTCTACTCTTTCGAAGCAGCGGGAATCAAGCTAGTAATAATAGACAAGGTCTTTTTCTCCCTAGTGTACATACTCTAGGGATTAATAGAGGAGAGGATACACAATGTGATCAAAAGTATCCTGACACCTCTATGAACGTACTTTTTCATACTAGGTACATTGTTCTGCCACCTACTACTAAATACTCCACATCAGCAGCCTCAGTAGTCACTAGACATCGTGAGAGAGCAAAATGGGGCGTTTCGCGGAACTCACAGACTCGGAGCGTGGACAGGTGATTTGCTGTCACTTGTGACAGAAAGTCTATACGCGAGATTTCCACACTCTTGAACATCGCTAGATGCACTGTTACTGATGTGATAGTGACGTGGAGACGTGAAGAGACACGTTCAGCACGAAATCCTACAGTCCGACCTCGTATGTTGAGTGACAGAGACCACCGACAGTTGTAGAATGCCGTACAATGAAATAGACAAACATTCATTCCGACCATCACAGAGGAATTCCAGCTGCATCAGGATACATTACAATAATTTTGACAAGGGGAAGGTGAGAAATCTTGGAGTTCTTGGTCCAGAAGCTGCCCATAAGCGACACATCAGATAGGTCAATGCCAAACGACGCCTCCCTTGGCGGAAGGAGTGTAAAAATTGGATAATTGAACAGTGTAAACACATTGTGTGGAGTGATGAATCATGGTATACAATGCAGCAATCCGATGGCAGGGTGTGGGGTTTGGTGAATTCCGGGAGAATGGCAGCTGCCATCGTATGTTGTGCCACCAGTAAGATTCGGAGGCAGTGGCGTTATGGTGTGGTAGTTCTTTTCATGGAGGAGGCTTGCACTCCTTGTTTTACAGCGTGGCACTATTGCAGTACACGGCTGCATTGATGTTTTAAGCACCTTTTTGCCTCCAACTGTTGAAGATCAATTCGGGGATGGCGATTTCATCTTTCATCTCGATCGAGTACCTGTTCATAATGCACGACCTGTGGGGGAGGTGTTTTGGGACAATTACATCCCTGTAACGAACTGGCCTGCACAGAGACCTGACTACTATAGAACAACTTCGACGTTCCAAATTCGTGACAGGCCTCACCGGCCATCATCAATGCCTCTCCTCAGTTTAGCACTTCGTGAAGAGTCGGCTGCCATTCACCAAGAAACCTTTGAGCACCTGATTTAATGTATGCTTGCGAGATGATGATTCTAACGGTTATGTGTCTGCTACATGATAGTGCTCCTGCCCATTTCGCCATTATCGTCAGGATGCACCTCAGTCGTGTCTTCCGTGGTCGATGAATCGAACCAGGAGGTCCAGCTGCACGGCCTGCTCATTCACTAGATCTCATCTCGTGCAATTTCTAGTCATGGGGCGATCTCAAAAGTGTCGTGTACAGCCTACTCGATAAGTGGAACTACTGGAACAGACTTTTCCTGCAGCATTGTCACCACTGCGATTTTAGCGGAAAGTGTATCAAAGCCATGTACAAAACATTTTCAATACCTTTTGTAACTGTAACTGCATGTTACAGCGCAATCTCTGGAAGAATGATTAAATAAATTATCTTTAGCATAGAAACGCTGCATTTCCGAAGTTCACTATGTTCCACATCCTCCCTTGGATCAATCCCAGAAATTTGTACACGGTGGGACAAAATCACTCAGTATAAAACAAGTCAAGACCGCAAAATCTCTGTTTTTATTATGATGACCGGTTTCAGAAGGTAGCACTGCCATTATGTGGAGTACGTTAAAAGAAAGGTCCGATGATGACAGTGTAACCTGCCGAAGCCAGTAATCTAAATTTTGAAAGATGATTTAGAGATCTTGGTTGCCGTTTTACATAAATATTCTTCATATCAGATCGCCCCCAAAATCTAATGACAAACGGATCCTTAACATTATTTAACGTGGTGTTGGCAATTCAAAATGCTTTCGTGTATGGGTTTTGGGCCTGAGATGCTCTGTAAACAGGGGTAAGAAAGCCGCACATGTGTGTAGGAAGTGAACCCACAGAAGATCGGATCAGCCGTCGGGTAACTTCTCGTCCCGGGGGCGAAAGCGAGCTGACGTCGCGATGTCTTGTGGAATGTCGTTTCAGCTCGCGCTGTCATGGTGCATAACCTATTCTGCAGTTTACTGGACGTGTACACTCAGGACAGTAGACCTGGGGACGTTCACTACAGACAACGGAAACGTGTCTAGCACGATGTAAACGTAGGGCCTCTGTAAAGTTCAGCCATTTCAGGAAGTTATTGCTCACAAATCACTGGCTCAGAAATTCAGCGTTGCGACGGAATACAATCATCATACCCTAATGGTTCCTCAACCATATGTACTACACAATCTCTCTTTTTCAAGTGTCCATACTGGAGCAGTGCATAAATGCAGCGTTGTCACCACAGCGATTTTAGCGCTCCACTTACTGTAACTGTACTGTATGCTACAGCGCGCTTTAGACCCCAGTCGCTGTATAAATGTTCTCCGGCATCGGAATCATGCATTACCGGACGTAAGTTCATTAGACCTACACCGCTCAAAACAGTTATGGTATCAAGTGATATATAACGTATTTTATTAAGCTATTGATTGATTACAACTGTAATTTGTGTGGCTACAGTACGATATTTTACTGTCTCGAATTTTCACTTTAAGTTTTTGTGGCTTTGACTTAGAATGAGGTGTCATGGGAATACCATAACAGTGAAAATAATTTTCGTTTTCCTCTAATATGGTGTGTGATCACCTCGGACCTCCATTACCACAAGTGCAGCTCTGTGTGGGACGAGCGTAATCGTCCACCAGAAGGAACCCATATCCTATGGCACAAGCGTAGGGCACAGCAAAAGATCAAAGAATGTCGTATATACACTTCTGAGCAGTCAAAGCACCATTCTTACATAAGGTTCCAAACGTCCGCCTATAATGATTCCTGCCAACAACATTCTTCCATAACCATGATATGGTTATGTTTACAGCACTCAAGCAGGGTTGTTCTCAGGTTCCACGTTCTCTCAAGATGAGGGAATGACGTTTGTACAGCTGAACAGAAAATCTTGAGTCATCTGCCAACAGAAACCGGTACATTCGTTACGACTCCAATCCTGATGGACCTCCGCCCAGTCTCTGCAGGCTAAACTGCATTATGGTTTAAATCTGACACAACCCACAGGCCTCCGTACGTAGAGGCCACACTACCGATTGTGGTGATATTGCGCGTCCTTCTGCTGTAGCATCAGGAGGCGCAAAAACAACAAAAATACAGTTCGAAATCGCTTTCGGGAATGTGGCCCCTACACACGAAAGCTTATGGTGTGTGTACGATTAAAGCCACGTCATCGTTTATGCCGCCGAAACTCGGCCAAAGAACATCATGATTGGAGTCGTAACGAGTGGCGCCGGTTTCTATTCAGAGATGAGTCAAGATTTTGTCTTCCCTCATATGGAGAGAACATGGAATTCGGAACAACTATGTACATGAAACATCACATCATAGTGGTGGACGAATGGTGGGTTTAGTAATCATTATTGGCGGACGTACGGATCTCTATGTCGGTCAGAATGGAGCTTTGACTGTTCAGATGTTATTGTGCTCTACGCTGGTGAATAGGAGATGAGTTCCTTCTGGTGGAAGACAACCCCCTTTCCTGGGGGACAAGATGCTTGTAGCTGAGGGAATTGATCGAAAGGAGTGGCAACTGTACTAGCCGTCCGAGATGATCGCACACTACATTAAAGGACAACGAAAATGACATTTTTACTATTATGTTAGAACCATGGTAACTCGCTCTAACTAAACGCCAAGTCAACATCAAGTAAAGAACAGACGTCACTTCTGATCTTGCAGTTGTTACTCTTTCATATTCACAGAATATGACATCAACTGCGAATGGGCAAAGCCGAAAAAACGTTCTCAGCCTGGATTCTAACCCGGGGCTCCTGCTTTCTAGGCAGTTTTGCTGCCCGCTACACCAATGGGGCATAGTGATCGCCGCACTGGCAAGGACTGCCTAAGCACTCCTCCCACATGTATTCTGTGAGTATTAAAGAGTAACAACTGCAGGTTCAGAAGCGACGTCTGTTCTTTCGGAACAGGCGCCACTTGTATATACAGGGTGTCCCTTCTATCCTGTCCACCCAAAATATCTCTGGAACAATAACAGCTATTGGAAAATAACAGCTGGTCTAAAGCACCTCACTGCGCAGCGCGCGGCTGCTCGCCGTGGAGGTTCGAGTCCTCCCTGGGGCATGGGTGTGTGTGTTTGTCCGTAGGTTAGTTTACCTAGGTTTAAGTAGTTTGTAAGCTACGGACTGATGACCACGCAGTTTGGTCCGATAGATTTATAGATTTACAGACATTTGAACATTTTGAAAACGACTTTGACCGGTATCAATGTACGGCTGGGACCCATGAATGTACGTATTTGGAAGCATTCTAGAACGAAAGCAAATGTGTTTTTAACACAAACGACCACGGTGAATTACATAGGATTTACAAAAGAAATTAGAATAAGCAAGTAAATCACAGGCAAGAATTCAATAGCAGAAAGCTAGTATCAGTAAAAAGCAAGGCTGACTGCCGAAGTAATGACCGTTATGAAAGCACGTTATGCAATCAATTGTATCAAGATAGTAAAGATGGAATCAATCGAGACATCCCATGAGAGAATTTAGCATGCTCGCAGAAACAGACACCACAAGAAAATGTTCGTTAAAAATAGCAAGGAATTCAAACATACTAAACTTACGCAATGCATGCTCGCAGAAACAGACACCACACGAAAATGTTCGTTAAAAACAGCAAGGAATTCAAACATACTAAACTTACGCAATGTCTGAAGGCAACACATGTGTATCCTAACTTGAGAAAACTGGACACAAAAATCATTACCGGATTGAAACTACAAATACTAAATTTACACTGAATTACTCGAGTTATGATAAGTAAGAAACACTTCGCCTCGCATAGCGAAAGAATTACTCAAGAAAAATTATCATTGACAAACCAGAAATGCCTACTCACAAATAAAGTACTGTCCTAACAGCATGCCATCCCCTCAACAAGAGTGATGCCTCAGGCCGCCGGCAGAGCCTTCCTTCTCCGCACCGGATATAGGGAGTGTTCAAAGCGATGTAGGGTGCGTTCTCAAAGCCTATTGTCTACTAACCCTCGATACCTGAGGGAGGTAATACCCTCTACTGCAGCTACAGAGAGGTCTCTTTTGTCACTTCCTTCGTCCATGATTAAGTTGGTACTACACTAACAACAGCCCAACCTAGCCATCTTGCCAACTAACGGTGTGTCTGACTACCCAGCAGACGGCAGTGCACACGACATACGAAGCTAAGCATTCTTAACTAAAGTAAACGAGACCTAATGCGCGAAGCGGCGACTGAAAGCCATTGCGCGGCAGTCAGTCAATATTAAAAGCAACCTTCCACATTAATACGAACACACAAGTCCAATCACATGGATGGAAACATATATATACATGGGGCATTGATCATTAATAAGGGATTAAAATACTTTATCTACAAATAAACAGTATTAATGTGGAGAAACACTTTAGAGTAATGGAACACGACCACACATTCAGTGGACGTGTTTCATGGTGGCTGAAAAGCTGCAACCACCGACTCTACAACTGGTCGGACGGTGGTTCCAACCTCGACTAAATCTCGCACTGTTTACACGGCTAGCAGCACAGGGGAGCGGACTGGAATAGCCGCTACAGCACTGTTGAGGTCGGCTGGAGTTCCTAGACCTACGAATTTAGGAGTTAACGTTGGCTGGGAACATCAGTTGCCTGTAACCCAAAAGGTGTGTCGTCTCCTTGAGTGTTTACGGAACAGTTCCGTTACGCTGCAGCTGTAGTATACCCACCAATTTCCGCGAAGTAGTACTGGCCCACTGATGACTCCCCTTCGGCTTCTTGTATCACCAAGTCTTAGGATTCTATACGAACCTGTGTGCCTTGTTCAAACCGTTCTTGTGCCTAATAGTGATCGCACTGAACGACGCCCATCCGAAGACTACAATTCGCCGTCCAATCACGTGTCAGGCACACACTGGGGCGACGCTTTTGACGACCAATTTGATGATTTCTGAAACTAAGTATTGCTACACGTACTGCTCCTGTATATAATAATAATGTTTGTATAGCTTATGGGACTTAACTACAGGGTCATCAGTTCCTAAACTTAAAAATTACTTGTCAACGAGCTAATCCTAAGGACGGCACAAATATCCATGCCCGAGGGGGGATTCGAACTCCCGACCGTAGTGGCCGTGGAGACCGTGACTGAAGCGCCTCAGTCCCCTCGGCCACCGCGGCCGGCTACTGCTCCTGTAACTAGGATAAAGCTTACATACTTACAGCTGAATATTGTAGATTTTTGACGGTGGTGAGTTTATTAGTTCACATTGATCTGAATAATGTTCTCAGCTTCTGATACTTGTTACTCACTTGACGTCTAATTGTAATCAGTTTTCTATCACTCTGAATATCTTCAAAAGTAAGTCCATGAATAGTCACGAATCCAGGCAAAATTTTTTCTTCATTTTCGAATCTGTGGTTCTGTTCTCAAAGTTTAATCTTCGGCTCATTATTAACTACTGTAAGGTTTTGCACTGCGAAACATGTCTCAGGACAAATTCTCACTTCTTCTATAATATGTCCGAAATATTGACGCGCGATTCTACGTAATGTTTAAATCTTGATAAGTCGGGTTCTTGATAAAATAGAAGTCATTAAACACTGTCTAAACGTATCAAACTGCACAAGCGAATTACAACTCACTGAGGGTATCGCAAAATTCTGAAAATATTTAATCATTTCTTTCCTGCGAAACACACAGTAAAAGATTATAACCGCGAAATTTTGTACTATCTTTCCATTAACTACAAATATCTTTCTGTTAACTCCCCCACTACGGTCGGGGGTTCGAATCCCCCCTCGGGCATGGATATTTGTGCCGTCCTAGTTCGTAAGTAGTTCATAAGTAGTTTGTAAGTTTAGGGACTGATGACCCCGTAGTTAAGTCCCATAAGCTTAACAAACATTTGAACATTTGTTAACTCCCCAAAATAAAAAATTAAAAAAAAATCTTTAAAAATGTCATACAAATCTGTTAATATATAACGGTTAACAGTCCTGTAACATTACCGTAGATGATCTATGAACTACAGTTAGCTTACTGTCCTTCGAAACAGTCACCTCTCACAACTCCACAACGCTGCCCTCTGCGTTACATGCTAAATAGTTGCGGTCCCTATGAATATCGTAATTACATACACATGGGTCGGTATTCAGTAAAACGTTAGTAAAATCAGTTAATCATCTTCTCATAAATTGGTTCGACATCAGTAATGCCCTAGGAATGCATTTCCACCACTTCTTCATCCTCCAATATGTCACTGATAGTGACATCTTCTAATTTCTTGTTCAAACCAAAGATAGCGTTTGCGATGTCTCTTTCCTCTTCGTGTACTTTTCTCGATTAAGATGGGAATCCAGTCTGGCGTAAAATCTCTAAAATCATTCAAAAATAAATAAATAAATAAAAACCATTTTTAGATAGAAGCTTCTTGAGTGAGTTACCTCATATAATTAATAATTGTAAGATACTGACACAATACTTAAGTCTAAAATACATCTAAGTAATATAATATTATATGTCCGTATTGGCAGCTGACATTAACCTCATCGACCTGCAGTCCAGCTTGTATGGTGTTGGTAGGATTGGCGATTTTGACATCCAATCATGCAGTTACTTCACGTCTGTGCTCCTGATTTTTTTTATCACAATCCTCTTCATTGTCTGCCTGTCGTGGTCAGTTAACTCATGTGATATTGGTAATATAATGAAACTAGATGACTGTCTACTTGAGCACTATCAGCAATGTCAGCAGAAACGCTATCTCAATCAAATACAAATATAGCTTACAACCAACGCTGACATTCTTCCTCTCCGAAACAAATCAAATGAAATTGTCATTGAAATTAATGATGTGTTCAAAGGTTGTAAACTAGATGAAGATCTAAAGGAAATGAGATTGATGGAATGCGGTAGCGTTAGCTCAAGTAATTCCGCAGGAAATACGTTAAGAAATAAGAAGCTGAACGTAGTAGATGAGTTTTGCGATTTGCTCAGGACAATAATTACCTGTGATAGAAATAAAGAGGATATAAAAAACAGCATAACAATATGAATGAAAACGATAGTGGGAAGCGTAGAGAGTAAACCTTGTACAGAGAGATCAAGGGTCGAAAGCAGTGAGCATATTCAAATAGATAATATGTTGCGATGGTTTGAGTGTCACAGACAAGCACCATACACTGAGCTGACAAAAGTCATAGAATTACAATATGCGCGGATGCATATGGGGTTAGTATCGCGTACAGATGGTATAAAAGGGCGATGAGTTGTTATTTGAACTCCGTTGATTCGTGTGGAACATTTTTCAACGAGACTCTGGCCGCACCACTGCAATTTACATACTTTAAACGTGTTATGGTAGTTACAGGTTGTCACACAGGCGATAGCATTTCACAAATCGTTAGGGAATTGAATATTCTCAGATAAGTAGTATGTCCAGAATATCAAATTTCAGTCATTACTGCACTCTATGACAAACAGCAGCAGCGTTTCGTGAACAGTCGTCAGTCCTAACAGAAAAACAACGTTGCTTTAAATAACAGCATCAATCAATATCGGAACGAACGAGGTATGTATGCAATATTTGGCGATGAAGAGCTACGATAGGAAATTACCGATTCGATTTTCACCAGGATTTTGCAACATGTGCTTTTTTAGAACAATGTTAGTTACCTCGAAGAGAATGACCTCCTGATCCAGAAAGAATTTTTCTTTCGATACACACACGAAGCGATGAGTGCTATCGAAAAGGGTCTCAAATCTATTTCACATTTCTAGATTTCCGGAAGGCTATTGACACAATCTCACAAGCGGCTTCTAATAAATTTGCGTGCTTATGGAACATCGTTTAAATTGTGCCAATGGATTCGTGATTTCCTGTCAGAGAACATAGTATGCATCAACAAAAACTTAAGTGATATCTGGCGTTCCCAACGGAAGTGTTACAGGGTCCCTTCTATTCCTGGTCTTTATACAGAATTAAGGAGAAAATCTGAGGATCTCTCTTAGACGGTTAGCGGACGATGTTGTCGTTAATCGGTTCCTAAAGTTACAGAAGATCAATACCACAGTAAACCGATTTACATATCTCGAGGATGCGAAAATTGACATGTTACCCTAAATAATGAAATGTGTGAAATAATATATATAACTATTTAAAAAATACGTGAAACGTCGCAATAATTCAGTCAAATCTAAACGCAGTAAATTCAACTAGATACCTAGAAATTACACTAAGAACAACTTTAATCGGATCGAACAAATAGGAAATATCGTGGTAACACGAACTCTTAGAGCACGCAATAGTTCTACTAAACAAATTGCCTGCACTACATTTTTCCGTTCTGTTTCGGGGCATTGCAGGGCGTTGTGGGATCTGGCGGAGGATGTAGAAAAAGTTCAGAGAAGGGCAGCTCGTTTTTATGGTAGGAAGACAGGAGAGAGAGTGTCCGGAAATGATACACAAGTTGGGATGGGAATCATTAATGAGCTACAATTGCGGTCAGATCTATTTGCGTCATTTGTTTCACTAGCTTTCTCCGCCGAATGCGGTTTCGTTAGCAGCGACCTACATAAGGAGACATGGTCTTCATAATTAAACAAGAAAATTTCGATCGAAAACGGAAAGTTTTAGGTGTTCCTTTTTCCCGCGCGTTATTGGAGAAAGCAATGACAGAGAAATATTACGAAAGAGTTTCGATGCTCTTTTCTTCCAGGCACTTATATGTGGTTTGGAGAATAAATATGTACAGTACACTTAGACAGAGATGTAGAGTGTTTTTTCTACCAGCACGGCATCGCCTGCAGCGCCCCTACTCGTTTCGTCACCGTTCCGGTTCGGCCCTAGATCAATGAAGACGAGGCCTGGTCACATGAATCCCGATTTCATTTGATGAGTGCTGATGATAGGTTCCAACTGTAGAGACCTTACGAAGCCATGGCTCCAGGATGTTCAAAAATGTTCAAATGTATGTTAATCTTAAGGGACTTAACTACGGGGTTATCAGTCCCTAAACTTACAAACTACTTATGAACTACCTACAACTAAGTATGGCACAAATATCCATGCCCGAGGGGGGATTCGAACCCCCGATCGTAGCGGCCGTGCAGACCGTGACTGAAACGCCTCAGTCGCCCCGGCCACCGCGGCCGGCGCTCCAGGATGTCAAAAAGACACTGTGCAAGCAGTTCGCGGATTCATATTTTTGGAGGCTGTTTTTACATAGAGTGGACTGCACCCTCGACTACAACTGAATTGGTCATTGACGGCAAATAGTCATGTTCGGCTGCCTGGAGTCCATTTGGAACTACTCATGAGCTTCAGCATCCCAAACAATGATGAAGTTTTTATGTTATGAGAAGGCATCAGTCACCGCGCCACAATAATTGTTCGCGACAAGTTTTTCAGAACATTCTGTTAAATACCAGCGAGCCATTTGACTACACACGATATAAATTCTATCGAACATCCACTGAACGTAATGGAGAAATCTCGTGCATCAAATCAAGCACCAGCAACATCTCCGCAATTATGGGTGGTTAAATGAGCAGCATAGCTCATTATTCCTACTAGGATAAATTACGCACCAGTTGTCACTTATATAAAAGTATAAAATTTTATAAATTCATTTTTTTTTTTTTTTTTTTTTATTTTTTTTTTTTTTTTTTTTTTTTATTTGATTATGTTCTACCAAGAAGCGACGAAACAACCAGCCAAAATGACATAAAATTTTATGTTAGCACGTCAAATTTCAGTACGACATTATCTCCTTCTCTGATTCTGAAAACAAGGAAGGGCGCAGTATTTCGACGAATGTCGTATTTACTACGGAAATCACTAAGCTAACATACCTATAGAATTTATCAGAGTGTTTACCTTCCTCTGAGTTTGCATACGCATAACAATTTCATACGAAAGTCATTTACAAAATCCATGCAGCATATAATTATGCATTATCAAAGTAAGGACGTCGATCGGAAGAGCATACTGTTGTCGTGACGCACAGTTCTGAGGTGGAAATAGCAGTACTCACATATCTAATATTATTCGTACTCATTAAAACTGTCATAGGTGACATAAGGTTATATTGTCGAGATGTGAAAAATTATGCTTTAGGTCATGAAATGAAACTGAAGTTACTGTAAATAGAATCATTCTCTAAGTTAAACAGCGATACTAAAATGTGTCAATATTTAAAACCAGAGTAAATGTTATTGCTTCTCAAGGAGGTGACTGGTAAAATGCTGTCAGTAATGGCCTTTAGCCCTATATTCTCATGGAGCACGGTATTGGATCCTCCTTAAAGCACAAAAGATCTCAATTTTCTCTAAATGGGATAAGAACCATCATTTGTCTTCAAAGGAAATGAGAATGGGATAATGTCCTCCCAAAAAATGTACTACTGAAATAAAATTTTAATTTTTTATGTAAGTGACTACTGGTGCCTTATTTGCCACAATACACAGCCAAACAGTTATAAAAATGTTCAAATGTTTGTATAGCTTATGGGACTTAACTACGGGGTCATCAGTCCCTAAACTTAGAAACTACTTATGAACTAGATAAGACTAAGGACGGCACAAATATCCATGACCGAGGGGGGATTCGAAGTCCCGACCGTATTGACCGTGCAGACCGTGACTGGAGCGCCTCAGTCCCCTCGGCCACCGCAGCCGGCAAATAGTTATAATATGGGCTCAAAACCGAACATTCCTGCTCGTTACTTCCAACGACTTGTTGAATCCATAGCTGGTAGAGTTACTGTACGTTGCTGGACAAAAGGAGCCGCGTGGCAAATTGGTGCAATCCCAGCTCTCTGGTGGCTTCATTCTAAATCAGAAAGAATTCCGTGATACAGAAAATATCTTTTAATGTTCAACATGTCCTGTAGGGTGGTCAATTATTTGCTCATTTATTTTCTCTCCTTCTGGAGCTTCCTGGTGTGTTCTGTGTGTATAGGGAGTAATTTACTAGTCCTTTTTTCCAAAATTTATTCTTACATGTCATAAAAGTGTGCCTCAGAATGTATTGTTTGCTGAATCTGCAGTATGTGTCTAGCGTGACAATTTTCTCGTTGTTCATGGGAACTGTAGTCGTTAGCTGTTAGGCGCTGTCCCTGCCTACGGAAGGCAGAGCTGGGCTGGCGTTGTCAAGGGAGGCTGTTCTCTGGCAACACGTTTTTTGGGGCAGTTTGCGAGGTGGGGCCTATCTATCTGTAGGCTCACTACTTGAGGTGGTTCCGCCCTCTGGAAAACATTTGATAGTGTAAAGCTTCCCTTTTAGATACCAGACAGTGTGGGCTGCATTCTTTGGGGTCCCTATCATCACGGAGTCTGATAATGTACAGCTTTGTGGAGGTTGTTTTCTAAGTATCCGTTAGCGTTCCCTGTCTGCAGAATTACAGATGTAGGCTGACTCGGGGCACGTTTTTTCAGGGTGATATACTGCCTGGCGTCCTGTGGAATTTTGGCATGCAATAATATATTCTCTTGTCTGGTTTTTCGTGTCCTCTTTCCACTTTGCTCTTTTACCTGTGGCTATTCGGGCTACGAGCTCGCTAGATAAGGCTTTAAATTCCTTTTAAGGCAATAGGCTGGGAAACGATGGGTGTGACAAATTTTTGAAAGGACGGTTGATTCGCGTGGTGTCCTCTGGAGGCGATTTGATTGGCTCCGTCTGTTTAGGCGATAGGTCTATCTATCTGTCATAGTTGCCTGTCCATCTCATTGGCCAGAGGGTTAGAGCTATCCAGTGATTGGTGTAACGACCTGAGGGGGTCGGTGACGCCTAGTTTTCACGTGGGGCCGCGGCAGAGCGGCCGAGCGCATTGAGGCGCTATGCTACGATGCACATGGCCATTCCCTGTCGGGGGTCTGAATCCCTGCCCTTGGGCATGGATGTTTGTGCCGTCTTAAGTATCAGCTAGTTCATAAGTAGTTTGTAAGTTTAGGGACTGATGACCCTGCAGTTAAGTCCCATAAGATTTACAAACATTGGAAGATTTGATTTTTTCGTGTGGGCGGACTGGGAGGTCGGTGTGACACTTCTCGTGTAAGCTCTGGCTAGTTCGGACGTTTTCCTTGAAATAGGACCTGAAGTGATTTAATCTTTCTACTGGGCTGAGTCCTGAGCGTTTGTTGGACTTTAGTTTTCTGAGGTTTCCGCATGCAGCGGATTGCGGACTTATAAAATGTAACGTGTCGATCTAGGCAGGAACTCAGTTACATTCGTTCGTTCTGAGAAGCAGTTGTGATTTATATTCTTGTTCAGTCGAGACTTTAGGCAGCCACCGTCGTACTGGCCGTACTGACGTCCAAGTGGTTTATACAGTTCCATACAGGGGACACTGGTACTCAATATTCGCGTTTTGCGCTTGAGTTTGTGAGTGGATGTCCTACCCGACATTGGAAGAATTTACCTGGCAACTGCTAACAGCTACGATGGTGGGGCTGTTATAGTTAAATACCGATACGCCTCACAGATCGTAGTGAGATTCTCGGGCGGAATAATTTTTCTTTCAGCTCCATTCCTTCAACATCGTCCAGTCGCCAGCGAGATCCAGCGCCGACAGATCAAGCCGACTCAAGGTTATTGGTCACGTGATACTCGCTACTTCCTAGAGTTGTTTTATATACAGGGTGAATCACCTAACACTTGCACCGAAAATATTGCGGAAACGGAAAGTGAGAATGAAGTGCGGTTTTCACAGAATGGATTGGTAGTCAAGGACTCGTATTGTTATCAAATAAACAGATTTTAAAACTACCTAGAAAGTGTACTTCTTATGCAAACATACCATTTTTCAAATGGAATAATGGTTGTTTCTTTCATGCACTGGAATTTTTTATACCAGCGGTGTACAAAGAATTTTGAATGACATTTTTATCACGTTTAGTTTGGCAGCTACAACCATTCAAAATTTTGGGCCGGAGGCTACGACAGCGTAGCTAACTGGCTGGTGGTCAAGAGACAGTGGGCCGTGCCCCAGGGGCTAGCCACTCATTCAAATTTCTTTGTACACAGCTGGTGTCGAAAATTCCAGGAAATGATAGAAAGAACCATTGTTCCATTTAAAAAACGGTATGTTTGGATAAAAATACACTTTCTAAGTATTTTACGATCCGTTTATTGGCTAACAATATGAGTCCTTGACTACCAATCCATTCTGTGAAAACCGCACATCAATCGCACTTTCCGTTTCCGCAATATTTGCGGTGCAAGTGTTAGGTGATTCACCCTGTATAGTTGGAGTAATCACCCATAAGTGTGTATGTGCGTGCGTATGAGCGATGTTTGAGTTCTTTCTCCTATAACTAATTTAATTGAGCCTCTGTCCACCATTCTAGTTTTTCCCGACAGGAACACGCCACATGTTTCAGTTCTTTCTCCTATAACTAATTTATTTGAGCCTCTGTCCACCATTCTAGTTTTCCCGACAGGAAAACGCCACATGTTTAGGCAGATATTTCTGTGGTGTCGCACAAGTACAAAGTGCGCGCCACCTACTTTCGCCGCGCGCCGCCATGCACGCACGGCGCGGCGTTCTCACGACGACAGCCACGAGCGCCCTCTGCGACAACTCCGCTCGTGGCCACCACTGAAGGACATCGGCACTTCGGACGGAGATAGCAACCAGTTAGGACCTTCGTAATCAGATAGGCACCAGAGAAGACTTTGCTATTGTACAGGCACTAGGCAGGCCTCTAACAACTATGTATCAACATTCTGCAGTACTATGTAAAAGTTAAGTATTGTTACATTCTGTGCAATATATATCTTTCTAATTTACTCTAGTGTTTATAGTTTCTGGCTGCTTCCCGCCGTACCTGCACCAGCGTGCTATTTTTGTTCCTGTGTCGGGCTCATTCCACTCGGCCACCGACATCTACGACGAGGCTGGGACACCAAAAGCGGCGACGAAGTTGGGATAGAAAAGTGGCGACGAGGAGTGATAGACGAACCTTGGACCAGCCCTCTTGCAGCAGCCAGACAGCAGCAGTCGGAGCACGCAGAAATTGATCCCGCCCACCCACCCTTATTATAAGATTTTTGGGGGAACATATTCAGTTACGTGTTTGTGGACATTTTTGTTGCAGATCGAGCGTCCTCATTTATCTTGCATTTGTGTTTTGTTATAATTTACTTGTATGTGCGGCGCCTAATCGGTCAGCATGGCCACTACCCCGAACCCAAACTTAATGGAAATTATTCAGTTACAGACGGCGCAAATCACTCAACTACTGCAGGCCGTGTCGCAGTTGACGGCACAGGCTGCTCACCAACAACAACAGCCGTCACATCAGCAGCCCACACCTGCCGCTGCACCGCTTCCTACATTTCGGCAGTACAACGAACGTGAGGAAGAATGGAGCGACTATTTCGCACAGTTTCAAGAACTCGTCGCGGCTCATCAAATTACAGGTCAGAGAGTGAAGAACCTTTTCTTATCGATTGTGGGCCCCCAGACCTTCGTATTGTTGCAAAAACTTTTCCCTCACGCATCTCCTCGTGATGTAGACTTTGAACAAATAGTAGAGGCACTAAATGCTCATTATGAGAGAAAAGTTCTCGTAGCTGCGGCACGGTACCGATTTTTCAGACTTAAAAAATCACCCGAACAGTCACACCAAGAGTGGATCACCGAGTTGAAGGGCTTAACCCGCATCTGTAAATTTACTTGCTCTTGTGGACTTTCTTATAGTGATGTGAGGTTGCGAGATGCGATTACGCAGAAGATTCAGGACCCCAGAATTAGGGCAGCAATTCTGAAGCAGTCTGAACCCTCATTAGACAGTGTACTACAGCTTATAGAAGCGCATGATACCTTTGACTTAGCAGATGTAGAAAAGCAAAGTCACAGTGTTAATTCAGTGCACCGCAACGGATGCATTCCGAGCTGTAGTTCTCAGTATAGCACTAGTGATTCTTTAAATTCTACCGGCCGTGCTGAACAGACAGTGAACAGTAGCCAGTGTAAAAGTGCGACACAAAGGTCGCCCCGTCGTGTTAGAAACAGTGATTTGAATAACGGGCGCCAACGCTCATTTCAGAAAAATGTACGTAAATCTTGCCCCCACTGTGTGTCTCGCCACAAGCGTGCTCATTGCCCTAGTCGCAATGCAACCTGTTATCAATGTGGCAAATCAGGACATGTACAGTCTGTGTGTATGCAAATTAAAAACTCAAAGAACAGTAACGTTAGAAACAGTGCTTCGCAGAGTGCGAGAACAGTTCATTCTGTAAATGTTATACGGGCTGTGGAATTGAACAGTGCTTTCCTTGGATCTCAATTGCAAGAGAGTAGTTCTACGCCTATGGCAAAACTATATAGTGCACCACGTAGCAAGCGCCGATGAGCGCGTAAAACAGTGCAACGGAAAAGGGTTCGGGACAAGCAAAATGACTATGAACAGTGCATTCCTGTAGTGAAAATAGTGCCTTCTGCAACTGCTCCTTGTAATAGTGCCCAGTACTGTGTAGCTAGTGACAGTAGACATCAAGTAGCTACTCAAAAGTGTAGTGCAGTAGTTAGTAAATCTGGAGTAGCTTCGCATGCTTGTGCGGACGCCGATCCGGCGGTAGTGCCCTCTAGTGACAGTGTTGTTAATCCGCTGCGTGCCGAGTCTGCGCCGCTTACTTCACTACGCGGCCCGCGCAAGCGCATTAAACAAACCGTAGCAGACGTTGCCCACATTCGCGCACCTGTCGAGCGCCACAAGCAAAAACTTTATGTGAATCTTTCCCTTGAAAATACGACTGTGCAATTTCAGCTTGACACTGGTTCCGCTGTTACCTTAATAAATAGAGATACTTATGAACTTCTGGGTTCGCCAAAATTGTCGCCGTGTCAACATGTGCTAACGGCGTATACGGGTCAAAATATTCCCGTGCTAGGAATGTGTAGCTTGCCTGCCTCTTTTCAAGGTGTTACAAAGACGGTTGCTTTTGTTGTTCTTCAGGCCAAATCTACACAGAACATTTTTGGACTAGATGCTTTTGACTTGTTTGGTTTATCAATTCAAAGCGATGTGCTTCAAATTTCGTCAATAGTGCCTCAGGATAAAATCAATGCATTGTGTGACAAATATAGTGACTTGTTTTCGCCGGAACTAGGTTGTGCAAAAGACTTCGTGGCACATGTAACTTTAAAAGAATCTGCAGTTCCAAAATTTCGTAAAGCTAGACCAGTGCCTATCGCAATGCATGATACAGTTGCGGCAGAACTTAAACGTTGGCAAGATAGTGGGGTGATTTCTCCTGTTTCTGCGAGTCAGTGGACCTCGCCTATAGTAATTATACCCAAGCCGTCAGGAAAACTTCGTCTCTGTGCGGACTTCATATCAACAGTGAACAGTCAAACAATTGTAGACACTTATACCCTGCCCAGACCTGACGAACTAATGGTCAAATTAGGACAGTCTCGCTTCTTTTCTAAGATTGATTTAGCAGAGGCATACTTACAGATTCCACTTGATGACGAGTCAAAAAAGTTTTACGTCATTAATACTCACATGGGCCTTTTTCAATTTCAACGCCTACCCTTTGGCAGTTCTTCCGCCCCCGCTATTGTTCAGCGTTTTTTGGAACAGCTGACAGTTTCTGTACCGTGTTGCTCGAACTATTTAGATGACATTGTGGTATCCGGACGTACAGTTGAAGAACATTTAGAAAACCTGGAGTGCCTTTTCAAAGTTTTGACTGCAGCAGGTCTACGTTGTAATAAAGCAAAGTGTTCGTTTTTTCAAACTGAAATAGAGTACCTAGGCCATGTGATTAATGCCCAAGGAATTCATCCCTTACAGTCACATCTTCGAGCAATCAAAGACTTGCCTCCTCCTAAGAATGTGCACGAACTGCAAGCAGTAATGGGAAAGCTTAACTATTATTTCAGATTTATTCCCAATGCCTCTCAGATTGCAGCTCCACTGCATCACTTACGTAGGAAGACTGTTCCTTTTGTATGGTCTAAAGATTGTCAGGTTGCCTTTGACAAACTAAAGTCTGCCCTACTCAGTGATGCATGTTTGATTCCCTTTGACCCACAGAAGCCTGTAGTGCTAGCAGTTGACGCCTCGTCGTACGGTGTGGGTGCAGTTCTGTCACATCGTATTGGATGTCATGATCGTCCTATTGCCTTTGCATCCAAGCTACTGACGCCGACGCAACAGAATTACAGTCAGATAGAAAAGGAGGCCTTAGCAATCATTTACGGCGTCACAAAGTTTCATCATTATCTCTATGGCAGAAAATTCTATTTGTTGACAGACCACAAGCCTCTCACGTCGTTGTTCTCACCCACAAAGCCAATCCCGCCACGAACGGCACAAAAGCTTCAGAGATGGTCCTTGATATTGTCTAATTATCAGTATGAGATTTTGTACCGACCTACCACTAAACATGCCAACGCGGACACACTTTCCCGACTTCCGGTTGGCCAGGATGTGTCGTTTGATTCTTCGGAAATGGCATGTTGTCAGATAGACTCCAGAGATGCTACCGCTGTCGCAGATTTCCCTTTGAACTCTCGTCGGGTTGCACAGGAAACAGCTGTGGATGCAGACTTAAGTGTGGTAGCACGTTTTGTTCGCTTTGGTTGGCCTGCCAGAGCCAAAGACATTGATCGGCCTCTGGTTCGACGTTATTTTGCACAACGTCATGCATTATGTTTAAGTCAGGGTGTACTGTTGTTGCATACGGACAACGACCAAGCAAGAGTGTTCCTCGTTCCCTGCAACGAGAAGTGTTACGCCTCCTACATCAAGGACATTGGGGCATTGTTAGGACAAAGCAACTGGCCAGACGTCATTGTACCTGGGTTGGTATGGACGCTCAGATAGAGAGCATGACATCACAGTGTACAGTTTGTGCGGAGCATCAGGCGGCTCCTCCACAGCGTTTCTCAGACTGGCCACGCCCCAACGGACCATGGCAACGTTTACATATTGACTTTGACGGACCTTTCTGGAATACGCGCTGGTTAATTGTTGTAGACGCTTTCAGCAAGTTTCCTTTTGTGATTGCCATGAACTCAACGACAGCTTCTAGTACGATCAGTGCCTTAACATCAGTGTTTTGCATCGAAGGTTTGCCTGAAACTATCGTCAGTGACAATGGACCTCAGTTTGTTAGTGCGGAATTTCAACAGTTTTGTCGTGTGAATGGCATTCAGCATATCACCACCGCGCCTTTTCACCCTCAGTCCAATGGTGAAGCAGAACGTTTCGTTCGAACATTCAAGTCTCACATGGAGAAGATGAAAGGTCAGCACTCCAGGCAGCAAGCTCTTCAAATTTTCCTGTCTACGTATCGATGCATGCCACGTGACGGCCCGTCTCCTGCCGAGCTGCTACACGGCCGCCGTCACCGCACTCTCCTTCACCTGCTGCAGCCTCCCACGCACCGAGTCGTTTCGTATGGCGCTACGCGTTTTCAGGTTTCGGTGGGTTCCCTGGAGGATCGCAAGGCGGATGCCGGGGCGCGGACGGCGTCTCGATCCCAGCCTCAGCTACGACGCCCGTCCCACCAGTAACGCCCCCGCCCAGGCCCTCCTCCCAGTGCCGTCGCCGTGGCCCTCAGCCCTACGCCACGACGGCGCGGCGGTTTGGGGCGGGGGGGGGGGGGAGGGGTGTGGTGTCGCACAAGTACAAAGTGCGCGCCACCTACTTTCGCCGCGCGCCGCCATGCACGCACGGCGCGGCGTTCTCACGACGACAGCCACGAGCGCCCTCTGCGACAACTCCGCTCGTGGCCACCACTGAAGGACATCGGCACTTCGGACGGAGATAGCAACCAGTTAGGACCTTCGTAATCAGATAGGCACCAGTGAAGACTTTGCTATTGTACAGGCACTAGGCAGGCCTCTAACAACTATGTATCAACATTCTGCAGTACTATGTAAAAGTTAAGTATTGTTACATTCTGTGCAATATATATATCTTTCTAATTTACTCTAGTGTTTATAGTTTCTGGCTGCTCCCCTCCGTACCTGCACCAGCGTGCTATTTTTGTTCCTGTGTCGGGCTCATTCCACTCGGCCACCGACACCTACGACGAGGCTGGGACCCCAAAAGCGGCGACGAAGTTGGGATACAAAAATTTCACTGTGTTGATTAATTTAGTGGTAAAAATATTACATGTAAAATTTACGGTTCCATTAGTTACAAGCCTATTAGATTTCGAATGTTGATGTGTGATACGAATTGTTAAAATCAGACAATTTGCTGGTCACACAAGTATTTCGCGGTGTTAACCGATTTGACTGCATTTGATGTCCTTTTTATAAATATCTGTATTCATTTGTAATCCGTTACTTAACTCAACTTTCAACTGTGATTTCATATAAAAAAACTTTATATATTAATTGTTAACTATCCCCCTAATTTCCGTGCTTTAATTAATAAATGTATTTCGTTATATCATAAATTTACTCTCCCTTACAAATTCCTAACTCAATATTTTGGAGGGCTAATTAGATAGATAGGTAGAGGACACTGTTTATTATTTGGTGCACTCTGATCAATTATCTCGCAACCGTGCTTGTAGATTTAGGGTGTTGGACCTCTTTCCACGTTTTTAATAAAAAATGTGATGGCGACCCTTGATTTTAACTTTAAGGAGATTTATATTTCAAATTAATTTGCATATCTGTGATTTTGTACTTTTGCATACCAGTGGAGCGTCTCTGGCGAGAAAAAATAGGGTAAGGTGGTACAAATTCGATATAGGTACAATTCCGATCAACATAAGGTTTCGCGCCATTTGTCATTCTCGTAGTGTTGGTAGCACTTGCCTTTGTGTGGCGTCGTAGTGTAGCAGGTTTCTACAGCTCCTCCTGTGTTTCCCACGAATACACCACTTTTTACTACGGAGATATAAATTTTTTCTTGTTAAGAGGTAAGTGAAGCTACTTCGTCTAACGCGCTCTTATAAATTTTCTAGTTTCCAGGCGCTTGCAAATTCTATATTAGTGAGGTTAGAAACTTGTTTTCCATTCGGGCGTGTTCTGAGGTACCTACAAAGAAAGCCTCTGTGGCATGTGCTGCCATTTCTTGGCAGAATTCACTACTGTTTACTCGTGAATTCACTCACGCCAGTAGTACATTTTCGATCAGAAAAATGGTACAATTTCGATACCCTAGTACAATTTCGATCAATGCAGTTTTTCAGTTTAGTCCGTCACGATTGGTTACCATAGACACATTATACACAAGTATTGCAAATAAATTATGTATATTTAAAGATTTTCCTACGCGATTTTTAAAGCCGCCTCTTATTTTCTAGATGCCACGAAAACGAACAGAAAAGAAAATTTCCAATAAATGGAGTCCAGCTGCGACACTTCAACAAATACAAAACAATGGGTAGCCTATTATAGTTCTTATTGTTGACAACCAGCTTAGATGCTGTAGAATTTTGTCGGGAAATGGGATAGAACTTTTGGAATTGCCTCGGCACAGTACACATGTACTGCAACCATTAGATAGAACTTTCTTCAAGTCCCTAAAGGCTCAATATCACAGAAGTGCAACTAACTGGATTTTATCTCAATCCTAATGAAAACATTACAAAACAACGATTCTGTATTAGTTTCTGTGATGCCTGGGGCAAAGCTGCGTCCTTCTTGTGCACAGTCAAAGGGTTCCAATGTACAGGAATAATGCCCTTTTGCAAAGACATTGTTCCCGAGGAGAAATTTGCACCTTCAACGTTATTCGAGGATCCTGCTCCTTCAATCTCCACCAGTAAAACTACTAACAGCATTATGGGAGAAGAACCCTCATCGTCAAAAGATGTAATTTAAGAACACGGCAAATCCCTAACGCCAGGGTCCAGTACAATTTCTCAGCACGATGCAGTCAAGGACATTTTGCCAAGTCCAGTGAAAAAATTATCGTCTCGGAAGAAGAAAACACAGACATCAGCTAGACTCATTTCAGATGAAAACCTGGATAACCTCCGCAGCAAGAGGAAACTTTTTCAACAGGGCACAAGGAAAACAATGAACAAATGCAACAAGAACAATAAACGGAAATGTACGTCTGTGAGTAATGATGAAAGAAGTTTACCAAACTTCAATTCGCCAGAAGACAACGAAAATAATTGTGGATTTTGTTTATTGAATTATTATAGTGCACAATCAGTAGCTAAGGGTGACTGGATTCGCTGCCAAAAATGCAATGTTTGGTACCACGAAGTATGCGTTGCTGCCCGAGGGAGAAAGTGCTTTATATGTGGAAGATGCAAGTGATCAAAATTGTACCAGGAAGTGATCACAATTGTACCTAGTGTGGTACATTTTCGATCGATTCTTCTCAATTCTGTAACCTCTTTTTCTGTTTATACCAACTTTTGTAATTGTATAATATTTGTGTTACATATTCATTAAAAATCCAAGAAAAAATGCCATAGTTAAAATTATTTCTTTTCTCAATATTTTTCCAGTTACAATAACAAGTGTCCGAAATGATCGCAATTGTACCACCTTACCCTATATCCACTCGCTGGGGTTATCATCCCTCCATTTTTTACGCGACTTCATACAGTCCAACGAGGGTTCCGAACCACGGTGCTACTCGATATTCTTCACATCAGTAACATTGCCAAAGATGAAAGAAGTGGAAAGTGACAGAAAGAAAATCGTAGGACATGGCGGGGATCGAACCTGCGACACTTGAATTAATTGTTTGGCATTACACCACGATGCTATCGAGCCCAACAAACCAAGTTACGAGTAATATGTCATATGTTAATTTGAAACAGTTACATTTCAAACAATGCTTTTGTGAATAGACATTCAAATAGCGGACGCCAGGCAGAATGACCGCGTAGTCTAGGCATCATGCTACAGAATTGGCGGAGGTTCCAGATAAAAAGGATATCAGATTTTAGAATTTTTAAAAATATTTGTGCTACTGAAGTACAGAACATCAATAACAACCAGCCAAAGCCATTCGACGCAACTCTCAAATATTCTCGAAAAAATCTACATTAAGTTTTACATGTACACGTAAGTACTAATAATTGAAATAGTTGCAGCAGCTATTGGTGTAGTACAAGACTGCCGGGCACCGTGGTCAACGGCCTCTGTAATAAAAAATCTGAGCCAAATACTCAACAAAAAAGCCAGAATGACCATGACAAACATCCGCAAAGCATTGATCTACCAAAAGAAGAATAAAGAAATAGGGTGGTTGTGTTCTGGTCTTGTAACCATAGGATCTTGGGGTCGAGTCGTACAGTTACTCTGTTTTTATTTAGTTTCGTTGTGTTCGAACACTTACACAATTTTAATATCTAATGGTATTTTTTTACGAAAAATGCACGTATTTTTGTTTATTATTAATTCTCTGTATTTTATTAGAGGTTGTTAATAATGATGGTTTTAATCAAAACCCATAAATTACGTTCTTTTACAGTATTGACTGCACTGTTATTTGATGAGGGTTGTCTTTGAATGTGGAAAGTCATCTCCATAGCTGCTTTCCAAGCAGCTAACCTACTCAACCATCGTTTCAGCTGATGAGAAAGTGTTCAGCTCGCCTACATACACATAAACAAAAACTGACCCAACACGTGGAATTAGCAATCGTAAAATGTTTTATATAACTTGAAACACGTCCACTGAATGTGTAGTCGTGTTACATTTTGATTTATTCATTAACCTAAAGTGTTTCTGCACCATTAATGTTATCTACCTGTGTGTGTTAATTATTGTATTCCTTTTATTAATGATCAATGCCCCATGTTTATGTATGTTTGCCCCATATTTATAAAAGTTTCGACCCCTGTGATTGAACTTGTGTGTTCATGTGAATGACAATGTGTGCTCTTAATATTGACTGACTGCCGCGCTATGGCTTACAGTCGCCGCCTCCCGCCTTAGGCCTCAGTTAAGAAAGCATGGTTTCGTTTCTCCTCTGCGCTGGCGTCTGCTGGCAGGCCAAGAAACAAGCTCACTTGGCAAGGTGGCGAGGTGGCCGTGTTCTTAGCGTCGTACCAAGCCAATTTTGGCAGAAAGATGTGACAGGAGACCTATCTGGGAGCGGTTGAAGAGGGAATTGTCTTGGCCCGGTAGCAAGGGTTGGTGAACGCTAGTCTCTGAACGCACTCTGTGTCGTTTTTAGCGCGCTCTACATTCGGTGTATGGCGGGGGAAGGTTTATCTGTGGCCGTAGAGCTTCAGTCTTCACTTTTCATTCCGGCTCCGACGGACTGTGGAAGTAAGTACTCCGCTGAATCATGCTGAGGGGAAGGCATGCTGTTAGGACTTTGATTTATTTGTGATCAGGCAGTCTTGTTTTGCAGTGATAATTCTCTGGAGTAATTCTTTCGATATTCGAGGTGAAGTGCTTCTTAATTCACAGAATTCAAGTAAATTCAGTGTACATTTATTATTTGCATTTTCATTCCAGTGATGATTGTACGTCCGGTTATGCTCAAGTTAGAATACATGTGTGTGGCCTTCAGCCTTTGTGTAAATTCAATGTGTTTGAATTTCCTTGCTGTTTTTAACTAACGTTTCACGTCACGTCTGTTCCGCGAGAATGCTAAATATTTCTCAGATTTTCTTGTTTGATTTCGTCTTTCCTGTTTTGTATGAACCGATTGCACCACGTGCTTTCGTAACGATCGTTACTTCGGCCTTCATCAATGCTTTTATTAATACTAGCTTTAATCTATATGAAATCTTGCGTGTGTTTCACTCGCTTATACTAAATTAATTTCTGTTTGTAAATGCTATGTAATTGGTGGTTGTTAAGCTTAAGAGACTTAACAGAGGGGTCATCAGTCCCTTAACTTAGAAACTCTTATGAACTCCCTTACACTAAAGACGACAAAAACATCCGTGCCCGAGGGGGCGAGGATTCGATCCGCCGACTGTAGCAACCGTGCGGACTGTGACTGGCGCGCTGCAGACTACTCGGCCACTGCAGCCAGCTGCTATGTAATTCACTGTGGTCGACACCACGTGGTACTTTAGAATAGTGAGCCGCTGCCTCCCCCCACTTGAGTTAGGTTAGTGCACAGTGTCATTAAATTTGTGATCAAGGTACCTACCACCTTGTGAAAATACTGCCGACACTTCGTTTCTCCGCTGCTTTAATGTGTTCCAGCATTGTAATGTACCGCCAAGCATTATGCATGTGTGTGTGAATGACTGAATGTGCTTTCAGCCACCCATTGTGTATTTGAAAATTTCCTCCCATGTTACCTCCATATTCATAAAGGGCAGAAACAATTTTAATACAGGCAGTAATTATATGATTTATGTCACTTTTGTACAAGGTGTGTGCTTCATGTGGTCTACACACATTTATTTGCTTGTTATTTTTCTGAATAGATTATGATTTTTTAAAGTACCAAACCTCTGCTTTATAATTTCATGCTCCCCATCCCATGTTTAGTTATCTATTCATTTACTTTTTAACATTGATTTTGTGCTTGTTAAAACGTTGGATGCTCACTCAAGGAGTGAGCAGTTACATAAATTTCCGTTGGGCATGTACTGTGGCAACTCACAAAGTAATTTAGAGCAGCAGTGAGCGTTTTAACTTTCGTTTGCGGATCTCAACTGCCCCAGATTTTGCTTATTTTAATAACAGGCTACTTTCGAACTGAATACGAAAACAACAAAATAACTATTTATCACAGTGGGATTCGAACCACCGACTCCATGGTTGTAATGCCGGAAAGTTACCATCTCAGCTAAATCGACAGGTGCTGCAATTGTTATAAATATTGGTACGTAAGTGTACTTGCTAAATTTCAAAGTCGATTTTCTCTAGAATGTTTGAGAGATGCGATGGATGGCGTTGATGGATTATTACGTTCTGAACTTCTCGTACCATAAATATAAGGAAATTCTAAAATCTGATACCCTTGTGGTTTCCTTGTTAGTGTAATTTAAATAGTTCATAAGTCTAGAGACTAATGAAATGTTGTTCAAATGTTTGTTAAGATTACGAGACTTAACTGCGGGTTCATCAGTCCCTAAACTTACAAACTACTTATGAACTAACTTATACTAAAGACGACACAAACATTTAAGCTAGAGGGGGGATTCGAGCCTTCGACCGTAGCAGCCGAGAGACCGACGAGCATAGTAGTTTGGCCAATAGGTGTATAACCCTTTAAAATGGCGGGTTTCTGCGTATTGTAAACAAAATAATTCATTAAAATAGTATAATAAACCATTTTATAGTTGATAATGCTGAATCGGCGTTTACGGGAATTTATAAACTATTTCATCATGGATACCGAAATAATACGTTTTGTGAATCAGTGGCTCGAAATTTACCTACTGAATAGTAAGGTTTAATCTGCTTTTGTTAAATGTGTATTTTCATGATATGTAAGTATTTTATGTTAAGAACTTTGAGTTTCTTTTCTCTCAGATCGTATCTGAAACTTCGGAAATACGCTGTAAACACCATAAACGCTTACTTTCTGTAAGTCTGTAAACTTACAAAACTATTCTGACGTGAAGCAAGATTTTGATATCATCTCATAAGTTATGCAATTGTATTGACAGTAGCAATCTCTCCTTGCAGTAATTTCTGAAACCTATCTCTCCCCCCTTTTTTTTTTTTTTTTTTTTTTTGCTGGCTGAATTTTACGTACATGACAGTTTTCAAATGGGGTATCGAGTAGTTCAATAGTGGTTTCCCCTTTGTATCTGTCGTTAAAAACACAAGCCAGGCGCTTTTCAGGATCTGTCAAAGAGAGTATTTCGTGGCTTTCCCCGCTGGCCTCCACGCTGTTGTACCGATCCGTGTTCAGCGCGCCCTGGAGCCGCGATTTCTCTCTGCGGTGCTCAGTCAGGCAACGCGGCCCCGGGCGCAGACCGCTCTAGCATGAATTCCGCCCTGACGGCGCCCTTCGCCCACACGCGACGCACACCGAACCTTGAAATGCAGTCGCAGCTGGTCACAAAGCTAGGTAGCTATGCTTTGATGCCAGTTGCAGTGCACAAAACGGTCCGCTGACATTTAGTGTTTTCTCTGCTCCAGCAGTAACGACAGACCGTAACAACTGACGTAGTTTCTGTACCGTTGGCTAAGCTCTCTGCTCGAATTCAGGAGTGGCCAGCTACGGACCCTTTTCGGATGTCGTGTTACTAGTTTCCCACAGTTCTCTAAATCAAGATAGCCAACTGCCGAAATAAAATGGTTGTGTCGCTCAGGGAGCGTGTGTATATAATTAAAAAAAACACAAAACAATCGCCCTATTTTGTCTTCTTTAAGCCATAGGAGATGAATGAAATGTTGTTAATAAAATACTTCGTGTCATTGGGTCGCATCGTCATATATCACACTTTCACCGACTTTGCAATACTGGCCGAAATGTCGGTGGAATTTAATACTTTGACGTTGCGGTCCATGGCCCAGAAGGATTTTATTGATAACGACTGCGAGAGTAAGGTCGGGGTGAGAGTTTAAAATTGGGAAAGATTCACTTTTAAAACTCACAACCACCAACTGCGGACCAAATTCCTAAATATGCAAAAACACTGGAACTGTGATTGCGACTGTTTGACTCTTTTTCTTGGGGATGATATCACACGTTCGCAGTTTTCCTTCCCTGCATATGATTAACAAAACAATTCATAATAAAGACAAGTTCATGAGAGAAATGGGTGTACTAACTACTAATTTTTTGAAAATATGTTGTTTATTTCACAATATTAGAACCCTGTGGCTGATATGTCTGTACGTCGACACATTTATCAAATAAAGTTATAGCTCGTGAACCCCCAGACAAAATGAATATTTGTCGCAAATTGTTTTCACACCATGTGGCTGTCTCAAACACCGTTTATGTTCAAGCATATGCGACGACATGTGTAACATTAACAAATCAGTCACTTTAAATCAATGTGATGCACACCTTGTTCCACCGGCTAAATATTCACAACACACAGTAGCACTCGATTCAACTTGGTGCAGTCTACGACGAGCAACCACATGTGGCGATTGCCACACACAAATCTATAACCTCCACCTCGAGGTCCACATGCCGACTGATGCTGAGCGACGCCGCCCGGCCAGCCACCCCACGTGCTCCCGTCTCGTCACTTCCTGCCCTCGTGCGTGCACGCGCCAATAGCTCAACTGCCGGGGATTTTTCCCCTACGTCATCAACTTCCCCATGTGAGCTGTTCTAACCGATTTGCCAACGTACAGCGCTCAGCCAATACATTTCTAAAACTTTACTTAAAATCAAAATAATTACACTACACATTAAACAAATATCTTCTTACGTTTTTATATTGGTATAAACGTCCTTTGTACTGTTTATCATAATCGTGCAATTTCTTATATCACAGATAAGTGATTTAACTGAATACTTCAAGATAAAATACACAAGGTTAATTGAAAATAAAATGAGAAATAGTTAATATATTATTTTTATAAACAAACATTGCCATGCTAGTTGTGTAACTGTCTTGTATTCATTGGTAATTTATTACTTTTCATTGTCAATTAAACATATTATGCCAGATGTGACTATATCAGCTAATGTATTGTTTATTTATCAACAGGCTATTTTGTAATGAGGGCCTTAAAGGTTCCTAACTGCATCGTATTACTTCAAATGCCAGTAGTATTAGAATATTTTATTTCACGTTGTGCACTGCACTGTGCCTGGCACTCGCCATTGTCCCTCTCTCCCCTCACCGGAAACGAAACTGGAAATCCGAAGTTGGAACAAGCCACCAACGTCGACCTGCTCGCTGGCCTCTCGTCAGCTACAAGCACACAGCAAATCTCAACGTGGAGAATTTCTGCCTTTGGCCTAACTATAAATGGTGTCACCCAACTGCGTACAAACATTGCTACCATAATTAATAAGATTAAAATTGTGTAACATTTAGTGCATTGGCATGGTCAATGTTTGCAGTGAACTTCATACTGTTTAATTATCAAATGCTATTAATTACCAGTATTTCTATTGGGCGGTACTCTTACACGACCGCGGAAGCCTTCGTTAACGAGTGAACTGTTTTTGCTTCAACACAGTGCAATTATGCTCTATTTACTTTATTCATGTACATTTTGTACTTCAACATCAGATGTGTTTATGGAATATTTGGGACTTTAATGATACAGATTTCAACAAACTCCGCACAAGCTGGAATAAGATTCACCTATCTGGAAACTTAAACTATCTTACTATATCAAATAACAGTAACTTAGCTCAGTAGTTAAGCTGAGTTACAAAATTTCTTCACATGCAGTAATTTTTGTTATTTTTCGTATATGGGAAGTCAGCAATTAGTATACGTTTTAAAATTCTGACATCCACTAAGGTTTCGAATTAGTAAAATTTATTGCACACATTTGAAAATGGCGACGTAATATGCCGAAGCTAGTCTTGCGCTTAATAGATACAGAAGTGACTGTTGGTTTAGGAGCATGTTAATCATATGTTTCGTAAATAGACATATATATTACCGTGTCTGTTCTTTCGGGTATGTTCGAATCCCGGCTAGATAAATATTTTCAACTGCGAAAATTCGATGCCACCCCAGTTAATTAGTATCCCTGGCTCCGGCCAATGAGAACTCGCTAGCTGTCAGCCAATGAGACGGTGCGTGTTCCTTAACCGGAGATTCGGGACGTACTAAAAAAATATTCTTGTTTAACCTATACCTAACCTTACTTTCAGTTAAAAAAAGTTATCTGTAGCGTAACATTAATAAGATTAGGTACAGGTTAAGCAAGAATTTTTTTTTTTAGTACGTTAGGGCGTGTATCACCTGAATCTCCGGTTAAGAAACAAGCAGCATCTCATTGGCTGACAGCTAGCGAGTTCTCATTGGTCGGAGCCAGGGATACTAATTAACTGGAATGGCTTAGAATTTTCGCTGTTCAAGCTTACCCATTTGCAGTTAATGACACGCATTCCGTGAATATAACACTAGACAGTTACAAAAACTAAAAATGTTTGTAAACCTATTGCACCCAACTGCTATTGTCATCAGTCCCTAGACTTACAAAGTCCTTAAACTAACTGAAACCAACCTAAGAGCAACACATACACATGCCCCAGAAAATAATCGAACGTCCGACGGCGAGCAACCTCGCGCTCAGCAGCAAGGCGCCTTAGACGGCCACTTCACCACGGAAGACAAATGCTTCCTGGCCGACAATAAGTAGATTAATAACATTATGTGCGCGCCCAAATGGGAGAATGTTTTGGACGAATGTCTTGATGACACGAACGATATCTTCATCTATGGGAGCAGGACGTAGGGAGTTGTCTGGATTGTGTAGCGACAGAGCGGATTCGGAGTTCAGGTTCGGTAGGAGGGGGGTTGGCAGTGCACTCGCCGAAGTAAGTACACTGCAGTCGGAATGCCGTAATTTTTCTTATAATCAGCTCGTGCCTAAACCGATATTAAGAACGAAAAAAGCCATTGGGAGTTTTACTTTGCAATTGTAAATGAAAACGAGATCTTTGTTTTCAGTTATGAAGCCGCAGCTCGGTTTATCACGGTCACCCAGGGCAGGCCCGTCCATATAGGCAAACTAGGCAGTTGCGGTGAGCGCGCATTTTTGAAATTAAAAGTATAAAAACGTATCTGCGGTCCACAATGACTCAAGGAAGACTTTGTCAACTGAACCAGAAACAGCAGACATAACTGATTTGAAGAGTGGAAATGCTAAAGGATGTAAGTGCCATTTCTAGACTTTCGGGTTTTTTTACTGCTAACCGATCTATGTCTTCGTGCCAATACTCTGTTAAGAGATTTATGTGCTCCAGTCATTCCTTGTAGTTGCTACTGACCCCAAGAGATTCCACTAGTCCTATGTCCAGATGGGCCTTCTCCGCTAATGGATCTATGTGCCACAGGCATTCGGGGCTAGCCGAACATCAGTCTGTACTCAAGGTTATGCCACAACACTATTGTTTTGCTTCCTGAAGCTGTTGCTTGCTATCTAAAATGATGTACCTGTTAATCATGATAATATGAACGCCAGTGACTTTAGTGGTGATGGATGTGTTGAGAACGTTACGTTCAGGAAGAAATAGGATATGGTAAGTTTAAATGGAACGTCGTACCTCACGCAGAAGAAGCAGAACAAGGAGGGAAATTGATGCAAAACAACCCTCATCTTTACACTAAACTTATAGTATGAAACAAGCCTACATTATCCAGTTGTAGCAGGTTGATGTACGTATTTTTCATTTGTTTCGTGTTTAGGTGTTCTGCAAGTGTAAGTACAGTTGATATGAAAACTCAGCTCTCAGCTCTTTGAAGAATACCATCAACTTGAGCTGAACCAACAAGGTAAATACCTGATGGGGTTTATAGAGATTTTTCTTACTCATAGACGACGCCATGGGACGTATAATATAGACGCAGAGAGGTAAAAGGCAGTCAACTCTCTGCTACACAATTCATAATGGGACAGGAGACCTCAAAAGAATATGCAAAGCTACATTTTTGAATACCTATAATATTTCTCCTACAAAAATGAAACAATTATTACGAAGAAAAAATCAGGTTCTGAAGTTTTCAAAGACACAGCTTTCTTTGATCAAAATAAGCAAACAACATCCTGGTATTGTGTCCTGCAAAAGAAGCTTTTGCGATCATTGTGATTGGAAGAATTTTCATTTCCTGAAAAGAGGCAAGACAATGAAAGACACTGCAGCTGTGGAATTGATAAAACTTCCAGCTACTGTTCCACTGGCACCAAATAAGAAAACGATTTTTCCACTATTATTGATTACGTAGACAAAACCAACAACGACTTTTTCCGACAGCTGTTACATCGATAAAGTCAATGTTGTCTCGTGGCACTTAGATCTATTAGGTATGACAAAACCTATTGCACTTACATCTTTCTGCATAAAACGCTACGTAACTGTTTGATTTTTCAACATAAGTAGAAAAACCGATTCAACATTTGTATAGCCATGTAAAGAGTTAATATGTGTTACGTTAGAAATAAATATCCATTTCTCACAGAGATGTGCAGTTTTTTTCGTTTCCTCAACAATTTCATTTTCGGCACTTAGCACCTTCAGCAATTCCACTCTTCATTATAGGAGATCGTCTGAGATTTTGCAAAAGCCAAGGTAAGAAAAATGAAATTTGTGTGACTCTTTGTATAATGAAGCTTATAATTGTATAAATTATTCTAAACTATCAACCAAAACCTTTTTAAATGACAAAATATAAACACGATTAAAAATAACATTGTTGTATAAATGTGTTCCATGCGTGTCATTTTAATGGACAAATATGTTTATGTAATGTATATGTTGTGATGATGTATTTGAATAAAACAAGGTGCAATGTTTGTTTTACATTGATGTTTTGTTGCGATTTTATTATATAAATGGGGCGCCATTAAAATAATGGCCGCAGAATGACCGCGCCAGGAGACAACGAGTGTCGGAGCGAAGTAAACCCGGGAAGCGCGCGCGCATCCAAAGTAGGGATGGCGGTTATCGCTGAAACAATCGGTTTTCGGTAATACCGGTTCTTTTCATCTCCAGTTTAACCGCACCGTAAAAATTGCTCAAGATAACCGGTTTTTTAAATAACCGGTTTTCGGTTTTTTATTCCTATTATTTGCAGTACAATTCGACCGAAACATATTTTGCGGCCGAAAGAGAAATCGTAATCATCGGTTCTTCTAGTTTCGGCCGAAACCGAAACTTACGATATTTACTTAAAATTTAGGTAAATTTACGTTATACGACAAATCACTAGTCTTTCCATATTTTGCAAGATCCCCTCACAATACTACGCCTTCTTGAGTGTGTGTAAGCCTAGCCAGGAGTCCGCAGAAGACGATATACGAAACATACAGATTTAATGGCCTAGTATTTCCATCCAGCAGTTGCGAATATTGAGCCAACGACTCTGTAAGATGGACTTGTGAGCCAGCGCATACGAATATCTCGTTATAAACAAAATATATATTTATAAGTTACAGTCAGTAAATAAACTTCAATCAGTGCTGCAGAAGTATTACGAAAAATAAAGTCACAGTTCCGACTAACAGTATGATTATTGTCAGTGTAAATTTACGCAAATTGAACTAGGAAAGCTCTGTACAACATGATCAAAGAATGTTCAAATGGGTGTGAGTTCTTATGAGACCTAACTGGTTAGGTCATCGGTCCCTGCCGGCCGCGGTGGCCGAGGGGACTGAGGCGCTCCAGTCACGGTCTGCACGGCCACTACGGTCGAGGCTTCGAATCTCCCCTCGGGCATGGATATTTGTGCCGTCCTAGTTCGTAAGTAGTTCATAAGTAGTTTGTAAGTTTAGGGACTGATGACCCCGTAGTTAAGTCCCATAAGCTATACAAACATTTGAACATCGGTCCCTAGACTTACAAACTACTTAATCTAACTCAAACTAACTTACGCTAAGGACAACATATACACCTACGACCGAGGGAGGAGGGAGGACTCGAACCTCCGACTGGAGCAGCCGCGCAGTCCGTAACATGGTGCCTCAGACCGCACGGCTAACTCGCGAGGCACCACTTGATCAATGTTACCTAAACCCATATTGGATATTAAAAAAGCCCCTCGCTTTCAAGGAATCAGATTAAGAAACTTGTTAGCATAACAGTGTGATAATAAATTAAAAGTTATTATTCCAACGAGGGGACTGAGGCGTTCCAGTCACGGTATGCACGGCCACTACGGTCGGGGGTTCGTATCCCCCCTCGGGCATGGCTATTTGTGCCGTCCTCAGTCTTAGCTAGTTCATAAGTAGTTTGTAAGCTTAGGGACTGATGACCCCGTAGTTAAGTCCCATAAGTTCTACAAGCATTTGAACATATTATTCCAAGATTACATAATAGGTATATGAATCGAATTTACCTTGTCTAACAAGGAACATTTTGGATGCTTTCTCCTTAAATGACACACATTGCACCTCACTGCTACCGTACTTCGTGAAGTACTTTCACACTCGGGACGGTGTCATTTAAGACACAACCGACGCAACCGACAGCAAGGAACTGCCGCATGACCAGACGTAGGTGGGTCTTGTACACTGCCGGTGCACGCGCGTCGTCTAATAGGCCACCCCACACGGCAACAGGCGCATCGATGCCCCAGTAGCTGCAGTAGCTCTTACGTTCTGATGTCACGCGCTTGTTTCGCGTTTCTGACTGCCGGGATTGTGCTGAAATGATCACTGGTCGCTTTTCTTAGTTACTGCGATGGCCTAATATTTCACAGCAGTGGAAATTTGAGGAATAGCCCTAAATATTAGGGCTCTTTTCTAAAGTTATTTACAAAAAACACATTTTGAACCACTACTACTGGAAGTAGTAGTACCGGTCTTTTTACCCGGTTCTTGGCAATAACTAAAAACAACTGGTTACAACCGACACCAAATAAATAAAAAAAAAACGGTTACTCAAAACTAAAATACCGGTGTCGGTTTTAACCGGTCGGTTTTTCCCATCCCTAATCCAAAGGAAACGAAAGCATTCAGTGCCGACTGCAGGGGTGGCCAAAGCCGCGCGGCGGTGCCGCGCGATGCGATCAGATCCGTTCCGGAGGGTCAGGGGGCGGGGGGAGACACCAGAAGGAGGTTGGCGATCTAATCCTGCGGTGGGCGCGGTGTTTCGGCCCAGCCGGGGAGAGGTCGCAATTGCGTTGCGCGGGCACTCCGACAGGCCGGGCGGGCGGCTCGCATTCGGACCTGGCGCTGGAGCCGCTATTAGCTGATCAATAGGTGGCCGCGCTCATCAAAGGCGCCGACGCGCGCCGGCCCTTTGATCAGCGCCGTCTGCCGCCGCCGGCCAGCCGGCCTCGTTCTCAGGCGTAGCCGCTCCTGGCACACTGGGATCTGTACCCGACGAGAAGAACGGGTACGGGAAGAGGTGAGAGAAATCGATGAGGCGATCTCCGCCCGCAGTCGCCGAGAGGCTAGAGATGTTCGGGATGAACAAGCCTAGAGTACGTAACACACTTTCCGACACAAATACACTAGACAGTGGCGTAACTAGGACTTGGCTTTGGGGGCGGGGGGGGGGGGATAGATCTGCTTGACGAACAAAATTTTAATCAGTTTCCAGACAGACTACCATCTACCACTCCCGTTGAAGAAACTAATTCACTTCCATCCAATGAAAGCTTATGGTAAAACACCCCAACCTTTACCTTTACCAGATTGCTGTTAGACGATTTCTTTTTCTTTTTCTCTCTCTCTCTCTCTCCCTCTCCTTGTTTCTTTTTTTAGGGGGGAGGGGTACTCGGGGGCATCTATCCCCCTCACCCTCCTCCCTTAGTTACGCCATTGACACTGGATCCAGAGAAACTGGTACACCTGCCTAATATCCTGTAGGATATTGCGCAGACGTGCCGCAACACGAAGTAGCATGGACTGGTCTAGTGCTGTTGACGTTTTTGAAAATATCGGGAGTACGATATGTCGATATTTAAAAAATATGAATATCGGACCGATATATACCGAAGAAAAATATCGATATATCGGACGTAAAATATTGAAAAATTGGCGTACAAAATTATAGGCTCCACGTTGTAAATATACTACTTGGCCGCGATAAATTGACGATTTTGCTCGTGCTGCCACAAGCAGCGAATATCGGCACTAGTTGAAAGTTATTCTTTTATTTACAAGTGCTGCCAACGTTACAATGGTCCTTGACGCGTAAGATTACTGTACACATTGTTAGAGTAACGGTTCCAACACTGCAGCAAGCTGCCTTCCCCTCACCCTTCACTCCCCGCAGCAGCCATAATGGAGCTCCCAGCAGCCACCGCGCAAATCGTCGAGTTATCGAGGCCAAACAGTACTACTGATTTTAGAGCTGTATGTTTATTTATTGATTAAGAGTTAGATATTCCACTCATAGCATGAATAAGGAAAACATTTAATGAAAAAATTTGTAAATTAATAATTGCACTTTTTTGCAGATGAAAAGCTTGTATTCGAACAGTGTGGTCGAATGTTGTGTTGTTAATTAACATCTATGTACATCATACAGTGTCAATGGGGAAGCTAGGTTTCGGTCTGTAAGGGGGATGGAGAGGGGGGGAGAAATCTGAGCTCATAGGGATTTTGTTTCTTTATGCCCCAAACTACACTTGACTTTATTATATAAGTATTTAGAAACGTAATGAAGAAGCGAGTGTAGTGCCGGATTGGGGGTTGCAGGGGTGCAGCCCCATTGACTCTCTCTGGCTTCGCCCCCGTGGCCGGCCGCGGTGGCCGAGGGGTCTGCGGCGCGCCAGTCACAGTCTGCACAGCCGCCACGGTCGCTGTTTCGACCCCTCCCCCCCCCCCCCCCGAGCATGGATGTTTGTGTCGTCTGTAGTATAAGGTAGTTCATAAGTAGTTTTTAAGTTTAGAGACTTATGACCCGGCAGTTAAGTCCCTTGAGCTTAACAAACATTTGAACATTTCGCCCTTGTGTCGATATATTTTATTCCAGTTAACCTATCATACCTTAGTATCTTTGTCATTGCCTACATGTACAAATGAACCTGATGTAGGAAAAATCAAAATATTTTAAACAGTGCAATCACTGCAAGAAAAATTTTCGAGTGCTCCATCCAGAATCCACATGTCTGGAATCTGACAGGTAGTTGGACTATTCGAAAAAAGGATATTAGGTTTCAGATACACATTTATCATTCCAGAACACCGTAAGTTGACTTTCATATTTTCATATTGCTTCCGACGCAAGCGAAATTGCAGTTTGTGTTGGTAGCCCTGCGAGAAAGACAGGCCCAGTGCAGACGTCATGTCACATATGCAAGGTAGTTCCGAGCCGGCGCGATCGCTAGCTCAGTGGCTGGCCGCTATGAGGCAGTGGGCTGTGCACCAGAAAAATTTACATATTCACCGAAAATTGCGAAAAAAATTTAATGTTAAATTAAAAAATATCGCCACCCGATATTTGAATTTTGATATCGATATTGCGACAAAAATATTTCGATATTTTTTTGAAAAATATCGATATATCGAGTTATTTATATTTTATTGACAGCCCTAGACTGGACTGATGTCACAAGTAGAGTTGGTGGGAATTGACAAAATGCATCTTGCAGGGGTGTCCATTAAACTGTAAAATTACGATAGGATGCATATCTGTTCTGAATAACACGTTGCAAGACATGCCAGATATGCTGAATAATGTTCATGCTTTAGGGGATGTGTTGGTCATGAGAGTGTTCCTAGAGCTACTCTGTAACAATTAAGGTCTTGTGGGGTGTCGCATTGTCCTTCTGGAAATGCCCAAATCCCTCGGAATGCACAATGGACATGAATGAGTGCAGGTGATCAGCCAGGATGCGTATGCACATGCCACCCGCCAAGAGTCGTATCTGGACTATCAGGGGTCCAATATCACGGCTGCTGCGAACACCCGACACCTTTACAGTCCTTGTCGAACAGTGTCCTGCAGGATCCGTTGGACTCGAGTTTGTCGAATTGGAAGTGAGACAACATGTTTCCGGTCATCATCAGTTCAATGTTACTGTTGACGAGCGCAAGCGGACCGTAAAGCTCGGTGTCGTGCTGTCAGCTAGGGTAGAAGATTGGGCCTTCTGCTCTGGGAAGTCCACATCGATGATGATCCGACGAATGGTTCGCACGCTGGCAGTGATGGCCCAGCAGTCATACCAGCAGTACGTTGCGGACGAGTTGCACTTAAGGTCGAGCGATACTTTTCATTCGTCATTGTCCGGACGCAGCAGTGTCGGAGCCGCGGCGGAATAGCCCTGCGCACTAAAGCCGTCGGCACACGGAGCGTGTGTCTGAACGAGTGTGGTCGGCGTGCCGAGTCCAACGTGCGGCTGAATGCTCAGAGACGGCGCGATTTGTGCATACCGGACCAGAGTTGCCTGGTTTTTCTATTGCTCTGTCGCCAAATTTTAAACAAAACATAGCCAAAATAGCCGGCCGCGGTGGCCAAGGGGACTGAGGCGCTCCAGTCACCGTCTGCAGGGCCACTACGGTCGGGGGTTCGAATCCCCCCTCATCCTAGTCGTAGTTAGTTCATAAGTAGTTTGTAAGTTTAGGGACTGATGACCCGGTAGTTAAGTCCCATAAACTATACAAACATTTGAACACTTGTAGCCAAAGTATCGCAATCGTTACATCAATAAAATGCCAAAATATAACCATCTTTTCATCAGTAAAAATATCCTAATATTGCAATCTTTAATCTGTTAACACTATTATGCTCTGGTGATTATGGCATGTTACTCGACAATAACAATCCTGAAATTCAGGGAGTAAGCTGGTTACTCAGTAAAAAGAAACACAAACTGTTGCACTCTCACATTTACAGACATCAGACTGAACTTTCCAAGGACACTCATACTTCACAGAAACATTTATCTGAGTCTATCCAAGAACTGAACCCAGACACACTGCCAACTGACAATGAAGGCAGTCAAAATATTGTCACATTGTAAATATAATAGAGAGACTCCGGAAATTCAGTAATATTTAACTATAACATTTATTGATTTTATAACTTATAAAAATTACAACACAAAACTGTTCAACAATCGTTCTATCAAACTTACACAATGGATGTTCTCATGCATAGGTTCGATTACCAATCACTTTCATCTTCTTAAAAACGAATATTTACAGATGTCAAATAAAGTTACTGAATGAAACTTTCACTCTGCAGCGGAGTGTGCGCTGATATGAAACTTCCTGGCAGATTAAAATTGTGTGCCGGAACCGGGACTCGAACCTGGGACCTTTGCCTTCCGCGGGCAAGCGCACTACCGACTGTGCTATCCCGACACGATTCACGATGCCGCCTCACAACTTTACAGGTTCGAGTCCCGGTTCCGGCACACAATTTTAATCTGCCAGGAAGTTTCATATCAGCGCACACTCCGCTGCAGAGTGAAAGTTTCATTCTGGAAACATCCCTTAGGCTGTGGCTAAGCCATGTCTCCACCATATCCTTTCTTCCGGGAGTGCTAGTCTTGCGTATTTGGAAGAGAGCTTCTGTGAAGTTTGGAAAGTAGGAGGCGAGGTACTGGCGGAAGTAAAGTTGTGAGGCGGCATCGTGAATCGTGTCGGGATAGAACAGTCGGTAGTGCGCTTGCCCGCGAAAGGCAAAGGTCCCAGGTTCGAGTCCCGGTTCCGACACACAATTTTAATCTGCCAGGAAGTTTCTAAGTTACTGAATCTTTCTAAGATTTCTTTAATACAAAAAAAATCATTACAACATTTTCAGTTGAGGTAATTTATAATAATGCACTAAGCATTTCATACTTTAAGGTGAGATGGATTTTAATTCGTAATAATGCGTCATTAAACACTGAAAAATTAGTCATGAGAATGGCTGGGAAATCACCGCGTGTTCTCCATCGTCAATTTATACTCAGTAAACCGCCGGCCGCAGTGGCCGAGTGGTCTGCGGCGCGCCAGAGTCTGCACGGCCGCTATGGTCGGGGGTAGAATCCCCCCTCGGGCATGGATGTTTGTATCGTCTTTAGTCTAAGGTAGTTCATAAGTAGTTTGTAAGTTTAGCGACTGATGACCCTACAGTTCAGTCCCTTGTGATTAACAAACATTTGAACATTTGAACTCTGTAAACCATTGTTAACCACTGTGAAGTGCGTAGCAAATGGCTCGCTTCACAGTAGCAGTTGTTACGAATTTCTGTTGTGTTGTCGTATGGAACGCGGAAAAAAAATACTGTTTAAATGCCTCCTTGCATGCTGTAATTTATATAATTTTATCCTCATGTTCTCAGCGGGAGCCATACATGCGGTGTTGTAGTATACTTCGAGGTATCATTTAAAGCCTGTTCTTGAACCATCGTAAGTAGGGTACATGAGGAAGTTTACGTCTGTCTTCAAGAGTCTGTAAGTTGAGTTCATTTACATCTCTGTGACACCCTCCTACACATCCATAATACTTGAAAACTTTGTGCTAACTTGTGTAGGTTAATTACATTTCCCCAGCATTCTACCGAAGTTTAGCCGGTATCATGGACGCAATGTCGAAAGAGTGATAGCTTTACATTTGTTGTATTTGAATTAAAATAAAATAGACATTAAGTCGCCTACCAATTCCTTTAAGCCGGCCGCGGTGGCCGAGAGGACTGAGGCGCTCCAGTCACGGTCTGCACGGCCATTACGTCGGGGGTTCGAATCGATATTTGTGCCGTCCTTAGTATTAGGTAGTTCGTAAGTAGTTTGTAAGTTTAGGGACTGATGACCCCGTAGTTAAGTCCCATAAGCTTAACAAACATTTGAACATTTGAATTCCTTTAATATCCAAATGTAATAGCCAGTCGCCAGACTGCCCCTGTACGGGACGTGTGCTTTAGCGAGCTACACGCGATCGCAGCGGGCTCCAGCGACAATTGTCGGCGATATCAGGTTCTGGGATCACACTGTTTACGAAATCAAAAGAGTGGAATTCCTGCTTTATCTCTATTAAATCGCTGATTTCCGCGCTTTTGCGCACGTTCATTATGTTCTGTGATATAGGCGTACATAAGTAACAACTAAATATCTATGAACAGAAGACTCTTATAAAAGTTGCATGTTATGTCAATAAGTGCAGTGAATTATAAACGTTTCGTGACAAACTGTGCGATACAAAATTAAAAAAGTCCTTCACACGAGGCAAACATTCTTGCAACGGTCTCGCTTCTTAGTAAAACTTAAAGGTTATTCTTCCACGGTCACTGTTACTACTCAGTAGAAAAATGTTAAAACGTGTAAAAAGCAATATGTGAGACAATAAAGTGCGTACTTTAAGTATGTGCAAACTGTCCTGTTCATAATAGAATATAACGTATTAACTCTTGCCAGGCAGGTAGTCAGTGCGTCCATTTTGGACATCGGCCTCCTGGCGTCTGATCTCCGTTCATTGTTGCGCCGTCGCGTACATCAGCGTTGGGATGTCGAGTGGCATAGCCTGTACTCACCCAACAAGCTTCGGGTAGTCAAGGATACCACGACCGCATGGCGTTCTTCCATGCTGGGCTCTCGCCGGGACTCCGTGGTGCTGTGTAGACTCCGTATTGGGCATACGTGGCTCACCTCGGACATCTCCATCGTGATGAAGCCCCGCCCCAGTGTCAGTGTGGCTCCCATTTGACAATAGTCTACATCCTAGTAGACTGCCCTGTTTTAATCGCCTGGCTTTTTATCAGATGTTTTACGTGACGATGCTTCAGCAGCAAATTCAGTTTTAAGTTTTATTCGAGCAGGGGTTTTTTTCTCAGTCTCTCTGACTGGACTTTCCCTTGTGCTGCCTTGTGGTTAACTTTTCCCTTTTTTTTAAATTTTTATTATTATTATTATTATTATTATTTTATTCCTATGTGCCGGCCGTGGAGGCCGAGGGGACTGAGGCGCTCCAGACACGTTCTGCACGGTCACTACGGTCGGAGGTTCGAATCCCCCTCGGGCATGGATATTTGTGCCGTCCTTAGTTGTAGCTACTTCATAAGTAGTTTGTAAGTTCAGGGATTGATGACCCCGTAGTTAAGTCCCATAAGCTTAACAAACACTTGAACTTGAACTTATTCCTATGGTCGGCCAACCACTACCATCGGCCTCTTTGTTGTAAGGTGTCTTTGTGTGATCGTCTCTTTTCGTTTAGTTTCTTGTCCATTTTGTTGATGTTTTATTGACCCAGTGGGATTCCCCTCCCACTTTACAAACTTAATCTCTGGGCGCATTTATTAGACGTCCGCGCTTTTATTTTTGACACTTAAACAACCAAATAACAACAACGTACTAACTCATCACAGAATGCGCCTTATGTTTACATAGCATCCAATATTATGCAATATACTTCTATGAAATTTATTGGAGAGTCCGAGAGGAATGTTCAGTCACGGTCTGCCGTGGAGGACAGTAATGCGTTAGAGTAACACCATCACAGTTGCACACAATAATCACCATAACCTTCACTTCACGAATTTCGCGGCGACCCATAATGACGCCATTTGTTGGGCTGGCGTTTTAGTTTTGGCTCGTACGAAGTGGCCCACGACTCATCCAGTGTTACGATACGGCGTAAGAAAGGCTCTCCTTCGCGCTAATATTGCTGTAAGTGCGTCTGAGCAGCGTCATGACGTATCCATTTCTGTATTTCCTTAAATTCATGCGGAAACCATCGTGATGCAAATCTCCTTAATCCCAGGCACATTCAACTTTGATCCAACTCCATTGTTCCTGTTTCGAAAACATAATGACACCGTATGTTACACCGCTCGCCCACAAGTGAATGTTATCCTCGACGCCTGTGACGTGGGACGGACGAGTCCATTTGCTCAGAGGTGAGGTCGGTATGTCAACAAAGTGTGCTATCAGCGACAGTAGTAGATTCCATTGCATAGTGTCTTCAGAGCACTTTTGCCACTATTTAAGTTCCAGCCATCGTATTTCACAGCAACGTGTGAAAAATAATTAAATTGTGTACGGCTTGTTTTTTACAAAATCGACTGAGAAATATTGTTGAACTAAAAATATTCTTTCTCATCTACGAAAATTATACATCTAAAAAATACGTTCATAAAAGATGTGTCGTAGTGTTATAAAGGGTGTTACAAAAAGGTACGGCCAAACTTTCAGGAAACATTTCTCACACACAACGAAAGAAAATATGTTATGTGGACATTTCCATGTTAGAGCTCATTTTATTAGTTCTCTTCAAATCACATTAATCATGGAATGGAAACACACAGCAACAGAACGTACCAGCGTGACTTCAAACACTTTGTTACAGGAAATGTTCAAAATGTCCACCGTTAGCGAGGATATATGCATCCACCCTCGATCGCATGGAATCCCTTATGCGCTGATGCAACCCTGGAGAGTGGCGTATTCTATCACAGCAGACCACAATACGAGCACGAAGAGTATCTACATTCGGTACCGGGGTTGCGCAGACAAGAGCTTTCAAAAGTCTCCATAAATAAAAGTCAAGAGAGTTGAGTCAGGGGAGCGTGGAGGCCATGGAGATGGAATTGGTCCGCCTCTACCAATCCATCGGTCACCGAATCTGTTGTTGAGAAGCTTACGAACACGTCGACTGAAATGTGCGGGAGCTCGATCGTCCATGAACCACATGTTGTGTCGTACTTGTAAAGGCACATGTTCCAGCAGCACAGACAGAGTATCCCGTATGAAATCATGATACCGTGCTCCAGTGAGCATAGGTGGAAGAACTTGAGGCCCAATCAAGACATCACCAACATTTCCTGCCCAAACGTTCACAGAAGATCTTTGTTGATGACGCGAATCGAGGAAGTACAGTACATACTAACGAAACGATTGGGTATTTTGACAATAGTCTGCAGGAATTATTTCAATTTAGATTTAAAGAGAAATACTAAAATGAGCTCTATCATGGAAATTAAGCGTTTCTGGACACATGTTCACATAACATATTTTCTTTCTTTGTGTGTGAGGAATTTTTCCTGAAAGTTTGGCCGTACCTTTTTGTAACACCCTGTATAACCTTGAAGTGTTTGTAATGCATGAAAATCGGAGGAGTTTGATGTTTAACACAAGGATGGTAATAGATAAACTTTAAGTAGTCCTATGCACACGACAATCTTAAGATTAAGTGAAAACAATGAATATAAAAAAAAGGAATTAGATTAGTTGTTTAATTTGTCTAGGAGTTATTCGACAGAATAAAAGGAGTACGCCATGAGGTAACTCTAATTAGATTTGAAAGTGCGTGGGTTAGTACTAAGATTCTTGAGTTCTTGGGACAGCTTATTGAAAATGAATGCTGCAGAATACTGTACAAGTGTCAATGTGGCGTGATGTAATGGAGATTCGATATTTGTCTAGTATTCAACGAGTGAAAGCTGCTAACAAGTGGGGCTAAGCTGATATTATTAACAACAAACGACATTAAAGAAAATACGTATTGTGACGCCAGTATCAGAATTCTCAGACTACTGAAAAGGAGTCGACATGAGGTTGATGAACTTACACCACATGTTGCTCGAACCATCCGTTTCTGAGCCAAAAATATTCTTTTTGAATCTGTCGAGTTACTCCAAAAAATAACGCCGTACGTCATAAGTCAATGAAAGGTTACTTTTCGTGTTGAAAAATGACTTACTTCAGATATTGTTAAATGTCATTCAGTGTTGGTACAAAATTGCAACTTCCTCCTAATTGTTGATCAAGAGCCGGAGGCGGTGGCCGAGGGGACTGAGGCGCTCCACTCACGGTCGACACGGCCACTACGGTCGGGGGTTCGAATCCCCCCTCGGGCATGGATATTTGTGCCGTCCTAGTTCGTAGGTAGTTCAAAAGTAGTTCGTAAGTTTAGGGACTGATGACCCCGTAGTTATGTCCCCTAAGCTATACAAACGTTTGAACGTTTTTTGTTGATCAAGAGTAATGTGCACCGAAAGCAAGGTATGAAAATGGAGCCTGTTCACGTCCAGGTCCTCTAAAAATGGAAATTTTCACAAGTATGAGATATGAACATTGTAACTAAAAACTGGATCTCCATAATGGCGACAACAAACACAATCGTTGATTTCGCATGTGAATTATCATTGTTTGGACCGAGGTACTAGATTACAGCTAAAATTCGTTTGTGGTAGACGTCAGCTTGTCAAAAAATGACACTTCCAGTTAAATATCCGTCTCTGGTGCTTCTTTGAGTGCCGGATATTGATAATGGCGCTCCCCCCCCCTCCCCGCTCGGTGTTCAAAGAGAGTAGCGCCGAGGGAAAGAGTCCCGGTTTGCCCCTCCCCCCTTTAGATATATTTACGTTAAAATATCTGCAGAATGTCTTACCTCCACTTGTTTCCAATTGCTTCAACTCGACCCGAGGCGTCGGCCTACCAAGCTTCTGTATTTCACACTTTTGTTTCTAGGTTAAGGCTGAGTAATTTGTTTCTAAAAGATACTGAGTGTTTTACATTTTCCTTTGATAATAAACACCAAGAATATATTTACATGCACATGAACACTAAAATACAGCAAGTAACTGATTACACTGTGAAGTGACTCTTAGAAAATTAATCTATTTGGATGAAGAGAGAAGCTACCTTCGGGTCACGTGACACTGTCAGCAGCACCCCCTCCTAACCTCACGCATACCCAAAGGCTGCTCTTCCCCACATCTTTTCAATCTGTATAAATGTCATTTAAACTAAAAATCTCAATACATTTGCTACAACGTCCAAAGATATGTGGCAAGTAACAATACAAAAGTCTTTCTTGTACGGGTATCTGTTAAAATGAAGATTGGGTTTAAAAAATATTGCTTGCAGTTTGTCTCCAACCCTCTATCTTCGACGGCGCAACGCGATGCCGCTAACCACACGGCTATTCTTGCTAGCTGGATAGTAGTGACTTGATTATTATTCATTATTGGATCTTCTGAAGGCTTTCACAGTTGATGCGTCTTTAATGTATAGTAATATTTCACCAAATGTGATGTGTTTTTGATGAATCTTCAATGTTCCAAAAACAAATATGAAGGTCGGTTGTTTCTTAATGGAGGATTTGCCGACACGCAAGGCGAGGTGCGCATTAGCTCTATTGTCTTTCTTCGGGACCATTCGTGCATAACCGCCAGAGCTCGAGTAGCCAAGAGCTGGCATCTCTACCAGCTCCAACGTCAATGTTAAAAGCGGCGATTCCCCTCGCTCGTCCCTGCCGCGGGAGCGCCCATATGCTGCCTTCAGGGGGTTCAGATGGGAATTTGAACCTTAGCCGCGCATGCGTATTGCAACGCTACGGTCACTGTCGCCTATATTAGGCGGCCGCGCTAGGACTAGTATCGTGCTGTCTCCGCGAGATACAAGTTTCTAATGCAATGAAAGTGTCTTGAACGTGCATGTCAAATGATCTCATAGAACAACTAAATAATGTTTAAAAACACTTTTTATTTTATTTATTTATTTATTTACTTTTTTCACGACAAGCTTTTTCCGGGGTTTCACTGGACCGGCAAACACATGGGACGCGCCGCCACTGGTCTCTCGCGACCTCCTCTAGGGTGTTACCTTCCACAACATTCTAATCTTCTATATACACCTCCGTGTTGGCCGCCACAAAACGACTACTTCCGAGAATATGCTGCAAGGTGCGTAAAAAAGTGACGGTCGTGATTAATCACTCGGTGTGTCTGTGGCAGCTGCGCTCGGCATTAATATCGGAAGAAGTGCTGGCGCGCCAGCTGCGGTAATTGGCGCCAGTGGGCGGGGGCGGGCCATCGCTCTTCATTTCACTGTCCGTTAGGCGCGCGCTGGCGCCAGACACCTGGCGCCAGTCGCGGCACTCCTCGCGACACGCACGATGAGTCGCGCCACCTGTCGCCCGTCGCCGTCACTCAAGAAGAGCAGCGAGTCTGCTCAGCACAGCGCCGTGCTCACACGTCAGCGGGGAGTGCCGAACTCGGAGTGGCAGGCGTTAATTGACACCCATTCCCCTGTCAACACGACAGGAATCTTCCGAATGAGGTCGGATTAATACGCGTATCTCATACTTCTGAAATGGAGCAAGTTGCCACTCGCGCGTACCTCGTGCAATATGCTGACGTGGCCCCTTCTTTCTCTGTCCCCATCCAGGGGACCATCCAGGCAAACCTCGCCTCACTCTGATGCCGATTGTCAGTAGCGAAAACACTACATATGCAGGGTGAGACAGCTAAGTCACAACACCCCTTGTATCTCTCCAACCGTAATAGATACAAAGATGTCGCTTGGAGAGTGAATTGCAGGAACAGGGGATACTTGAATAAGCATTTTTCATGTTTGTGCTATTTTTTATCACAGAGATATGGAACCCTATTTTCAATTTTAGCGTAACATGATGGGCTTAAAAAAGACGGTTTGAAATATGTGTATATCATAATATTTCGGCGAATAGTTTTTTAGACACAAATATGTTCTCGTATCGTATTCGTGCTTCGAAGCGGCGTTGTCCAATACGATCTTTTCTGCTGACCACTGAGGAACTTAAGAGGGAAGGCGTTGTTTTCCTCCTCCGCGACAACGCCGCAAGGCGACTACAAATTCACATCAGAGCATAGGGAAAGAAGTTTGAGCACATGCTTCAGTAAAGTTTTGTATCATCTATAGTATATATTCTGCATCTCTGTGTGTATTTGCTTCGAATTGTGAACAATAGTAAATATTTTCAAATAAAAAAAAAAAAATACGTACGAAATAATTGTGAACAATAATGGGCTCTACATTTAAATTTGTATTTCTGTTACTTAAAATGTATTAACATCTTGTAGTATGTTGTACGTTGTTAATTATCTTGCTATCACAGTTATCAAATAACTTAATAATATTTGCGTGACATCATCAGTTAATTTATCGAAAAATATCGCAGTATGTATTACTATTGTCGGGTAAATGGGCGTGTTTGTATAACGACGGACTCGCGACGTTTACCATGTACTCTACATAACAGGAAAGGTCGCATTGGAGAACGGCGCTTCAGAGCACGAATATAGTACGGGAAAATGTCTGTGCTAAAAAATTATTCGCCTAAATGTTATGATAGACACATATTTGAAACCTTATTATAAAGCCAATCATGTTAAGCTAAAATTTAACATAAGGTTCCATATTAAAAAAATAAATACATAAAATAAAAAAAATTAAAAACCTAGATGACCTCATATCTCTGTAATAACAAATAGCACATACCTGAAATGTGATGTATTCAAGTAGCTCCTGTCCCTGCAATTCACTGTCCAAACGGCATATCTATATATATATTACGGTTGGAGACGTACAAGGGGTGTAATGACTTAGCTGCGTATATACTGGCGGGGGAGGGGGAGATTAATGAAATGATAAGTAATTTTAAGTAGATACCTCATGACGTTTTTATCAGTTATGCTGCTCATATTCAGAGGATAATTTGCACTGGAACCCCTTTTTACTGTACCGAAATTGATGATATTAAACCGTAATAATTTAGCTTTTCTTCTTTATATCAATCTAACTGAATTTATCGAACGAGGCTTTGAAAGGAAAAATGTAACGGGACTAGCTAAAGATGACGTAACAGCCGCATATGCTACTACTAATCACAGAAAACGATTCTGCAAACTGTATACCATGTTGGGCGATTACAAACTGGTAAGAGTGGTAGAATCCATGCTTTAAGAAAGGTTTTATGTGTCACTGCATGGGAGAAGGCGCAGATGGAGAGATCAAAAGAATTGCCTTGCACAGGGAAGTGTGCTGGCACCAGTTCTATATAATATATTCACTATCAAATAATAACTGAAGGTACGAGACACTTCCTCTACGCTGATGACGAGGCCATTGCTGTGCATTCTCGAAGCTGCCAGGATATTGAGGAAAAACTGGAGAAAGCACTTGAGGACATATCTGAATAACATAGAGAGATCTGCCTAAAGCCAAACCGTGAAACGACGCAAGTAGGGTAAGGTGGTACAAATTCGATATAGGTAAAATTCCCATCAACGTACAGTTTCGCCCCATTTCTCAGTCTCGCAGTGTTGGTAGCACTTGCCTTTGTGTGGCGTTGTAATGCAGCAGATTTCTACAGCTCCTCCTGTATTTTCCAAGAATATTCCACCTTAAGTTACGGAGATATAAGTTTTTTCCTGTTAAGAGGCATGTGAAGCTACTTAGTCGAACGTGCTGTTCTAAATTTTCTAGTTTCCACGCGCTCGCAAATTCTATGGTATGCAATGCTTGGTACACGAAGTATGCCTTGTTGCCCTAGGGAAAAAGTATTTTTTATGTGGAAGATGCCAGTGATCAAAATTATACCAGGAAGTGATCACAATTGAGTAGCATCGTTTCAAATCGTATAATGTTCAAAAAGGTACATTTTACAGGAGAAGCAAAAAACTGATTACTCATAACCTGAGGAGCATTTCACAAATTTTAAAATTTTACAGTTGTGTTATAGATGTACTTCTAGGTAAGTGAAAAGTAAAATAAATTTCCTGTTGAGTTCCTCAAATTTAAAGAAAATGTCCTGTGCTTTGATATGACGATTTTAAATATGTCTTGCCAAAAACTGCAGCAACCGTACTATATTTACAATAATTGTAAAAACAGCCCAACAAGTTGCACTTTTTAGATACTTGACCATTTAGTCCCCAACTAAGGGTGCCTTCATCAGAAGATTAAAATTATCACATTCTCATTAGTTTACGTCTCATGTAATAATTTTAATCTTCTGACGAAGGCACCCTCAGTTGGTGCCGAAATCTAGATCAGGTAACCAAAAAGTGCAACTTTTTGGCAGTTTTTACAATTATTGTATGCTTTCATCCAATAATTTGTAAAATATACAAATAAAAACGACTACTGTGGTAAATATATAAGTAAATATTTATTTCTGTTTCATTATAGAATAACATTAACTACTTCAGATTTAAGTTGATGTGTGTTTGGTTTTCTTTGTCCTCTTTCGGTTCCCGTTGAATTATTACCAATAGCAATTTCTTCCTCCATAATCGAAAAACTATTCTCTTACACAAAGTTCACAATATAACTGTGATTATTGAATGCATAGCATTGTTGAAAATAGGGCGCCAGCTGTCAGCATAGTCAACAGAACAAAGTGACAATACTGCAACACGCTGAACACAATATGATTTGAAACACACGCTGCAGTAAACTGATTACGATTTGAAACAACAGCTACGTTACAGACGCAATTTACGCTGTTAGTGAATCCAATTTGCTACATTCCGAATGCTCCTCAATTACACCTACTGTGGTACATTTTCGACCAATTTTTCTCGATTCTGTGACTTTTTTTGTATTTATACCAGCATTTTAACTGTCTAATATTAGTATTACATATTTATTAAACATCCAAGAAGAAGTGCCATAGTTGAAATTATTTCTTTTCTCGATATATTTCCAGTTGGAATAACATTTACCCGAAATGATCGCAATTGTACCATTTTACCCTGTGTGCATTCCACTTAAATAAAAAAATAAAAATAAATAAATAAATAAATAAAATATAAAAAAGACACAGAACTCTGCAAATCATATGGGAAGAAAGCACCTTGAAGCATAAAAACACCGCTAAATACCTTGGTGTAATATTGGACAGATCACTAATGTACTACATACATCACTGCCTCAACACCACACAGAAAGTAGGCTCAAGGAATGGTCTGCTTTCCTAAGGGTAAGTAGCAATCATTTGTTTGTCGACGCTGAGGAGTATGGGGAGCTATCGTCATTGATTGATTGAGTGAATGTATGGCATACTTAAATAGTGGAAACCATTTATTCACAACTGAAACAAAAGCCGTACAGGTTTGCACCTGTTACTGGCGTTCAAAGTAATCACCAGGGTTGTGCAGAACCCATTGCCAGCGATGTGGGTGGCGTAGTGTAGCATTAGCAGAACCTGTCCTGTTGATGGTTCGAATCTCTGGAACAGTTCTGAAGCGAATGCTTCGAAGTGGTTCCTTCATCTTCGAAATCAAATCAAAGTCACAGAAATGGAAATGAGCGTATGGCATTCTTGGCCTGGAGATCCCTTACAGGATTGTTCGGCCGCCTGAGTGTAAGTCTTTCTATTTGACTCCACGTGGGCGTCTTACGTGCCAATGATGATAAGATGATGATGATTAGGACAACACACAACACCCAGTCCCCTGCCGGGAATTGAACCCGGGCATCCTGTGTGGTAGTCAGCGACGCTTCCACTGAGCTACGGAGGAAAGTCACAGACTTAAGTACGGGGAGTGTGGTGGATCGTACAGTACTTCACAGTCCCATCGACCGAACAGAGCAGCTATATCTTGTGCTGTATGCGCCCTAGAGTTTTTGTGCAAAATGATTGGGGGGTGGGGGGAGGGGAAGTTGCGCAGAAAGTGTTGCCGCTTCTTTCGAAGGTCGCAGATCATGCTCCAAAAACGACGTGCCCGATCCCTGTTTTCCACGGATTGCCGACCTTCGTTGAAGGCTTTTACCCACCGTGCCACTGGTCTGTATGGCAATGCCGATTCACCGCACGCCTCTAGAAGAGCTTGATTCCACTGTCCTCACTACGTTTCCCTCGATTTTGCGCACGTGGGACGGTGAGTCAATTTTCTCGGAGATGAGGTAGGTATGTCAACAACGTGTACTATCAGCGACAGTAGTAGATTCCATTGCATAGTGTCTCCACAGAAGTGTTACCATTATTTAAGTCCAACCCAATTACATATATATGGAAGCAATGGAAGCTTGCTCTAAAAATTGTAAGTTATGCAGATGAGTAGATGATAGAATTAAATAACATTGGTAGTGTATGCGTTAACACAATCACAGTGACATGAAAATGAATGAGTTCATAAGGACGGTAGTGGCGACGAATTCATCCTATTGGAAGAATGTTAGAGAAATGTGTTTTTAAGTGAGACCCTTTCTTGATTACTGACCCTTTCTTGAGTATTGAAATATTGTATGGAATCTCTACAAGGTAGTATGTAGGTACATAAATTCGTGATTAACTGCACTAATTTTGCCGTTTTTAGTGTGCTCCATGCATCACACACAGTGCCTGCACTTCCACATTGGCAGAAGCATATATAGGCGTGACACGCAGTCGCCTGCCGAAGCCTTTAGGGGAGTCAGGACATCAATGGGCCGACTCGAAGCAAGACAGGCAGTACATGACTTGTAATTTCCACTGTCTGTACTTTTACTAATAAATTCAAAAACATCTTTCAGTATGACCGGTAAGTTTTCAGAAGTCACACTCATAGTGTAGTGTGACCGTGTTTTCTTATCTTATTTAGAGCGACTAAATAATTATTTGTAAAAACTTATAACTTGTATCACTCGATATCAATGCAAATACCAGAGGACCAGCTATGCTGTTCCTCCACACTCTGACACTCTGATGTCTTCGTTTGTATTGTAGACAGATTTTTGTTATTACGAAATCACTCAGCAAAACTGTAGGTACTAATTGTAAAATAATTGAGTACTCGAATCAGTTATAGAAATTACAATGTGGTTTATTTCCCACAGACACAAACTAGACACTACATACATCCATGTCTAGTCCGTAGCCTTACAGTCAGCTCAACAATATAAAGAGTTAAAACAAAAACCAATCTATTTAACATAAAAAATTATAACATAACACTTCCATACTTTTTATATTCTTCTTTAAGATATATTGTCCATGCAACGTCTCTCTTTCAAACATAGTCTCTGCCACTTGTTTCTGACAGGCTGTTCAATACCTAAACAGAAAAGTGATCTGGGGCAGTATTTGATCTCTCACCTGATAATTATCTGTTTTGGTCATCTGACATCGATACAGGCAGATATGTAGTGTAAATAGTTGCCGTACAATTGCAGTGGGAGTTTTAAAACAAAATAAAATAATTTTTATTTACATGCAAAATTTCATCTTCTTTCACTTACTGTTGCCTGCATTTGTTGCTAAAAGTACACTTTTCTTCATAAGTAAGAGAGATTCTTCCATGAGTTTCACAAAGCATACAAACCATGCTTACGGGTATATGATACTCTAGAATATAATTTATGGAAAAAAATGAATGAGCTGTTACATATCAACCTTATGTTAAGAAAAAACTAAAATTTTATACCTAACAAACTTAATTTTTACCCCAGTTTTTGGTATACTTTGAACATTCTAGAGTTTCATACACCTGTAAGTTTGTTTGTATGTTGTGCAAAATTCATCGACGAATCTGTCTTATTTATGGAGAAAAGTGTACCTATTGCATCAAATGAAGCTGATTTTAAGTGAAAAAATTATGAAATTTCACACGTAAATAAAAATTATTTTGTAATGTTTTAGAGTGTCCTCTTCCTGATCATGTGGACAAAGTTTTATAAATTTATTTGTATTAGTATAGACAGTCTAAATTAAAATGTCCCGTCCTGCCTCTCCTGCTCCAACTCGGCCCGTTTAATGTGACATCAGTAGAGCGATAGAGTACGCGCTGGAGCCACCGTTCGCGTTGTCAGGTCACGAGCGACGGCGACAGCCAAATCCGCAGTTAAGTGGGAGGAAACGAATTGTTGGCGCATAGCTGGCCGTGGCGTGGCAGCCGACGTGTAGGTGTTTCGCGCGCGCCGATTTATGCGGGCGGCGTCCAAAACACGGCGGCCGTGCGCGTGGCACGTGCCCGGAATAGAACCGGCGGCCCGCAGACACGGCAACCCGCGCTTCAGACACCCACTGCCGCTGTGAGGCCGGCCCTGGCGTTTACAGACGCCGCCACTCGCCCACTGCATTCACCGTCGAACTTATCCCAACCCCGAAACAAGTGGAAGTTTTAACGGGAAAGATCTTATATGGAAGCTCGCTTTTAATGCATTTTCTTTTCGTGTTCCTCTCTGTTGGCGAGATGAACTTCGACGCAAAATACAGCACGGCTGTCGAAGGGAAAAGACGCAGTATCCTGCCAGTATTTGTGATCACACAGAATAACATCGAAAGCTAAATGAAACGCATGACCTATTGAAGAAGGTAAGCAGAATCACCAGAGAGTTAAAACCGCGCACGTGGATGACAGAAGATGTAGATGGTAGTATTATTAGTGACAAGCAGTCAGCAATTGCTAGGTAGAAACAATACTGTGTGAAACACCGTACTGCAAAGGAATCAAATTCGAGGAAAATGATGTTTGTATAGAATCAAAGAAAGAACCTGATATTATGAACAGTGAAGTCGAAAATGACATCGAGCATTTGAAAAACCACAAATCCCCAGATACAGACGGTATTTCCGCAGAAAAGATAATTGCGATGGGAGAGGAAGGTATGCATTTTCTACATTGAATATGTTATACGGTGCTGAAAACGGGAATATGGCCCAATGGAAGAAGTAAGGAAGTTTTGACTACGTCTTATTAAAGGATCAATTAGGGATTGTTCCACATATAGGACCAAAGCATTAATATCACATGCTAGTAAACTCATTCTACTTGTAATGAATCAACGCCTTAAAAGTTCTCTTCAGCCGGCCGCGGTGGCCGAGGAGACCTGTTGATGAAGAAGCCAACAAGACAATTTGATTATTTTCTAAGCGTCAGTTTCATTTCTTAATCAATAAGAAGTTACCCTTCATTTGTCAATGAACACACAAATATCAAAGCTACAGAAGCTAGCCGGAGAAGGCGATTTTGGCGAGCGGATGGACGGGTTGTAGGAAAGGAAGGAGACCCGAAAAAAAAAGAAAAAAAAAAGAAAGAAAAAAAGGAAAGATAACAACAACAAAAAAAAGAGAAAAAAAAAGGAGACTGAGGCGCTCCAGTCACGGTCTGCACGGCCGCTACGGTCGAGGGTTCGAATCCCCCCTCGGGCATGGATATTTGTGCCGTGCTTAGGATAAGCTAGTTGATAAGTAGATTGTAGGTTTAGGGACTGATGACCCCGTAGTTAACTCCCATAAGCTCTACAAACATTTGAACATTTTTTTAGTTCCCTTCAGTTTCATATTTCTGCAGAACCAACAGGTTTTGTGTCAGATAAAGGCACTCGAGAGGTAGTCTTGAATTTATGTTAGGTAACAGAAGAATTTCATGAGTTCTGTGTTCCCTTCCTACATTACAAAAAGGCCTTTGATTCTGTCATGTGGGACAAGTTGTGCCACGTGTTCGACGAGTATGGGATTCGAAAACACCTGATATCCTTACAAAAAGGTCTGTATAACAGCCATAACGCAACCATAATACTCGGAATTTTTCGATGAGACAAATCGCGTTAGAGAAGATTGCATTCAGTCAGAGTATGTAATCAGGAAAGCGCTGGATGGCTGAAACGGAGGGATTTCAATTGTCGACAGAAAAATCTACAATTTGCGCTTAACAGATCATACTACACCCATAACAGGAACTGAGAAAGAACTTGGCGATCTGCTCTCAAGAGTGAAAGCACATTAGTCTGTATATTGGTCTAGAGATAACCATGAAAAAAAAAAAAAAAAAAAAAAAAAAAAAACTGATGGTTACAAATCGCCAAGGCAAGGATCGAAACTAGTTTACAGGATGTTTAAAGGATCTGGAGATAGTGAATGATTATTATACTAGGCTCTCTGATCAACTGCAAAGTGTGACAAAGGCATAAGGCGACGAATCATTATTTGCCGAGCTGCAATGGACAAATTCGCCACGATCTGGCAGAATCTGGCAAAATCCAAGACAACAAATATGCGCCTGGTGGAAGCGTTGTTCTTTCCTGTATCCTTATACGGATGCTATACTTGGACCGCCAAGGCAGTGATAAGAGCCGCATCGATGCGTTCAAGATATGTGGTCTTGTCGGAAGGTGCTGCGGGTACCATGGACACATAGAGGAACAAATGCTTCTATAATAGAAGAACTTCAGATCACAAGAAAGTTATGTTCTCCAGTCAGTCAAAAATACCTTCAATTCCTTCGGCACATGTTGAGGAGGAAAGGGGATAATTTAGATCAGACCATCTTGCGGGAAAAATTGAAGGCAGAAGACCACGAGGGAGAGCAGCAAGCAGATGGTTGGATCCAGCGAAGATGACGAGCGTACCTCTTCACATCATATTAAGAAAGCCTGAAGATCGTTGTGGATGAAGACATCAGACTGAAGTTCAACTATCTAAGAATGAATGAGGAAATGAGCTCACGGCGCTCAGCAATAAGTAAAACGACTAGTGATGATATTGTTGGCAAGAGTAGAGCTACGGTGTTGTTTATTAATTTCTGTGCTACTGAATGTTGCACTTGAGCTGTATGAGTGGCCATCGATAGATGTTCATATTTATTTTTTTGGCTGCTTCGAAATGTTACTAGCACATAACAAAATATTTTTGTATCCAGTTCCCATTGCAGCCTATTACATTGCATACTGACACAAAATTGAAAACAAGAAGTAAGAAATCAAATCTTTCTTACATACAAATTTATGGAAATACGGGTATGAGGTCCGCCTGATATGCAAAACACTGTTTTAATTTGACACCCAAATTAGTTTCAGCACCTCTGTGCCACCATCAGTGGGCTTTATATTTATTTCATGCTTTGAAAAACAAATTACTTTATTTTACTATTGTGCTAGTTGTAAATTTAGGCCTAAAAAGTCGTCAGTCTTATTTTGGTTTTTTACCTTAATTTACATTTTGTGGTCATGTGGGACCCTTTTTATATACTTATTAAGTGGTAGCGTTGTCATCTGCAACCAAAATTCTCTCTTTTAACAAATTTTTAGGTTTTTTAAATCGCTACTTATGGTGCAAAAATGTAATTTTGGCATCTGTGGATATTTTTATCGTCTGTTTATTCTCTATTACTTACGGTTTCTTTTGTTATATACTTCTTCTTCCGCCCTGTTTCGCATACCACACATGTAATACACATATTTTGTGGACTTTTTTAATCACAACCACTTTCCACTTTAAAAAATTCGCCTGTTTACTTTGTTAAACTGCACCTGTGTCAGTTGACTTTCAGCTGTTCTCCAGTGGAGTGGCGGTCGATTTGAATGATGTTTGTTTTCTCTCTCTCTCTCTCTCTCTCTCTCTCTCTCTCTCTCTCTCTCTCTCTCTCTCTCTCTCTCTCTGTGTGTGTGTGTGTGTGTGTGTGTGTGTGTGTGTTTTAGCTGCCTGTGTCATCCTTTCTGTACAGTTCATGTAGTGGGTTAAATAATGTATTTTTGCATAGGGTGGTGTATTCGTTCATGACTGATTTTCCTTCTGCTATTGCCTTTTGTATGTGGTAATTTTCTTCTTTTGTGAGTTTGTGGTACAGGTTGTGGCTTGATTTTAATATCTTTAGGTCTGTGTCTATTTTTGTTGGATAATGGTTGTGAGTTATTAGGTGGTCTGCAAATGTGCTATGGGAACTGTGATTTTTAGTGCTCTGAGGTGTTCTGAATATCTGGTTTTGAAGTTCCTACAAGGTTGTCCAATGTAAACGGACTGACATGTATTGCATGTGAGTTCATAGATGCCTGATCTGTTGAATTTGTCTGTTGGTGTATTCTGTGTTCTGAGATTCTTCAGTACTGTGTTATCTGTCCTGTATCCCATTTGGAGTCCCTGTTTCTTAAATATGTTACCTATCCTGTGAACTATTTTGTTCTTGTAGGTGAGTATGTGCCATTTGTTTCCTTTTGTGTGTTGTGCTGTTGTGTGTGGTATGTGGTCATTGCCAGTGTGTTGTGTTGTGTATTGTATGTGGTCCAGTGTGTGTGTGATCTGTTCATTATTTTTCTTTTTGCATATTTGTTGGTTTAGTCTGTCTATTATGTTGGTATCATAACCATTCTCCAATGCTATTTGTTTTATTGTGTTCAGTTCCTGTGTATAGTTTTGTTTGCTGATGGGTGTTCTGTTTAGTCTGTTGAGCAAGAATCTGAAACTTTCCTGTTTGTGTGTTACCGGGTGATTCGATAGACGGTGGATGGTGGTACTCGTAGTGGTGGGTTTTCTGAATATTGTCAATTAATGGGTGTTGTTTGCTCTTTTTATGATGAAAAAGATGGATGCCTTCCATTTCTAGATGTGATGGTACGACGTAAAGACGATGGCACCTTAGGACATTCAGTATGTAGGAAACCTACGCATACTGATTTATACTTACATGCAAATAGCTGTCATCATCCATCCCAGACGATGAGTGTTCTTAGAACACTGGTCCATAGAGCACACGTCATTGCTGATGAGAGCAGTCTGCAGGACGAGCTTCTACACCTGAAGAGAGTCTTTGAAGCAAACGGGTACTCTCCGCAACAGATACATAAGGCACTACGTACAAAGCCAACAGTACGTGAAAATAATGTGGAAGATGATGCAAAAAGTTTTAAATCTATGGCTTTTCTGCCATATGTTGAGAGCCTGTCGTCGAAAATCGGAAGGATTATGAACAAACACGATGTTAAAGTAATTTTTCGACCCCCACCAAAGACAGCAGCACTTTTGGGTTCTAACAAGGATGATTTGGAGCTCCGGAAGGCCGGGGTTTACAAGATCCCATGTGAATGTGGCCTTTCGTACATAGGACAGACGACACGTACAGTGCAGGAAAGGTGCACGGAACACCAGAGATATACCCGTCTTTTACAATCAAATAAATCGGCAATCGCAGAGCACTGTATTGATACTGGTCACTCAATGACGTACGAAAACGTCAAAATTTTAGCTTCCACTTCATCTTTCTGGGACTCAGTAGTTAAAGAAGCAATAGAAATTCGTTTGGGGACGAATTTGATTAAAAGGGACAGTGGCTTCACTTTAGATAAATCATGGAATCCGGCACTTTCTTTAATAAATTTACAAAGACGCCACCACAGCACAGATACTAATACATCGATATCTCCGCAGTAATCGACCATGCAGCCACAGACATAATTTACATACACGTGTACTTCCTTGCCGCCGAGTAGCGTCTTTGGCGCCTTGTCGTATCTGTGGCCGCATGCGCAGTAGCACGGCCCGCGCGTTTATAAGCACGAAGCGTGTGCTGGAGCGTAAGTCTTCGACTCGTATCTGAAGATGGCTGAACGTTTCTCAGCCGAAATATTAGAAGAAGAAAACTTTATGCGGCTGAACGCCCGAAACTTCTCTGAACAGTCATTGCGCCGCGAAAACATGAAGATGCACATTAAATGTAATTTGTTTTTCACAGCATGAAATAAATATAAAGCCCACTGATGATGGCACAGAGGTGCTGAAACTAGTTTGGGTGTCCAATAAAAACAGTGTTTAGCATATCAGGCGGACCTCATACCCAGTAATTTTTACTGCAAACACGGAAGAAGAGTTGCAAATCAATAAAATAATGAATATTATGGAAATACGTTTGTAAAACTACATTTTCATCCTCAGAGATCAGAGTTATGCATCCAGGTTGCCTAAAGCGTAGTAGTGTAGCTGCAATGCTGGAGGTTAGAAAGCAAATGCGGGGGCTTAGCACTGGTATGAGAGTTGGTAGTGATTAATGGTCTCGAGAGGAGACAATCTGCGGTTTCATTAAGTTGGTTTTCTTTGTGAAAGAATACATGTGGAAAATGACTAAAAGATTATCAACACAAAGCTTTTTATATACGGAAATACCATTAATAATTTGAAGCTAAAGAAGGTTTTTGCAACAATTCCATCAAAGGTAAGATATTCTGTTGTTGCATACTGTACTTTCGAGACAGCATCCTGACATATACGCTACGATCAAGCGTTTCATTCCTCAACAATTTATTATTAATGTCAAGTCATTACTAAGAGTGTTTCCTTCATTTATTGGTAGAATAGAGACAATTTTGTTACAGTCGTTAGTGTTTCCTTTTGATGAATATCTGCCCATTTATTTGGCAATATAACACCCTGCCATAGACCGTTAAGAAAAACTTGAAGATCATGTAATTAAAGAAGCTAAGATTTAAAGATGTTGGATCCATGTCGTAAATGATATTCAGTCGTGAAATGAGGCATTTTGTGTATAGGTGATTTTTGTGGGGAAAATATCTAAGAGGATTTGAAGTCACTATTTAACCTAATGTTTTGTAGTATACCACAGCACATAGTTGTTGCTGATTATGTGTTTCTCGTGATTGTTTTTCGAAAAGAGACGGCAAGTGTCCGTTCGCGGCAGAGCATATGCAAATCATCTTAGTAATTAGTCCTATGTTCGGAATGGTGTTTGTAGTGAAACAGTGGATTTTACTGTATCTGTTACCACACTAACAACATATGGTAAGAAATCTAAGCGAGTTTATTATTTTTAAGAACGTAACAGCACATTTAATTCAATTAAGTATGCTATAAATATGTTTCTGTTTGTTTGTTTGTTTCATCAGGAGCGTAGTAACTAAGCAACAGTCGCTCTTCAATCTTGTTTTTCTTTTCATCCTTTTCCCACAGCACATGGTGTCGACGTTGCTTTCGTGGATTCATCTCCTCCATACCTGTCTATCCAATGCTTCTTTCTTTCAAACTTTTTCTGTTGCATACCCTGCTACCTTGCATTCCCAACTTAGTTTTGGCCTTCCGTATCTTCTTGAGCCGCGGTATAGTAGCCGAGCGCTCTAAAGCGTATCGCTGCGGAGCGCGCGGTTGCTCGCCGTGGCGGTTCGAGTCCTCCCTGGGGCATGTATGTATGTGTGTGTGTGTGTTGTCCTCAGGTTATCTTACATAGGTTTAATTAGTTTGTAAGATACGGCCGAGCCTTACTGTTTTAGGTTTCAAACTCTTCTCCGCGCTTAGTGCTCCTCTTTTCCTTGCATATGTCCATGTCACCTTGGGTTACCTTCTTCCCTATGGACCCTGTGATGTACTCTTTCCTGATTCTATACTTTCTAGCAACTCTATTCAGCCACCTTAATATTTTCATTTCTGCCACTTCCATCTTCCACTGTCGAGATTTTGTGATTGGCCAAGTTTATGCACTATAGAGCAAATCAACCTTCGCCACAGACTACTCCACTCAATTTCCTCTAGTCCATTCATTCCCTGCTTATCCTGTGCTGCATTAATGCACCTCCAATCCTGTATCATATTAAATGTACAAGCCTACATATTTAAACGCAATAGCCCAGTATTGATACAGTGATATCTAATATAGAAAAATGAATGTTTATTTATTTGATTTCGTGTTTTATGCACCGACGTGCCGTTCATCCGATTGCAATTAAACTTTGTCAAAATGTTGATTGCACATTTGCGAAGGTTATGGGTAAAACTACTTCAGTATACGACACATAGTTCATGAGAGATGAAGTCATAAATAGTTAAATGCGCGAAAACGTGCATCATCAAGCGAAGATGTTGCACATCTTCTACTCAACCACTGGGCCGATATCAACCAAATTTGGTGCACATGTTCCTTACCATGAGGTAACAATTGCTGTAGTGCTAAGAACCATCAACGACACATAGGTTTGGAGATATCACGTCGTAATATATGATGCATGACAAACCCAGTTACTTTAATAACATGACAAGTCGTTGTTTAACGTTTTTGCCAAAAATCTCGGGAAAGTTTTGACCGATTTACTACAGTTTTCTATATGATACTGTAAGAAATGGAAACACATAGGTTATTTATTTTTGAAACTAATTTACTATCTACATGTAGAAAGTAGATGTTCCTTGTGTTTATATTGCCTACAAATCTACAGCTTTATTGCAATTTTAATGAAATTTTGCACGTTTGACCTTCAAACTAGTGTGTAAAGCGATTGCATAGTACGCAGGAGGCCTGTGGTTCGAATCCCGCCATGCCATAAATTTAATTCACTACTTCTCCTTCTTTCCAATATCTTTGATGTATTGACAGAATATATGTCTCTGGCAATTGAATTATTGTTTGATACCAGATGATCTTAATTCGAGAATCTAAAAAATGTGGACAATCGCAGAAATTGAGACCTAACATACTAAATGTGCTAAGTACCATTTTTTCATAATTGATTTTTTTTCACTCGAAAGGTGCTACTTCGATGCGAATATATTATACTAAAAGCGGTTGGTCATATGACAAATGTAAGAGTTGCATACGTCACCGACAGGTGGGATTAGTGTTAACTCCACAGCCTCCTTTCTTCTAAATGTGCTCGACAATCAATTTCTGTTGATGCTCATGACAACAGTGAAGCAATAATGTGTTTATGGCATGAGGGTGAAGGGTCTCGAAGAGCTAACAGCATAACATAATGTCTGTTTCTTGTCTTGAATTGTACTAAAAATACTTTCAGTCTAACTGGTAACAAAAAGAAACTTGTGATTTAGAGTGACAACTGCTTTGGAAAAAATAAAAACCGTGTACTTTATATATATATATATATATATATATATATATATATATATATATATATATATATATATCTTCGCAGTATCTTGTGGACTATTTGACTGTATAGTGAATAAGTATCTGGTTTCAGGCTACAGTTCCCTATTTTTATAGAAATTTTGCCTTAGTAGTAAAGCACAAGCAGGTAGTTAAATGTTACGTACCTGATGATTTACAAGAAGTAATTACTTCAGCACGCCCTTCTCTCCCATTCAAAACACTCAGAGTGGAACAAAATGACTTTATTGACTTCCAGGCTGCTGCTGATAAAGTGATCGACGAAGCTACACGTCAGTTCTGCTGCACAAATTAAAATAACGTGACCTGGAATAGTGTACATCTAAATGACATTCAGTGAAATTGAACAGTGGGAATGTGTAAACAACCTAAAGAAAGGGAAAAGTGTAGACGCCTTCATTCATACACAACTTTCAGTGTTGCCACGTGTTCCTCGATTGTCTGTTGAAAAAAAAAAAATGTTCAAAAGTTCAAATGTTTGTTAAGCTTAAGGGACTTACCTACGGGGTCATCAGTCCCTAAACTTACAAACTACTTATGAACTACCTACAACTAAGGACGGCACAAATATCCATGCCCGAGGGGGGATTCGAATCCAAGACCATAGTGGCCGTGCAGACCGTGACTGAAGAGTCTCAGTCCACTCGGGCACCGCGCCCGGCAAAAAAAAAAAAAAAAAAAAAAAAAAAAAAAAAAAAAAAAAAAAAAAAAAAAAAAGCTTGTTATGGTACCCTTTATACCACATCGTCAGTTTTTTACTAATTTATGTAATGATGCTGCAAAGTGAAGATATTTGTTTCACACTGTTCCATTTCCAATTTTCAGATATATTTCGTCAAGCGCTGCAGCTTGATACCCCTGTTGGACTTAGCCCATTTAGTCTGAATACCGCAATGTGTAAGACACTCTCTGCTTTGACGTTTTTAATTTTCTTCTTTTCACCAATTCTTTGCTATTTTCTCTTGATTTGCTCCATACTTTGTATTAACTGGATTTTAATAAACGGTATAATACTTTAACTTTTCCCGGCGTATTGAATGTTCAAACAACTTACGGGTATGCTGCCGGGTGACGTCGTCGACAACCGCCGATATTTCGGCAGGAGGACACCCTGCCATTCTCAAGGCACAACTGCACTTAAGGAAGCAATGTGCAAGCGTATTTAATACCTCGGTTTGCAAAGGGTAAACAAGGAAGATAACACACACAGTACAAGTCACAGCAGAGTCAACACAACCAAAGATGACCAAACATCAAAAATATCGATAGTGACTTAATCAACAGGTGAGGCAGCATTAATTTTTATCCCTGTTGGAATTCGGCACTGTCTCTCGTCAAAAAACAGAGGGATAATATTAATGCTGCCTCACCTGTTGATTAGGTCACTATCGATATTTTTGATGTTTGGTCATCTTTGGGTGTGTTGACTCTGCTGTGACTTGTACTGTGTGTGTTATCTTCCCTGTTTACCCTTTGCAAACCGAGATATTAAATACGCTTGCACACTGCTTCCTTAAGTGCAGTTGTGCCTTGAGAATGGCAGGGTGTCCTCCTGCCGAAATATCGGCGGTTGTCGACGACGTCACCCTGCAGCATACCCGTAAGTTGTTTGAACAACGGTATAATAGTATAAAAAAATGTCCAAATGTTTGTAAATCTATCGGACCAAACTGCGTGGTCATCAGTCCGTAGCTTACAAACTACTTAAACTACGGTAAGCTAACCGAAGGACAACACAGACACCCATGTCCAAGGGACGACTCGAACCTCCGACGGCGAGCAACCTCGCGGTCCGCAGCGAGGCGCCATAGACCGCTCGGCTACTCCACCGCGGCTATAATAGTATAAAATGTGTGGATTAATTTCGTACGATAAACAATCCAATTTTTTGCTATATCTCCAAAGCTTATGGGACTTAACTACGGGGTCATCTGTCCCTAAACTTACAAACTACTTATGAACTACCTAATACTAAGGACGGCACAAATATCCATGCCCGAGGGGGAATTCGAACCCCCGACCGTAGTGGCCGTGCAGACCGTGACTGCATCGCCTCAGTCCCCTCGGCCACCGTGGCCGGCCAAGAGGTATTGAAAAAACACTTTCACGGTCATGAACGTACGGCAGGGGCTTATGAAAGTAGGTCCTGTGAGACACTCTAAAATGTGAAGAAATATTATTTTCAACACAAACTTATGTTTTTTAAATGGATACCCCGTATTATTTCTTAAGCAATCGATAGGATGAAAACTCACAAAAAGAATGGCGTCGGATGCATCGCGATGCGTCAATTACATCCGGAGAAACTGCGAAGCGAAGTTGACGTTTGAAATACATGAGGCGCGCTGCTAGCGCATGTCCGAGCTAGCGGCGCGCCTCATGTACTTCAAACGTCATCTTCGCTTCGCAGTTTCTCCAGATGTAATTGACGCATCGTGGAGCAACCAACGACATTCTTTTTTTTATTTTTTATCCTATCGATTGCTTAAGAAATAATACGGGGTATCCATTTAAAAAACGTGAGCTTGTGTTGAAAATAATATTTCTTTACTTTTTAGAGTGTCTCATAGGACCTACTTTCATAAGCTCCTGCCGTACGTTCATGACCGTGAAAGTGGTTTTTCAATACCTCTTGTAGTTTCAGAGATATCTGGGCTGAAACAGTTGAGTGGGATAAATATACAGCTCTAAAACCAGTAGTATATTTACAACGTGTAGCCGATATTTTGTACGCCAATTTTTCAATATTTTACGCCTGATATATCGATATTTTTCTTCGGTATATAGCGGTCCGATATTAATATTGTTTAAATATCGACATATCGTACTCCCGATATTTTCAAAAACGTCAACAGCACTAGACTAAACTTACAAACTACTTATGAACTACCTAATACTAAGGACGGCACAAATATCCATGCCCGAGGGGGGATTCGAACCCCCGACCGTAGTGGCCATGCAGACCGTGACTGGAGCGCCTCAGTCCCCTCGGCCACCGGGGTCGGCCCCAAAGTTTATTTTTGGTCTTTAGCACATTTAGAATGTTAGGTCTTCAATTGTAAAAATGTATCAGCATAGATGCGGACGTGTGGTAACTGTAAGTAAGCCTGTAGTTTTTCATAAGATTGCGGGCGGTGACGACGAGAGGCTGGCAAATCGGCCCGACGGTGACGGAGGCGGCAGCGAGAACGGGCGGGAGCAATCAGCTCCTTGCCGGCTGAGCTGCCCTCCGGCGGTGAATCTTTGATGGGCGGGGGCACAGTAGAGGTATTAGGGAGGCCCGGCCGGCTGACCGGACCGGCCACGGGGTTCGGACAGCCCCGCTCCACCACCCGGGCCCTCAATAATTCAGCCCTCATACCACTCTTGTTTCGTATGCATTACACCGGGCCCCGACTCAAAACCTTGTTTTAACATGATAATGGAACTGTCTAAAATACTCTGCTGGGAGAGGCACAGTTTAATGTGAATATTTTAAGCCGATTTCCGGTGGATGGCTCTGTGGTGATACCATGGGAAAGGGGTTGGAAAAAGGTATCCCGTGGAAACCGTGTTACCCCCACCCTCCCTCACACGCACCGATTCACACACACATACACACACACACACACACACACACACACACACACACACACACACACACCCTTGAGTGTGTGTGTGTGTGTGTGTGTGTGTGTGTGTGTGTGTGTTCATTCACCTCTATGTCACCTCTCTGCTGAATGGTACTAAATGCCGAAACTTTAAAATAGCCGGTAACTTTATTCATTTATTTTTTAATATGATGTTATTCATCTTCTGCAGTAATCGTACAAATTGTAGCGACACACTGTTTTTCAGTCGACCGGCGCCTTAAATAAAATCTGTTAGTTACTGTTCTTGATGCATTTCCTCAAACGTTCACCCTTAATTTCTACCGACTGTTTCCACTTTATCTGTTCCAAAAAAAAAAAAAAAAAAAAAAAAAAAAAAAAAAAAAAAAAAAAAAAAAATAATAATAATAATAAAATAAAAAAAATAATATCCACTTTTGCAAATAACAACATAAATATTTTGTTATGTTGAGCCACAGTCATACAGTACCGATTAAATGGTTGGACCGCCATTTGACCGTAAGGTTGTACTATTTATTATGACATTCCGGATTTCGGCTTTTAGGCCATTACCAAGTGCACAAATAGTCCATTTACGCGGTATATGTTGATGATCAAAATATCATTTTTTCGATGTAGGTTTGCATATATGTCAAGATGCAATTTGTCACCAAATAAAATATCAAAGTTATATAACTTATACATATTTAAACAAAATGAAGCATTGTAACAAGATCTTGTAACAAAATCACTAGAAAAATGCTTCATTTTGTTTAAATATGTATAAATTATGTTAGTTGACATTTTACTGAATGACAACTTGCATCTTAACATATATGCAAACCTATATCGAAAAATTGACTTTTTGGTTATCTACATATACCGAATAAATGAACTATTTGTGCACCATGGCCTAAAAGCCGATATCCGGATTGTAATAATAAATAATACAACCTTACAGTCAAATGGCGGTCCAATCATTTAAACAACGACTTAAGTGTGGAATTTTCCTACTGATGCTTCCGAGGGGATTTGTATATGTTTTTAACATTGTTTGCAGCTATTAATATCTTATGAACAATAAACTTATGAACATTCCATTATCCTCCTAAGCTACTGGACCTATTGCAACCAAAGTTGATACACATATTCCCTACTCTTAGAAAAACAGCAGCTGTCGGCCTAAAATACACATACGACAGACAGGTTCGTCATAAACAGCGAGAGTCCCGAAAACCTTCCCTATCATGTGACGAACTTTATTCGTTCACCATTTCAGAGTAAGAGGACTAAACCAATTTGCATCATACTTAACAAGTAATTTGAAGCCTCTAGGGAAATTTTTGTCGCAGTCAACTACACATGGATGATGAATGGTAATAAGGTTGTAACTTACTACTTACTGATGTTCATGCATTAAAAATATGACATTCGGCGTGATGCTATAATTCACTATTCCAATGCTGACTATTGTATTCGCCAGCCATTTTACAGACAGTATACATATCTACCACTGATAGTACTTACGAATTTGTATCATAATACGATACAATGTTCATGTGATATGAGGTCATAGACTATTAGGTCGTTGAAAAACCACCGCATCACGCATGGATTTCGGTATATTACTACTATTATTATTATTTGAGTCTTTGCTAATAGCTTTGAGGAGACACATTTTGCAAGACGGTACGCACCTACACTACTGACTATACCTTCGCAATTATATCATGGTATGACACCATATGACGTTAATGATATTTATGAAAATCCAATCCATCCACCATAAGGTTTAATGTGTTACGTCTTTACTAGCAACTCCATTCGCATCTCGAATCTGGAAAATTATTTTGTAGAACCCGTAGTTGAGAAGATATAACGTCACAAGGATTGAGGTGCATGGAAACAGAAACTGCAATCGATACAGAGTGGGTTGAGAGCGAAGGGCAGAAAGTGAAGAAAGATATGGACTAACACAACAAATGTTCAAATATTTGCAAATCTAAGGAACTTAACTGCTGCGGTTATCAGTCAAGAGGCTTACAAACAACTTAAACTAACTTATGCTATGAACAACACACTCACACCAATGCCCGAGGAAGGACTCCAACCTCTGGTGGCGACAATTGCGTGTTCCGCAGCCAGCTGCCTTAGAGCGCTCGGCCACTCTACCACGTCTGTACAACATAAGAAACTAATAAATACACACCGGGGCAACACACGAAACAAACGCTGTTGTTGTGGTCTTCATTCCTGAGACTGGTTGATGCAGCTCTCCACCCTTCTCTATCCTGAACACGTAATGATGACCGACGACTCCTGTAATAAGAAGTTAGTGTCTTTCTGCCAAAGGCTGGTCATAGAGGAGGGGCAGACAAAGTTCTAGGGTACTCCCTTACCCTTTGAAACTGATCCAAAAAGACGGAACACTCAGTAATGATCTACGGTATGAAAATGCACAGCCCAAAGGAGACCACCCCATGAGAAATATCCACAGGACATCTGGCCTCTAATTCAATGTCTCAATTGAAAAAAAATCTGGAATAGCTCCTATTTGCATATTCGAGGTGGGAGTGACAATGGGGATTTGACCATTATAAAAAGACTTAGTAGCGAACGAAGTGATAACATTCTACGAGTCTGGGCATGTAATGTCCGAAGCTTTAACACCCGAAAAAGTGTAATCAGTTTAGACATAGGGTAGGTAAGTCAAATATAATCATACAATTATCTGGTCAGACGAAAACAGGTTGATGTGAACAGCAGCAGAAGATGATGTAAAGGGCTTGGACTCTCTTATGAATAGGAGGGCAGACCAGAGGGTGAGTTCAGTTCATTGACAGGGTTGCTCGCCTCAGATTCGAGAACAAACCAACACAGACAACGGTAATTCCGGCATACATGCCGACTTCAAAAATATGGAGAGTTAGACAAAATATATGAGGATGCAGAAAAGGTAATTGTGTCTCATGCTCAAGGGTAATTTGAACGTGGTTGATGGATGCAGGAAATACGTGAAGAAAATGAAAAGGAAATGATTTTCGGTAGGACTGACATAGCATACTGAAAGGTCAAACCATTCGTTAGTGAAATTATTAGCAAGGGCGGTAACATAAAGAATACAATTGCAATCACACTACTAAACTCAAGGGAGAGAGAAAGTGAAGAAGAATATTGTAGACTATGTTGAATGGGATTAATACCTTAATGTGTGTGTTGTTCTTAGTATAAGTCAGTTTGAGTAGTTTTTACGTCTAGGGACCGATGACCGTAGTAGTTTGGTCCCTTAGGATTACAAACATTTGAACATTTGAATAGTATAATGAGAACATTGTATGAATTAATAATAAACTGCAGAAAGACATAAGTAATTAATTAATAGAAATTATTTTAACGAGAACGTTGACAAACACGAGACAGATGAAGTTAAGGTATTCTGATAACCCGAGAGTAAATTCATCGAAGCAAAGAAGACGTAAGAAATAGATCGACACAAGCAAAGAGGCCAGTCATTGCTGTGAGATATGGTACGTAATTTGAGAGGAAAAATTCTGAAAGTGTACGATTAGAACACAGCTTTGTATGGAAGTGAAGCACAGATAGTGCGAAAACTGGAATAGAAGAGAATCGCAGTATTTGTGATGTGATGCTACCGACGAATTTTGAAAATTAAGAGGAGTGATACGATAGCGAACGAGGGGGTTCCTTGTAGAACCGTCAAGGACCATATGGGAAACAATGGCAAGAAGGGACAAGGCATCAGGAAACAAACTCCATAGCAGGCTACTAGAGGGAGCTGTGAAAGGCAAAAACTGCAGAGGAAGAAAATAGCTTGAATACTTCCAGCGAATAGTTAAGTACGTTGTCTGCAAGTGCTACTCTAAAACGAAGAGGTGCACACTGCCGTCGGTTGCGTACAGATCCAGCGAAACCTAACGAGTTGTTAAAGAAACGCTTAAGGAACTGTATCTGACTTGAACATTTTCCATACTGATACTATGGTCTCGTCTAGTAAGGCTCCTTGTTCCTCTTGAAGATACTTAATCGTTGATTCATGTGGTCGCTAACGTAAATTCAGATTTTCATCACGGTTTACGGTCGCTCAGTTTGTTTCAGACGTCCAGAGCAGATACTTCTGAATACATGTCAATGATTTCAGGAAGGAAAGCAGCTTTTGTTTTAACGTCCAGTCGACAGTGTGGTCACTACAGACGGAGCTCACGTTCAGATTTTTGGATGATGACGAGGAAGGAAATTGTCCATACCCATTAAGACGAACCATTCCGGCATTTCCCTGGAGTGATTTAAGGAGATCACGGAAATATGCATGGCCGGAGGTGGATTTGAACCACCGTCCTCCCCACTGCGAGTTTAGCGTGTTACCACTGCGCCAACGTGGTCGGTAATAACTTCTTGAATAGATGTCGACCAACGTATTATTCGTTGAAACGTAGTTTACGTAAGCTGGAATGATGCTTAATGTACTGATATTGGCAGCAAAGTGATGAACGACAGGAGGTGAAGCATCCAATCACGAGCTGCATCTAGGCAGCCAATAAGACTGCATTCTTCACGCCATACAATTCCTCTCAATTTCCATTATTTACAGAAGATATAGTTCTGCCATAGTAATTGTCTACGTAATTCAACACCCGAATGATACATGTACGGAAACATGACTAAAGATGTCAAAAGAATTTCTTTGGGAATACAAATTTCTGCCAACTCGCGAATCGGAAAAGTACATCGACAACCAATCATTACATAGGTTTAACAATTTGTATTACGTAATGCAAAATGACTGAATTGATTTTCTAACAATTTTCATTCACTGCAAATTACAAGAAACATTTTAGCCAAAGTTAAGTTATTAAAACAAACTCTTACACCCGTGTAGTGACTGATCCTGAACGTATTTTTCTCTCATTTCGTCTCCAGCGATTTCTTCTTATAATAAATTTATAGAATTTCTTTGGGAATACAAATTATAGCATATCGCAGATCGGGAGAGTACATGGACAACCACTCACTAGAGGGCGAAACAGTTTGTTTGACGTAATATAAATTGACCGCATTTATCAGTAATAAATTTTATTTATTGTCAACTAGAAGTTACTTTTCAATCAAAGCCACGTAATTAAACCAAACAGGTACCACCATGTATTGACCGATATTCAATGTACTGTTCTTTAACTATCTCTCCAGCTATTTACTCTGCGACGAAACAGCAACATATAATTTCTCTTCGGTAAGATCACTAGTTTCCAACACATTATTCATAAAAACATTGGTATTCGCAACGGAAATTTCTTTACAAAGCGAATCAAACATCAAATCATTTATTATTGCCTGCGAGAACGACACACCTGATTGATTGCCTTCACCGCTACCAACATCAAAACGCCAACCAACAGCCCATTTCACGTAAACTAAAATATTTAATCTTAACTTGCTCGTTTGTAAAGTTCTGTATGACGTCTACATTTTCTGAAAGTGTACCTATTTGGGCGGAAGTGCAGTTTCTGAGTCCGCGAGTAGTGTTTCACGTGCAGACGTTGGTAACAGCGGCGCAACCAAAGAGAAATGGCGTTCGCGCGGCCAATAAGAAATAGTTATACTCTTTATGCTTTCTAAACAGATCGGCTTGGTGGATGAAAAGATCTCTAGAGCAACATATTGCAGTTCAATCAATGTGAAATTTACATTTATGGTCTGTAATGAAGACTGAGTCTTAGATATTGACAAAAATCTTAGATATCGTTTCAGAGTATTTTTTCCTGTAAAAGTTGCATTTTGGCCGTACTATGTAGTCAAAATTGTTTTCACCGGTGATTTTAATTGTGGTGGATTCACGATTTTAAACGGTTTTGTATGGACGTCATGTGTAATGTTAAAACATCTGGTTTTCCCTTAAAGAATAGTTTTTAAAAGATTCATTATTAACGAAATACGTTCCGTTTCAAAAACATTTAAAGTAGCACAGAATATTAAAAATACACCGAAAACTGCATATTTAACATGTCTTATAATCTATAATGACGAGAACAGTGAAATTCATTGCAAAATCACTGCCAAAACCGCTGCACGCAAATGCCAGACAAAAGTTTTAAAACTGACGCCAAATTCACTAGAGATAAAACGCGAAATCTTATTGGCCATCCGGTAATTTGGTAGAATCCGTGTACATCGAGGAAAGAGGCATTGCTATCGATATATATCGAATGTTCGAGAGTTCGATATAGTGTTTCAGAACCGGAGTTTCCGGCATACTAAAGAAAAAAAAAAAAAAAAAAAAAAAAAAAAAAAAAAAAAAAAAAAAAAAAAGTCCTTCTTGTTTAACCTATACCTAACCTCCTTAAATCTACGTGGCTACGGTACAGATCACATTAGCATGCACGAGGGACTTGAAATTAAATTTTTTGTCAACATTCGGTTTCGTTCGCTGAGACGCGCTGTTGCAAGTCACGCACTTTGCCGCGAGACCACGGATGTAGCTGACCGAGACATCTTCTAACTGCACAAAAGAAGTATTGTATGAACTCCCACAGCCTACAGTGTTGCCAGATTGTGCAGATAGTCGGACTTAGAGCTAATCAGCTCGGCCACGTTTATTGTCCCATGTCGCGGTCGGTTGGGCCTTTTTGTCAAAGAGTGTACATCCCGCTAAATCTGGTAAAAACATGGCGTCCTGGGCTGTCAGCCTATCAGCAGCGGTTTCACGCAGGGCCACCCTCTCCCTATACGGGCTCTCTACTAGGGAGCTCTTCCTAACTTGTCTCCAGGCTGCCGCGAGTTATATTTTCCGGGGAGTGCGAGGCAGATCATAGTGGACAGTGACTTGGCGCCAGGTGCAAAAGAGGGCTGCCAGTGAATGCCACAACTTGGACGTGCTTTCGGGCGCAAACGTGCATTGCTCCGCCTAGCTGCTAAACACGTCGGCGGGATAGCCAGCCGTTTACATTGCCCGTGTGGTCGGCTTCGAGGCAGAGTGGAGTGGCAGAAACACGAGGAAGTTCTGGGTGACCATCGCTTAGGGGAAGGTTTTTGAACCTTTGACCACTTGATATTTTTAATTGTAAATGATCCATAAATATTTCAAACATTATTTTTATTATGTTACTTGACAGTACAAACCTTATGTCATACATAATGCTATTTAATTTTATTTGTCTTCAACAATTTCATAGAAATATTACTTTTAGTACAATTCTGAAATTGGTCAAAGGTACAATGCAGAGGTTGTTCCTTTGACCATCTCTTGTTGTACCTTTAACCATATGAAGAAAATATAACACTGGTATTGCAAGTGACCTTACATCATACTTTTTTCTTTAACTAGACAGAATCTTCGGTTCAGAAACACTATATCGAAAATTCGATACATATATATCGATGGCATGCCGTTTCCGTCGATGTACACGGATTCTACCAAATTACCGACCATCCGAAATCGATCCCTGATTGGTCACTTCACTTGCGTCATTCATCGCGCCTTTGCCAACGTCTACACGTCACGGGCTCATAAACTGTACTTTTACCATTATTTATACATGTATATCACATCTACCGATTTCTTTTCTTTTTTTTAATTTAGATGTTCCCTCCACCTGTTCCCTCTTGCCGGCCGCGGTGGCCGAGGGGACTGCGGCGCTTCAGTCACGGTCTGCACGGCCACTACGGTCGGGGGTTCGAATCCCCCCTTGGGCATGGATATTTGTGCCGTCCTTAGTCTTAGCTAGTTCATAAGTAGTTTGTAAACTTAGGGACTGATAACCCCGTAGTTAAGTCCCATAAGTTCTACAAACATTTGAACATTTTTGTTCCCTCTTCCTCGTCGCTTGGCAACCCCACAGCTGCACAGAGCTCGGCATTATACCAGCGCTGCGGTGCAGACATCGTGTATTGGAACTGGAGCTGCGCGAGAGAAGACGGCGCGTTAGCTTTTATCGGGCACGTCTCTGGTTATCGGCGATCCTCACCTCAGCCGTTGCGCGTCGGCAGGCTTTCTCGCTAGCGCCGGAGGTAAGCCTGCGACGCGAAGCTCCGCTTTCGCGGCTGCGGGCTGTGGGTCTGATTCGCATCTGAACACCCGCTAATGTGGCTGCGCGCCACGCAACAGAACAAACAAAGCAGCGCGGTCTTGTCGCGATCTCCTTCCCTCTACCGTTACGCGCGCGAGTGTCAAGAATTTCGAATATCTTAGAAAGCGCAAAGAGGGACATTTCAGGGATTCCTCCACCAGCATACACAAGTCCATCCACGTAGTTTGCTTTAGTGCCTTCGATAAACATGGAAGTCTTTAGATACGAGGCGCATACTGAATGTCGTAAGGAAATTATATATTGAAACCTAACAAAGCAACAGATACTGAAGGAAAAGTAATCGATAGGTACAACTCTTTCATTCAACACTTTTCGATCACAGCTACACTTGTTTCTTAATTAAGAAAAACCACCTTTCCTAATTTGAGAATGTTTTTCGCTGTGTTCGCCATCTTGCAACGAGTTTCTTGAAACAGAAACGCTACATAAAATTTAATTTCCTATACGGTCATACTTTTCATAAACTGCATTCATCAGCTTTTTATTGTTGTTGTTATTTAGAGGGGACTAGACTGCTTGGTCATCAGTCCCCTGTTGCGAGCAAAGACAATACAGTGTAATGCAAGCAGAAAAAAAAATAGCGCTGAATCACACAGAAGGGAAACCCACAATGGGTACACAACTATAAGGAACACTTAGCTTGGAACACACAAAGAAGGAAACAAAGAGGAAAATAAACATAACTGGACTAAAAAGTTACAGCAGAATATTGTGGCTGGCTGATCACGAGGATAATAAAGTATGAGCCAGCCACTCTGCACATTCTAAAACATTGGAGTAAAAGCATATCAGGCAACACAAAATAAAAGAAGATTAAAGATCTGTGAGAGATGGGCGCCGGAGATATCACTTTGAGGTACCCACATTTAAATCAAATTATAAAACCCAGCTTCACGGAAAAAACGTAAAACACAGTCAGCTGTAGCAGCGTCGTCTCCAAGCATAAAAGAAAGCGCAACTGAAAGTGGACAGTCCAACAATGTGGACCACTGTCAATAATGTGCCACAGCGACACTGTGGAGGAGCCTCCCGTCGAAGTAGATGGTCATGTGTCATCCACGTATGACCAATACGCAGGCGACAAAGGACAAGTGACTGCTTTCGAGAGGCCTCAGTGAGGACTTCAATGCAGTTGTAGAAAGCATCACTGCACGGAGCTTGTTTGGGGCAGTCGAGTCAACCCATTCAGTGTTCCAAAACTCAAGTATCTTCTTGTGTAACTACAATTGGAGGGCCTTATCCTGAAGACCAATTTTTAAGGGGCTTGACGTAATTGCCTGTTTTGCCAGCCGATCCACGCGTTCGTTCCCCGAAATTCCATTGTGTCCCGAGGGTCCAAACGAAGACCACGGCGCCGGCCGTGATGGCAGAGGGGACTGCGGCACGTCAGTCACGGTCCGCACTGCCGCTACGGTCGAGGGTTCGAATCCCCCCTCGGGCAGGGATATTTATGCCGTCTTTAGTATAAGGTAGTTCGTAAGTAGTTTGTAAGTTTATGGACTGATGACTCCGTAATTAAGTCCCTTAAGCTTAATAAACATTTGAACATTTTAAGACCACGGAGCGGCCAGACTGCAGAAGAAGTGAAACATAATCCTGGATTGATCGCACCAAGCATCAGGCTTTTATTAATTACTTAAAAATCGGTTAGTTTTGGTCGTAGACCATCATTATAGATAGAAAGGTATTAAAACAGATTAGCCAAATACATTAGATAAAATGAATCTGTGTGATGACATCAGAAGTCAATTTAACTGAAAATGAAATTGTCATATTTGATTATCCTATCAGTCAAGCAAATATAAAAGACGCGGATTGAGCTATCAGTCTTTTATGTTTGTTTGACTGACAGGATAATGAAATATGACAATTTTTTTTAGTTACATTGACTTCTGTTCTTATCAGCCAGATTTATTTTATCTACTGCATTTCCCTATTCTGTTTTAAAACCTTTTCTGCCTATGTTCTACGATCGAAACTAGTCGGCCGGCCGCAGTGGTCGAGCGGTCTGCGGCGCGCCATTTACAGTCTGCACGGCCGCTACGGTCGGGAGTTCGAATCCTCCCTTGGACATGGTTGTCTGTGTTGTCCTTAGCGTAAGTTAGTTTAAGTTAGTCAAGTAATTAGTGTGTAAATCTAGCTACTGATAACCAGGTAATAATTTTTGAAACGCTTGGAATATGACCACATACAACCTGTGATGGCGACTCGGCCGTCTGCTGTGTCGGAGATTGCTTCAACTTCAACACGATGACCGGCTCTCGAACGTTTCGGCTGTCCGAATGCCGAACTGACGAACTGCTGTTGCTGTGCAACAGATAAGTCTTTATTTCGTTCATTAGGTCCTTGTTGTGCAGGAAGTACCGCTTCAAGTCATACGTCAGGGATCATCGACGCAGCACACCGAGTGAATTGACCTCCGTCATTACATACTGTAGATGGTTTCAGCAATATCTGCATTAACGGGACTGCGGGTTTACGCTGAACTCACTCGTACTCAGAACAAAAAGCCGGTGCCATATTTGCGATGTCCCACTTGCACAAAAGTTGGCATAGACTACGTAACTCGTTGGACTGCTTCATACTTAGCACCAATATTGCGTTAATGTAAACTTCACATATTCTCTGTTCTTATTGCTACGGTGCAGTTTGGTAGCCAGCAAGCAAAATATTTCCAGTTCTTCTCTGATATAATGTAGTTTAGAACAGTGTCTTTATGAATTTCCAGAAATCTAGCTCCAACTACGCCTTACTTGACTGAACTCCGTTATACAGTGTAAGTCAGAGGAGAGTTACTTGCTTTGAAGAGTGATGTTACTGGTGATTTCGAAGAAAAAACTTCTAATAAACATATCCCCTATTCTGTCTCACAGAAGATGTTCAAATAGTCCGCCGTCAACTTTAGTGCATTCCTCTGCCCACGTACAGAGATAGCTCAGTTCTATATTCATGAGCTCCGATCGCCAACACAACACCTTGTGCAACAGTAGCAAAATGAATTGAAGTTGACGGTGGAATGTTTGAACATCTCTTGTGAGGAAACTTATACAATTAAGTAAACCATAATGTAACAGTATCTTAATTTACTGTCATCTGCACTTTTCACGTTCCTAGTTGTTTTCATTTGTTTACCCAAAAATATTAAGAAAAGGGAATGAGTTTATTCGAAGTTTGTCGCTTAGAATCGCCAATGGTATCACCCCTCAAAGCATATAACTTTCCTCCTGACTTACCGTGTGTATGGAGCTACTCCTCTAATTGCCGTTTATCAGTTATTAAAAGCCACGACACTTACCTCGTTGACATTTATCTGTTGGAATACTTTTCATACTCGTGAAATCTGAAAGAAAATCCAAGTCTAGCATTTTCATTTCTTTATTACTTTTTTTCAAATTTTAGAACTACGCAGGCGACACTACCGCAAATGTGTCACTAACAGAGCCAGTTTATCTTTAAACGAATGAACAGTCTTGTAGTTAGTCATGACTGTGTTGTAAAGCGCATTACTAGAAGGTAAGCCTACCAATGTGTTTGAATGGACCATCCTTCCTTCACAGCTATGCTTGTCTGTTTCGCATAGCTATAAGTCTCCATAGATAATGTCGGCCAAAAATGAAATTCTGTTTTCTTTTTCGCTTTCTTTTTTGCTTCATACACCATGATATTACATTCGTATTGGGACTTTGACTCATTCAGTTATCATGTCTTTAAATTAGTGTAAGTCATACATTTTTTGAAATTATTGTAACAACTACATAGTATGTTGTAATACATATATTTGGGGGTATAATGCCATATCATTAAGACAGAGGAACTTAAGATAATACATATTTCAAATATAAATAGACGTCTGGTTAAGAAGAAACAGACAATACTGAAATATATATGCAAACATGATAAGCAAAGTGTTTTGTTGTATCATTTTCTGCAGCACATTCACGGTGTGTCCACTAATTACGCTGTTAGATAATAAGATAACTTTTATCCTTTACAAAAATATTAAATCGCAGTTTCTACAATACCATTCGGCGAATATCTTTGAGTAAAAATAAAATACCTAAAGCTTGCTTATAAGGTTTTCGTTCAGAACAACAATACGGGACCGGCACCTTTTTGTCCTATTAGGAAGAACAGGGTTGCAAACACGAGGCCGCAATTGGCGTCCACAAACTACATGGGTTGTACAAAATAATATGAACATTATGCGCTAAATAATACGGTTGGAAGTTGGACCACTGCCTACGTGTTAACGTTGAGTCGCGACAGCAGTGTGCATTTGACAGGAGATCTTGGATTTTCCTTACAGCACATAATATCTTCTGTTCTGCGGTAGTCAACAGAAATGATAGCTTAAATTCGTATCTCTCATACTTTCAAAGAGGGCAACTCTTCGGTGTGTAGCTAGTGGGACCAAAAACTGTGACGAAAACAGCTGCACTGTTTAACGTTACACTGTCCACAGTATTCTCGCAATGATAGCCTACAGAAAAAAAGGAAAAAGTAATTAGCAAAGGGGAATAGTAGTCGATACAAAAAGTTAACTAACGAGGCCCGACGAAAATTAACGACAGTTTTGCCAGACGGCATAAATAACTGGAAAATTCAACACACCATTGTGGTAATGTTTCGATAAAAACTGTACGGCTGGAACTTAACATTCATGCAAAGGAGTCAGTTTTTAAACCCTTAATAACGAGTGTCAAACCAAGCTGCGAAATGACTAGTTCCAGAAACATAAAATCTGGACACTTCTACATCTACATCTACATGGGATACTCTGAAAATCACATTTAAGCGTCTGGCAGAGGGGTCATAGAACCACCGTTATACTATTTTTCTCCCATTCCATTCTCGAATAGCGCGCGGGAAGAAAGAACACCAGAATCTCTCCGTTAAAGCTCTGATCTCTCGTATTTTATTCTGATCATCATTTCTACCTATGTAAGCGGGAGTCAACAATATATTTTCGCATTCGGAGGAGAATGTTGGCGATTGTAGTTTCGTAAGTAGCGCACGCCGCAGCGATAAGCGCCGTTATTGTAATGATTCCCATCTCAGATCCTGTATCATTTCCGTAACGCTTCTCCCCTGTAACGTGAAAATACGAAACGAGCTGCTATTCTTTGGACTCTTTCGGTGTCCTGCGTCAAACCCTTCTGATAAAGATCCCACACTGGGCAGCAATACTCCAAAAAAGGACGGACAAGCGTAGTGTATGCAGTCTCTTTAGTAGTTCTGTTGCATCTTTTAAGGGTTCTGCCAATAAAACGCAGTCTTTGGTTCACCTTTCTAATGATATTAACTACGTGTTCTTTCCAGTTTAAGTCTGAAGTAGTAGTAATTCCTAGGTATTTTGTGGAGTTTACGGCCTTCACGTTTGATTGATTTATCTTGTAAACAAAGTTTAACGGATTTCTTTTCGTACTCATGTGGACTACTTCACACTTCTCATTACTTAGAGTTAGTTGTCAATTTTTACTCCAGAGTGATATCTTATTCAGATCGCTCTGCGGTTGGTTTTGATCTTCAGATGATTTTACTAGACGGTAAATGACGGCGTATTCTGCAAACAACCTAAGAGTGCTACTTATATTTTCTCCCTAATCGTTTATGTAAATAAGGAACAGCAGACGACTAATAACACTACTCTTTGGAACGCCCGATATCACCTCTGTTTTAGTCGATGTATCACCATCGATTTCTAAGAACTGTGTCTTCTCTGAGAGGAAGGATCGACGTTTTCATTGCTTCCTGAATAGGACCTGGTTTATCTATTGAAAACCCCAAAAGAAGATTATGATATATAGCGTGCTTGGTTTCTTGACTGAATTTTATGACAACAATCGTCATGATTTTCACATCGGGGTACTGGACTTGTTTGTATCGTTTTCCTCACTGGTCTGATAACTGTGACTAAATATCTCACCATCATCGACAGGAATTTACTTACGAGGGTTGGAACTTAAATAGTGTCAACACTGCTGTGGAAACACTATGCAATGGAAGATACTATTGTCGCTGATAGCACACGTTGTTCATTTACCTACCTTCCTACCTTACCTCCGAGCAAATGGAATCGCCCGTCCCACATCACCGCCATGCGCACAACCGAGGGAAACAGAGACCCTTCTGAGCGAGTCACTATGTTTTCGAAACAGGAACAACGGAGTTGGATGAAGATTGAATGTGCCAGAGGCCGTACAGGATGATAGTCAAGGTCTTCAAGAGACGTGCGGCAATCTGCACGTTCGCTAAAAGCCTTCAACGAAGGACGGCAACTGCGGCAGACATGTTTCGGGCAGGTCGTCTAGCTTCTCTGGACAAGAAGTGCATACTGTTGCAGCGTTAGTGGACAGTGATCGACGCCAGACAATTCGTGAGCTCTCCCACGAAACCGGATTAGCGCATACGACAGAGCAAGCGAAAAATTGCATCACGACGGGTCCCGTATGAATTAACGGAAATGCAGAAATGGATGCGTTACGACGCTGCTCAGACGCACTTGGAGCGCTATGAGCGCAAGAAGAGGCTTTCTTACGCCGTATCGAGACACTGGATGAGACAATGGCCACATCGTACGAGCCAAAACTGAACAGCCAATCCAACGAAGACCCATATGGTAAAAGTTATGGTGATTCTCGTGTACTACTGTGATGGTATTATGTTAGCGCAATTCGTTCCTTCATGGCAGACCGTCAATGCACAGTATTACGCACCCATAATTTTGCACGACAATGCGCGGGCGGATCAGCACAAGTTGTGGTTGCTCTGTTCGGTCGATGGGACTGGGAAGTACTGTATCATGCACCGAACTTCCTGAAGTCCTTGTGACTTTGTTTTGATTCCGAGGATGAAGGAATCTCTTGGTGGCATTCGCTTGAGAACTGTTCCAGAGATTCGACAGGTAGTAGACCGCTGCATTCGCACCATCAACAACAGGCTCTGTTAACGGCATACTAAGCCTTCCACATCGCTGGCAACGGGTTATACACAACGCTGGTGACTACTTTGCAGGACAGTAACAGGTGCAAACGTGTAACGCTTTTGTGTCGGTTGTGAATAAATAGTTGCCACTATTTAAGTTACAACCCTCGTATTATGGTCAACATACTAAACATCATGATACGGCCCTTAGACACACACACACACACACACACACACACACACACACACACACGCAAGCACACAGACACACACACTTACTGCCAAAAACATTCAGCCGTGCTTTCTACAGGATACAAGATTCTCCAACAACCTCCCCGGACAGCAAAATCGCGATTTTTGAACAACATGTGGAAACGTTGTAGGGAGTTTTGGAACAGATAGTATCATTTTTACAGCTCCAGTTTGGTTGAAGTGATTGGCGGGTGTTTCTGTATGAGAGCGGAAAACATTCTGTCTGAAACTGTAAAGACACTTTGCGAACGTGTTCCTCTAACAGCTACAGCCGCTCTCAAGGTTAACAGTGTGCCAACTCCGTACTAATAAAAAATTGTCTCCATGGTAGATGTTCATGTTATTTTCTAGATTAACTATAAATCTCGCTATTTCATTTTACCCAAGTGTGTCATTATAGCAAGACTTTTCCCATTTCCACTACGTCTTTGATGAGATGTAAATCGTTAAGCAAATGAAGGTAGTATTGAAGGTAGTACTGAAATACTATTTTATTCCCACAGTGAGTTTTACAAATCTGCAAATATGCAGAATGAAATTGGGAATGTCTAACAGACCAAGACGGTGTTTCAAAAATGTTGGTAGGATTTATTTTACCATCTTTTGTACTTAGTGTAACGATGTGTGCGAAGTTCAGTAATCTACTACGCAAACTTTTCCTTTTAAAGGTTACGATAAATGTGTAGAACGTTAGCACTATTAAAATACAGCTGAATTCAATAACACTACGAACTAATGCTCTTACTCGTCAATAGTCTTGAACTCATTGGCTACTATTTCGTCTCTCCATTGGTATCCCGCTCACTGTATTCATTTCTGTCTTTTAAATATCGATTGAGGTTGGTAAAAGGAAATGCTATTGCATAGAAAACTATTTGAGTGGCGTGCAGCGGGCCAACAGTGTAATGACCCAAGTCCCTCAGTGGTACGTCGACAGACCTTCGCAGCGGTGATAAAAAAAATCAAAGGTTTGTAAACCTATTGGGCCAAACTGCTGTAGTCATCAGTCCCTATACTTACAAACTACTTAAAGTAACTTAAGTAAGTAATGTATAAGTAAGGACAACACCCACATCCATGCCCGAGGGAGGAGTCGAACCTCGTGCGGGAACTGCCGTCCAGTCCGTAGCATGTCAAAACCATGCGAACATTCCGTGCGGCTGGGAGAGCAAAATAAGCATGACCTTTAAAAAGGCTAGTTATTATCATGTTACTGAATTTAACCCAGGCAAAAATCTATCAATCGTCAGTTGTGTCAAAGTTAATATTTTTCATGGAACTGAAACAACTGTCTACTCCGAGGCAATTAAGTTCATTGAGAAACACGTTCACTACCGTTATATCCTTGTTTCCTGAAAGATAAAACGTATCAAACATATATGTATAGGGTGCGTCAAAAAATGTATACACACTTTGAACTGTCATAGAAAATTTATTTCCCGTTCTACAAGGTTAAATATCCGTGAGAAAGTAATGTTATGTTTCTTCAACAGGTGGCAGCAGTGGCAAGGAAGTAACTTCAACATGGCGGACGTGCGTTTGAGCTTTGAAGCGCGGAAGCAGATAATTAAGTGGTACTGGAAGTTGGAGAATGTTGCTGCAGTTCGAAGACAGTAGAGAAATGACGATGATACAGAACCACCTACAAGGTTAACAATTACACGTCTACGAGACAAATTCGAAATTCATGCAATAGTGTGTGATGTGTATAAAGGTCGATCAGGGCGACCTCGTACAGCTACAAGTGATGATTCCACAACTGCGGTCTTGGAACTGATCCAGCGTTCGCCTCAAAAATTTTCAAGGCAAGCGGCACGTGAGAGTAATGTAACTGCTAGTAGTGTGCTACGCATTCTGAAGAAAGGCAGGTTTCGTGTGTACATTCCAAGGCTGGTACAACAGCTAAGTGACGACGATCCAGATCGAAGGTTAGAATTTTGTGAATGGTTCAAGAGATGATGAGACGTGAACCGGGATTTATGGCTAGCATAATTTGGTCGGTTGAAGGCCAATTCAAAGTCAATAGAATTGTCGATACGCATAATTGTGTGTTCTGGGCTGAAGATAACACTCACATTACAGTTAAAAAGGCTGTCAATTTGCCTGGTGTGAATGTGTGGTGTGGTTTGTCTGCAAGGGGACTCATTGGGCCTTTCCGCTTTGAAGGTACTGTTACTGGAGAAACTTACCTAACAATGCTTGCTGACTCCATATTCCCTGCCATTCGTGCATTATACGGTAATGATGAGTTTTATTTCCAACAAGATGACATCCCGCCGCACTATCATAGGGATGTACGAGCATACCTGGATCACAACGTGCCAGGCCAGTGGATAGGGACCATTCGAGTTTCCTGCACGCTCTCCAGACCTCACGCCGCTGGATTTATTCTTATGGGGCACAGTAAAAGATGAGGCGTACAAACGTAAACCACGTAACCTGGACCACTTTGGAATGAGATTCAAGCAGTGTATGTAGAAATCTCATTGGATACATTGATACGATGTACGGAATCAGTGATTACTCTTACTCAGAAATGTATTGATGCTGAAGGCCGCCAGTTTGAACATTAATCAAATTTTCAAAGTACATTTGTTTTTCAAATTGGACGTTAAGGTTTCCATTACCAGAAATTTAACATTGTAGAACGGGAAATAAATTTTCTATGACGCTTCAAAGTGTGTATATATTTTATGGCCCTTTATTTCTGCGATACATAATCGATGACATGCCCTGAAAATTCGGTATCAATCTAATTTCACCCAAATTATGATATGGGATTGACTACGTCCACATCACATCGTTCATACATGTATCTTATTTTGTGTCTCGTTTCCGCCGGTTGTCCGGGGTGTCGGTGGCCGAGTAAAGAGAGTCCGACACAGGAGGTAGGATGCACGCGTGTGCAGGTACGGAGGTGACCAGCCAGTGGGACAGCAGAAACTAGAACGCTAGGCTAAATTAGAACAAGTTGTGTATTTCATAGAAATAAGATAATACTTATCTTTTACAAAGTTCAAGACTGTAGAATGCTGATACATAGTGGAACTAGAGAGAGATCTGCATACTGATGAGCCCTAGTGCCTATCCGATAGCCAAGTCTTAACTGGTGTCTATCTGATTCCCAAGTGGCCGATGCAGCAGTCGTGGCCACGAGCGGAGTTGCAGAAGAGGGCGCTCGTGGCTGACGTCGTAAGAACGCCGCGCCGTGCGTGCAGGGCGGCGCGCGGCGTAAGTACGTGGTGCGCACTTCATACTTGTGCGACACCACATTTTAACACAATCAACGATACACATCTTACTACTTGTATGCTCTAGTACTGACCTAACCAGAAAATTACACAGAACGCCATTCTATCACACTCCATTATCAAAGATGATATTTAAAACGAAGAAACGTACATGTCATGACACGTCATATGTAAACAGATTTGTATTCACAGTCACATTTTACGCACTTAACGTTTGCATAATGAAAAGTTCGCGTTGAGGTCATTGCCTCCTGTTAATAGAAATTTTAATTTTCAGTCAAGGGACTTCATAGTAATCAAGTGCAGCCAAAATAGAAACTTTTATGCTCAACAGCAAAAAAATCACGCAGAACTGCAGCAGCTACGGCACCATCTGGCTGTAAGGTAATAGACAGACGCAATTAACGATGCGTGCTTTCTACGCGCGTCTCTACCGGAAAGGGAAAGTTTCACCTTGAGAGGGAGAAAACGGGAGTCAATATCGGAAAGGAGAAAGAGAGAATGAGGGGAGCCACTGATTAGGCTTCTAGCTGTGTGTGGTAGCCCACTAGCAGTCGTTGACGCCTCTTCTCGCTTTCACTGCGTGTGGCGCGTGTAATATACGCCGGGCGTCAGACCAGCTGCCTCCGACAGCCCAGCCGCCAAGGCGAAGGCCGGGATCCCCACTGAGGTACCCAATTACCGAAACCGGAAACGGAACATCCAACTGCACGGCGTTAAATTCGATACTGGGTGGCGGCGTATACAGCAGGTGCAGTCGAAAGTTACGCTTTCACGCCACACCTTTCTCTACAGTGGAGTAAGCAAGATTACGTCACTCGAATTACATCGAAATGAAGGAGAGATGAGGCAGAGATCAATGCAGATGTTATTATATGAAATCATGTCAGCTGACTCAGGTGAAAAGTGGCATACGTGCATGGAAACGAAATTGTTTTTGATAAATGAAAATAACGAAGTTTTTTGGCGGAAGCTATGGTTTCCACATGGCGTACACATAACAGATAAAAGCGGGGAAAAATGACGTAGTTGCGGATAGGTGGTGCTGAAGATACTGCATACTAGGTGACACGGCCAAACAAAAGGAATTAAGTATACTTGAATACATTGCCCAGCAAAATGATTACGACCCCAACATCATAATCAAGTTATACAATAAAAAAAGAGTCATGTTCCACTAACAACATGTACAGGGATCACATTCCAAAGAGAAACACCTCAAAGAAAAAAAAATAATGTATATCAGTACATCTAGGAAAAATTACAAAAGAAATGAAAATTTTTGTTAGAAATACTAACATTACTTTTGATTACCAAAACAGACACAACATAAGAAGCAAAGTCGTCACACATACGACAAAACCTTCTAATTTTCTAAATCCTGGTATGTTCAAAATCTCTTGCAACTCCTGTAATAAATATTATATAGGCCAAACTGGACGTAATTGCACCGTTCGTTATAAGGAACACACTAGGGAGAGTGATAAAAACTCATCTACTTTTTAACAGCACTCAGTAGGCACTAAAGGAAAAGCACTCGAAATGTTACATGTAATTCATAAGGGATATAAAATGAATATTCTAGAGAAAGTTAAAGTATGTACCCACGCAACTAGCGACGCAAATAATTTATTAACCGATCAAACCGATTTCAACACAAAAATTACATTGATAATTTTATTGATAATTTAACGCTGGACAAAGGATAATGGAGCTTACAAAGATAAAATATCGTACTATAATGTTAAAGTCAACCAAAGACGAAATAAAAACAACCACGTCAAATATAAATGAATAATCCCTAATGTCCTCCTAAAATTTCTATAAAAATATTTTACCATACTCGCTAATAATAACATACACAGAAATAATAAACAAAATTATGCCACATCTGTTAAATTCTATATTTTCTCTTTGAAAGAATAATTTATAAATCTATAGTATTCTGAGGTACTGACAGGTGTAGTAACTGCCTACAATTGATAAATAAATTATAAAAGCTAATCAATAGTCAGTTGAAGCACGTAAGGCCTCTAAATACCGTACGTACTGCACACTTTATATGTGAAATTTGTAAACTTTTATTGATGTAAAGTTTTTTATCTAGTACTAGGATACATACCGATAAAAGAAAATGTTTCATCAGAATCACCTGACAATGCCACTATACGCCGAAAGTTAAATAAAATAATTCCTTACAGTGTTTTGGACTAACCTTTCAAAATACTGCATTCTGTTAAAGTTGCATTTGTTAGTAACATGAAAAACACGTGCTAATTTATTAAGGAAAACTGCCAAGATCGCATATAATCTTTATTCAGAAGACCTGCTTCAGCAGATTAAACTGCAATGTTCGAATATTTTATGTCATTCACCTCATCACAAGAAAATACTTTTAAAAATATACTTATTCACTAACGTTATTGTGGACTCCTCACAATACATAAAAATATAAGAGAAAAATATAAAAAAAAGCATACCAAAAACTACATCCTTTAATGTGATGTAGTCACACTTGGTTAAAACAAAAATGACCAAGCACGATGCTTTTGATATTTAATTTGTATTTTGAGAAGCCAACAATAATGTTGCTGGATAAGTAATATTATATATATATTTCTTTTTTAGCATTTAGTTGTGATGTGGTGAATGAAATGAATGATTCTAAGAAGGCAGTTTAATTTGCCGAAACCGGCCATCTCACCACGGTTATGAGCGAAATTGACTGTTTTCCTTAAAAAATTTATTGAACAAATCCCCTCCGCAATATGGCAGACATTTACAAATTTAAAACTAGATACACAACTTTTAAGTTATGTCTTCTCCAATATTTTCATGGAGTCTTACGGCATTTGTAGTCGTATCTACCTAACAGGACGAAGTTCATACATTTCCAATTGTCACTTTGTAGCTGCTGCGGAAACAGGAGAAAAGCTAAGGATCCCTATCAGCGGATGCGATGGCTATAGTCGCTAACTATTCTGCTAAGCAAAGAGTTCTTGGTGGCGACTGCACTGTACTCGTCAGCTGTTAGATCTGAGAGGCGGCGTGCCCGACCTGGTCACGCGACGGCGCTAAAGTCGCATTCCTGCGATGACAACTGCCTAGCCTCGGTCGACTACGAGTAGTATCGAGCTGTGATTCTACACAAAGTATATGTAAAGCAAATATGAACGGGAAAGACGTCTTTGTCTTGTTCATGCAACTGCAAACATACATATGCAGTGGTAAAACCTATAAAAATAGTGTTTACAGTTACTTCTCGCAATAGAATTGAAATTTCAGACAAATTGTTGAATTACTCAACTTACAAAATAATTACTATTTCAGACAACCAGTATATACCTCCGGACGAGGCCAGTAAAAATAAGGTTCTGTTTATTTATGGTGTCATGTCTCCTGAATTATTTGCTGTAGATCGAACTGATTTTTCGGGTACAATAATTGAATTAAATAGAATTCCTACAGGCAAAATATATTACGAATAACGTTAATAATAACGAAATGATATATTGAAACGTCTCGCTTTATGAAGTTTTACCTTTTAACACCTCTCACTGCTAATGACACCTCTTGAACTACGAGGTCTGTTCATAAAATACATTGCTCCTGACATATTCTACACGCCTTTCAGTCACATACCCCCAAAACAACAATATTGGTAGGAAACAGGTGAACAATGACCGTAGTAAATGTAGCTGTGCCGACCCAGTGGTACCAACAAAACAACGGTACATACACTGCACCACACTACAATAATAAAGTACAATTTCGCGAAGATGGAAAAGGAATAAAACTATCCGAATAAACAGGAAATCCTGATAGATGGGGACCGGATAGACGAGGTTTGTGTGTACTTGTCTTTCGTGTTAAATGCAACGTAATACCTCAATAAATAATGAGTTGATCGTGATGATAACATTTCAAATTTATAGTTTCGGTTAGTAAACATGAGAAACATTGGTATTTACATTTCTGTTTGCCCTGAAAGTCACCCGTAACAATTCCCAGACGTATCCCAAAAGGTAGCAATTATGCAGATCTAAGCATCAGTCAAGGGTGGGGGGGAACCAATACTTCGTGAGAGTTCTTCACGCCAAACGCTTGTCCCAGTTAGAAGTCTATATATTTTAGGAGATATGAAGTGCCTATTATGCATTATACTCAACGTAAAAATGTGTATTTTAACTAGTTGTCTATATGTAGCTAAAGTATCCAAATTTTACCACATTACCCTTCATATGTAATTTTATTTAATTTGAAATTCCATTGTTGAAGATAGTAGTTACCTAAATAAATACTCAATTTCATTGCAGAACATACATGATTGCAGCCAGTGAGAAGATCAATGACCATTGATATTTCGGCTGGAGGACTCCCACCAATTTCCAGCAAAACTGCTGAGTGGGGAAGCACTGAACATGGGCATTTAACACCTCGGTTTTTAATGAAAATAAAGCGAACAGGTAAGTAACATCGCTACAGAAAACAAATATGATAAATTTTAGAAATTTCGTTAGAAAACATCAGTTTTTTTAACAAGGTACAGTGCGGATTTTCACGCACAAGTTACCTCCATTTCAATTTGTAGGGTTGTTCGCTAGTTTAATTTCACTACACCTACACCTACAGCCATGACAGTTTGACTAGTACATGACGTGCCACAACAGCAGGGAATATGATAGAAATCTTCCTAACGCAAGCTAAGGCGATCATTTACGGACCTGAATAACGCCTTAAAAGACGATCTTAGTGAGTAAGGTAGGTGCGTATCGAATGCCATGGCGTTTTGCCACGTCATGTATTGGTTACACTGTCATATATTGGTAAGACTGTCAGGGCTGAACATAAGCGGCACACACATTTGTTACAACCTTTCAAATCTGCTATTACAGAAAACTACCTAGACACAGGCCACTTCGTGTAACATAACGATACGGAGACTCTGACATGCACGTATAATTATCGGGTTCTGTTATTAAGGAAGCATTTGATATGAAACTAGTGAATAACGTCGTAAAGACAGATGGGAGTTTGAAACGTGTATATTGCGTGTGTTGTCGTGGTGTAGGCGTTTAGGTGTGACTGTTAACTGTTAATTAAAACTGACATATCTTTGACAAATTAAAGCAAACCCTTAACCATGCATTCTAATTTGCATACCCGCAGACTGATTTTAATATCAAGCAAGTTATTTATATGCAAATTTATCTAAATCGTGGGCCGCCACTGTATTTTATATAAAAACAAAGAATAATTAACTGAGCCTATCCTAACCATAGAATGGCGACAAGGTAAGATCTCAAAACGATATATCGTTTCCCATTTTTATACACATGAAAACATAACCAACCAAAACGAGTTTTTGACCAGTTGTCACTGTCAATATATACAAAATTCGAACACTAATGACGTTAAAACCACAAAACATGAATTAATTAAACGCTTACTACAAAATTACATAAACACGATTGAAAATGACTGGTTATATCTATAGATACAGTACCCTAGCGATCATGAATGCAACTAGTTTGCAACTGAAATAAGTCATGGATTAGAAAATAAGACAATTACTGACGAGAATAATCAGTGCCATATCAGGGGTCGGCGTTGTGCAAGCAATATACTATACCCAAATAGGAGTCATGCAGAACTCGCAGCAGCAGTAGCAGCGTTGTTGGCAGTCACCAGGCTCAGCGGCGGGCGGCGCTGAACGTTAAGTATAAACTGGGCCAAAGCCATGGAGTGGCGATATTTACCTCTATTGTATGCGCTTGCGAAAGCGACACACAATAAGTAAATAGCCATTTCTATGGTAAGCTAGACTGTGGTCGCAGATGGCGATGCACACAAAATGTAAGTTCAAATTGTGATACCAACAGACCAACACTCTGAAAAATAATCAAAGTTCCCGACCGACCAAAGCGTTGGAAAATACAAGTCCAAACTCAACACGTACAAAAAATTTTGCGACACGACGGCGAGTTACTACCACGCCATAAGACCTTCCCGATCGCCGGTACTCATAAGTAGACATCGGATTTTTAGGTTCTATAAATCTTCAATTAGGTACCTAAAATTGGTTCTATCATTTCCAAAAATAGATTTTAAAAATCAGAAACTAGGTGACCAAGATCTGAAATTTTATTTCATATGAAGATAAACTGATTGACAAAAATCTACATTGTTTTTCTTCTCCATATCTATAATTGCAGTCACAGTAAATAACTAACACTTTCTCCAGTTTTTACGTTGAGAAACTGTATCTCTTGTCTGTTAATAGCATCTTATATGCTGAGAATGAGCGTTCCACGTCAAGGATGTCACCGGAGCATGTTTAAATGGCGGTATTGGACGCAATGGAACCGCACACTCGTGTTCGGTTGATTTACCTAATAAGATGTCAGCCACTGTGCAGAGGGTGGTTAGTCCTGGGATTTTTGGAAGAACTGTTTAGTTTATCATTAACTTTCATACCAACAGAACCTGGGATCACGTTGATTTTTTTCTGTCACCTCTTCTACCAATCGCAGTTGCATGTAGACTGGTTTCCCTTAACACTCTAGAGATTTAACAATAGAGACCAAAAAGGTGTAATGAGATTTTATGCATGCAATGTCGTTGGAAATTCTTTAGCTGAAGTAACACTCACTGCCTCATCCGTCAATTTAAGAAAAATGCTTTTAATGTCTTCCAAATGCTCACTGTAATATTCCACGGCCTCTAGCCACGTTCCACATCGATTAAGTATGGGTTTTGGTGGAAGTGCTACGTCTGGAACACCAGAACAGTATTTTTAGTCATACAAATTTTGAATGGATATTAAAAAAAATAGATAGTCAGGTTGTAATATTAAATTAGGTACTTTAGGTACTATAAAATTGCAATTTTGGATAAAATATATGCATAATTCGTAGCTGGGAAAACCACGAGGGAATTTTGGGCATAAAAATTTTAATTAATTCGATTTTTAAAATTTAGATACAATTAGATACTAACCCAAATTTAGGTATTTTTAGGTGCTATAAAACTAGCGTTTTTGATCATAAATTTGCATAATTCGTATGTGTACAACTTTTATTGCCCTTATTTAATGAGCAACAAAATACGTTTATACCTCAAATCCGAGGTCTACTCATAAGAGTGTCCTCTTTCTCGCCCTCTCTCTGCTCCTCGCAAAAACTCGGTAGCCACAAGGACAGCCACCAACGCTGAACCCTCAGGCCAATCGGGATCGTCTTAAAATCATCTGCCCAATCAAACCGACGACCTGGGAGATACCAACTCCCATCCAAAAAGAAATTATGTAATCAGCCAATGGCACGGTTTCCCGCTACCTGAAGGCACATTCCTCCCCCAACCTGAAGGAGTACCCACGCTTGGTCATATAGTCCAGCTAGATTGTTAGAAAATCTGCGAAGATTATCAGCTGTCGCCATCAGGACACCGCAGCTCTCTGCGGCACCCCCCTCCCCCTACCACTGTGTGAGAGGCACTCTGCTATCCTTTCTCACCCAGCCTGGTGGTCCCAGCAATATAACGAATGTCAAAATTATAGGTATTCCGCCACGTTAACAGACGGGAGATATCGAGTTCCCTTGAAGATCAAACAGCGTGACCGCCTCAGCATCCGCTGCATTTCGTCAAACCGAAGGCGCCACATCCATAGTAGCACAGACAAATATATACAGACGGAAAACCTCCGTAAGGGCCCGGTCCTACGCTCAAGGGTGCGGGGGGGGGGGGGGGGGTTTAAGCAGTTCCGTAAGATGTCCCATGATGGCGCTGCGGTCAGAAGCAACCCTTTAAACTGGCCAGAGCAGGCGGCAGGTAGCGGCTGTCCCCACCACCACCTCCCCTCAAACGCCGGCACACCGGACACAGGCGTGGCCTCGTGGCAGGCGGCACCAGCTCTCCCCTCAGCCTCCCCTCCACGCTACCCTCAGAAGCGCCTCTAATGTCTTCTACCGGTACTAAGCCAGGGAACCGCCTGACACCTGCTAGCATCTTACGGAACTACGAGGGGAGCGTAGGACAGTGGTTTAGAGGGGGCTGCTTCTCTGTATATATATACTCTGTGGTAGTAGGCATACAGACACAAAAGCCCATTGTAAAGCTTTCGCTATCGGGCCAGGCAGGTAACGAGCGGACCGCCGCATACGGACACTGGCCCGACCGGTCGCCGGTAAAGAAGCTCCTTCAACCCTCCTTTGAAGAAAACCGCGGACTCAAGGCTGACTGCCCATACCTCGTCCCCGAGTAACGGCTACGTGGACGGCGTCCCTTCCCTCTCAGCTAAGTTTCGGCAGCAAGCCAGGCAGCAGAATAAATGAAATGCAGTTTCTATACCACCTGAATTTAATACAATAAAGCTATTCTAATATGCCCATTCCCCCTATCAGTGGTAAAAGGATGGGCAATAAGAAGACATAACAGGAATAAAATTAAGTACTGATAGAATGATACACAATTAAGTATAAAATATGATAGTAGAGAGAGGACACACACAGGAAGTCAGAAAAATAACCAACACTTATCAAGGTTTTGCTTAAGTTCTGCATTGGATCCTGCTTTCTCTCATACATAGAAGAACAGAATTAATACCACCTCACCCGTTGATCACTAACATATAAATATCAATTTTTCTGACATTTTTTTCATATTTGTTTGTGTGATTGCTCTGGAATAAGGGGAGACAGTGGTATGCAATGTAATCATAGCCACGTATCTTGAGATGGCCTGCGAAGCATGGATATAGATGTAAACTAAATCGCTGTTGTCATCGCTTTCTAAACTTACGTACTGCTTAAACTAACTTATACTAAGCCTGCTTCGTTGGTTATAGAAAATTATTTGATAAAGTGAGACACAAGCAACTAATAGAAGCATTGAAATGAAAGAATTTTAACACAAGAGATTTACGAGTAATAGTAAAACTGTGTCTAAACCAAAGTGTGAGTGTTCGCGTTGTCTGAACAAACGAAAGCAGTGGAAATCAACAGGGGGTGCGTTCTTTCACAACTCCTCTTCAACGTGTACTCAGAGGAAATCTTCACTAAGACCTCGAAAATGATGCTGTTCGAATACGAGTCAACGGCGTACAACCGAACAATTTGCTTTATGTGGACGATACAGTACTTCTGGCTGAAAATATGCAGGACCTACAGCGTATGTTAAATAACGTCATCATAACTAGTGAAGAACACACACTCAATGTTAAGAACACCAAATACTGGGTGATCAAAAAGTACGTATAAATTTGAAAACTTAATAAATCAAGGCCGGCCGCGGTGGCCGAGGGGACTGAGGCGCTCCAGTCACGGTCTGCACGGCCACTACGGTCGGGGGTTCGAATCCCCCCCTCGGGCTTGGATATTTGTGCCGTACTTAGTTCATAAGTAGTTTGTAAGTTTAGGGACAGATGACCCCGTAGTTAAGTCCCATAAGTATATACAAACATTTGAACATTTGAATAAATCACGGAATAATGTAGATAGAGAGGTAAAAATTGACACACACGCTTTGAATGACATGGGGTTTTATTAAAAAAGAAAAGGAAAAAAAAAAGAAAATAAACTAAAAACAAAGTTGAAAAAATGTCTGACAGATGGCGTTTCATCTGATCAGAAGAGCAATAATTAGCATAACAAATTAAGACAAAACAATGACGATCTTCTTTACAGGAAATGCTCAATATGGTCACCATCACTCCTCAACAATAGCCAATAGCTGTAGTCGAGAAATAATGGTGTAAACCGCACTGTAAAGCATGTCCGGAATTATGGTGAAGCATTGCCGTCGGATGTCGTCTTCTAGCATCCCTGGAGATGTCGGCCGATCACGATACACTTGTGACTTCATGTAACCCAAAAGTTAATAATCGCACGGACTGGGGTCTGGGGACCTGGGAGGCCACATATGACGAAAGTGGCGGTTAAGCACAGATATTTCACCCATCTAGCAATATGGGTTGAAGCGCCATCATGCATAAAAGTCGTACGTTCTAGCAGGTGTTTATCAGCCAGGAAGGGGATGATTCGATTCTGTAACATAACGGCGTACCTCTCATCACCCATCACGGTAGGAGTCACTAGCATTTTGCTGTCCAGTGCCATCTCTCGGACATTTTTGATCTTTTTTTCCTAATAAAACCCCATGTCAATCCAAACATGTGTCTCAATTTTTAGCTCTCTATCTACTATATTCCGTGATTTATTAAGTTTTCAAATTTATACTGACTTTTTGATCACCCGGTATATCACTGGGTTGGAACTTAAATAATGGCAATACTGCTGTGGATACACTATACAATGGAATCTACTATTGTCGCTGATAGTACACGTTGTTCACATACCTACCTTACCTCCGAGAAAATTGACTCACCGTCAAAATCGAGGGAAACATAGTCAGGACAGTGTCATCAAGGTCTTCAAGAGGCGTGCGGGGAATCGGCATTGCCATACAGAACAGTGGCACGTTGGGTAAAAGCCTACAACGAAGGTCGCCAAGCTGTGGCAAACATGCATAGGGCACGTCGTCCTATAGTATTACGGTTCGTTTTTGGAGAATCACCTGCGACCAGCTTGTCGGAAGAAGCATCAACACTTTCTGCGCAACCCCCCCCCCCTCAATCATTTTGCCCAAAAATTCTAAGGCACATACAGCACAAGATATGGCTGCTCTGTTCGGTCGATGGGACTGGGAAGTACCCAGTGAACATCCTTATGTGAAAGGCGAAAGGCTGGCAAGAGTCCAGAGGTATGGCTACATAGGTACGAATCTGAACTGCTCCATTCAATACTGTTCAGAAATAAAGATTCGCATTGAGAAAGCTCGTGCGTCCTTTAAGAAGGTCAAGAAGCTGCTAGAACTCATATGCTCAAATGTTATGTGTTCCCAGTCCTATTGTGTGAAGCTTGGACCCTCAACATAGATTGCTATCGGATATTAGAAGCATTCGAGATGTGGACCCACAGTAGGATTTTACAAATATCATGGACAGAACATGTTAACAACGTGGAGATTCTGAGAAGAATGGAGAAAGGCGTAGAGATCAGGAAGTGATAAAAAGAATACTACAATATCTCGGCCACACCATGAGAAGTCCAAGGTATGAGACTCTGCAATGCATAATACAAAGAAGGTAGAAGTAAAGAGATCTGTTGGAAAGAGAAGAATATCCTGGTTTGGAAACCTGCAAAAATGTTGTAATGTCTCGACATCTGACCTATCTTAACTAAAATAGCTATGATGATAACCAACCTCCGAAATGGAGTCGGTACACACACACATGCCCGAGGTAGGACTGAGAACGATTTCATGTCGTTGGGCAGCTCCCAGTGGCGTTCGTAATCATGTTGAGAGCGTCTCGGCGTGGCAGCTGAGTCGCGCTTTCGGCGCTCAGTCACGTCGGCAGCGCGTCACGGCCGAGGAGCCGAGAGCGGCCGCCTGGGCGGTGACAGAATCCACTTTCGCGGAGCGGAGCGGAGGCAGTCGTGACTGGGCGTCTGCGCTGGCAGCCGCCTAGCCGCGCGGTAAGGAGGCCGGCGCACCTTGACCCTGATGCCGCGGGATCGCAGGCCAAGTGGGTCTACAGCAAACTGCGGAGTCCGCGCAGCGCGCCTTGCGACACGGCGCGACACGGGCTGCTACTGCTGCTGTGGGATGCGCCGGTGACCCCCCTGGTGCGATTGCAGCCTGTGTGACCCAGTCAAGCTCTAGGCCTTATGCGCAACAGTAGGAGTTGCGCACATATTCCTCTTCATCAAATTCATTATCTGTGTCTGAGTGTACAGATCTAGTTTCGAGTATATCTTAGGTTTCCGAATCAGTTTCTACGAGATCATCTATTATTGATACCTCATCGTCGAAAAGAAGGCGATGTACTTCTTCCAAATCCTTAGGATTTTCTAAATCATATCGTTTACTCATTTTGAAAGACAGTACATGTAACTACAACGAAACGTTGCTTCATCTAGAAGACAACAACGCAATTGCCAACTCGAGTACGCTCCAAACAATGCTACGGCTGCTGTTATTAGCGGCGACAATGCGTTACGCGAGTAGGCGCACTGTATAACAGATACAGAAAATACACGTGTTCCCGTCTGAGTGATCTATGATCTCGTCAGTATCGGGATAAGGCTGAAACTCCTGTGAAGCAATAATAAAGGTATGACACAAGATGTCGTGTGCCAGCAAGCCTTTATCACTGTTCATTGTGGTTAATATTAGAGGAAAAGCAGGTAATGTATCTCACAGATGCATACGCGACTGTCGAAAGGTTAAATTACTCACTCTAATACCCACGGAAGGACTTGAATCTCCGGCAGGAACGGACGCCCAGTTCGTAACATGACGCCTTATACCACGCGGTTTTTCGACTCAAAATTCGAGAATAATCTCTCGGTAATCACGTAATTTATCAATTTACTGGCTCCACCCCTTAGTGACAGTACAGTTTAAAACCAAACAGCCGAAGAGAGAAAAGAAAATACTGATCCTGGAGAGACGATGTCAATTTCGATAACGGTCACATGGGGTATGTCAGATGAACTGATAATGGTTTCAACGTCGTCCGCTAAAAGATAGGGCAATGATATGGTTGTCCTTTAATATCAAATGTTTTCGCTAACATCAAATATTAATTTAAGTGTAAGGAAGTTCTTTCTGAAGGCATTTGTGTAGAGTCGCCTTGTACGGGACTGAAACTTGGACGATAAATAGTTTAGACAGGAAGTCGATACAAGCTTTTGAATGGTGGTACTACAGAATAATGCTGAAGATTAGGTGGGTACATCGCGTAACTAATGAAGAGGTACTGGAGGAGGAAAGGAATTTCGACTAAAATAAAGGATAGACTGGTAGGATACATTCTTAGACATGAAGAAATCGTAAATTTAGCATTGGTGGGAAGTGTGTCGGGGAAAAATCGCAGATGGAGACCAAAAGATGAATGTAGTAAGCACATTGATGTGGGTTGCCGTACTTGTGAGGAAGAGACTTGCTCAGGATAGAGTAGGGTGGAGAGCTGTTTCAAACCAATCTTCGGAATGAAGATCACAACATACAGCGACTGAACTTATTATGTGATCAGTGTTAGAAACAGACGGGCGCCAGGCCACAAATGTACGCTCGTGCTTGTTTCAACCATTTGAGCTTGTTTGAAAGAGGTGAAATCGTGGACTACCGAGAGTCCCGATCGTCCTCCCGGAGAAATTACAACTAAGATATGTCAGTTGTGTGCAATGATGCTGGTTGCGAAAGTCACGTGAACAAAGTTCTGGACGTCCATGCAGCACAGACGTCCGCCAGGATCGTCATACTATAAGGGCAGCAGCGGCATATCATTCAGGTACCACAGCACAGATGGTAGCGTTTGCGAGTCCAGAAAAGTCAACACAAACTGTCGCCAACCGGTTACGAACAATAGGACTAAGGCACACGTACACCGAACGAGGTGTCACAGTGGTAACGCACTGGGCTCGTATTCGGGCGAACGGCGGTTCAACTCCACATTTAGGTTTCCCGTGATTTTTCTACATCAGTCCAGCCAAATAACGAGATGATTCCATTCAAAGGGCACGATCGATTTCCTTACCCATCCTTTCCGAAAAATTCGAGCATTAGTTCTATCTCTAAATACCACGCTGTCGACGGGACGTTGAACCCTAAGTTTCCTTCCTTCCTTTAGGCAAACAAAACCTCTAGTCCGTCTTCCACTTCCGCAACGGTATCTACACGCGCGGCTCGACAGTTTCCCACAGATCACTTGGAATGTCCGGCAGTAATTTTCAGCAATGTGAAGTGTTACATGTTACATTAGGTATGTCACAGTTATCATTTTACCGCGAGTTAGCATCTTTCTTTCCTCCGCAAAAGATACCTCGATGTCTGACTTTCTTTTATTCCTTACCTCCATGCGAAAGAAAGACGTTCAATCTTGGTGTGTTCTGCTCGTTCCTTTGTATTGAAAGGATGTGTGTAGTCCCGCTCCTGTAAATTCCACATTCTTTAATGTGAGTCTGCCTGTTCCGACATTAATGTGAATAAATTAGGGTTAAAACTACCTTTGAAGTGATTATTAATTTCTTTTTAAGTCACATATTTTCCCGACATTGAAGTTAATGTTTGTATGCTTAATCTTATGATGATTCGGATGCCATTATAGTGAGATGAATCGTGTATAATCCGTTATATTTCGTGAATAATGAAGCAATTCCGTATTTATCATTCACAGTACCGGTAGAACCAGCAATCATTCTTTTGTGGTGCAATTCCATTTTTAATTTTTTTTCAATGAAAAATTATTTTTTAATTTCCATTGTTAAGATTTGACCTCGAACGTTCTACGCGGTACTGTTGTGCACGATAAAAATATTAATAACTGGTCCGGGTCACTCCAGTATGAAGTTACCAATAAAAAGATATTAAATTTACACCATAATCGACGACAGAATGTGGCAGAAGATGTATCGTCTAGAACGATGAGGTAACTTTATTTCTAATCCTTATAGTGCTAATAGCCGACTTATTTAAGACCTTCATGCTTGTGTAATATTTATCATCAGAATATATGTTTAAACGTTCATCCTCGTTTTCATATCATGATAATTGAAATTATCCCCTGTTATCTGTTCACAGGTGTACTTAATTTCAGGTAGTAATCTCATCATGAACTCTCCTTACAGCAATCTCTCTCGGTAATTACTATTACTTTCAGATCAATTTTTAAAGACTTACTGCTGATTTCTTTCTGATATTTCTTGCTAGCTTAATAAACAGTTCATTTATTCACATACGCTGGTAAGGAATTTTCAATATTTAATTAAGCTCTGGAATATGTACACAGTATTTTATGAGACACAAAACCACCTCAAGTTTCCACCACCCTAAAACTTGACAATACTCAAATTTTCCCATTTTAACTTATTTGCTGTCAGTGTAAAATTAATCACAGTTTTAATATGGCAGTCTCTCTTCAGTGGAATCACCGACATAAAATATTAAAATAAATAATATAATAAAAAACCTGTAGATTTAAATAACTCGAGATCCTTTATATTATTCTTATTTTTTATTCTGTTACAAAGAAAAGTCAAGTCGTCGAGGGGATCGAGCGAAAATATCCATTATATCTTCTAGATTCACATCAATATGTCGGTTAATAGACAAGTATGCCAGACCACTCAGCCTCTCTTCCTTCTTGTTGACAGCAAGTAAGTTTTCAAACGACGCAAGCAGCTAAAATTTCTCTGTATGTTGACACAGTAAGGACAGCAAATATTTGAAGTAGTAGAATGTTTGGAAAGAACGACTTCGAACATGCCTCTAGTGTTTCGACTAAGTTCTTCGGCTGTCACTCTGGTCAATATTTTTCCAGTTTTTCTTCTACCTTTCGAATTCACCTCTTAGAACTCTTTCTGAACTTGTGAGGTCATTACTGTAGATACGAATAGTGGACTGTACATCTGAAGAGTTCACATTTTTAATGAATTTCGGGATGAGGTGTTGCAACTCAAGTCATTCATTCTGATGTCTGGAAAAATGTTCACTGTACAACATCTCAATGTACGGAACGTAAAGGTAAATGTGGAAATATTCCTCAGGTGTTGGATAAGGACTGTTCTCATGGTGTTGTCTCCCAACCAGAAGCATACCGATATAAAGCTTTTCACAGAACTCTGCAACCTGTTGAAATTGTCCGTGGAATTCATCCACAGCATTTTGCCGTTTTTCAACAAGCATACAATAACTACCACAGCCATCCATACATTAGCAAAATATCTCTCCGAAAACCCGAAAAAATTCTGGTCCTATTTAAAATCGAAAAGCAGGTTAAAAGACTCTATTCAGTCACTCGTTGATCATTCCGGCACGGTAAAAGAAGAAATACTTCACGCAGGAGGACCATACAAACATACCATCATTTGAACATCGCACTAACTCTCAAATGGAGGATATAGTAATAGGTATCTCCGGTATAGAGAGGAATGTAAATAAGTGTCCTTGTCCGGGTCTACAAGGAGTACTCTGCGGCATTGGTATATTATGTAGCTTGCATTTATCGCGAATCTTTAATCCAGCGCAAAGTTCCAAGCGACTGGAAAAAAGCGCAGGTAACTCCCGTTTACAAAAAATGTTCAAATGTTTGGTAAGCTTATGGGACCCAACTACGGGGTCATCAGTCCCTAAACTTACAAACTACTTATCAACTACCTTATACTAAAGACGGCACAAACATCCATGCCCGAGGGGGGATTCGAAGCCCCGACCGTAGTGGCCGCGCAGACCGTGACTGGAGCGCCTCAGTCTCCTCTGCCACCGCGGCCGACATTCCCGTTTATATGAAAGGTAAAAGAACTGACACAAATAATTACTGACCAATATGTTCTGTTTCCTGTAGAATTCTGGAGCATATTCTCTGCTCTAAAATAGCAAATATCATTGAGACAGAAAATCTTCCGTCTATGCATCAGCACGGGTTTAGGAAGCATCGTTCGTGTGAAACTCAGCTTGTCCTGTTCTCACATTACATCTTCCGAGCCATGGATGAAGGGCAACAGGCAACTTGTGTATTTCTCGATTTCAAAAAAGGCTTTTGATGCGGTGCCGCACTACAGACTGCTAACAATGATACAAGCATATGAAATAGGCTCCCAGATATGTGACTGGCTAGAAAACTTCAAAAGTAATAGGACCCATTGCGCTGTTCTCGACGGCGAGTGTTCATCAGAGACGGGTGTATCGTCAGGAGTGCCACAGGGAAGTGTTATACGACCGCTTTTATTTTCTATCTATATAAATGATATGATGGACAGAGTAACTAGTAATCTGCGGCTGTTTGCTGAAGATATTGTGGTTTGTGGAAGGGTGTCATCATTAAGTGATTGTAATAGGATACAGGATGACCTACACAAAATTTCTAGTTGGTGCGAAGAATGGGAGCTAGCTCTAAGCGTAGAAAAATGCAAGGTGATGCAGATGAGTAGGGAAAACAGCCCCGCAATGTCAGAGTACAGAATTAGAAGTGTGGTGCTCGACACAGTCTTGTCGCTTAAATATCTAGGAGTAAAGTTACAGAACGATATGAAATGTTACAAGCATGTAAGGACAGTCGTAGGGAATGCAAATAGACTACTTCGGTTTATTGGGAGAATTTTCGGAAGATGTAGTTCATCTGCAAAGGAGACCGCGCATGAAACGCTTGTGCGACCACGTCTTGAGTATAGCTAAAGTGTTTGGGGTCCACACCAGATCGGGTTGAAGGAAGACGTAGAAGCAGTTCACAGACGAGCAACTGGGTTCGTAACTGATAGATTGGAGCAATGCGCGAGTGTTACAGAAATGCTTCGGGAATTCAAATGGCAATCGCTGGAGGAAAGGCGACATTCATTTCGAGTAATATTCTTAAGGAAATTTAGAGGAATGGAATTTGAAGCTGACTGTAGAACGATTTTACTGCCACGAACCTACATTTCAAGTTATTATATTGAAAGGTGGAAAACAATACCTCCTTACAATTTCTTTGATTACTGTGTATATTTAAATAGCTTATAGAGAATGGCTGCGTTATTTGAGCTATTTATAATTTATCACTTTCTCATTGTGACTCAGAATTAACACCCGGATACAAACTAGTTATGACTTACGAGTACTCATTTCACTCAACCACCCCGAACAAATGACCTGTTTGCAACATTCTGTGTAGCACTACCGTTATGACTTACATAGAGCTCCTAGGCGAGACAAATTTGGTTTAACTGGTGGAGTTACGGTTGCAAGGCAGTGGAGTGGTAATAAGTCATAACAAATTACATTAAACTAAAATCAGGACATGCAAATACACTGCCTCTATTTTGTCGAAAAATCCCACAGATTAACAAAATATCGCCCAAAGAGCAGTGCTTGCGTGTCTTTAAAAACAAATCTACTATTAACAGTTCAAAACGCGACATAGCGTCCAATCTGGCCATCCTGCACTAGTCTCTGCATCTCTGTAGCGTAGTTCACTATTTATTTGGTTCGTATTTGCATTAGTTGGTAGAATTGAAGATGTGCTCTGCTCTCGCTAAGTTTTTTACTCTACACGAAAATATCTGAAGTAGGAACGTAAAGCTGCACTTCAATTTTTTCCTCTCGGACCTAGCTAGTGTGCTTTGTCACTTCTATGGGTGGCGCCCATTCACGTCCTTTCACGTCCGATAAAAAAAAAAAAAAAAATAAAAATAAAAAAAAAAAAAAATAAAATAAAATAAAATAAAAAAAACCGTAAGAGAGCAAAGTTGTAGAGAATTTTCCTCTCAAAAAATTAGGTTATTCAATTTTCGAGTCAGATAAACGCTTCGTTTGCAATTATAATTATATTACAAACAGCTTTTTTGTGTTACTAACGTATTTTTTTTCCCCGAATAATTTGAAAAAGGAGGTTCTGGTCTCTGTCGGCCTATAATTATGTTTGTAAAGTTGTAAAGAATTTTCTCCTCTATAAATTCGGTTATTCAATTTTCGTGTCAGATGAATGGTTAAGCTGTTATTTTCATTTAAATTTCGAGCTGTCAAAAGACGATCGCAAAGGCCCATTTTTAGTGTTACTACCGTAACCTAAAGTGGCCCAAAAGAATAGTGACACCGTATCTGCAGAGTGCTACTCGTAGTAAGTATTATCAAGTATTTATCCTAAATGTCGTTGTTAAATAATAAATAAAGCCAGAAACGTGTGTACCTCTCGGAAGTGGGGAGGTGGACGTCTGGATCTGTCGTAGGGGCTTCCTCCAAATCGGTGCCTTGCGAGGAGGTTCTCTGCAGCTGTATGGCGTCTTTTGCCTGAGTGCCTAAGGTTGTGATGGAACTGTCAGCGTCTTGCGGGTGGACAATAGCGCTGCTCTGAAGCTCTGGACCGCTGTCTGTGTTCCCGTAGTAATCTCCGGATAATTAGAGCTAAGCGCTTCCCCAGTATTCCTGCACTGTGGTGGAGGTAAATCTGCAAGGAACCAGGTGGTCCCGATAGGCAGCAATGCTCATTCAACTGCCGGCACTGCCGGTTTTTTTCCTTTATTGTTATTTTAATGACGGCACATAGTGTCGGCAGGCTGGCAGCAGCAACAGGACCGACCGCGGAGGCCGAGGGGACTGCGGCGCGCCAGTCACGTTCTGCACAGCCACTACGGTCGGGGGTTCGAGTCCCCCCTCGGGCATGGTTATTTGTGCCGTCCTTAGTGTTAGCTAGTTTATAAGTAGTTTGTAAGTTTTGGGACTGATGACCCGTAGTTAAGTCCCATAAGCTCTACAAACATTTGAACATTTTTGAGCAGCAAAACAGTACAAACAATACGAAAGAAGAATGCAAGAACATAAGTGGTGACGGAAGATAGTGGCTTTCAAACGTGAGATGTAGATAAATTGGTGAAACACATATACATTTTACATTTACCCCTCTCCCCCCGTACCAATCCTGATCCTCTCCCCATGATTTAAACGCCCCCTTTTCCCATCCCCTCCTCTTCCCACTCCCCCGCCTGGATACCTCCATACCATGCCCTCTGAGTCTCTGTACATCCCTTCCTATCATCTCTCCTCCAATCCGTCCCTATCCTCCCGCACTTTGCACCCTCTCCCTCCCATCCCCCTGCGGGGGCCTGCAATACAGATTTTACGAGTGTTGTGCAGTATCAACTGTTCAGTGTAAGTGCATCCATGTATTTTCATCAACCTACCGGACCACACCTGTGGTAGACGAAGTATTTTAATCTAGTATCATCGTGATCCTCATAGCTCATTCAATGAAAGTCTAAACATGTATGTTCTTTAATACCATCATGGCACACGTATTTTAAACTCACTATGTATCTTTGTCATCTTTTCCTATATGTGTCCCAGCTATCTAGTCCACCCAAAATATCTCTGGAGCAATAACAGCTATTGGAAAACTACTTTCACCGGTATTAATGTACGGCTGGCGCCCATGTATGTACATATTTGGAAACATTCTAAAACGAAAGCAAATGGGTTTTTTAACACAAACTTATGTTTTCTTAATGGAATCCCTATATATTTTCTTCGGCAATTCATAGCATGACAAATCACATAAACAATGGCGTTGATTGCATCGCAATATTCCAATTACATCCCGAGATATTGCGACGCGAAGTTGACGCTTGAAAAACCCGAAATATGCTGCTAGCGCATGTCCTGAGGCTCAGGCGTGAACCCCACGCTGCCCGTAATCGCGATGTGATTGACATGCGTAATCGCACTTCCATACTTATCAAGAGGTCCGAAACGAATAATACGGTCTGCTGCCATCAACTCTCATAAGCATATAATGGTTTCCCTCTAGCACGTTTTATGTGTCTACACAATATGAAGCAGTACCGATCGGTATACACCAGTCAGGTTGTGTTATTTATCCTGCACACCCAAAATAAGATTTATCGAATGTGTTAAATGACCCATTGTGCCTTTCGCGCACTCGTTCATCCAGGAACTAGGTCTACCTAGACACGTGTCCAGCGTAGCTCCCACTACAGCCACAGTTACCACTTCGCCTAGTTTGTGATTTGCAACCCATGCAAACTACTGTACCTCACCACCTTCCGAGCATCCCATTTGTTGTTGCTTTGGCGTGCAGTACACCGCTTGCCAGTGTAGTCGTGCATCAGAGTAATCTAGTGACGGCACGGAGGTAGTACACATTGTGAATAAACGTTGTGTTGTGGAACTTATACTGTATTATGTACACACATGAAGATATGGTAGAAATGCTGCTGATCTATGGAGAATGTACGTTGACGGGAAATACGTTATTAGATTGCTTGTTTGTTTATAGTACTGTTAGAGAACATTGTGATTATTACGTTATTATGTCTGTTTTCTACCCTACTCTACATACCTGTACTGTAGGTAGAACGACTATACAGTAGACGATTCCCTGATAAGTCATCGCCTTCGTGCCGGATGTTTGGTCGTCTCACATCTCGTCTACGTGAAACGGGAAGCTTAAATCCAAGACCTAGACATCGTCCTATAACACGCACAGATGAACGTGCTGAAGTTGCTGTGCTCGCTAACATAGCTGTGAATCATCACATCAGCACACGTCAAATTGAACGTGAAGTTGATGTGTCGAAATCAAGTGCACAGCGTATTCTTCAACGTCATAAATTTCATTCTTACCATGTTCATTTACACCAGGATCTTCATGGAAATGACTTCAACAACAGGGTAACATTTTGTCGGTGGGCTCAGCAACAACTTTTGACTAATCCAATTTTTTTCGCAGATGTTCTCTTTACCGACAAGGGATCATTCTCCAACAAAGGTATTGTCAATATGAGGAATATGCATCATTGATCCGCAGACATGGGGCTTGAGAAGGCGCTGATGACGGAGGGCATGGATCACATTGCAGTGGTGCCAGTTGAAACTATCCAAAGGTCGGATTTTGCTAGGCACGGTCTGCACCTCAATAGGTATGGGAAGGGGAGGTTGGCAAAGCTCATAGGTGACAGTGTAGTAGGGGGTGGGGGTTTCACTCATGGAAAAATTCCTGTAGTAGTTGGTGCTAGGGCTGTACCTTTTTTAGACTGAAGACAGCTGATAGATATTCCTGCTTAAAGGAAGTCCCTCTAAGAATTGAACCACCTTTGACAAAGTCTAAGAATATAAGTAATAAGGGAATTACTGTTTTTCATCAAAATATACAGGGTATCAGAGATAAAGTTAATGAAATGCTTATTGATACTGATTCTGACATTATTGGAATTTCAGAGCACTTTTTAAGTGGTGTGACAATTAAGAGACTTCCTTTGCCAGGATACAGGTTAGCTGCCTTCTACTCTAGGAGTTCCTTGCAGTGTGGGGGAGTGGCCATGTATGTAAAAAACTATTTTTCATCGGAGTCAATCGATTTTTCTAAACACTGCACAGAACAGATATTTGAATGTTGTGCAGGAGTTGTTAATGTTAATGGAACTAAACTAGTAATAGTTGTTATTTATAGATCACCTGACTCAGATTTTAAAATGTTTCTGCCCAAGCTGGAATTGGTTCTGGGTTCACTGTATAGGAAGTATAAAAATTTAATTGTGTGTGGAGATTTCAACATTAATTGTGTAGGTGATAGCTCAAGGAAAAGTCAGCTGTTAGATCTATTTAATTCCTATAACATGATGCAAACAGTATTTTTTCCAACGAGAGTGCAAGGAAATAGCAGTTCTACCATTGACAATATTTTTGTTCGTTCTTCATTATTAGAGGGGCACTCTGTCAGCAGAATAGTAAATGGCCTATCAGACCACGATGCCCAACTTTTAATTCTAAAAAGTATTTGTTCTCAAACAAATGTTAAACATAAATATCAACTACACAGAAAAGTTAATCCAGTTGCAATTGAGACCTTTTTAAGCCTAATTAAGGAAGAAGAATGGCAGGATGTTTATAGTGCTGATAATGCAGATGATAAATATAATGCTTTTCTGAACGCATTTATTATGCTGTTTGAAAGTTGCTTTCCGCTAGAACGCTCAAAACAGGGTACTTTCAGTAACAGACAGCCAGGGTGGATGACAAAGGGGATAAGAGTATCATGTAGAACTAAGCGGGAGTTGTATCAAAATGTTAGAAGCAGTCAGAATGAAGATGCAGTAGCTCATTACAAACAGTACTGTAAGGTTCTGAAAAATGTCATTAAGAATGCAAAAAGTATGTGGTACGCAAAAAGAATAGCAAACTCTCGGGATAAAATTAAAACTATCTGGTCAGTCGTGAAGGAAGTGTCTGGTCAGGAGCAGCGGGTAGAAGATATAACGTCAGTGCGTAGTAGGAATGTTACTGTTACTGACAAGTTAAGATATATGTGCAATATTCAATAATCACTTTCTGAATATAGTAGAGGAACTAAACAAAACTCTAGTTTCTACAGGTAATCATATAACGTTTTTAGAAAAAGCGTTTCCGAGGCTGTTACCTGAAATGATCCTTCATGATACTTCCATAGGTGAGATTGAGTCAATAATTAAATCACTAAAGACTAAGGACTCTTGTGGATATGATGGGGTATCTAGCAGAATTCTAAAGTACTGTTCTCCATATGTTAGCCCAGTACTAAGCCATATTTGTAATTTTTCCTTTCAGAATGGTCAGTTTCCTAACAGATTAAAGTACTCAGTAGTGAAACCGCTTTATAAAAAAGGAGAAAGGGAGAATGTAGACAACTATAGACCTATTTCTATGCCATCGGTTTTTTCCAAAGTTATTGAAAAGGCTGTATATTCAAGATTAATTGATCATTTCAGTTCACATAATTTCCTGTCAAACGTACAGTTTGGTTTTAGAAGTGATTTAACGACCGAAAACGCTATATTTTCGTTTCTCTGTGAGGCACTTGATGGGTTAAATAAGAGGCTACGGACATTAGGCGTCTTCTTTGATTTAACAAAAGCGTTTGATTGTGTTGATAACAAAATATTGTTGCAGAAGTTGGAACATTATGGAATACGGGGAGTAGCCCACAACTGGTTCACCTCTTACTTTAATAATAGACAACAGAAGGTAATTCTCCGCAGTGTAGAAAATGGCTATGACGTGCAATCCCAATGGGGCACAATTAAGTATGGGGTGCCCCAGGGGTCTGTTTTGGGACCATTGCTGTTTCTTATTTATATAAATGATATGCCTTCGAGTATAACAGGTGATTGTAAAATATTTTTGTTTGCTGATGATACCAGCTTGGTAGTGAAGGATGTTGCTCGTAATATTGACACAGTATCAAATAATGCAGTTCAAGAGATAAGTTCATGGCTAATAGAAAACAAGTTGAAGTTAAATCACAGTAAAACTCAGTTTTTACAATTTCTAACACATAATTTGACGAAATCTGACATTATGATTACACATATTGGGCATGTGATAAGTGAGACTGAACAGTTCAAATTTCTAGGTGTTCATATAGACAGTAAGCTGTCATGGAAAGCCCATGTTCAGGATCTTGTTCCAAAACTAAATTCTGCTATATTTACCATTAGAACAATATCTGAGATAAGTGATTTTTCAACACGAAAAGTAGTCTATTTCGCTTACTTTCACTCACTTATGACGTACGGCATTGTTTTTTGGGGTAACTCGCCTGATGCAAAAAGGATATTTCTGGCTCAAAAACGGGCGGTTCGAGCAATATCTGGTGTAAGTTCGCGAACGTCATGTCGACCCCTTTTCAGTAGTCTGGGAATTTTGACTCTGGCGTCACAATACGTTTTTTCTTTAATGTCGTTTGTTGTTAATAATATCAGCTTATTCCCACGAGTTAGTAGCTTTCACTCGGTGAATACTAGACAGATGTCTAATCTACATTTGCACCACACCACCTTAACACTTGTGCAGAAAGGGGTGCAGTATTCTGCGGCATCCATTTTCAATAAGCTGCCACAAGAACTTAAGAATCTTAGCACTAATCCACATGCTTTCAAATCTAAATTGAAGAGTTACCTCGTGGCTCACTCCTTTTATTCTGTCGAGGAACTCCTAGAAAAGTTAAACAATTAAGCTAATTCATTTTTTCTTTATTGATTCTTTTCACTTTGTCTTAAGATTGTCGTGTGCAAAGGACTACTTAAAATTTTTCTATTACCATTCTTGTGTAACAATGTATTGACTTGTTCCATGACCATGGAGTCTTACTCCTGAAGTGGGTCCTATGGAACAGAAAAAACAAATAAATAAATAAATAAATAAACAATCCAAAATTGCTCCGTCAGGTGGAGCATCAACGACCGTGAAAAGTGAATATTTGGTGAGGGATTATTGCAGATACCATTATCGGTCCTTTCTTTGTAAATGGCATCCAAAATGGCAGACAGTACTCCAGATTTATACGACACAATCTTCCTGTTCTCTTGTCACCGTACCTCTGAACAGGAGAATGATCATGTGGTACCAGCATGACGGATGACCTGCACATAACGACTTAAGAGCACGACGAATTCTGAACCGTAAGTTCCCTGGTAGGTGGATTGGACGTGGTGGCCCAGTTAGGTGGCCTGCCCGATCTCCGGACCTTACAGCGCTGGATTTTTTTCTTTGGTGAGCAGTGAAGGATGCTGTTTACCAACATGAACCAACAACACCAGAGGACATGAAGCAACGCATTATTAATGCTTGTACAGCTATCAAAGAGGAAACAGTAGCAAGAAGTAGGGCATCCTTCATCCGCAGAGTGACCCTATGTATGCAAGCCAATGGTTATCACTTTGAGCATGATATGTGAACGCTATCTTTAGTATGTAGTGCTGGTATCACAGTGCAAGTTTCTACAAAGGGCCATTTTACCAAGTAATGTACAGAAACTTATTTTTTGAAAGAATTTATCATGTAGCGCATTAGATAAACATAACATTGATAATAAAACTAATTGGTTAAACATGTTTACATTCATCTTCTACGTCTTACCTGAACTTCCCAAATCAAAACACGTTTACCTAAACAACGGTAAAACCTTTAGTCCACTTGCTCGTTTCACTAAAACCATCATCATGAATTTTACTATTATGAGTGAATGATTACCTGTCACTAGCGCTAGATCTACAGTAAAGTAAAGTTTCGCCGTTGAACGGCATTACCTTTTTAGTAACGGATGAACGATAAGCGAAGTTAACTTTGTGACTAACGTTATGGTACACAGATATGTTACAGAACCGCATCACCCCTAGCCTATTGGTTAAACACGTGCTGGAATGTACGACTTTAATGCAGGATTGCAGCAGACCGTATTATTCGTTTCGAACCTCTTTGGTAAGTATGGAAGTGCGATTACGCATGTCAATCACATCGAGATTGCGGGCAGCTTGGGGTTCACGCCTAAGCCTCAGGACGTGCTCTAGCAGCGTATTTCGGGTTTTTCAAGCGTCAACTTCGCGTCGCAATATCTCGGGATGTAATTGGAATATTGCGATACAATCAACGCCATTGTTTATGTGATTTGTCATGCTATGGATTGCTGAAGAAAAAATATAGGGTGTCCATTTAAAAATCATAAGTTTGTGTTACAAAACACATTTGCTTTCGTTTTAGAATGTTTCCAAATATGTACATTCATGGGTCCCAGCCGTACATTGATACCGGTGAAAGTCGTTTTCCAATACCTGTTATTGTTCCAGAGATATTTTGGGTGGACGAGATAGCTGGGACACCCTGTATAGGCTATATAGGAAAAGATGACAAAGATACATAGTGAGTTTAAAATACGTGTGTCATGGTGGTATTAAAGAACCTACATGTTTAGACTTTCACTGAATGAGCTATGAGGATCACAATGATACTAGATTAAAATACTTCGTGTACCACCGGTGTGGTCCGGTAGGTTGATTAAAATACATGGATGCACTTGACACTGAAACACTTGACACTGCACAACACTCGTAAAATCTGTATTGCGGGCCCCCGCAGGGGGATGGGAGGGAGAGGGTGCGAAGTGCGGGAGGATAGGGACGGATTCGAGGGGAGGTGATAGGAAGGGATGTACAGAGACTTAGAGGGCGTGGTATGGAGGTATCCAGGCGGGGGAGTGGGAAGAGGAGGGGGTGGGAAAAGGGGGCGTGTAATCCACGGGGAGAGGATCAGGATTGGTACGGAGGAGAGGGGAAAATGTAAGGACGGAGGGCATCTAACAGAGGCCCTGGGTTGGTTAGGATGGGGTAGATCAGGGGGTACTGGTAGTCTATCTTGCGGGTGACATGAAGGATTCGGAGGTGTTCAAGGCGCTGCATTAGGTGTGGGAAAGGAATGAGATCATAAAGGATCCAGGTGCGGGAAGGGAGTCTGATACAGTAAGCGAGGCGGAGGGCGTGGCGTTCTAGTATTTGGAGGGTCTGGTAAAAGGTGGGAGGTGTGGATATCCAGGCATGGTGGAAGGAACAAAAGGATAGGGCGCATGATGGATTTATTGATGTGGAGAATAGTGGAGGGGTTGAGTGAACACGTCCAGACCCCAAGGTGTTTCAGGAGGGTGAGGCGGGACAAGGTTTTTTTCATGGATGGTTTTTAGGTGGGGGGTTCAGGATAGATAACGAACAAGGGTGAGGCGAAGGTATTTTAGGGTGGGGGTGTGACAGATCAGACGACTTTGGAGGGTGAGGTAAAAGTCTGGGAGACGAAAGGAAGGGTTGGTGCTAGCTGTAATGATTGTCTGCGATTTATCTGAATGGATGGAAAGGAGCCACCAGTAGCACCATGCAGCGAACTTGGTGAGGTTTGATTGGAGCAACTTCTGGGATCAGGCAACGGAGGGGGCGAGGACAAGGAAGGCGGCGTCGTCGGCATATTGTGGGAGATGGATGAGAGCCTGAGGTTGGAGCGTATCAGTGGAGTATATGAGGTAGAGGAGAGGGAAGAGGATGGACCCTTGGGACACCCCGGCGGAGGGGTAAAACAAGCGGGAGTTGGAGATGCAGACAGTGACGTAGGATGAGCGGTGGGTGAGAAAGGAAGCAATGAGATGGACATAGTTAATACGAAGGGCTAGAGTTAGAGTTTCAAAAGGACACCAGAATGCCATACATGATTGTAGGCTTTTTCTATATCGAGGGATACAAATATAGCGAAGCGATGGGAGTTGTGCTGGACAGATAGGAGGTGGGTAAGGCAAAGGAGTTGGTAATCGGCAGAGAAGGATGGTTGGCGGGTCTATGGGTCGGATGGGTATAGTGAGTTCAGGAGCGGTAGAGGTGGGGACAGATTTGCATTTATAGGAATAAGTTGGATGGGGTCCGCCACAGATGCTGCAGGTGGGAGGGATTGCAAGGTTTGGGCAGTGGTTGTGGAGATTTGCAGTGGGGGCAGGATGGCGGGTTGCGGCAATGCTGTGTCAGACGGTCGTTATACACGAGACACCTGGCACAGCGGTAGAACTGGGGTTGGCAATGGGAAGGTTCTGCCTTGTGACGGCGGTCATAGGTAATGTCCTCCTCAACGAGGAGGTGGTCAATGGATGACACATCAGATAGGTGGAGCCAGAGTTGTTATGGATCTCCTAGGTGGAACAGGTGGATATGTCCAGGATAGAGTTACATTGTCCCAACATCTCCTCCTCCATGATCACATGGCTGACCTTTGTAATCACGGCGGGGAGGGTGGGTGTTCAGCGGGCGGGGGTGGTTAGTGGGCTGAGGAGGCTGTGTAGTATGGGGTGAGGATGGCATGAAGTGTACACGGGGGAGGCGTTGGAGGATTTGTGTGTGCAGGGAGGGGCTGGAGGATGTATAGAGCACTGGGTCTCTGCGTGAAATGATCTGGGAGATAGGGGCCGCAGGTGCGGAATTCGGTTGTGAGGATTTTGTAGTCTAGGAAGTGGGGATCTGATCGGGAGAGGGTAAAGGTCTGAGTTCTGTTTGGTTGGTGGGTGGTATGGGTGTTTTTAAGTCTCACAACGGATCTGGGGGGGGGGGGGGGTTACAATAGGACGGGTGAATGACTAAACTGCAAATAAAATAAAATGAAATTACCCCGCAACTCATTCCTACAAATTTTTTCCAGGTCTGGATGAGGTGGATGTTCTACCAAGCCAGTTGTCAAGTACAGACAGAAATGTGGAGGACATGAGGGGAGTGACTGAAAGTGGGTGGGAGAAACAGAAGATGTGTGTAACTCATTTTAATGTATGCATAGAACAGGGTTACTGGCTATAACAAACTGGTAAGTTGATAACTGCAAAGAGCATAACTTTCGGAAATTGTTAATGCAAATATAGGATGTCACAATTAATTTGTTATGCAAATGATCATAAAAGAAATTAATCGAGTGCGGCTGGTGGGTCGGCTAGATACGGCTGTAACTTTCGTATCGAGTTTCGGAAAAAAAATTAGGCTGGGGTCAGAAACCTCACGTAACCAAGTTTCATAGGCTCGGTCCTGCTTGCAGATTCAAAGGAACACTCCAGCCAGGCCCTCAGTAGACACTTTGCTCTCATTGAGGCTGGTTCGTCTGTGAGTTAAAGTGTCAAGAACTTTATCCAGCCGTAGTGGAGTAGCCGAGCGGTCTAAGGCGTCTCGCTGCGGAGCGCGCGGTTGCTCGCCGTGGAGGTTCGAGTCCTCCCTGGGGCATGGGTGTGTGTGTGTTGTCCTTAGGTTAGTTTACCTTAGTTTAAGTAGTTACGGACTACGGACTGATGACCACGCAGTTTGGTCCAATAGATTTACAAACATTTGAACTTTATCCAGCTCTTCGAATATTCACCTTCATTACACCACCATTTGGATATTTTTCGTTCTAAAAGGTAAGGTATCTCATAACACTAATTTCCCAGGGACATATTGAAGATAATTTTTCAGAGGTACCCTGGGCCTGGGCTTTTTGACGAAATTAGAGAGGGGTCTACACACCCGTGTCTAAGTGCTGGTCTGTTCTAGATACGTATAACACATAGTGCCAGTTCATGTCCGTCTATTTATTTATGGATGTTTTCTGACGACGAATCAGTGCGTTCTTTGGCATAGTGTGCGATCGACGTAAAAAGGTTTGAAAAATGAGTAAAACGTATTTCTATTCACTAATGGGATTACTTCCAAAGTGGAAGTGATTTTCTTTTAGTTACTGTTTTTTCATGTATTCACAATTGTTTTACACATAACTATTTTCCTGTACAATAAATAGATTCTTTCCATCCATTATTACTTGTCCTAAATTTCAACGGGAAGTATCCCATGAAAAGAAAAAAGAAAAATTAGTAACGTTACAATGTAGATCAGAATATGAAATATACCGTTCCTCAAACTGGAAAACAACAGTTTGCGATGTAGATAGAGGTTCGTTGCTGGTTGTTTGCTATGCAGGTTTGCCTACCATAAGGCCACTATCTATCCTAGCAGCCTGCGCACACCACTGTGGCGTGACGCCAAAATTGTACTGATATCGTGGTATCACAATTTTTCTTTGTATGTATCGTATTGTTGGCTACGTAGGGTTCAATTTACGTCACAAAAGAATTCAGACCCAAGAGAAAATAAGTCACCAGTCAGTCGTCCCGAACGTGTTAAATCCACATAAACCGGTATCAACGGATAAATACATTATAAATGAATGTCCCTTGGAATTATTAATGATGTGAACTTAGCATGTAAGGTGGTGAAATATACCGCCGCTTTACAACGTTGCATATAATCGGTAATATTAACAAAACCCAAAGTGATCAAAATAAAGCAAAGAGTATATGAGTGCTACAATAAACTTATCTGGAGCAACAACTTTCAAAATTACGTAAAATGTATTCGAAAATAAACAGCGTGACATACACTCTGGCCAAATGTAAACGAATTTTATTGCTTTTGTGTGATTATCACATGAACAGCATTACATTCTACGATTTCTATACTAAACGTTACATTGTTTGCTGTAATAGTTGTTTTATGAATATGAGATAACCCCGAAACTGGTCATTCTAATAACAAATAGTTAGCTTTGGTATCATTGATCAAAAATGTCTTTTCTTGAATATTAGAGAGCTCCAAAACGCGATTAACTAACAATATTTGAAGACTGGACGGACTGGTACCTTAAACGGAGAAAAAACGGCGGTTGATGATAATGAGAAACGTCACAGATGAAGATAATTAAAATAGCCGGTACGATCATTTTTAACAGTCTCCTTGTCAGATGTGCAGATATTCGTCAATTGGTAATAAATAACACTTTGACATATTTCTCCGCAGGAATTGAGATTAACTTCTGTGAGTTTCAACGACATTTAGTGTTTAGAGCCTGATCGGCAACTGTTTAAGGAAACTGTGTCTGAACGCTGAGAAAATTCTAAACGTTGCTTCGGCTGATTACAGTTTCAGAACCCAGTAATGGTGGCAATCTGACTGAAAGAAATCAACGATATTCATGTCTCTAATGATCCAAATAACCAGAGATCAGTAAAGAATATTCTATTTCTTTCCACGATTCTGGTATTAGCACCGACCGTCAATTGTTTAAACGCAGAAAACATAATAGGCCTTATAGTGGCTATTGGAAAACAGATCCCATTAAATAGTTGTGATTCACCTTTTATTGAAATATGTGACCCAATTGGAGAAGTCATGAATGAGTTATCTGATATTTTACAGCTTTTATTTTTACTTCATTACTCATGATTACCGACACAAGCACAAAGTAATTGCTGTGATGTTTCTCGTATCAGTCTACTGCCTTACCCGACGAATAAATCAAAGTGATCCCACCTTCTTTGCGCTACCTGAGCTTTAGCTGTCATTCGTGAACAACGTGAGCGCATCAATCGTAATCCCCGACCGTTATAGTCAAAAGCGATGTTGTAGAGCGGATTACTTGCCAGTTATCTGGGTGGTCAGCTTAATGTGTTTGGCCTGCATTATTTATTATGGCTTAGTTCAGCCCGCTAATACCCAATCGACAGAGTCATCAAAGACCTTCATCGATGTATTGTGGCCGACTGCTTCGCTGAGGACAAATTGCGCTCGGTAATCGATCTTATTAGAAAACAGCCCAGGTGCATACTGTTCATAACCTTCTTCTCCACCCTTGTCGGAGCACAAATTAGGTAAATACATTACTGTAAATGTAAACTTTCACGGTCGAAAAGGTGAATATTACTAAAATTTTCTGGGCTATGGATTTATTACTTTTAAATAATAAATCCATAAGACCACGGAATAATAGTCCGGAAAATTATAGAAAAATACATCCCAGTTTAAAAGACTATATTAGGAATGTTGTGTACCTTCTGTATCAGTTCTCATTCTGCCTTCATCACCAAAAATTTTGGCATTTGCGCTCTTTTAATACAATACGTGCATGCCATATCCTTTTACTTAGAATCTACTCGCAGTGAGTTTTTCATATGCAGCATCTCCGTCTCATTTCCACACTCTACCCAATTATCTCTCTCTCTCTCTCTCTCTCTCTCTCTCTCTCTCTCTCTCCTAGTGACTCATATTTCTCCCGTTAGCACATCATCCTAGCTTTCTGTTTGTTCTCCTTCTTCTAATTCATTTCCAATATTTCCTTTTTCTTTTGCTGTTACTGCTACTACCTACTCCTGTCCCTCTGTATCACTCTCTCTATTTCTGTCCCACTGATACTGTCTACCCTGTCCCACAAATATTTCCTACTATTCTTTGTTATTCGTAACAAAAGTATTGGTTTTCCGGGTGTCTATCGATAACGGAGAAAGAATTTTTGGAAAACTGAAAAAATGGCTTTCCGAGGTATAGGGTTGAAACAAATAAACTTAAATTTGTAATTGTTTTGTATCTTACTTAATCAGATACTTGCCAAATTATATTGTATCTGCACAATACATGCATGCTATATCCTTTTACTTAGAATCTACTCGCAGTGAGTTTTTCATAAGCAGCATCTCCGTCTCATTTCCACACTCTACCCAATTATCTCTCTCTCTCTCTCTCTCTCTCTCTCTCTCTCTCTCTCTCTCCTAGTGACTCATTTTTCTCCCATTAGCACATCATCCTAGCTTTCTGTTTGTTCTCCTTCTTCTAATTCATTTCCAATATTTCCTTTTTCTTTTGCTGTTACTGCTACTACCTACTCCTGTCCGTCTGTAAGACTCTCTATTTCTGTCCCACTGATACTGTCTACCCTGTCCCACAACTATTTCCTACTATTCTTTATTATTCGTAACAAAACGTATTGGTTTTCCGGGTGTCTGTCGATAACGGAGAGAGAATTTTTGGAAAACTGAAAAAATGGCTTTCCGAGGTAAAGGGTTGAAGCAAATACACTTAAATTTGTAATTGTTTTGTACCTTACTTAATCAGATACTTGCCGCTCAAGGTACAAAATTGCAAATAACAGAGTTTGTGGTTTAGAGAGCAAGTACTGTAACTTTCAACTTATCGAAAAAAATTAAAGCTTAGTTGAGAATATAACCATAAGGACGTACGGTAAAAATTTCGACGATTTGCAGTAGTTAGGATTCATGGCCACTCCCATGTACCACAGACATTGACGAGGAGGGGTGTCTTGCGTGCCGCAACGATACAGATAGCCGTACCGTAGGTGCAACCACAACGGAGGGGTATCTGTAGAGAGGCCAGACAAACGTGTGGTTCCTGAAGAGGGGCAACAGCCTCTTCAATAATTACAGGGGCCACAGTCTGGATGATTGACTCAGCTGGCCTTGTATCATAATCAAATGTGGCTTTGCCACACGGTTACTACGAACGGCTGAAAGCAAGGGGAAACTACAGCCATTACTTTTCTTGAGAACATGCAGCTCTACTGTATGAAAATATGATGACGGCATCCTCTCGGGTAAAATATTCCGGAGGTAAAATATCCCCCATTCGGATCTCCGTGCGGGGACTACTCAGGAGGATGTTGTCATCAGGAAAGACCTACGGATTCTACGGATTGGAGCGTGGAATGTTAGATCCCTTAATCGGGTAGGAAAATTAGAAACTTTAAAAAGGGAAATGGATAGGTTGAAGTTAGATATAGTGGGGATTAGTGAAGTTCGGTGGCAGGATGAACAGGATTTCTGGTCAGGCGAGTACAGGATTATAAGTACAAAATCAGTTGGGGGTATTACAGGAGTAGCACTGATAATAAATAAGAAAATAGGAATGTGGGTAAACTACTATGAGCAGCACAGTGATCGCATCATCATTGTCAAGATAGATACGAAGCCAACACCGACAATAGTAGTACAGGTTTCTATGCCAACTAGCTTGGCCGATGATGAAGAGATTGAAGAAAAGTATGAAGAGTTAAACAAAATTAATCAATTAAGGGAAAGGAAAACTTAATTGTGATGGGAGACTGGAATTCGATAGTAGGAAAAGAAAGAGAAATAGTAGGTGAATATGGACTAGGCAGAAGGAATGAAAGAGGATGTCGCCTAGTAGGATTTTGCACGGAACATGATTTAATCGTAAAAAACACCTGGTTTCAGAATTACAAAAGAATGTTGTATACGTGGAAGAGACCAGGAGACACCGGAAGGTAACAGATAGATTTTATAATGGTAAAACATAGATTCCGGAACCAAGTTTTTAACTGTAAGACATACCAGCGTCAGATATAGACTCTGAACATAACTTGTTGGTCATGAACTATAGGCTGAAACTGAAAAAACTGCAGAAAGATAGGGAAATAAGGAGGTGGAACCTAGATAAATTGAAGGAACGTGAAGTTCTGGAGAATTTCAGAGGGAGCTTTAGGCAACAATTGACAGAAACAGGGGGAAATAAAACAGTAGAAGAGGAATGGGTAGCATTGAGAGATGAAATAGTGAAGGCAGCATAGGACAACATAGGTAGAAAGGCAAGGCCGACAAAAATTCCTTGGATATCACAGGAAATAAAGTTAATTGGTGATGGAAGAAAATATAAAAATGCCGTAAGTGAAACAGGCAAAATGGAGTACAGACGACTAAGAAATGAGATTGGCGGGAAGTGCAAAATGGCTAAGCAGGAGTGGCTAGAAGCCAAATGCATGTATAACAAGGGGAAAAGTAGATACTGCCTACAGAAAAATAAAAGAGACATTTGGGGACAAGAAAAACAGCTCTACAAATATCAAGAACTCAGATGGAAAACCAGTTCTCAGCAAAGAAGCGAAAGCAGAAAGGTGGAAAGAGTACATAGAGGAGCTCTACAAAGGAAATGTTGTAGGAAGGGAAGAGGAAGTAGATCAAGATGAAATAGGAGATACTATACTGAGAGCCCTGAAAGACCTAGGTCAAAACAAGGCCCCGGGAGTAGATGACATTCCCTCAGAGCTACTAAAGTCTTTGGGAGAGCCAGCCATGACAAAACTATTTGAACTGGTGTGTAAAATGTATGAGACAGGCGAAATACCCTCAGACCTTAATAAAAATCCCCATTCCAAAGAAATCAGGCGCAGACAGGTGTGAAAATTACAGAACCATCAGTTTGATATGTCACGGTTGCAAAATTTTAACACGAATCATCTATAGGAGTATGGAAAAGCTCGTAGAAGCTGACCTTGCAGAAGATCAGTTTGGATTTTTTTAAACTCTTGTAGATTTGGAGAAAGAGTTTGACAATGTTGACTGGAATACACTCTTTCAAATTCTGAAGTCAGCAGGGGTAAAATACAGGGAAAGGAGAGTTATTTACAACTTGTACAAAAGCCATACCGCAGTTATTAGATTCGAAGGGCATGAAAGGGAAGCATTAGTTGGGAAGGGAGTAAGACAGGGTTGTAGCCTTTCTCCGTTGTTATTCAATTTGTACATCGAGCAGGCGGTGAAGGAAAGCAAGGAAAAATTTGGAATAGGGATTAAAGTTCAGGGTGAAGAAATAAAAACTTTGCGTTGTGCTGATGATATTGCAATTCTGTCAGAGACAGCAAAGTAACTGGAAGAGCAGTTGAATGGAATGGACAGTGTGTTGAAGAGAGCGTATAAAATGAACATTAACAAGAAAAAAACAAAAATAATGGAATGCGGTCTTAGAAAATCAGGTGATGCTGAAGGAATTAGATTAGGTAAAGAAACAATGAAGGTTACTTGGGTAGTAAAATAACATGCGATGGTCGCAGTACAGATGATATAAAATGCTTATACAGGGTGGTCCATTGATGGTGACCGTGCCAAATATCTCACGAAATAAGCATAAAACGAAAAAACTACAAAGGACAAAACTTATCTAGCTCGAAGGGGGAAAAGAGATGGCGTTATGGTTGGCTCCCTAGATGGCGCTGCCATAGGTTAAACGGATATCGACTGCATTTTTTTAAAGCGGTACCCACATTCTTTATTACATATTCGTCTAGTACGTAAATAAATATGAATGTTTTATTTTGAACACTTTGGTCGCTTTGCGATAGACGGCACTGTAATATTCACAAACATATTGCTCATAATTTTAGACGAACTGGTAGGTTGTCTAAATTAAAACACAGAACGTAGGTACGTTTGAAGTTTATTTCGCTTGTTCCAATTTGTTACATGTACTTTTGTGAAATTATCATACATTATGAGAACGCATGCTGTTACTGCGTGATTACCTGTAATTACCTCATCACTTCAATAAATGTTCGAAATTATGTCCTTTAACTTCATTGCATTTGGCAATACGCGTAACGAAATTCCTCTCAACAGCGAGTAGTTCGCCTTCCGTAATGTTCTCACATACATTGACAATGCGCTGACGCTTGTTTGCAGACGTTGTAGGTGAATCATGATAATAAATATCCTTCAATTTTCCCCACAGAAAGAAATCCGGGTATGTAAGATTCGGTGAACCTGCGGGCCATTGTATGGTGCTTCTACGACCAATCAACCTGACATTAAATATTCCATTTAAGACCGCTTCATTTGCACGCGAGCCATGTGCTGGACATCCATCATGTTGAAAGAACATCGCCATTTTATCATGCAGTGAAACTTCTTGTAGTAAAATCGGTAGAACATTACATAAGTAATCAACATCCATTGCACCATTTACATTGCCATCGATAAAATAGGGGCCAATTATCCTTCCTCCCGTAATGCCGAACCATACATTAACCCGACAAGGTCGCTGATGTTCCACTTGTCGCAGCCATCGTGGTATTTTCTTTGCCCAATAGTGCATATTATGTCGGTTTACGTTACTTCTGTTTGTGAATGACACTTTGTCACTAATTGAATACGTGAAAAAATCTGTTATCGTCCCGTAATTTATTTTGTGCCCAGTGTCAAAACTGTACAGGACGTTCAAAGCCTTCACCATGCAAATCCTGATGCATAGAAATATGGTACCGGTGAAATGTATGTTGCCGGCCGCGGTGGCCGAGGGGTCGCCGGGCGCCGTGGCTCAGCGCGCCCGGTCAGGGGGCTCAACGCCCTCTGTAATAAAAAAGCTGAGCCAACAACACTTCGAACATCCACGAACAAATACGATCAGCGTCCGCAATGAACAGAACTATCCATAGAAAAAAAAGGGACTGAGGCGCTCCAGTCACGGTCTGCACGGCCACTACGGTCGGGGGTTCGAATCCCTCCTCGGGCATGGATATTTTTGCCGTCCTTAGGATTAGCTAGTTCATAAGTACTTTGTAAGTTTAGGGACTGATGACCCCGTAGTTAAGTCCCATAAGCTATACAAACATTTGAACATTTTTTTTTTTTTTTTTTTTTTTTTTTTTTTTTTTTTTTTTTTTATGTTGTAAAATCTTCAACACCGGCGTTCTTGATATTCCCGATTCTTGCTCAATTTGTCTGCTACTAATGTGCGGATTAGCCGCAATTGCAGCTAAAACACTTACTTGGACATCATCATTTGTTGCAGGTCGTGCTTGTCGTTTCACTTGTGGCTCAACACTTCCTGTCTATTTAAATAACGTAACTATCGGACGAAAGGTCCGGACTCTTGGATGATGTCTTCCAGGATAACGAACAACATACATAGCACAGGCCCGATGGGCATTTTGATCACAATAGCCATACATAAATACCATATCGACCTTTTCCTCAATTGGTAAACGGTCCATTTTAACACGAGTAATGTATCACGAAGCAAATACCGTCCGCACTGGCGAAATGTTATGCGATATCACGTCCTTATATGTTTGTGACTATTACAGCGCCATCTATCACAAAGCGAAAAAAGGGTTCCAAATAGAACATTCATATTTATTTACGTACTAGACGAATATGTAATAAAAAAGTAGTGGCACCTATTTAACAGAAGTGCAGTTGATATCCGTTTGATCTATGGCAGCGCCATCTAGCGGGATGACCATAGCACCATCTGTTTTCCCCCTTCCAGCTAGAAAAGTTTTGTCCTTTGTAGTTTTTTTTTTTTTTTTCGTTTTATACTTATTTCGTGAGATATTTGGCCCAGTCACTATCAATGGACCAACCTGTATATGTAATTGACGTGATGTGTCATGCAGCATACTACGAATTCTGTAGTCGAACATTATGGGGTTGTTTGTTTCCGCATATATACGAAATAATTTCTAGACCGCATTTCCCTCGTGTTGTAGAATGAACCTAATTCGTCTATCTGCCGACAGTCAGTTGGCTGTCTTTTCCCCGATTGGAAGTTTTCTTAACTTCTGAATATTGTGAAACTTTTCTCAGACTGTTAACGGCATCGTCTGTAGACACCCTTGACTTACCATTAAAACAGCACACTTTTATATCCATCGCTGTAGATCCAAGAAAATGTGGTTTATAGTATCCAACAGTAATTTATTGTAATTTTTGAGAGCATACTGGAGTTAACGGCGACTTGATGTATTTGTTAAAATTAAAATGAAACAGTCCCGAGCACAAATTACAAATTATTTCATGACCGGTTTTCTTTCTATTAAGACCATCTTCAGGAAAATACCACTGCAATACCACACAGAAATTCTAAGGAGCAGTGAAATGTGAACAAATTTTAGAGGGACAGGTAAAATAGCAGTAACTAATATAATAATATATACAGTACGTGTCTAATGACCATGGTGACGACTGGACGTTCAGTCCCAAGTTTGCTCCCTTCTTCTTATTCATGATGGCAGGCGATGGCGGTGAATGCAGCAAGCCACACAAATGTCAACTGCTGGTGAGAATAGTGAGGCTATGAATTAATTACGGGAAGTTAATGAAATATAAAAATAAATTCGTGATGTGGGCTATTTTTAATACTGATTTTAACTTTTTTATGGTACGCTGAGACACTAAATTTTACTTCGGTTTCATGTATATCAGTGCTGACCCCGAAAAGAATATAAAGTGAATAATTTTCTACCAGGGAGTTGAGTGTGGATTGCAGAGTAGCTAGGTAAATGTGTATTTGTTCCGTTGTGTGTTTCTAAAGCCGAAAACCACTTTCCTATTTTCTTGTTCTGCTTTCTTCCAGCCTTATCTGCTGTTAAATTTTGTTGGTGATAAAACAGGTTCATTGTCGCTGGAGGCAGGCTCTGTAATGTTCAGCAACTTGATTCGTAGCCACAGTATGTGAGCGAAATACTCTATCTAAATTTCTCATTCTCTGTCATTCTCTCTCTCTGTCTCTCTCTCTCTATTTAAAGATACCGACCATCAAAAATGACATGTACTGGTACTTCAGTAACAGTAAGTTTCTGTTTTAGTACACTTGCTTGGGAGATAAACAAAACTTAAGGTCGCAGTTGGTAGCGCAAGCTACTTCAGACTTGAACATGTTTAAGAGAAGTTTTCTAATGTGGCGCTACTTGGTCACCAAGAAAAGGAGAAGATGACACAATTACTAAGTACTTCGAAGTACCGTAGTGAGTCCGCTACAGTTGCATGTACAGGACGCGAGCTTCTGCCTCCCGCCTGCACACGCCCTCTACCGGAAGCCAAAGAATGCAGATAAGACGGGACAGAGCGCTTAACGCAAACTGCCGCCGTCTGCGAGATAGCGCCTCAGATGCTCCAGTCTACTGACGTCATACCCTCGGAAGTACACACAGGCATCTGCGCTGACGAGCAAACTCTCAACATGGGACCTTCAACAATTTTATTTATTTTCTTTCTTTTCTGCAATTTCAAGTCAGTTCTTTCCACAGTCTCTTTCCTGTTGTCTAAAGCAGTAGACTTTATGATTGTTTTTGATCGTGATTAAATAGAACGCTACGAACATTAGACGTCTTCCTTGATTTAACAAAGGTGCTTGATTATATTCATCACAAATGTTGTTGCGGAAGTTGGAAAATTGTGTAATAAGAGGAGTTCAAATGTCTGTTAAGCTTATGGGACTTAACTGCAGGGTCATCAGTCCTTAAACTTACAAACTACTTATCAACTACCTTATACTAAGGACGGCAAAAATATCCATGCCCGAGGGGGGGATTCGAACCCCCGACCGTAGTGGCCGTGCAGACCGTGACTGGAGCGCCTCAGTCCCCCCCCCTTTTTTTTTTTTTTTTTGCCTCAGTCACCTTTTTTTTCTTTTCTTTTTTCCTTAGTCTCCTTTTTTTTTTTTACGACCGTAGTGGCCGTGCAGACCGTTACTTTTTATTTTTTTATTTTTTTTTTATTTCAATGGAAAAGAAAATAAAAGAAAGGAAAAGAAAAATATCTCCTTCATTTGTGAGGATTTTCACTGGAAGTAAAATATCTCTACATGAAGTGCAGCAATAATAGCGTCTGATAGTGAACATAAATAAGACCGCCCTCCCGGCGGAAAAAACATAAATGGTGACTGCACACCGACCATATGCGGATAGATGTTAGCTGAATTTCTGTTCCTCACGCGAGTTCCGGGCACGTCTTCTCGAATAAATTGTTTTAACCCGTTACATTGGTTCATTCTTGCGAAGGATCATTCATACTAAAATTATCGTCTCATACCCGGCACACCCAAGCTGTCGGGAGGATCCAGGAAAACACTACCCAGAAAATTGGCATAGTATTGTCGGTGTCTTGAATTGTGTAGTAGAGACGTGAAGCGATCTTGGAGGAACGTCCAAAAATCAAGCACATTCTTTTCTCGATCGTGAAACAAATAATATATAGATAGGCCTTTGATCCAGTTCACTGCATTAGTCTTTGTGCGTGGAAAAAAGCTCTCGTCCGGAAATAGAAGTGACTGCGGTTCAATAGTGTGTGGAGCTGTACGACAAAGAAAGGCAAGTATTTTCTTTATGAACAGCCACACCTCTGCAGCAGGTCCACACATCAGCCGATGTTCATCAGTGTCTAACACGTGACACAGAGGGCAGTGTGGAGAGTCCGTCATCTTAATTGCATGCAGCCGATGTCGCGTCATGTATTTTCCATTCACAACCAGATACCAGGTAGCACGAGCATCTGTATCGAGGAGGGCATGATGCACAGATCTCCAGACCACGGGCCATCTGATTGTTGGATGTCGTCTCTCCACGAAATTCCGGGTGTGGCCCTTCATCATTATGCGGTACACATCACGTGTCGTTGGAGTCCGTGTATGGGGCAAGTCTTCATGGACGTAACTATATTCTATAAAAAATGTCTTAATGTGTGAGAGATAGGTAGAGATATGCGCTACTGCTATGGGCGGCATTAGAGATATAGGAGCAAGTTCGTCGATCAGAATCCCAGATATTCCGGTCTGGCGATGTTTCCACAGCTTAATCATTGTACTGACATAAAGGGCAGACGCTCTGACATGTACATTGACAAGCCCAAGACCTCCGTCTCGAGGGGGGAGAGTTAATGTTTCATAACGGACTTTTAAGATAAGGCCGGCGCTCACGAAGTATCCAAACACAGCCAGCAGTCTTGTTGCCATCGTCTTCGGCATCGGTAGAATCTGGGCCAGGTGCGGTATCCTAGACGCCAGATGGGTGTTCACGAAGGCAACTCGTTGTATTAAGTCTAACGACCGTAGTAGATTGCTTCGGACGTTAGGTCGTAGTACCTGAAGAAGGCGTTTGTAGTTGACTGCCGAGGTTTGTCGAATGTTGCGCGTGAAGGTTATCCCTAAACACTTGAGTTTGTCCACTGATTGCAGCGGGGCCACGCTTCCTTCAGGAAGACCCCTGCCAATGTTCATAGCGGCAGACTTGGTCAGATTCATACGGCTGCCCGCAGTAGTTCCATACTTGGTAATCCATTCTATTGCTATCCGCACTTCGTCCCCTGATTGAGCCAAGAACATAAGGTCATCGGCATATGCGCGACAGATAAAGGACCGGTCCCTCATCTTCATCCCAGACAGTCGACATCGCAGTCCATGTAACAATGGCTCAAGCGCAATGGCAAAAAGAATCATCGATAGCGGACAGCCTTGTCGTACAGATCGCGAAATGGTAACGATGCCTGCCACACGTCCATTGATCAGTACACGTGAGGTGGCGCATCGGAGAAGCCGCAGGACGGTGTGTGTAAAGGCGGGAGGAAACGCCATTCTGTGCAGCACTGCTTCAAGAAAGTCATGACTCACCCTATCAAAAGCATGGTCCAGGTCTACGGACACTAAGACACCACGAATGCGGCAAGTCTCGGCCAAGGCTATGATGTCACGATAATCACTTAGTGCTGTCTGGATGTTACTTCTGCCACCGAGGCATGTTTGATCCGTAGATACGACTTGATGCAAGACACGCCGGAGTCTGGAAGCGAGGATCCTCGTAAAAATCTTGAAGTCGCAATTCAACATGGTTAACGGCCGATAATGTTCCACTTTTTGTCCCCTGGACTTCTTCGGGACTGGAATGATCAGGCCTTCGACAAAAGCAGGTGGGAGTGGGACGTCAGGTATCGTCAGTTCATTATACATTTCTATCCAGCGAGGAGCCATTATGTCTTGAAAGGCGCGGTTGAACTTCAGCGGGAGGCCATCTGGGCCTGGGGATTTGTTTGTTGCTCCCCTGCGTAGAGCGTCAGCGAGATCATCAGCAGTAATCGTATCTGTAAGGGTCTGCACAGACTCCCCATCAAGAGTACCAGGCATGGAGTCGAGCACTTCTTCCATTGCTATAGCATCCTGATCTACTTCTGCATACAACTGTCGATAGTGGTCCACGAAAGCAGTGGCGATGTCATTCTGAGATGTCAGTCGACGACCATCTGGGGTATCAATAGCGTGCACCAGCGCTCTTCTACACCGTTGCTTCTCTCGAATAACGTGATGCATGGAAGGAGGTTCTCCAGCGACTCGATCTTGACATCTCGCACGTATCACTGTTCCCTCAAGACGGCGGCGCATAAGTAAAGTAATCTTCGCCTTAATCCGCTGAATTTCAATCTGTCGTTCAGGAGACGGTGCCTGGCTAGCAAGCTCACGGAGTGCCGTAAAGTAGAATTCCATGGTACGTCGATGCCAACTCATTTTGTCACTTCCATACTGTACCAACGTGCGACGCAAAGCTGGCTTAGCACATTCGAGCCACCATCGAATTGTTGAAGGATATGCCGTAAGACGTCTCTGGCAGTTGTTCCACGTCGCTTCTACATGCTGTCTGCACTCTGGATCCTTAAGATGTGCAACGTTTAACTTCCAAGTACCTCGACTTCGCCACACCCCCTGCCGTCGAAGAGAAACAGTACAAATGTAGGCGATGTGGTCCGAGAAGGCGGTAGGCCACAGCTCGGCATCAAGTATTGCCGTTGTGAGTCCGCGGGAGACATAGACTCGGTCTAGACGGCTCGCAGAATGGCTGGTGAAAAAAGTGTATCCAGGTCGATCACCATGCGTATGCTCCCATGTGTCTATCAGGTCCAGTTCTTGAATAAGCAATTTTAGTTTTTGGCACGTGGTAAAATGAGGAATTTGGTCCTTTATGGCGAGCACACAGTTGAAGTCTCCTCCAAGAATAATGTGATCGTATTGACCTGCAAACAGTGGAGCTATCTCTTCTGAGTAGAAGTGCGAGCGTTCCCTTCGTTTGTCCGTGCCGGAGGGAGCATAAACGTTGATGATCCGGACACCATGGAATGTCACAGCAAGGCCCCTGCCCGATGGTAAGTAAGCGACGTCATCAACCACAATACCTTCTCTCAGAAGTACGGCCGTCCCACTACCGTTGGAAGAAGATGGCGTTTGATATGTATCATAACCATAAATATCTGGAAATGACTCCAGGCGAACTTCTTGCAGAAGGGCAATATCTAGATCTGACGCCCGCATCATGTCACGGAATAACTGAAACTTTATCTGCGTCTGGATTGTGTTAATGTTGATAGATCCAATTCTGTAAGCCTGCCCTTGTGCCATATTTACAGGGATGGTCATTGTAACACGAAGATCAGGTAGCACATTCTCCCCCAAACCCTCATCGATTAGCATACATTTAGTTTAGTATCAACATCTGTTGCTACGTCAGATGTGGATGAATTATCTTCAACATCTTCGTGCCATGCTGCGTTGCTTGGACGCTGGTCGTCAGATGAAGCCCCTGGTGAGTCAACATGCATTGATGTGTCGTCGGTGTACGACTGACGAATGGCTGACTGCTGGTCATCATTTGTAGTAGGAGTTATAGACAGACGCCGTGTCGATTCCGCTTCCGACTGGAGTGGGGCAGGAAGTTCCACTTTAGGGTCTTCTGATTGTAGAAGGTCTTGGGATTCATCATTAGATTGTGATCAGCAGATATCAGACGGTGCAAGCCGACGTTTCTTCCTTCTCTGTGGCGACCGTTGTTTTCGCATGTGTACGTCAGTATCAGACGAGGTCTGGTTACTCTGACTGTCTGGCACGAAGGCGGCGGTAGGCACGACCATAGAGGCGGCATTTGTTTCCTCCTTCGGAGACACTTCGTTATCCTTCCTCACGTGACGTTCAGGAGCCGGCACAGGTGTAGCCTCCATCCTGTCCTCGTTGCCCCGAAGTTCTACCGTGTTTGGCACGGTTTCATCAAGTGGTGTCGTCACAGGCTGCTGGCTGGGTTCATTTTGAAGAACCTGTACATACGTCAATGGGAGCGTCGTCGATGCCGATGGGATCTGCTCATCACCAGGTGGTAACTGCGTTATTCTGCGCTGCATACAGCTAGAACGAACGTGACCTTCTTGGCCACAACCGGAGCACGTCTTCGGCTGGCCATCATAAATTATGATGGCACGGCACCCTCCAATATATAGATAAGATGGCACGTGTTTGGTCAATTCAATGCGGACCTGCCGCACCCCATTGAATACCGGATATGTTGTAAATTGAGCCCATTTCTCGGCCATATGGTCAATAACGTTCCCATAAGGGCGCAGCGCAGAAACAACCACGTCTGAAGGTACTTCAAACGGAAGTTCAAACACTCTAATTGTTCGTAGTCCAAGACCTGCTTGCTCGATAGTCACTTCACCGATATGTCCATCTGAGTGACGGAATTTGAGTCCATTCCTAGATCTGTTTAGAATCTTCTCACAGACGGCGTCGCTGGTAAGCTTCACATACACTACACTGCTCACTATAGAGAAGTGGATGCCGATAAGATCGTTACAGTCAATCTTCACTTCATCTCTAATAAATTGTTCGACTTCAAGTGCCTTCGGTCGTGCATATTCATTCGAAAAACTGATTTTTCAATGTTGATTTTCGCCAGGAGTGAGCCATTCTTGTTCTAAGTAAATAACGCAAGCGGAGACGACTGTGTCACGTAAACACACGCGAGCAGCAGACTCGGCGGCGGGACGTAAACAGTCCGTCCTCACCGCTGCACTGCCTGACGCAGACTGTCCCCTCGGCCACCGCGGTCGGCAATAAGAGGAGTAGCTCACAACTGGTACACTTTTTACTGTACTAACAGACATTAGAAGGTGTATCTCCACAGTGTTGAATGATGTGCAGTCACAATGGGGCACAGTTAAATGTGGGGTGCCACAGGGGTCTGTTATGGGACCGCTGCTGTTTGTTATTTATATAAGTGATATGTCTTCAAGTATAACAGGTGATTGTAAAATATTTGTGTTTGCTGATATTACAACCTTGATAGTGCAGGATGTTGTTTGTAATATTGACATAGTATCAAATAATGTCGTTCAATAGATAAGTACATGGCTTGTAAAAAATAAATTTATGCTAAATCACAGAAAAACTTGTTTTTTACCATTTGTAATTCAACAAAAGCTGAAATTTTGATTATACTTAATGGGCATATGAAAAGTGAGACTGAACAGTTTCTAATATCTAGGGTTCAGGTAGATAGGAAGGAGTCGTGAAAAGCCCATGTTCAGGATCCTGTGCAAACATTAATTCTGCTTCATTTACCGATAGAACGGTATCTGAAGTAAGTAATATTTCAACACGAAAGGTAGTCTACTATGCTGACTTACATTCACGTATGACGTGTGGTATTAGTTTTTGGGGTAACTACTAATTCAAAAAGGATAGTTTTTGTTCAGAAACGGACGGTTCGATAAATATGTGGTGTAAGTTCGCGAACGTCGTGTCGACTTCTTTTCAGTAGTCTCGGAATTCAGACACTGTCGTGACAATACGCATTTTCTTTAATGTCGTTTGTTGTTAACAATATCAGCTATTTCCAACAAGTGAGCAGCTTTCACTCGTTGAATACTAGATACAATTCGAATCTACATTTGGATCACATATCGTTCACTCTTTGAAAAAAGGCGTGCAGTATTCTGTTTTCAGTAAACTACCATAAGAACTCAAGAATCTTAGTACTAACCCACGCACTTCCAAGTACGGCTCTTTCCTTTTATTCTGTCGAGGAAGTCTTGGAAAAATAAAATAATAAGCTGATTCCTTTGTTTCGTTGTTGATTGTTTTTGCTTAGGCTTAGGATTGACATTTGCATAGGACAACTTAATTTTTTTTTTTACCACTCTTGTGTAAAAATTTAACGTAGTGACTTGTTCCATGACTATGGAGTCTTGCTCCTAAATTACGTCCTGCGCCTGCAGAAGAGAAAAGCATATTATTATTATTATTATTATAGCTAAACTTTTGAAATAGAGGATTATTTACCACCACATAGATTTGTAACAACAAAACTCACAGAACAAATTTTTTGAGAAGTTCAAATGTTTCATATTGGAGTCCAGGTATATCATCGTTCGCAAGCTTCGTCAGTGCCTTTTGATAACACGCATTATTTAAAAAAAGTAAATGGCCATTTGTCCCACTTATAAAGAATGCTGGATTATATTCACATCCTACTATCACGTGAAACCCTGTCAAACTCATTGCGACCCGTAGCACATTTGTCTCCCGTGCACGCAACATTAATTTTAATATTTTTTAAAATTATGACACCCCAGAAATCTGACTTTTTGTGAGAATTCTTTATTGTATATAATAACCACATATCAAACAAAATTCTTTCTTGTAATTCTTCATTATCTTATCATTATCGTTACCCTTGAAGACTGAATATGCCTTTAAGCATTCAGTTTGGAGCATAGCCCCCCCCCCCCCCAAATACAATTCGTACCTTCTTCTTGGTCTACCTCGACTCCTCTTACCGTCTTATGCCAAGGTGTGTGAATCACGAGTTGCACGTCCTCTTGTCGAAGATAGAGAAACCGAGAATCGAGGAGACTGTGAAACCACACATCTGAGTGTTCCTATATGTACAAGTTAAAATTCTTTATTCCACTTTATTTCATAACTTATTGGTTGTTTTGTGTGCGCGAGTCGGCGGTACTTAAAAGTTTTGGCCGACCGCAGTGGCCGAGCGGTCTGCGGCGTGTCAGTCTCAGTTTTCACGGCCGCTACGGTCGGGGGTTCGAATCCCCTCTCGGGCGTGGATATTTGTGTCGTCTTTATTATAAGGTACTTCATAAGTAGTTTGTAAGTTTAGGGACTGATGACCCTGCAGTTAAGTCCCTTAAGCTTAACAAACATTTTTTGAACTTAAAATTTTTAGTCAGGAACGGCTAGGCAGCTTTCCGACACTGAGAGCCGTTGTAGGTTCCCCAGGCAGAAACGCATCATATGCCGGCCGCGGTGGCCGAGGGGACTGAGGTGCTCCAGTCACGGTTTGCACGGCCTCCACGGTCGGGGATTCGAATCCCCCCTCGGGCATGAATATTTGTGCCGTCCTTAGTATTAGCTAGTTCATAAGTAGATTTTAAGTTTAGGGACTGATGTAACCGTAGTTAAGTCCCATAAGCGTATAGCTTATGGGACTTAACTACATTTTCGCACCTTATGGCGTTGGTAGTGGAGGTGGAGTAGGGAAAGTTCCAGAACGCTACCTACGTGGGATTGTCCGTTTTGGCAGCCGAGATTCTACGAAGGGCAAGTATGAAAAATATGGCGCGAATCTAACATCTTTAATTTATTAATGTCTTTTATTTAACAATGCTTTGGTGGAATACAGACCTTAGGAGAAGGGTAGGTGCTGATCATTTCATATTCTTCAATAATGTTCAAATAGATAAATAAATTACAACTCCTTTAACGAATGCTTATGAATACTTCCGAAGATGAACGAAGTTTATAGGCGGCCTCGGCTGCGCGAAGCTGTAGTCAGTCGACGTTAGGACTTAATCTGGGCCTGGCTTATAGGGACCACGCTCTCAGTCGTAAAATTATGATTGTTAACTTGAAAGTCACTAACAATATTGTATTATGGTGTGACTAGTAATAAAGCCCCATAATTGGAATCTCAGATTTTATTTGGACGAAATGCCTACCCGTAAAGAATTAATATTTCAGCTCTTTTAGTAGCACTTCGATCCCTACTCCATTGTGCTGTCTAGCTGCGAAGGATCTACGTCATAGAGAGCATTCTTACTAAACAGGTAGGAGGAACGGCTAACAAGTCTGGCTCAAAGGTGGGTTCAGCTTAATCTCCAGATCCCAGATGAATAGTGTGGAACGGTATGCCTACGTTTTCCAGATAGGTTTAGTTACTTGGAGGGGGTTCTTGCACACCCCAGACACATGAGCTAAGTGTAGCGGATGATTCTGCACAACGTGTGGGGGGGAACAAAACATCATACGTGAGTTCTGCGCATTCATAGGAGCCTGCAGAGTAAAATGTGTCTCGTCCATACAAAGACTTTTCCCTGGCCACGTGTCATCCATTTTATGAGTTGTAAAAAAAGAAGGACAAATTCACGTCGTCGTAGCCAATCCTGGAACTGCATTTGGTGCAAATTATGAATCTTGTAGGGATGTGTGTACAATGCGCTGCAAAATATTTTGAATATACACATCTGGCGTCTGTTCCGAAAGAACAGACGTCACTTCTGATCCTACAGTTGTTATTCTTTCATATTCACAGACTATATGATATCAACTGCGAAAGGGCGAAGCCGAAAATGTGTACCCAGCCAGGACTCGAACCCGAGTCTCCCGTTTTCTTGGCAGTTGCTCTGACAACTACACCACTGGGGACACAGTGATCACCCCACCCGCAAGGACTACCTAAACACGCCTCCCGTATTGTATCTGACGGGAGGCATGCTTAGGAAGTCCTTGCAGGTGCGGTGATCACTGTGTCCCCACTGGTGTAGTGGTCAGCGCAGCTGCCGAAAAAGCGGGACACCCGGGTCCGAGTCCCGACTAGGTACACATTTTCGGCTTCGCCCATTCGCAGTTGATCTTATATATTCTGTGAATATGAAAATCTTTTGAATTTTTGACCAATGGAGTGACAATTCTCGTGCCACAACTCAAGCACTGGCTGTAGAATCTGAGGCACGAGCTGTACGGTCTAAATCTGAGACGAAAGGTCTTACCAGATTTCCAGTATGGTGTGTCCTCGTCTTCGGCATTTTCAAGAAAATGCCATTTATATTCCGCGGCGTTTACAGGATGAAAAAAGGTTAGAAGCATTTGAGATGAGGATGTGGAGGAGAATAGAAAGGATAAGCTAGATGGAAAGAGTGAGTAATGACAGAGTGTTGGAAATTTGTTAGGAGAGAAGACGCGCTGAGGGTTATAAGAGAAAGGAAAGTAACTGGTTGGGACATTCGTTGAGAACGTAGTGAGTGCCAGCAGATGCCTTTGAAGGTTTGTGGGAGAAGACAGAGGAAGAAGAAGATATAAGATGATTGATGACATAAAGGGAAAAGAAAGATAACTGGTTGGGACATTCGTTGAGAACGTAGTGAGTGCCAGCAGATGCCTTTGAAGGTTTGTGGGAGAAGACAGAGGAAGAAGAAGATATAAGATGATTGATGACATAAAGGGAAGAGGAAATTATGCGGACATGAAGAGGTTGGCAGAAGACCGGACATCCTGGGGAGATGCCATGTGAAAACCTACATTTTGGCAGATCACTGGTGATGATGCGTGTACAGTCATTAGACTGGCCTTCTCCTGGCGCCTCCTCGGAGAGATTAGTCGTCAACCCGGTGTCGCGACAGGCGAGATGAGAGCGTGAGGCGGCCGGCAGGTGCGGCTGCTGTGGTCCGCTAAGCCGCCCGGGCCTGCCGGGTATCAGCCGTAATCGGCTTAGCGCTCCGGCGACGATTAGCACCTGGCCGCCGCGGCCGCAGCCGCAGCCTTCCTTACGGGACGGGAACGCTTCTGCCGCCCTCCGGACCAGCGACCGTCACAGCACGAGCGGATCCCCAGCTGCTCCTCAGAGTTGCAGTTAAAAAACATAGGCAGTTGACAAAAAATTACGAGGGACGACGACTTGCTGAACAGTATCGCACCAGATTATTTTTTGACACACTTCAGGTTACAATAGTAACACTAAAATGTGCCTTTGCCATCTCCTTTTGACAATTCATAATTTATATAACGGCTTAACCATTCATCTGACACGAAAATTCAATGAACGAATCTATAGAGGAGAAAAATCTCTTCAACTCTGATCTCTTTTTTTTTTTTCACTTCTCATATCGTTTCAGGAATATTTGCAAAAATAACAGTGCTCTAACGTAAACCAATTTTTACGTCGTGCCTTTCAACCGACCGTTACTTAATTTTATAGACGTAATTGTAGGCCACCAGCGATCAGAATCTCACTCTTCAAATATTTCGGGCAAAGGGGCACAGCCTCAGCTACTTAACCCATTTCTTCCCAGCGTTGGGTACACGCAACACGAAATTTAGCCTTACGAAATGCAGTCGAAATGGACTTACTATATAAAACTCACCATGCATGTGTTAAAAGGCTTTAACTTAAAAGACTTTAACACTTGCATGATGAGTTTTGTATAGTAAGTCCATTTCGACTGCATTTTGTAAGGCAAAATTTCGTGTTGCGTGTACCCAACGCTGGGAAGAAATGTGTTAAGAGCTGTAAACCTTGCTCCAGCCAAACGTTACGCACTATAAGGCTCCAAGTTTCCTGCCAGCTCTACAACATCAATGGCTATAACATCGTTTTATTTCTCTTTATTAATTTAGTTTGAGTGTGACGCTAATGTATATTACTGATAGTCCTCTAAATGTAATTATGATATATTTCAGAGCTAGCACTCTAGACTGTCCTTTATATAAAAACTGTTCTTTATACATAACAAATTACTAACCGTAAAAATAGCTCATTTTTGGTGGCATTATGACAGCAGGGAATTTAATTTCAAATATCGGCTTAACCATTCATCTGAGACGAAAATTGAATAAACGAATTTGTAGAAGAGAAATTCTCTTCAATTTCGATGTCTTATATTATTTTCTTTTTCTTTTTTCTTTTCACACCTCATATTATTCAGGAATATTTGCAAAATTAACAGTGGTTTGTCTCTGTAACGTGATCCCACTTTTTAGGTTGCGCAGTTCAACCGATCGTCACCAAATTATACAGACGTGATTGTTGGCCACCAGCGGTCAGAATTTCCCTTCTTCGAATATTTCGGGCAAAACATAGGTAACTAACACTAAAAGTAGAACGGTTTTTATGGTCTTTTGACAGCAGGAAATTTAATTGCAAATGACGGCTTAACTGTTCGTCTGTGACGAAAGTTGATTAAACATATTTGTAAAGATTCTCTACGCCGTTGCTCCCTTATGTTATTTCCATAACTCTCTTAGAGATATTTGCAAAAATAACGGCTATTTGACACTCATTCGGCTTTACTTAAACCAGTAATGACAAAAAAATCACCTGAGAAAGGTAAATTACCACGGCAAGACAGGTGATAATATTTAAGCGGAAAAGATGATGAAACTACCGGAGAGATACTAAAATAATAGTTTAAAGAGGAAACGTTCAAAAAAGTGTATGTTTGCCAAGGCTAAATTCAAATGTCGATTAATTTTGGCTCTTTGTTAAAATACGGTCAGTGAGAATATTATGTGATTACGTGTTGAGTTCATAGACATTATCACAATAGTAGAGTCGTAATTCTATCGTCCAATATTGTTATTACTAATATTTTTATTACTTTTGTCCGAAATGTTTGCAAAAAATCATAAAACCTCTGGGAAACCTTAAGTGGACCGTAAAACACCTCAGTTCGATCTTTTCTTTTTTACTTTTATTTGATTCCCCGCAGCCCCCGAGTGAAGGAAAAAAAGGGGGAAAGGGGGCCTGTAGTACTACAGCAATTGAAGGAATAAACATGAGGTCAATAAGATATACAATGACCGAAATAAAAATTAGTACGCCCTCTTAGACTGTTCCAATTCTTTCAAGTTGTTGTTGTTTGTTAAGGTTATGGGACTTTACTGCGAGTTCATCAGTCCCTAAACTTACAAACTACTTGTAAACTAGCTTAAACGAAAGACAGCACAAACATCCATGCTCGAGGGGGGATTAGAACCCTCCGGCGGGGAACGACCTCGCACATTGGAGCAAAGCGCCTCAATGCGTTCGACCACTCCGCTGCGGCTTCATTCAAGTCTTATTGTTGAAACTGTGTATGATATACACTCAGGTATGTGTTCATAATGATGGATAACTTTGTACTTTTATACGAGCTTTTCTATCGTCATGCGGTGTGTGTTGGGCGGACAGCAAACCATGCTAATTAATAACGGTAATGTATTTAACGGTATAAGCCAATAAACTCTGTAACTGTGAGGTGTTTTACGTAACTATTACAATGGTTCGCATGAATAGCGCTGAGCCGCGGTGGAGTAGCCGAGCGGTCTAAAGCGTCTCGCTGCGGAGCGCGCGGTTGCTCGCCGTGGAGGTTCGAGTCCTCCCTGGGGCATGGGTGTGTGTGTTGTCCTTAGGTTAGTTTACCTAGGCTTAAGTAGTTTGCAAGCTACGGACTGATGTTCAAATGTTCAAATGTTTGTTAAGCTTATGAGACTTAACTACGGGGTCACCAGTCCCTAAACTTACAAACTTATCAACTACCTTATACTAAGGACGGCACAAATATCCATGCCCGAGGGGGGATTCGAACCCCCGACCGTAGTGGCCGTGCAGACCGTGACTGGAGCGCCTCAGTCCCCTCGGCCACCGCGGCCGGCACGGACTGATGACCACGCAGTTTGGTCCGATAGATTTACAAACATTTGAACACTTTTTGGATAGCGCTGACCCTGATTTGACAACCAAGTAGTATTTGTTTAATAAGTTTTAGTCTAATTTGAAATAAATTGAATGAAGTCCTTTTAAATTTCATGCAATGTGGGGAAAACTAACGCCAAGCATGGCTGAAGTTATCCATCCTTTGTACTGCTAATTTTTTGGAAAGGAATTGCTGACGAACTGATACCTTTTTCTTAATTTACTGGCTGCAGCCCGCAGTATCTAAAGCTTATGAAGATTATCCGTTAGGTGTTAGTAAATTATTTGAATTCTATTATAAAAGGAATTTTGCTTAGGTTGTGGTAATTTGTCAATCTGGTAGCGAGCCTAGCTGTGTTCACTGACTGTTAAGATGGTCTTGTATCGCACTGTAAAAGGAAATTTGAAAGAAGCGGCTTTCGTTTGGTCACACTCTTTATAGCACGGGCGGAGGTTGTGTTGGGAAAGTTTAATTTAAGGAAACTTCACTAAAGGTTTCATTCAAATGGTTTTGTCAATTTAAATGTGCTTCTTATAACTTAGTGTCACGGGGACCATTATGTTAATTGTTTATCTATTGTTTGTTCAAGAACGAATCAAATAATTCTGGGTGCGTATAATATTGTCAATAGAAGGGGTTGAAAACTCAGACGCTTACCACTTGAGGGCCGTTGTGTCCAAGATAACCGCTCTATGGTTTTTCTTGCATAACAGGTGGCATTATGTAGCACGAATGCATTCTACGAGACAGCGCTTGACAAGTGTACGTCCACGCTCAAACGAACATCGCTTACTTGTAGGCAGAATCTGCTTTCATCGTTGAAGAGCACATCCGCCATTCCTTATTACAAGTGATCCTGTGACAGCACCAGTCAAGCTGCGCACGTCGATGCTGTGGCATGACTGTCAGATGGACTGCACTTTTTTGTACCTCTGCTAATCCCAAGGCTAGTAACCGGTTACCGACAGTTCTGTCTAACACTCCTCAAATCATACTTTCTGCCACTGGTGCCCTTACAATACGACGATCTTGTCTGACATTTCTGCTGCGTAGACGTCCAGAACGTCGTCTACATGTGAGCATCTCCACATATCCATACCAGCCACCGTTGTTGGAAAAGTGTCAGCCAACCGGTTACTAGCAGTGAGACACACACACCTCTACTCCGTATTCCACTCGCGTCATGGCATCCACGTGCATGGGTCGACTGGTGAGGCCAAATTATCATTTCGAAAAGGAATGGCAGGCAGTAGTATTTATGAAGCCTGATTCTGTCGGAATATTAGTTCGACAAGCCTTGGCGAATGCTGCCAGGCAGATTTGACTAGTACTGACCATGGCCCAGGCATCATAGTCCGTGGTGCGGGAACACTCGTTCACGCTTTGTGTTTGACGAGGGAGCACTAACCATTGGCGGGTACGTACAGAATGTAGGTTACACATGGTGTCCCATTTATCTTGACAACCCTAAATTCAAATGTTTGTAAAGCTTATGGGACTTAACTAGGGGGCCATCAGTCCCTAAACTTACAAACTACTTATCAACTAGCTTATCCTAAGGACGGCACAAATATCCATGCCCGAGGGGGGTCGAACCCCCGACCGTAGTGGCCGTGCAGACCGTGACTGGAGCGCCTCAGTCCCCGCGGCCACCGCGGCCGGCTGACAACCCTAAATGTCTTGGGAACAACAACAACAGCTATTGTAAAATGACATTCACCGGTATCAATGTACAACAGTGGATCATCAATGTAAAAATTTTGAAAGAGTCTAAAATTTCAGCATATGTGTTGTTAACACCAACTTATGAGTTTTAAACGGACACTTTTGTGTCCCAGCCTCGTCGCAGATTTTGCGTCTCGTTTCCGTCGTAGGTGTCGGTGGCCGAGTGGAATGAGACCGACACAGGAATAAAGATAGCACGCTGGTGCAGGTACGGAGGGGAGCAGCCAGAAACTAGAAATACTAGAGTAAATTAGAACGAGATATATATTGCACAGAATTTATACAATACTCAACTTTTACATAGCTCAGTACTGCAGAATGCTGATACATAGTTGAGCTAGAGGTCTGCCTAGTGCCTGTACGATAGCCAAGTCTTCACTGGTGCCTATCTGATTCCGAAGGTCTTAACTGGTTCCTATCTCAGTCCCAAGTGCACGATGCCGTTCAGTGGTGACCACGAGCGGAGTTGTCGCAGAGGGCTCTCGTGGCTGACGTCGTAAGAACGCCGCGCCGTGCGTGCATGGCGGCGCGCGGCGAAAGTAGGTGGCGCGCACTTTGGACTTGTGCGACACCACACCCCTCCCCCCCCAAACCGCCGCGCCGTCGTGGCGTAGGGCTGAGGGCCACGGCGACGGCACTGGGAGGAGGGCCTGGGCGGGGGCGTTACTGGTGGGACGGGCGTCGTAGCTGAGGCTGGGATCGAGACGCCGTCCGCGCCCCGGCATCCACCTTGCGATCCTCCAGGAAACCCACCGAAACCTGGGGAAGGGCGCACACCCCCGCCCAGAGGGAGCAGGTCATCTTCTTCTGAGGTGCGTGGCCCAAGCTGGGGGGGCCCGCACGGTCCCGGAGTCCCTCTCGGTGACGCTGTCATCTGCGGCGGCGACAGCGGCGGCGACGACTGCGTCGGAGGTGCGTCGACGTCCCTAGGGATCTCGTAGTACGGGGACGAACGATGTGGCTGTGCTCCCTGGCGGTGAACTGGGTCTGGAATCAAGAAACCCGAGACAGGATCGCGCGTCCTGTGCAGGCGCAATTAGTTTGCGTGGCGCCGCAGCTCCAACCCTGTGGAAGAACGTAGAACATACATATTGCGACCGAGCACGCGCTGAATGATGCCTGGCAACCATGTCATCTTGTTGCCAGCAACCACCCTGTACAGCACCGGCATGGAAACCTGAAAACGCGTAGCGCCATACGAACCGACTCGGTGCGTGGGAGGCTGCAGCAGGTAAAGGAGAGTGCGGTGACGGCGGCCGTGTAGCAGCTCGGCAGGAGACGGGCCGTCTCGTGGCATGCACCGATACGTAGACAGGAAAATTTGAAGAGCTAGCTGCCTGGAGTGCTGACCTTTCATCTTTTCCATGTGAGACTTGAATGTTCTAACGAAACCATTGGACTGAGGGTGAAAAGGTGCGGTGGTGATATGCTGAATGCCATTCACACGACAAAACTGTTGAAATTCCACACTAACAAACTGAGGTCCATTGTCACTGACGATAGTTTCAGGCAAACCTTCGATGCAAAACACTGACGTTAAGGCACTGATTGTACTAGAAGCCGTTATTGAGTTCATGGGAATCACGAAAGGAAACTTGCTGAAAGCGTCTACAACAATTAACCATCGCGTAATCCAGAAAGGTCCGGCAAAGTCAATATGTAAACGTTGTCATGGTCCCTTGGGGCGTGGCCAGTCTGAGAAACGTTGCGGAGGAGCCGCCTGATGCTCCGCACCAACAGTACACTGTGACGTCATGCTCTCTATCTGAGCGTCCATACCAACCAAGGTACAATGACGTCTGGCCAGTTGCTTTGTCCTAACAATACACCAATGTCCTTGATGCAGGAGGCGTAACACTTCACGTTGCAAGGAACGAGGAACAATCACTCTTGTTTGGTCGTTGTCCGTATGTAACAACAGAACACCCTGACTTAAAGATAATGCATGACGTTGTGCAAAATAACGTCGAACCAGAGGCCGATCAATGTCTTTGGCTCTGGCAGGCCACCCAGAGCGAACAAAACGTGCTACCACACTTAGGTCTGCATCCGCAGCTGTTTCCTGTGCAACCCGACTAGAGTTCAAAGGGAAATCTGCGACAGCGGAAGCATCTCTGGAGTCTATCTGACAACATGCCATTTCCGAAGAATCAAACGACACATCCTGGCCAACCGGAAGTCGGGAAAGTGTGTCCGCGTTGGCATGTTTAGAGGTAGGTCGGTACAAAATCTCATACTGATAATTAGACAGTATTAAAGACCATCTCTAAAACTTTTGTGCCGTACGTGGCAGAATTTTGCTTTGTGGGTGAAAACAACGACGTGAGAGGCTTGTGGTCTGTCAACAAATAGAATTTTCTAGCATAGAGATAATGATGAAACTTTGTGACGCCGTAAATTATTGCTAAGGCCTCCTTTTCTATCTGATTGTAATTCTGTTGCGTTGGCGTCAGCAGCTTGGATGCAAAGGCAATAGGACGATCATGAGATCCAATACGATGCGACAAAATTGCACCCAGACCGTAAGACGAGGCATCAACTGCGAGCACTACAGGCTCTGTGGGTCAAAGGGAACAAACATGCATCACTGAGTAGTGAAGACTTTAATTTGTCAAAAGCAACTTGGCAATCTTTAGACCATACAAAAGGAACATTCTTCCTATGTAAGCGATGCAGTGGAGCTGCAATCTGAGAGGCATTGGGAATAAACCTGAAATAATAGTTAAGCTTTCCCATTACTGCTTGCAATTCGTGCACATTCTTAGGAGGAGGCAACTCTCTGATTGTTCGAAGATGTGACTGTAAGGGATGGATTCCTTGGGCATTAATCACATGGTCTAGGTACTCTATTCCAGTTTGAAAAAAACCAACACTTTGCTTTATTACAACGTAGACCTGCTGCAGTCAAAACTTTGAAAAGGCACTCCAGGTTTGATAAATGTTCTTCTTCCGGATACCACAATATCATCTAAATAGTTCGAGCAACACGGTACAGAATCTGTCAGCTGTTCCAAAAAACGCTGAAAAATAGCGGGGGCGGAAGAACTGCCAAATAGTAGGCGTTGAAATTGAAAAAGGCCCATGTGAGTATCAATGACGAAAAACTTTTTTGACTCGTCATCAAGCGGAATTTGCAAGTATGCCTCTGCTAAATCAATCTTAGAAAAGAAGCGAGACTGTCCTAATTTGTCCAGTAGTTCGTCAGGTCTGGGCAGGGGATATGTGTCTACAATTGTTTGACTGTTCACTGTTGATTTGAAGTCCGCACAGAGACGAAGTTTCCCTGACGGCTTGGGTATAATTACTAAAGGCGAGGCCCACTGACTCGCAGAAACAGGAGAAATCACCCCACTATCCTGCCAACTGTATCACGCATTGCGATAGGCACTGGTCTAGCTTTACGAAATTTTGGAACTGCAGATTCTTTTAAAGTTACATGTGCCACGAAGTCTTTTGCACAGCCTAATTCCGGCGAAAACAAGTCACTTTATTTTTCACATAATGCATTGATTTTGTTATGAGGCACTACTGATGAAATTTGAAGCACATCTCTCTGAATTGATAAACCAAATAAATCGAATGCATCTAGTCCAAAAATATTCTGTGTAGATTTGGCCTGAAGAACTACAAAAGCAACTGTTTTTGTTACACCTTGAAAAGAGGCGGGCAGGCTACACGTTCCTAGCACGGGAATATTTTGACCTGTATATGCCGTTAGCACATGTTGAGACGGCGACAATTTTGGCGAACCCAGAAGTTCATAAGTGTCTTTATTCATTAAAGTAACAGCGGAACCAGTATCAAGCTGAAATTGCACAGTCTTATTTTCTATGCAAAGATTCACAAAAAGCTTTTGCTTGTGGCGATCGACAGGTGCGCGAATGTGGGCAACGACTGATTGAACTTGTTTACTACGCTTGCGCATGCGCGGGCTGCGTAGTGAAGTAAGCAGCGCAGACTCGGCACACAGATTAATATCACTGTCACTAGATGGCACTACCGCCGGATAGGCGTCCGCGCAATGCGAGGCTACTGCACTAAAATTACTTTGAGTAGCTACATCAATTCTACTGTCACTAGCTACACAGTACTGGGCACTATTACAATGAGAAGTTGTAGATTGCACTGTACATAGTCATTTTGCTTGTTCCGAACCATTTTCCGTTGTACTGTTTTACGCGCTCGTCGGCGCTTGCGACGTGGCTCACTACATAGTTTTGTCGTAGGTGCAGGATAACTGTCTTGTATTTGAGAACCAAGGAAATCACTGTTGAATTCCACAGCGTCTATGACATTGACAGCATGAACTGTTCGTGCACTGTGCAAAGTTCTGTTTCTAACGGCACCGCTATTTGAATGTTTGCTTTGCATACACACTGTACGTGTCCTGATTTGCCACATTGATAACAGGTCGCGTTGCGATTAGGGCATTGTGCACGCTTATGGCGAGATACACACTGAGGGCAAGACTTACGAACATTTTTGTGAAATGAGCGTTGGCGCCAGTTATCCAAATTATTGTTTCTAACACGACGGGGCGACCTTTGTGTCGCACTTTTACACTGGCTACTGTGCACTGACTGTTCAGCACGGCCGGTAGAAAAATAAGAATCACTAGTGCTATACTGAGAACTGTGACTACGAAAGCGTCCGTTGCGGTGCACTGAATTTACACTGTGGCTTTGCATTTCTATATCTGCTAAGTCAAAAGTATCATGCGCTTCAATAAGCTGCAGTACACTGTCTATTGAGGGGTCAGACTGTTTCAAAATAGCTGCCCTAATTCTGGGGTCCTGAATGTTCTGAGTGATAGCGTCTCTCAACATCACGTCACTATAAGAAACTACACAAGAGCAAGTAAATTTACATTTGCGGGTTAAGCCCTTCAACTCAGTGATCCAGTCTTGGTGTGACTGCTCAGGTAATTTTTTAAGTCTGAAAAATCGGTACCGTGTCGCAGATACGAGAACTTTTCTCTCATAATGAGCATTCAGTGCATCTATTATTTGTTCAAAGTCTACATCACGAGGAGATGCTTGCGGAAAACGTTTTTGCAGTAACACGAAAGTCTTGGTGCCAACTACAGCGAGAAAGAAGTGTTTAACTATCTGACCTGTTAGTTGATGAGCCGCGACGAGTTCTTGAAACTGCGCGAAATAGTCGCTCCATTCTTCCTCACGTTCTTTGTACTGGCGAAACGTAGGAAGCGTTGCGGCGGCAGGTGTGGGCTGCTGAAGCGGCGGCTGTTGTTGTTGGCTAGCTGCTTGCGCTGTTAGGTGGAACACGGCCTGCAGGAGTTGTGTGATTTGCGCCGTCTGTAACTGAATAATTTCCATTAAGTCTGGGTTCGGGGTAGTGGCCATGCTGACCGATTAGGCGCCGCGTATACAAGTAACTTAGAACAAAACACAAATGCAATATGAAAGAAGGGCTCGCTCTGCAACAAAAAAGTCCACAAAACACGTAACTGACAATCTTCCCCCAAAAATCTTATAATAAGGGTGGGTGGGCGGGAGCAATTTCTGCGTGCTCCGACTGCTGCTGTCTGGCTGCTGCAAGCGGGCTGGTCCAAGGTTCGTCTATCACTCCTCGTCGCCACTTTTGTGTCCCAGCCTCGTCGCCGCTTTTGTGTCTCGTTTCCGTCGTAGGTGTCGGTGTCCGAGTGGAATGAGACCGACACAGGAGTAAAGATAGCACGCTGGTGCAGGTACGGAGGGGAGCAGCCAGAAACTAGAAACACTAGAGTAAATTAGAACGAGATATATATTGCACAGAATTTATACAATACTCAACTTTTACATAGCTCAGTACTGCAGAATGTTGATACATAGTTGAGCTAGAGGTCTGCCTAGTGCCTGAACGATAGCCAAGTCTTCACTGGTGCCTATCTGATTCCGAAGGTCTTAACTGGTTCCTATATCAGTCCCAAGTGCACGATGTTGTTCAGTGGTGGCCACGAGCGGAGTTGTCGCAGAGGGCGCTCGTGGCTGACGTCGTAAGAACTCCGCGCCGTGCGTGCATGGCGGCGCGCGGCGAAAGTAGGTGGCGCGCACTTTGGACTTGTGCGACACCACAAACACCCTATATTATTACCTCAGCAATCTATAGCATGACACATCACATAAACAATGGCGTTGATTGTATTGCAATACAACTAGTTACATCTCGAGATATCACGAAGCGAATATGATGCTTGAAGTACACGAAACCTGCGGCTAGCCAACACCACCTAGAGACGAGTCCTGAGAGCAGTCCGTACTACGTCATACTGACCAGGCCACGGCCCCCAGCTGAATGGCTGGCAGCTGGGGCACGCCAACACCACCTAGAGAGAAGACAGCGGCGCTCTCGTGTGACGTCAAGAAGAGTAGGTTGCGCGCGCATAGTTGACTGGGTAGCCGCTGCGGCATGGCCCACTATGCCGAAGCAGCGAGCCAGTCAGTTATGCGTGCGCAACCTACTCTGCCTGAAATCACACAAGAGCGCCGCGGCCTTCTCTCTAGGTGGTGGCGGGCACGCCCACTGCCTCGTGGCAAACAGCCAGTAAGCTATTGGCGACCGCGACCTGGTCAGCACGGGCTGTTGTGAGGTCTTGGGTGGTATTGGGCTAATGCACGTCCTGAGACCCCCCATGCTGCTCAGGACGTGCGCTAGCCGCTTCGGAATATCTCGGGATATATTTGGCGTATTGTGATGCAATAAACGCTATTGTTTATGTGTCATGCTATAGACTGCTGATGAAATAATATAGAGTAACCATTTAAAAACACATAAGTTTGTAAGGTGTGGTGCTGAAAAAATGATGAAATGGATTGGAATGATTCTGTCTGGGGAAGGTTAATGTGGGCGCCTTGGAGGTTCAAGTCCTCCCTGGGACATGGGTGTGTGTGTGTGTGTGTGTGTGTGTTTGTCCGTAGGTTAGTTTACCTAGGTTTAAGTAGTTTGTAAGTAACTGACTGATGACTACGCAGTTTGGTCCGATAGATTTCCAGACATTTGAACATTTGATTTGTTAATGTGGGTTAATACAATAGGAAGACAGCAGCGGCTGACCCTGAATTAATTATTGATATTTAACATATCAAATAATTTGAATGATAAAATATTCCCCTGTTTCAGTCCTAATTGTAATGAAATACTTCCGTTTCCTACAAGTGGCATAAAATATAATTAATATTTTGTCCCCACCAAAAATCTAACGAACTAATTGGGATCTAACTACTAATAATGTTGAAAAAACATCTTTCAAATCCAACAATATTTATTGCACCTTTTTAATCAGGACGAAACTCACAATGGTTAATCCAATACTAAAATCATAAACAACAATAACACATTTATAACCAAATAAGAAAGAACAATCTAATTCATATGAAGTTACTCAAATTTTAAAGAAACTGGAAGTCAGTAACGACTGGCAAGTCAGAAACCACTATTGTGAAATAATATAATGTTATTAGCGCGATAATCGAGTCGGAATACCAGTGCAGGGTTGACTTTTCTAACTACACAATCCCCACTATAAGGCAGAACCTGATATATCGAATATATGTTGCTGGCGAGCGCTTTGCCATACATTACCAAACTGACGACATGCGTGTGAAGGTGCTGCGCTGCAGTGGCGTGGAGGCAGGGCGACTGTGAGCTGAAAATTTGCGGAACTACAAAAAAATAAAAAATTCGCTCCGTCACTCGGAAACTACTAAAATAAATGTTCAAATGTTTGTATAGCTTATGGGACTCAACTACGAGGCCATCAGTCCCTAAACTTACAAACTACCTATGAACTACTTAATACTAAGGACGTCACAAATATCCATGCCCGAGGGGGGATTCGAACCCCCGACCGTAGTGGCCGTGCAGACCGTGACTGGAACGCCTCAGTCCCCTCGGCCACCGCGGCCGGAAAACTGTACTCCCTGCTATAAGCCTCTGTGCTCTCGGCAGTACACAGTACCTACGATCTCAAACAATTCTGCCAAGTCAGGACCACTTCAGTTAGCGTAGAAAAATACGCACAAGTACTGAAGGTCTAAATGACTCCAGAAGTTGAGTATATCGCAACTAGTGCTCCAGTGCACTAGTATTGGTTGGCTGACCTTATTCAAACCGAAAACAAGAACAATCAGCTCAACTATAAATCTCAGACTGTACCCTGAAACTTACACAAGTCCAAGTATCGGCTCAATAAGCAAAATCTCCAAGTCCGCACGCTGAGAGGAAAGGACGCTACCAGACACGTCCGTACTCTAGCGCTACGAAACACGAAGTCCCCTTCTACCACCGTGTCTCCGTGCAAGACCCCCCAAGAAACGCCGTTTTTACGTAAAGCCAATCATCGTCGAGTTCTCGAACTCCAGCCAGTAAAATCTCACAAGACAACCACTGATTTCGAAAAGCTGGTGCTTTGAACATCAGCCAATCAAAGACGGCATCCCTTCCACAGACACTTTTGGCGCGATTCTCACTAAATGGCTCTAACCGTCACCCGTGGGAGTGGCTGCCTAGCCTCCAGCAAACATTCCGTCGCTTTCCCTTTCGGACCCTCGTCCACAGCCGTGAGCCCTGCTATCTTCTTCTAAAAAGTGCAGACGATGCCTCTCCTTCACAGTTTGGGACACAAGGCTACATTGTTACGACCTACTGCCCTGCCAGTGTACCACCCAAGGCCAGCGCGCCCGGCCTCCTACGGCGCCGCAGGGCGCAGGTAGGAAGGAATTTCACTCGCCCCCTCAGGGCCAAGTCAGCTCTGCATCTCACCTTAGCAAAAATCTTCCCTGCATCTTATTCCCGGCAAAAATAGAAAATTGCATGTACAGGACTCATTATGGCAATACGTCAACAATAAACATCGATAAAAAAAGATGAGAGATAGGCTGCCATCTCTCAAGTTTGTGTTACAAAACACACATGCTCTCGGTTCAGAGTGTTTCAAAGTATTTACATTCATGAGCCCCTCCGTGCCTTACATTGATATCGGTGAAAGTCGTTCTACAATAGTTGTTGCTGTTCCAGAGATACTATGGGTGGTCGAGATAAATGAGACTCCCTGTATAATGCGACTTGTACTGACGCGTGCGACTCGTCAACCCACAATACTTCCAGAACTACGTGATCAGATCGAGTAGTAGTGGAATAATGTGGCCCAATAAATTATTCACCATCTGTATGATCCAATGGATGCCAAAATCAGCGAGTTGGAAGCTACACGTACTAACAAGGGTATTCCAGCATAAAAAAAAATGTTCAAAAATTGTATAGTCTATGGGACTTAACTACGGGGTCATCAGTCCCTAAACTTACAAACTACTTATGAACTACTTACGAACTAGGACGGCACAAATATCCATGCCCGAGGGGGGATTCGAACCCCCGACCGTAGTGGCCGTGCTGACCGTGACTGGAGCGCCTCAGTCACCTCGGCCACTGCGGCTGGCATTCCATCATAAATAGACGCCTTGTACCTCAGTACCACTTGAGCTATTAATGAATTACTTATATTATGTACTCCGTATGCGCTGTTTCAAGAATAAATATTGAATTGGAAAATAAGGCGTTACTATTCTTTTTCCGGTGGTGTAGTTCCACCGATCGCCACAAAAATGAGGGATATATCTAATTTTTCGTAAACAGAAGGAGATGGTGAGAGGTGGAGTAGGAGCGAGAGAGAGGCTTAGAAGCTGAGAATGCGATGGCACGATAATGAAGAAATGGTCAGGGAGGAGGAGGGAGGAGATAGGAGATGAGAGGAGTAAATAGACACGTTGGCAACGCAGCGTACTAACAAATTACATTCGACTGGCATGACATTGGATGCTGATACGTGATAGGTACCAGAAAACTTCTGGCCAGCAGTCAACCCGATCACATAGTGCCATTGTGGTTGTGGGCGCCACCTGGTGTATCTTGAGTCGATAGAAAAAGATTCCTGCCAGTTACGGAAACACAGGATGGGTATCACAGGCCCGACTTTTGTGTGAAACGGGAGCTGACAGTATCTGGTTGCTTCCGCCAGAAAGGTCATATAACTGCAGCCTTTCTCGGCTAGTGTTTAGAAATCTGATAATGAAATATAACAATAAAAAAGAAACATGATACGAGACATAAAAAAGAAGAGACTTGTAACGAGGTTGTGCCAATGTGTATGTTTGTGTGTGTGTGCGTGTGTATGAGAGATAGAGAGAGATTCACTGTATACAGGGTGAATCACCTAACGCTTGCACCGCAAATATTGCGGAAACGGAAAGTGCGATTGATGTGCGGTTTTCACAGAATGGGCTGGTAGTCAAGGACTCGTATTGTTAGCCAATAAACTGAATGAAAAAATACCTAGAAAGGGTATTTTTTATGCAAACATACAATTTTTCAAATGGAACAATGCTTGTTTCTGAACATGAGACAGTGGGCCGTGCCCCAGGGGCTAGCCACTCGGCCAGTCACCTACGCTATCGCAGCCTCCGCCCGCGAAACTTTGAACGGTTGTATGTACCAAACTAAATGTGATAAAAATGTCATTCAAAGTCTTCGTACACAGCTGGTTTCAAAAATTCCAGTACATTATAGAAACAACCATTGTTCCATTTAAAAAAATACAATTTCTAAGCAATATTACAATCTGTTTGTTAGCTACAAATACGAGCCCGTGACTACCAATCTATTCTGTGAAAACCGCACATCAATTACAATTTCCGTTTCCGCAATATTTGCAGTGCAAGTGTTAGGTGATTAACCCTGTATATGTGGGCGAAATGGTGTACACATCTGATGAAGAACACTGTATACACACAGATTCCAAAGTGTGAATGTAATATGTATAAGCGGCTAGATAGCTGAACGTTTCCCATATCGTTACCAATACCACTGACCCCACTTGACAAAATTACTCCCCTCTTTCTGTGTATGCTGCAACGTTGCTTTGCAGCGTCTCTGCGACGCGACTGTGCGCGGGATATAGTCTGAAAAACCGACAACATCGTAATAATGAAATTATACGGAAATTTAAAAGTCCACTGATGGCGCGTGGCGATTAAGGCCTGCTAACTGAAGGAGGGCCACATAAATACGGGGACGTTTCGCGGAGCGGAATAATATTTCTTCCGGGATCGACGTCTGAGTATTATTCGAAAGGGACGGCCGGAAGCCTCCATAAATTCTGGGGCCACAGGCTCGTGGCTGCGCTGCGCGGCGCGCCGGCTAATCCTGCATTATAAACGACGGGGGGCTTTCATCGGACACCCTGAGGGGTGCCGTGATGACGTCACAGCACCTCCACTGCCGTGGGCGCGAGGCCCGCAGGCCGGGAGCCGCGTTCCAGCTTTGAACCGCGAAGCACAACTGGAACCAACCCTCCAGGCATCGAGCTACCTTCATGAAAGATTCTGACACCTTAGTGAAATAAACTTGATATTTTCCATCAAATAAATCGTGGGAATACACTGTACTCTATCACTGGCAGTAGGGAAGCAAAGATTTATTCCTTTCTTAGCTTCAAAAACGACCACGTAGGATTTATGAGCGTATTTGCATCAGTTTAACGTGGTAGCGATAAATGCAGCAAGTGGTGTACAGTAAGTGTTGCTTTTAGGAAATGCAACAAAACATCTTTTCCGTAAATGTTCTGAAAGCTCAAAAAATGTTCAAATGCCTTTAAATCTATCGGACCAAACTGCGTGGTCATCAGTCCGTAGCTTACAAACTACTTAAACCTAGGTAAACTAACCTATGGACAAACACACACACCCATGCCCCAGAGATGACTCGAACTTCCACGGCAAGCATCCGCGCACTCCGCAGCAAGGTGCTTTAGACCGCTCGGCTACTTCACCGCGGCCTTCTGAAAGAATTCATATTTGAGAGACAAGGTACAAGATCGATTTCCGACTGTGATGTCGCACAAGTCTAAAGTGCGCGCCACCTACTTTCGCCGCGCGCCGCCATGTACGCACGGCGCGGCGTTCTTACGACGTCAGCTACGAGCGTCCTCTGCTACAACTCCGCTCGTGGCCACCACTGAACGACATCGTTCACTTGGGACTGAGATAGGAACCAGCTAACACTTCGGAATCAGATAGGCAACAGTGAAGACTTGGCTATAGGATAGGCACTAGGCAGGCCTCTAGCTCAACTATGTATCAGCATTCTTTAGTACTGAGCTATGTAAAAGTTAAGTATTACTAAGTCTCTATGAAATATATTTATCTCGTTCTAATTTACTCTAGTGTTTCTAGTTTCTGCTGTCCCACTGGCTGCTCACCTTCGTACCTGCACAAGCGTGCATCCTTTATTCCTGTGTCGGTCACTTTCTACTCAGCCACCGGCACCTACGACGAGACACAAAAGCGGCAACGAGGCTGGGACACAAAACCGACCACCTAGGAAAATTAAGGAGATGTTGCACCCTGTTAAGGATAGCCTCGGCCTTTGGGATCCCTGGAATATACAACATACCGTGGGAGAGCGGAAGTAATTATATGGTCAGTCCATTCCTACCGTTTCCGAACACTATACAGAACACCAGCGGCATATTAAAAACCGAGAACTGGGGAAATCAGCGGTCACTGAGCACAGACTCATCAACAAACATAAAATTTTGTTCGACGAAAAAAAAAAAATTTTTTTCCAGGCTTCCACATACTGGGAGTCTGTAATCAAAGAGGCTGTAGAAATAATAATGTGTGAGAACAACTTCAACGGTGATAGTGGGTATAATCTTAGCGGTGCTTGGAATCGAGTGCTCGATATAGAAATGCAGCAGAGACACGTCGCGCAACGTCCTAGATAGTACGGGAGGGTAGGCGCCACCAGCGCAGACGTAGACTGAATCTGTGACAGCGTGACGTAGCGGCCGACCAATCAGAAGACGACCAATCATAAGTCTTCCATGGGCTGTTTAAGGCCACCACAGCACCAGCACTGTCAGTCAGCGGCTCCTGACGAAGAAGATGGAGGATATCTTCGAAAGCTTGAAATTTTATCAAGAATTGACGCGGCAAGAAGTCCGAGTAAGTTTTATACGCATTTGATAGGTTGGAGGGAAATTCTCTGAGAAACGTATTTTGTAATAGGTGATCTTAATACGATGGATATCATCAAGGTGATGACCAATTGTTAGCGGTGAAAACAAAAAAGTTCAGCATTTTATTTTAATTTTATGTGGGTCTATATCGATCACACGTGTTTAGTAAGAGTGTTGCTTCATCCGCCACAAATCTTCGACATTAAATTTGATTCTGTACTGTACCTGTAGGAATGTGTGGTTGTTAAATTTACGCGTCACTCATCAATGTGTGTTAATAAAAGTGCGTCTCAGTCTTCCTTCCTTCTTTACTTCCCGGACTGCATTTCCTTTCCCCTCCCCTCCCCTCCTTTCTTATCCTCACACCTTTCCCGTCCCCACCGGGGTCTGATAACCTCAGTAGATTAGTCCCCCTATCCCAAACAAACAACCCAACCCAGTAAAAAAATTGCGGTACAAATAATTATGAGGGACATTTGTATTACAATAAAACAAACGCAAACAAGTTCATATAAGTGTAAGAATTACGCAACTGTCAGTTTAACAGATCATGCTAGCAAAATACAAACACGATTATTTACAGACGAATCGAAAAACTGGTATAATCAGACTCAGCGGATGATCAGTTGGGATTTGTCAGAACTGTACAAACTCGCGAGGCAATAGAGGCAATACTCACGTTATCTTAGAAGATAGGATAAGAAAACGCAAAGCTACATTTTAGCTTTAGTAGATATAGAAAATTTTTCGGCAATGGTGACTGGAAAAAACACTTTTCAAATTTTGGGGGTAGCATGGAAAAAATATATGGAACGAAAAGTAACTTAGAATTTGGGCAATAACCAGACAGTAAGAGTCGAAGGGCATGAAAGGGACTCAGTGGTTGGGAACGGAGTGAGACGGGGTTGTGACTTACCCCATAGTTGTTCAATTTGTAGATTAAACAGGATGTTAAGGAACGCAAGGAGAAATCTGGAGAAGTGATTAATGTTTAGGTTTGCGGACGACATTGTAATTTGCAAATTATTGATAAAGGGGAGAAACGAAGAAGGATTAGAAATGAAAGGATTGACAATGGCGACAAGTGAATATGTGAGCCGGGCCGGGATTCGAACCCGGGTCTCCCGCTTCGGACCAGTGGTCGCCTTAACCACTTGGCTACCCGTGCTAGCCTCCCGGCCGTCTCGATTCCCATACGTTGCACGCTATGGCTGTAGTGCCCCTATCGTTTATGCCCTCTTATAGTCGCCATTACGGATTACCGTGGATGGTCGAACGTATGACCGCATCTGCGGTCCAGTAGTTGAAGCTAACGGCGTCTTCGATTGTAAATACATATTATATTGGTGTGGAGTCTGTTCTTTCGGGCCGGCCGCGGTGTGCGGCGAGCCAGTCACGTTCTGCACGGCCACTCGGTCGGGGGTTCGAATCCCTCCTCCGGCATTGATATTTGTGCCGTCCTTAGTATTAGCTAGTTCATAAGTAGTTTGTAAGTTTAGGGACTGATGACCCCGTAGTTAAGTCTCATAAGCTCTACAAACATTTGAAACATTTGTTCTTTCGCACATGTCCGAAAGAACAGACATGCCCGAAAGAACAGACACCTCACCTCCCTTGCAGCCATATTGCATTTGCAAATTATTGGAAAAGGGGAGGAAGGAAGAAGGATTAGGAAGGAAATGATTGACAGTGGCTGCTTTAGGGCATGTCCACACCAATATAAAAGGACATTGAGAGAACATGTAAAATCCATTCAACGGAATGGACAATGCTTTGAAAGGAGCTTATAAGATGATCTTTAACAAGAGCAAAACAAAGATAATGGAATGTAGTGTAAGAAAATCAGGCAATGTTGTCGGAATTATATTAGGTAATGAGACAATAAAAGTAGGAAATGTTCAAATGTTGGTTAAGCTTAAGGGACTTAACTGCGGGGTCATCAGTCCCTAAACGTACAAACTACTTATGAACTACTTTACACGAAAAACGACACAAACATCCAAACCCGAGGGGGGGGGGGGTTCGAACCCTCGAATAAAAGTAGTAGACGAGTTTTGTTATCTGGGTAGCAAAATAACGTACTATGGCCAAAGTAAAGAAGATATAATATGCAGAATGGCTATGGGAAGAAAAACATTTCTCGTGAAGCGAAATATGTTGGCATTCAATACAAATTTAAATGTTAGGAAGTCCTTTCTGAAATCATTTCCCCGTCAAGCAGGGAGTGGTAGTGGGAGAAGGACGCCGAGGTAAAAATCCACATACAACTAGTAGCAAACCCAATGGGCTGTGATATACAAAGCACAGTAGTACGGTACTACTGCAGTACTGCGCCGTTATGTTCGTTGACACAATGGCGTCGGCGTGTTAGGTCTATCGTGTTACAGGCACTGCCACGATGCCTCATGCTGTAGCTCAACTCGGAGACGCAATAGCTGCGCGGAGTAGTAGACCTAATTAACAATGAAAATTAATGCTCTATGAGTGATTCGAGAATCACAGCTGATATAGGTGTCGAAACTGCTCACTTTCTTGTCGTCTTGCCGAAGAGACCAATATGTCTGTATTAACGGGAACGTTTATCTTGTACAGATCTGAGGGCTTGGGATACCCAAGCCCTCAGATCTGTAAAACTATGAAACTATGAAACTCAACGATATATGAACTGTGACTCTGCAGAATCGATGACTGTTTTTATCTTTGACATGGTTCGATAGTATAGCTTTATCTCTGACAAGGATCATCTCTGCTTATCACGTGGGTCTTAGCCACGCCCCCTTTTAGAAGGTATTTAGGAAGCTCTCAGACCCCCGACCCGTCAGTCGGCAAGACTCAATAGACGGACAACCTCTGCAGAAGTCCGACGCAGCATTGGACGAAACATCAGGAAGCAGCAAGATTCCAAGAACACGGCCTTAAAACCCAGAAGATATAATACCTACAATGTAAACATTTCATTCAGTTTCATGGTAATGCTGTCTGCCTGTGCTCTTGGTTGCCCTGTCTCCCTGGTAATAATATTCCAAATTGTTTTAATTTCAGTGTCCCCCTTAAGAGTTTTGCCTTTAACCCAGCCAGTTTACCCTTCCCTTTCCTATTGAGGTGTAGGCCATGCCTTGTGAAGTCCCACCTATCTATAGCCTCAACAGGAACCAAACCAATGTCTGACAGTGGCTGCCCTACGCAACTGATCAAACTCCATATTGACCCTCCTGACAGAGCGGTTCAACTGGGGTTGATCATGTCCCACGAAAGCAGGCACCAGATCAACATTTGTGTGGGTCGTTGTAGAGGCTATAATCACCAGGTCACACTAAAAAAAAAAGTGCCAACACCATGACAATGATAAACACTGTGTTTCGTATTTGCCTGTCATGAAGCTGCTGCCGTAAGTGCATATTTGATTTGCACGAGTGTAAAGAAAGAATTTACAAATGTATTGCATTTCAAACACGAGGTTCTACTGCCAAATGAACTGGGCATTGCTGTAAGTGGAAATGTAATTCGACTGTTACGGACAGTTACAAGGCATGTGAACTCTACAATTTTGTTTCACAGCTGTTTCAACAACACATGACTTCAGATGTATTAGAAGAAGGAGGTATAAATACCCTAGTAACTGTCAGGAAGAATTGACTTGGAAACATTTATATGACAACTTTATCAACAATCAAGAAGAAAGGGAGATAAACTTTTGTTGAGGGAACTTCAACTGTTGAAACTGTGCAAGTGTGCAGTCACTTGGTATAACAACAAACGTTTTACGCCTGTTATCATCTTTTGCTGAAAGCCAGCCAGTTGGGGAGGCAAAACTACTTTTGAAATGTAAAAATATACTTCAGTAGATTCCATGACCAAATGCTATGAAAATTTATAACGCATATGTGCAGTTGTATCCTATCCACTTCACACCAGAAGTACAGCAAAGCCGGAACGAGAGTTTAGAAGGCCTTTTGTTCTTTAAATAAATTGTTCTATTAATCTGTTTGCGTATACTAGTATTACTCCCAATTCCTCATCATTTGAGTGGCGACTTTTGTTACATTCTCTATTAGCTGACACAGCAGCATATATGGGTGTGATTGATCTATTGGATTCCATGTATGATATAAATTCTTAATGATTCGTTCAAAAGAAGTTATATATGAGAATATTTCATCTATGGAAATTACCGCAGTAAATGATTAGCTATAGTGGCGACGGAACATGGATTTGTCCATGGTACTAGTGCACTTCCAAACTGCCTGTACCCTTTGCACCGTAAACAGGCATATCAAACGCACTAGAGGGCGCCCCAGCAATGAACTTGAGCATAAACTGAAACGAAAAAGGAAGCGGGCCCTGTTCATCTGTTCCTGTGCCTGTATTCGATTCGACAATGTTGGTCAGTTACCTATATGGGGAAATCGACAGCAATGAATCTTTCAATAGTGCATTAACAGATTCTTCATTCCGTTAAGAAGTGTAAAGTTTATCAGTGTGTAAATAAGGACAGAAACTGCTTCAACATGTTCCATGCTGAATAAATAAGAATAACGATGTGGTTTCTATGACTTTGGTCAGTATGGAATTGTCTATAGAAATTAGGAAAGTAATGGTGAAAAACCTCTTAATTTCTAGATAATGAACTTTACAAGGAAGGTGTGCCAGAAATATACCAACCCATGTACTCCTATATTTTGAAAAATTACAAGATTTTCCCAATTTCTTGTCAATATATTATCTCAAAAGTTTGTACATAATTTATTTTTCACTAAAAAGAAAACAAAATTATGCAGAAGGGGGTTGAAACATTAGGTATAGAGTAACATGCACGTATCCCATTGCAACGTTGTCTCATCTGTATATACAAATGAATGTTTGTCTGTATGTCCTCTATGTGTTCATAAATCATTCATTCGATTACATTAAAACTTTGGTGAACTGTCTACCGTACGCCCACGAAGGTTCCTGACCCAAAAACAAACGAGCACGACTCAAAGCTCAGGAGATATGATCTCATAAATAATGAGAGGCCACGGCGTGAGAATACTCATATTTATGCGTCATTTACTGGAAAAGGGAGTACTTAGGGACATACAACAAAGTTTTCATATAATTTCGGATGTTTATGAAGTCTTTTTGTAACTGACGCTTCCCCTCTCCCCTCCCTCCCACAAAATGATGAAACGAAAAGAAATCTACATCCCACTAATACTCCTTCTCCCGACAGAGCTACCTTTAAAATTCAAGAGACTGTAGTTTCCAGAGACACTTGTATTTTCTATTATGATTAACAAATCACAGGGACAATTTGTTAAATACTGTGGACTGGATTTGACATCACCATGTTTATGTCGCCCGCATAAGGGTGGGCTCACCAATTTTTTTCCTTGGATTATATATATATATATATATATATTGAATGTTTGTATGTCCTCTATGTGTTCATATGCGCATGAGAATACCCAGATTTCTGCATCAATTATTGGAAAATATGAGTAGTTAGGGACCTGTAACAAAGTTTGCATGTCATCTCGCACGTTTATGAATCGTTTTGTAACTGGTCCACAAAATGATGAAACGAAAAGAAGTCTACTGCTCACAACAATTTCGCCGTAGATGCCGTAAAACTGTCAAATAAAGTTAGCTTTACGGATTTGCATGTTACTATTTATTTTTGTCTGCAAGTCTCCGTTAATTTTCTTGCATCCAAAATTAGGCAATCTGTTTTCTTAATCTCTATATATTTAAATCCGAAAGGACACTCACTGAATGGCAGGAATGTCGTTTATAGGTAGAAAACAGACTGACGAAATCTATAGTTTCATTCCGATCTTCACGAAATTTCGTACGCTTCACCTTCAAAATAAGAGCAAGGTCACTGTCTACTTTAAGTTTCATACGGTGAAGGGGGGAGGGTACTTTGCAACATAAAAATGGATCCCTTAATACCTTAGTCACGCCATAACTTGAGAACGGCTCGACCGATGTCACAGAACTTTTTATGTTGTCTTCGTTATTCTCAGAACAAGGGTTGTATGAAATAAAACTGGAATATTTGGGAACAACAGAGTGCGTTTTTCAATGTGACCCTGCGCCTCTATAGAAATCTATAGTTTTGTTCCGATATTGATGAAATTTTTCACACTCTACCTTAAAAACACTGTCTGTCACTGTCTGTATAAAATTTCGTTCGGTGCATGGTGGTGTGTACTTGACGGAATTTTACAAACTGCATAGTTTTGCTCCAATCTTTATTAATTGTGACCTTTCACCCAACAGGAAGATCACTGGGTACATAAATGTTTGTACAGTACATGACAGAGGGTACCTTGCAGAAAACTTTGTCGATAGAGGGAAAGGTGGAAACAAACAGAGAGATGAGAGAGAAAGAGGTGGATGCAGAGAGAGGGAGGAAGGGGATGTGGACTACGAGAGTGTACGATAAATAGACACCTGAGCAACGCCGCACTTCATGCACTTATAATTTCTTTCATTATGCATAGTTCTTTGTTTTACTGTTTCATAATTTCTAAGTTGTTTTCGTGAATACACGAAGATGGAATTTTTCCCAAATTTTATTTTCGTTTCAATGTAAGATTGGTAAAATGCATATATACCCGGGAAATACGGGGTTTAGCAGCTAGTATTTATATAAAACACTTGCGTATTCTTTTACAAGTTGTACCAATCAACTAAATATAAATATACAGATCAGACGTTTTAACATGGAGCATGTGACATGTAATTGTCGTTGAGAAAAACAATCGTTCTCTGCATTCGGTCCATCTAATACCCATCGTCGGTCTATACCCATTTCTTCCACACCCAACACCTCCGTCTAACTTCGTCTCCTCCTCCTCCTTATATTCATCTTCAGTCTTTGTATACCGACCAACTGCTGTCCTTCTGCTTTCTCCTGCCTCCTTTCTCTGTACAATTTTTCTACCTCTCTCGCCTCTATTTCTTCCGTTCCTCGGCATAGGTATTCAAAATGAAGAAAAGAAACATTCGGATCTTACTTGAAAACATTGTGGTAACGGAGGAAAGTGACTACAAAGCTATAAATTAAACGGAATAACGATAACTATAAACCACGTTTTGCTTTCCACTGCTGACAACTATCAGTTGTAGCATTGTAACTGCCCAGAATGTGTGTGTCATTGTGAATGAAGCACTTCAGCTTGAACGTATCTAGAATTGGCTTTCATGACACGTTATTTCCGTTTGGCATATTTACCATAGCATCTCTTCGGTACTCTAGGCAGAAGTTTGTACCACTTCAGTTTGCAAACTGATTGTGGTAGTTGAGATATCAAAACATGATAGTAACAGTAACATAATAGTTACAGATATGGAAATATCTGCGGCCTTTTACCAGGCCGCGGTGGCCGAGTGGACTGCGGCGCGCCAGTCACGTTCTGCACGGCCACTACAGTTCGAATCTCACCTCGGGCATGGATATTTGTGCTGTCCTTAGTATTAGCTAGTTCGTAAGTAGTTTATAAGTTTAGTGACTGATGACCCTGTAGTTAAGTCCCATAAGCTCTAAAAACTTTTGAAACTTTTACCAGTCTAAACGGCATCGTAGACACATTTATGGCAAGTTACCATTCGAATTATGTAACTATCAAAGCCTCATTACGTTATTAATATTAAATACTTCTTATTCACGTATTAAGATAATAATATGAATGCTGCAGAAACATAAAACATAAAAACGTAATACATGTGAACATATATGTCGTAAGTATATTGACGACTATTTGTTTGCCTTTATGTTCAGTACCTAGTTGTTTATATAGTAATGACTGCTGAACCATACTGCAGTGGAACTAGATTAGATCGTAATAAATTACATCCACCAATATGCTGACACCTTTGTGTTAGTAACATACACAATAACCATAACTCGCATCTCACGTAATGATCATAAAGTACTTGCTTACCACCACAGAACTGCATGTTTATGATTCATAATCAGAACATTAAAGCCCATAAATCTCTTATATTACTGCACTTAACATCCTTTGCATAATAAATCTTGTGACTAATTTATCATGCGAAGCTTGGCACTACCTTAAGGCACTAAATAAAATAACGCCTGAACGCTCAGTCTAAGTGGTAATTCACTTATCGTTCTTTACAAAATGGATTTTTTTTTTTTTTTTTTTTTTTTTTTTGTATCACAGAGTAACAACTAATTCTATAATTTCTGCTCCCTTGCTTGAATTAAGACACTTGGTGGGTTTCCTCGTTATGTCATTTGGCACAACCATCTGCATCACACTCACACACACACACCCATGCTGTCTCCTTGTAAGATAAGAAACGAGTAAATACATGAACATGCCACTAATACTCCTTCTCCCGACAGACCTACCTTTAAAATTCAAGAGACTGTAGTTTCCAGAGACACTTGTATTTTTTATTATGATTAACAAATCACAGGGACAATTTGTTAAATACTGTGGACTGGATTTGACATCACCATGTTTATGTCGCCCGCATAAGGGTGGGCTCACCAATTTTTTTTTCCTTGGATTATATATATACGATGTTTGTATGTCCTCTATGTGTTCATATGCGAATGAGAATACCCAGATTTATGCATCAATTATTGGAAAATATGAGTAGTTAAGGACCTGTAACAAAGTTTGCATGTAATCTCGCACGTTTATGAATCGTTTTGTAACTGGTCCCCCCTCCCCCCACAAAATGATGAAACGAAAAGAAGTCTACTGCTCATAACAATTTCGCTGTAGATGCCGTAAAACTGTCAAATAAAGTTAGCTTTACAGATTTGCATGTTACTATTTATTTTTGTCTGCAAGTCTCCCTTAATTTTCTTGCATCCAAAATTAGGCAATCTGTTTTCTTAATCTCTATATATTTAAATGCGAAAGAACACTCACTGAATGGCAGGAATGTCGTTTATAGGTAGAAAACAGACTGACGAAATCTATAGTTTCATTCCGATCTTCACGAAATTTCGTACGCTTCACCTTCAAGTTAAGAGCAAGGTAACTGTCTACTTTAAGTTTCATACGGTGAATGGGGGAGGGTACTTTGCAACATAAAAGTGGATCCCTTAATACCTTAGTCACGCCATAACTTGAGAACGGCTCGACCGATGTCACAGAACTTTTTATGTTGTCTTCGTTATTCTCAGAACAAGGGTTGTATGAAATAAAACTGGAATATTTGGGAACAACAGAGTGCGTTTTTCAATGTGACCCTGCGCCTCTATAGAAATCTATAGTTTTGTTCCGATATTGATGAAATTTTTCACACTCTACCTTAAAAACACTGTCTGTCACTGTCTGTATAAAACTTCGTTCGGTGCATGGTGGTGCGTACTTAACGGAATTTTACAAACTGCATAGTTTTGCTCCAATCTTTATTAATTGTGACCTTTCACCCAACAGGAAGATCACTGGGTACATAAATGTTTGTACGGTACATGACAGAGGGTACCTTGCAGAAAACTTTGTCGATAGAGGGAAAGGTGGAAACAAACAGAGAGATGAGAGAGAAAGAGGTGGATGCAGAGAGAGGGAGGAAGGGAATGTGGACTACGAGAGTGTACGATAAATAAACACCTGAGCAACGCCGCGCTTCATGCACTTATAATTTCTTTCATTATGCATAGTTCTTTGTTTTACTGTTTCATAGTTTCTAAGTTGTTTTCGTGAATACACGAAGATGGAATTTTATTTTCGTTTCAATGTAAGACTGGTAAAATGCATATATACCCGGGAAATACGGGGTTTAGCAGCTAGTATTTATATAAAACACTTGCGTATTCTTTTACAAGTTGTACCAATCAACTAAATATAAATATACAGATCAGACGTTTTAACATGGAGCATGTGACATGTAATTGTCGTTGAGAAAAACAATCGTTCTCTGCATTCGGTCCATCTAATACCCATCGTCGGTCTATACCCATTTCTTCCACACCCAACACCTCCGTCTAACTTCGTCTCCTCCTCCTCCTTATATTCATCTTCAGTCTTTGTATACCGACCAACTGCTGTCCTTCTGCTTTCTCCTGCCTCCTTTCTCTGTACAATTTTTCTACCTCTCTCGCCTCTATTTCTTACGTTCCTCGGCATAGGTATTCAAAATGAAGAAAAGAAACATTCGGATCTTACTTGAAAACATTGTGGTAACGGAGGAAAGTGACTACAAAGCTATAAATTAAACGGAATAACGATAACTATAAACCACGTTTTGCTTTCCACTGCTGACAACTATCAGTTGTAGCATTGTAACTGCCCAGAATGTGTGTGTCATTGTGAATGAAGCACTTCAGCTTGAACGTATCTAGAATTGGCTTTCATGACACGTTATTTCCGTTTGGCATATTTACCATAGCATCTCTTCGGTACTCTAGGCAGAAGTTTGTACCACTTCAGTTTGCAAACTGATTGTAGTAGTTGAGATTTCAAAACATAATAGTAACAGTAACATAATAGTTACAGATATGGAAATATCTGCGGCCTTTTACCAGGCCGCGGTGGCCGAGTGGACTGCGGCGCGCCAGTCACGTTCTGCACGGCCACTACAGTTCAAATCCCACCTCGGGCATGGATATTTGTGCCGTCCTTAGTATTAGCTAGTTCGTAAGTAGTTTATAAGTTTAGGGACTGATGACCCTGTAGTTAAGTCCCATAAGCTCTAAAAACTTTTGAAACTTTTACCAGTCTAAACGGCATCGTAGACACATTTATGGCAAGTTACCATTCAAATTATATAACTTTCAAAGCCTCATTACGTTATGAATATTAAATACTTCTTATTCACGTATTAAGATAATAATATGAATGCTGCAGAAACATAAAACATAAAAACGTAATACATGTGAACATATATGTCGTAAGTATATTGACGACTATTTGTTTGCCTTTATGTTCAGTACCTAGTTGTTTATATAGTAATGACTGCTGAACCATACTGCAGTGGAACTAGATTAGATCGTAATAAATTACATCCACCAATATGCTGACACCTTTGTGTTAGTAACATACACAATAACCATAACTCGCATCTCACGTAATGATCATAAAGTACTTGCTTACCACCACAAAACTGCATGTTTATGATTCATAATCAGAACATTAAAGCCTATAAATCTCTTATATTACTGCACTTAACATCCTTTGCATAATAATTCTTGTGACTAATTTATCATGCGAAGTTTGCCACTACCTTAAGGCACTAAATAAAATAACGCCTGAACGCTCAGTCTAAGTGGTAATTCACTTATCGTTCTTTACAAAATGGATCTTTTTTTTTCTTTGTATCACAGAGTAACAACTAATTCTATACTTTCTGCTCCCTTGTTTGAATTAAGACACTTGGTGGGGTTCCTCGTTATGTCATTTGGCACAACCATCTGCATCACACTCACACACACACACACACACACACACACACACACACACATTACCTTTACAAGCAAAGCATGTAAGCTATAGTAAATTAAAGTGAAGAAGTTAATCAGAGAATAAAAATCTACTTTCCTCTTAGTTTGTCAGAATTAAACTCAATGGATTCCCTAGCGTTGTTTTTATTGCACACACATACACACATTCTTGAAGTTGCGACTTCTTGAATTTCGTTTATCGTTATTGCCAGCGTTCGCAAATTCGATTATATTGTGCCGTCATCATTCGCCACAACACCGGCAGTTTACACAGGTTGCCGCGCCACTTCAAACAGACGCCATCAATCACTCTATAGGACTTCGGCTGCCGGGGGCGCCTGCAGTCTCGTTACCACTTTGCTTGCTTCGTGCCCTAAAGAATAGGAAGACAGAGGGTCGCCTAGATATGCCGGCGCACCACAGGAACGGAAGTTCCAGTGAGTACGAGGCAGCCCCATGAGTACTACAGTTCCAGAAGTTCATCATAGAAGTTCCAGACTTCTGTCCATGCACAAGCCGCAACAGTTTCCCATTGTGTAGCACAACTATGTAATAGTATAAGACGTTTGTATCAACACAAGCACATCAAAGTTAATTTTTGGTTTCTTCTGGCAATAAATCCTTTGAGGACTAATCACTTATTTTGGTAATAGACCTTGTCGACATCCTTGGTAGCCACGGCCCACGTCCTTCTACTACTGCAATAAGGGAGACGCAGTAGATTTTGCAACCAATAATTCGTCGTCGATTAACTGATATTTACTGCTGAATATATTGATCACTATTTGCAGTAGTCTCCTTTTTACAATTACTAATATTAACACGACAAATCTGACTGACAACATTGATTGAACTTCAGATGTTAGTAGCCTCCAACAGCCACTCATAAATGACACCTAGTACAGTCTTCAGAACAAGCTCTGAATTTATTCTGATTCGTACTTCTGGGTCTTCTCTTCCTTAGCAAACACTGAAACTTTTGAGATATATCTTTTATGATTTCACTTTTTTCTTTCTTGATATATACATTTTTTTCACATTTCCTTATTACTTTCAAGAGCGTTTTAGATTGCTGTATGTAGATAAATACTAATAGTAAATGGAAACTAATTTTAATTGGAAATAACTTTTTTCCCTTTATTTCTTTATATGTGAAACAGAATTTGTAATAAAGTTCAACCACTTCAGACATTGTTCCTAATGGACAACCGTATTAACACTATACAGTTATGTGTGTGGTGTCTGTTATTATGGAGACGTCTGAAAAACTGACACCGTGCATACGTATACTTGCATATAAGCCTCGATTGTCAAACGACAAAATGCACAACACCTGCTAACACCAGGTGTATACAGTGCTCAGTACACTGACAGATGAAGCTGTAGTAGTGGAAGACCTGCTCCACTTTCCGCTCATAACTCAAGCTCACTAGCCGCTCCCGGCCCCTACTCCCCACCGCTAACTTTCTGGATCCACACCACTTTCATATCAAGTTCCTGACTCCATTTCCTGCTTCCCAAAGCTGCCACCCTGCCTCTACTATCCCCACCGTACACTTAAAGGTCGCCTAAGGGCTCGATGCGCTTTTAAATGTGCCATTTCACAGTTCAGAGTTGTTTAAAATTGTCACCAGAACTGTCAGCTCTAAGGAATTTCCTCAATCTGGCTGGAATACAGATGGGTCTTAGTTGTAAATTAAAATGAATTAAAATGGGGTGCAAGATGTGATAGTTTTTTTATCAACTGCAGTATATATGATCTTATATTATTGAATTATATGTTGTACGATTGTATAATTTTAGAGGTGTATTTTCATTTGTATAAGTGCTGTATGTCTGTAAATTTGTTGCGAATACAGTTAGTAGCAAACAAGTAATAGATTAAAACCCGTGTATGATGAGGCGGGTTCCCTTGAATGTTGCTGTTTATGTCCTCATATCTCATGAACTACATCTCGTATTGTCATAAAACTTCTAAGGTTCATTAAGCTGTATACTGTCTGTAGTATACGAATTATAAATTGTAACGTCATACCGAATAACGTATTTTTACTCCAAGAAGAGCGGGAAAATAGTAGGCGAGAAACCTTTTTCCTTTCATCATTTTGCTGTGGTTGTAAGGGAGAAAAACTATAATTAAAGATTTGAAATTATGTTTAAGGATTGTTGCAAGTCGTTAAGTATTCTCATTCTCTTACAGTGAATGAATAAAGTATCGTCATATTATGTGGCAGTCTCCTGAACTGTGTGTTGTACTTGATCCTTATGGTGACCGTCATCTTGGTTTGAAGGTCAAGTGTGCAAAATTTCATTAAGACTATGAAAAAACTGTAGATCTGTATGCAATATATAAACACACAAACAGACACTCTGCTGTCTTTCTCGCTCCGTGTGTGTGTGTGTGTGTGTGTGTGTGTGTGTTTGTGATTAATGCTCACCATGTATGATGTCATAGCTGTGTTCCGAAAACATAGACACACCAGGTGAGGACAAAAGGTTGTAACTACTTATCACAATCGTTATAAAAATTAAATATCATACAGTGTGTGTGTGTGTGTGTGTGTGTGTGTGTGTGTGTATGTGTGTGTGTATCTGTGTAAAAGATAAAGGTAACTATTACTACTGGGGATTACCTTTTCTCCTGGTCGTAATGCATAGAAATGGATCTGTGACATTTATGGACATTTTCAAGTTAATATTCGTTACATTTATGCTATCAAATATTTTTTTCTTTTTTAACTGGTTGCTTGTGGTGCCACTATTAGTTGAAATTTCGATTCTTTTCTTTCGAGTCATAGTAATTATTAGCATTAGTGTATAAAAAGCAATGTACCTCTGCATTCAAATATATTGTCGCATAGAAATGGAAGCAGGTTTGACTTCAAAGGCAGGGTTGTCAACTGAACACATCACTTATAACTGAAAGCAGGTTTATTGCGAACTGAAACATATACGCAGCACTGACTGCCTCTCGGGCAGAGTGTTCTGCTATTTCCACACAGACAGAATGTACCAGAAATTAGAAGAATAGTTAATATGTAGTAATTACAGGTGGACATATGAACATGTAGAACATTCTGGAAATGATAAATACAAATAAATAAATTTTTGCCACTGGACGGGATTGAACAGGCGACTTTAAGCAGCGCAATCGGTAATGCTATCCATTGTGCCACGCCGGCAGTCGATTAACTTGGTGGTTTTGTGGCACAATTATTGATGATGCATCTAAAATATTAAAAATTAATTATGAAAAAATCACATAACAGATTATAAGAACTTTACAGTTGGAATGTATGACTTTAGACTTGGATCTTTCTAATTTATATGTACGTGAGAGATATGAAAAAATGAATAAATGGTCATTGTTGTTGTTGTTATTAAAAAAAATCCCGTTGCAATGTGTATATGAAAGCAGTGTGTGAGAGTCTGGCATTAGGTATGGACATGGAGCATAAGGAGGCAAGTTTTAAAATGGAGATTAATTATTTATAATGACTACATAAGAGTTTGCCTATCGATTTTTTCACGATGGGCGCTGGAAGTAGGCAGCACATGACTGTATCCACTCTTCCTGAATAGAGCTACAAGGGAAAAATTGGAACCAGGTCAAAATAAATAGCACAAAAGAAAAACTGCGAAGAAAAAAATATTTATTATTCATCATGCGACTTAAAACTAATTGTACAGTTTCATAAGCAAACACATCACTATTTTGTTTGTATCTAGACATATTCGTAATTCGACACTGGACAGGGGTGAGGCAGTCATAAAATTTGAGTCTCGAGTACCAGAATACTTGTAAATATCAAAGATCAATGTCATTTTCTCCTTTGACTTAAACGATAGTATCAGCTTAGTCAAATAAATACAAATGATGCCATCATATCTTTGTAGGGTACACTAGAACTGTCTCTGTGAATTCCATAGAAGAAACCTGTTACCCGCTTTGCACACTTACATATTCTAGCACACTTCACATTCCTGAATGCCTTCGGCGATGCAGTTCTTGCACTGGATTTCGCTACAACACCGGCGTATTCTGTGAATGCTATGAATGCAATATCTTTAACTGTGAACCGTCTACAGTCATCATCATAGAAAGCTGTTCACATTTTGAAATGTCATTGTTTAGTGCTCTACGTATGTCACAACAATTCTTCGTTTTACATTTCGTTGATGAATACCAATCAGTGGGTTATAATTAATTAAATGTTCAAATGTTCGTAATCCTAAGGGACCAAACTACGTTGGTCATCAGTCCCTAGACTTACAAACTACTAAAACTAAGTTAAACTAACCTAAGGACAACACACACATCCATGCCTGAGGGAGGATCCGGACCTCCGACGCGGGAGGCCGCGCGATCCGTAACTAGGCGCTCCAGACCGTTCGGCTACTCCCGCTCGGCTATATAATTAAGCACACTGTTATACAGAACTAGGGCATATGCAAACAATATTGTCAAAAACCAACAGAGTATTTAGTCCTACTTTTTTAAATGTGAAGATATCACCGCTTCACTAAATGTGCATGTAACATCATCTTTGACCCACAGTATCTATTTTAAAAACTAATATTTACGTTGAAACAGTGTTTTTAAACGAATGTTGCAATGGGAACTTTCATCCTCTTCCGTGATTATCAATAGGTTTTTTACTTTCTAATATCTTGCTGGACTGTAACACAAATATGTTTTTTCTCGTTCTATTAAATTCATCCGTTATTGTAATATGAAAATGAGAAGACAAAACAAAAATTATGTACATAATGAACTGCCCTTTATATGTATCTGTTGTGCAATGGTACATTTTGGTACTGTAGAAAATACCTCTGTAAAAATTCTGCGGAAGGAGAATGACACATGAAGAGTTATCAAGTGGCAGATATTTGATCTTAGGTGTGTGATTGCGAAGTGTGTTAGGGAGAAATTAATTTTTCCACAAAAGCAGAAGATAATACTTTAGTGAGCAGCCTTCAGCCAGAAACAGTTTCTTTGAAAGAAATCGAATATCCTATTTACCTTCTTCTTCTGGTGTTCTGGAGCACTGCAAGATACGCTGCCGACGACAATGTCCTTCTTATGGGGACTTTTCACTCAACCTGCCATGATACCGACTATGTCAGGTACTGTCGTGCAATGGTTTCTACAGAATAAAAAATAATTGTATGAGAGTACACTGAAATAAAAAATAAAAATTATCCACAACCGTAATTAATTTCAGAAAATGCGCTACTTTATTTTTTAAATGCAGTACAATATTTTCTGGATAACAGTCTCGTGTATGCACAAAAATGGACTCTATGTCTCTCAAACTGTGAACATGACTTTGCAAATTAGCCGACTTTGGCACCGCATTGATATGTGAACGTTTCTAAGTCATTCACAAGCACACTATACACACGAAGGTAGATCACGTCGCCGGCCGCGGTGACCGAGAAGACTGAGGCGCTCCAGTCACGGTCTGCACGGCCACTACGGTCGGGGGTTCGAATCCCTCCTCGGGCATGGATATTTGTGCCGTCCTAGTTCGTAAGTAGTTCATAAGTAGTTGGTAAGTTTAGGGACTGATGACCCCGTAGTTACGTCCCATAAGCTGTACAAACATTTGAACATTTTTGTAGATCACGTCATTGCATACAGTTTGAATACACGGAAACCAGCGGTTCACTCTGTCCGACACCAGAGACGTTGTACATATTAGTCCAAAGACACTGAACAGTAAAATTCAGTAAATAAACGCACACGTCTCGGGATTGATGTTATAGGTAGCATTAGACTTCTGCTGCACATGTCTGTATGCGGAAACATATGGATTGTACTCAAGTATTGAGGTGAGGCCTTGCACGCCACACTTGTTCCCACGCCGGCTTAGTAAACCACATTTTAAGACCCTTCATCACATTCTCAATCTCTGTCACTACAAGTGTTATCGTCTGGTTCTACGCATGTATTCAGATGCTTTGAGCCACTACCAGTTAAATTACACGTGGATACGATTGTAAATATACAACTGGTATCTTCTTATCCACCACATCCACATTAAGCTCCTGCAGTATCACGGGAGTATCCCATGCTTCAATGGAAGATGAGTATGCTGAAATGCAGTACTGAGCCTAGTGTGGGCCACAGATGCTTTGCTCAAAGAGTTACTTCTGGTTTGTGTTTTCATTATTAACAGTTTTTTACTATCCTGCTCTAACGTGGTTGCCAATTCCAATACAGGAACCCACATCTCTGACATTGCCACTGCAGATCTCAAAATACTGATCTGTTGTGATGGACAAAGAAGAAGAAAACGAGGATGTGGTAATAATAGTAACCATAACAACTGTGTAAACAAAGAGTACTTACTATTCTTCCCACATTGCTGCTGATACTGCAGGTGACATTTCGTGGCCCTTCCACTGACTACAAATGAGGCTGATGAACTATCATACTCACCATATGTATCAGTCGCATGATTGGGAGTGTTAGTCGTGGTGTTACCAGTTCGCTTTCTGGAGACTGTTGGCAACCGTCTCTCGTGATCTGGTAAATAGAATTGCGTTTGAGAAAAGGCTGTAGCACCAGCAACCGCTGCAGAAGTAGCATAATGCGTCTTCAAGACATTCCACCGTTTTCCTAAATTCTCACCAACTGTCGACATTCCTACAAATAAAATTGAAGAATTTTAGTTTTCCGCAATGCCTGTTAATTTATTGGTGACAATTTGGATTTCTACTCAGTAGGAGGAAGGAGCGGATGGTGTCTGAAATCGAAATGTCGAGGGTTCGACTCTTGGCTACTGCATTTTGAGATGTCACAGAAAGTCATGTGGCAGATGGGTAATGGCAGATTTAAAAGTCGTTCAAGAATTCAGACGAAGGTGTAGGGCAACTTTGTTGGTGTAAGGACTGGGATTAACCTGAGGTGCAGTAGGGGTCGGTGGAGGACTTTGTGGGAGGGGGGGGGGGCGGGGGAATGACGCAGATTATATACCAGTGCGCTACTAGCAATATATCAAATTTCACCACAGCACTGTATTCAATCCTGTTTCAGTTAACCCACACTGAGCTAATCGACGCTATGAATAAAACTTTCAGCACCATGACACCCTATAGCAACGAACACACAAATAAAGGAATTTATCATACCTCACCGCCCCACTCTGCCGATCACTACTCGCGTCGTGTTTTATTGCTTTGCTGTCGTCCATCGGATAATTTTATATTTACACAAGATCTCTGACGTTACTGTGAAGGATTTATCTACATCCCTCCAGCTTTATCCCCACATCTGCAAGAATTTCAAGTAATAGAAGACTAACAGATATTATGTTACCGTAACATACAATAAATTAAACATATAATCTTTGAAAATAGACCCTTTGCTCGACTGGCTGTTACTTTTACAATTTTAATATTTTGTCACATTATTAGGAATTACTATGATCATGGAAATAAAGTCATTATCGCTGCATAACACGATGCATACAATGTATCAGTTGACATTGTTGAAGGTTTATTTCAGAGCTTCCCTGAATATATTAACTTGGACTACAGAAACGTGCCAGAAGAATTATTTTCGTACGCTTCGGAGGCCATCTGCGGAAACATTTATTGACTACTAGCTGAAACCCGCGGCTCCCCTCGCGTGTTGGTTGATTATGATAGATAATGCGCGAAACGTCAAATCGATTTTTTTTAAGAGATGTATTAAAATAAATTTCTTTTTTGCTGTTTTATTTATTTATTCTTAAATTTCCTTATTCGTATGCTTATCCTCACAGAGAAAGTGCTGAATACATTGTAGCACGCATAGACCAAAGATATCACGTTTCGCTGTACGTAACCTCCTTGCTATAGAGTCGCAGACGTTATCGCTGGCCTTCAGTCCGAATTTTTTTAATAATTTGACGACTTTCAACCACCATATCTTTCACCCCCTTACAGATATCGGCATGGAACTGCTATGGTGTTCAACGGGAGACTTCGGACAACAATTACACACAGACCATTCGTTTGCGTTCTGTAGTTTTCGCTGCAGAGCGAAATATTAACACACACACCCGTAGAATTTTATATACACCGATAACTTTCCATCCCAATATACTCCACCCTTTTATCACTATCAATCCCCAAGCAACAATGCAACCAATAAAACCATTTTCAAAGAGTAAATAAAATTTTCAAAGAGTAATTATTGTTGTTTCGCGTTATATTCTTCAGTCTATGAGATCGCAATAAAACCGTGCCTAAAAGCTTCTTCGGGAATAAATTAGTAACTGTACAAATATTTAAGTCTCTGCGTCTTGTCGTTCGGACGTGATAATCGTACACCGAATAGACATTCACATTAATATATGTAGATAAATAGGTATCCGATCGCCATAAAACCGCGCCTAAAGCTTTCCGTTGGTAGACATTAGTAACTGTACAAATTTTTAGCTCTTTATGTCTTGGAGTTCAAACGTGATAAACGTACACCGAACAGACATTCACATTTGTAGATATAGATAACAAATACGGCCAGCTTATCGGGTAGATGTGCAGACGGGCCGCCTAGGATGGACTCGGAGCTGATCACCAGTGTTTACGGCACTGATTACTGACTGCCATTAAGCCGAGGGATCAGAAAAGGTAATTTAGTTTTTGTTACAGGGCTTTTGTAACTTAGTAGTGGTTTTCGAAGGCATTGCAATAGCAATACGAAACGGATTATATCATTCAGTTTTATAAGGAGGCGGGATGGGTGATGAAAATCGAGATATTCGCGTCGTTTCTACATCTTTGCGATTCATATGCTGATATTTGTTGTGTTTTTTAAATGATATTATTGTTGTTATTACAGTCTTGAGCCCGCAGACTGGTTTGACGAAGCTCTCCAAGTTACCCTGTACTGTGCAAGCAAGTATGGTGACGATTTACAGTGTTGATATATTTATCAATATTTATTTCGCAATAGCGAATTTCTCTTAGCGTCACTATATAAGGTATAAATGTTCTACCAAGTGGTGTCACATGAAAATTTGTGCCGGGCCGGGACTCGAACCCGGATTTCCCGCTTTTCGCGAACGGTCGCCTTAACCACTAGGCCACCCGAACATGACTCCAGGACCGACCCAAACTTCCATATGCCACACTGACTGCACAATGAAGCAACTGCCTTCATCCCTTAGCAGTCGCAGCTTAATCTGTATTCCCGCGCCAGGCAGAATGAAAACAAGGACGTATTAACCTACGCTGTTATCGTCATTGTCTGGCTTAGCCATCTGTTAAATTACTGTGTGGTGACGATTTACAGTGTTGATATATTTATCAATATTTTTTCGCAATAGCGAATTTCTCTTAGCGTCTGTGTATAAGGTAAAGATGTTCTATCAAATGGTGACATATGAAAATTTGTGCCGGGCCGGGACTCGATCCCTGGTTTCCCGCTTTTCGTGAGCGGTCACCTTAACCACTAGGCTACCCGAACACGACTCCAGCACCGCCACAAACTTGGTAGAACATCTATACCTTATACAGTGACGCTAAGAGAAATTCGCTATTGCGGAATATATACAGGGTGTTTCACTAAGTGTGTTTGCCTCTGTAACTTATAAAATAATAGGTGACGGGAAATTTTAATGCGGTAGGTCAACACAAGAAATGTTACACTTTCTGCGGAGCTATGAACATAGTTTATTGAATCATTTTCCAAAGAGTTACAACACAAATATATAATTTTTTAATGGAACAATACTTTTTTCTATCATGCATTGGATTCGTTGAAACCAGCTGCGTTCAAATCAATTTAAATTACATTCCTATCACTGTTAGTTTAGGAGCTACACCCCTTCAAAGTTTAGGGGGCGAAGGCTACGAGAGCGTAGCTGACTGGCTGGTGGTCATGAGACAGTGGGCTGTCCCCCAGGGGATAGCCACTCGGCCAGTCAGCTACGCTATCGCAGCCTCCGCCCCCGGAACTTCGAAGGGTTGTTGTTAGGTTGTTTAAGGGGGACAAAACTACAATGGTCAACAGTCCTCGGGGCTGTAGCTCCCAAACTAAATGTAGTTTAAATTGATTTAGACGCAGCTGGTTCCAACGAATCCCATACACGATAGAAAAAAACTATTGTTCCATTTAAAAATTATATCTTTGTGGTGTAACTCTTTGGAAAATGATACAATAAACTATGTTCATAGCTCCGCAGAAAGTGTAACATTTCTTGTGTTTATCTACCGCATTAAAATTTCACGTCACATATTATTTTATAAGTTACTTAGTGAAACACCCTATATATTGCCGGATGCGGTGGCCAAGCCGTCAGCGGCGCGCCAGTCACAGTTTGCACGGCCACTACAGTCGTGGGTTCCAGTCCCCCCTCGGGCATGGATATTTGTGCAATCCTTAGTATTAGCTAGTTCATAAGTAGTTTGTAAGTTTAGGGACTGAAAACCCCGTAGTTAAGTCCCATAAGCTCTACAAACATTTGAACATTTTTGAAAAAATATTGATAAACACGTCCTCATTTTTTGTGTCCCAGACTGGTCGCAGCTTTTGTGTCTCGTTTCCGTCGTAGGTGTCGGTGGCCGAGTAGAAAGACCGACACAGGAATAAAGGATGTACGCTTGTGCAGTTAGGAGGTGACCAGCCAGTGGGACAGCAGAAACTAGAAACACTAGAGTAAATTAGAACGAGATATATATTTATTAGAAAGATTACAATACTTATCTTTCATAAGTTCCATGACTGCAGAACGCTGATACATAGATTAGTTAGAGGCCTGCCTAGTGCCTATCCGATATCAAAGTCTTCACTGGTGCCTATCTGATTCCGAAGTGTTAGCTGGTTCCTATCTCAGTCCCAAGTGAACGATGTCGTTCAGTGGTGGCCACGAGCGGAGTTGTAGCAGAGGGCGCTCGTGGCAGACGTCGTAAGAACACGGCGCCGTGTGTGCATGGCGGCGCGCGGCGAAAGTAGGTGGCGCGCACTTTAGACTTGTGCGACACCACATCATTAGTTAAGCGGACATGAAGAGGCTTTCTGAGGATAGAGTAGGGTGGAGAGCTGCATCAAATCATTCCCCGGACTGAAGTGCACAACAACATGCTTTTGGATACTTCCTGATGGAACCGCGTGTAACGACGTTCACTGCAGTCGACCTGGAGACCTATCATGCATCAGGTAATGGCCGCTACCTGGCAGTCAACGAGGGAGGTGCTGCAAAGGTCACGCCTTTACGACGCCGCGTCGCTCGTTTCGCCACGGACGTGGGGGACCGATTCGCGACCCTCCTGCCGCGAGGTGTTGCGGCCCCTCTCTTCCCTCGGCGGCCTCGCTTTCGGCGCGCGGTGGCGGGAGCCGGCGGTTCACAATTCACGGACAGAGCGGCGCCCCGGCGCGGCACGGCGGGGCGGTCTCGCAGCCATTTATCTGGGTTAATGTCCGCCCGGGAGCCCGGATGATCAATCAATCGGCGGAGGCTTGCCGCAGACTCCGCCGACGCCGCCGGCTGCCGAACGCCGTCCCCAACAGCGGTGACTCCACGTCACGGTGGCTCCAGTGACTAACCAGAGCTGTTGGTGGGCACAGCCAGCACCCTCTATAGAATAAAGCCTGCGCACGACGTCACAACATGGCGGCGGTGAGAGGCTTAGAGTCCTCTGAAAGATTATAAACATTAGCAGTGCATGCGGTTTATAGTGCATTCTTTCGTTCAGGAGTGTATTTATTACGTAAATTGGTGTTGTGTATGGTGTGATCGCTACACTGGACGATTTGTGTGTGTGTTGTCGCACAAGTCCAAAGTGCGCGCCACCTACTTTCGCCGCGCGCCGCCATGCACGCACGGCGCGGCGTTCTTACGGCGTCAGCCACGAGCGCCCTCTGTTACAACTCCGCTCGTTGCCACCACTGAACGATATCGTTCACTTGGGACTGAGATAGGTACGAGTTAACACTTCGTATTCAGATAGGCACCAGTGAAGACTTGGCTATCTTATAGGCACTAGGCACGCCTCTAGCTCAACTACGTATCAGCATTCTGCAGTACTGAGTTATGTAAAAGTTAAGTATTGTATAAATTCTGTGCAATATATAGCTCCTTCTAATTTACTCTAGTGTTTCTAGTTTCTGCTGTCCCACTGGCTGCTCACCTTCGTACCTGCACAAGCGTGCTACCTTTATTCCTGTGTCGGTCTTCCTACTCGGCCACCGACACCTACGACGGAAACGAGACACAAAAGCGGCGACGAGGCTGGGACACAAAAGTGTGTGTCAGAACAACGTGTGATCTCTTTTTTTACTGACAAAATATCGTTTGGCTGTTCTGTGCCGAAATGTAGAGGAAATTACGACTGTGGCCCAAAAGTTTTCGTCTTTAAACGTCCGGAGAAGAATAAGATAATGGGGGTGGTTGCGTAAATAAAATGAACCGCAGTATCCAACGGTAAACAGTCATGACTTAAAACTCTTTTGCCGGCCGCGGTGGCCGAGGAGACTGAGGCGCTCCAGTCACGGTCTGCACGGCCACTACGGTCGGGGGTTCGAATCCCCCCTCGGGCATGGATATTTGTACCGTCCTAGTTTGTAAGTAGTCCATACGTAGTTTGTAAGTTTAGGGACTGATGACCCCGTAGTTAAGTCCCATAGACTTTACAAACATTTTTAAAACTCTTTTATAAGGTTAAACAAAAACGAAAATTTACTCTTAACTTGAAGAAGGAGCCAAATTATCGATTACTTCTTCTCCAGACGTTTAAAGACAATAACTTTTGAGCCACAATCGTAATTTCCTCTACATTTCGGTACAGAACAGCCAAACGGCATTTTGTCAGTAAAAAAAGAGATCACACGTTGTTCTGACACACACAAATCGTCCAGCGTAGCGATCACACCGTACACAACACCAATTTACGTAATAAATACACTCCTGAACGAAAGAATGCGCTATAAACAGCGTGCACTGCTAATGTTTACAATCTTTCATAGGACTCTAAGCCTCTCACCGCCGCCATGTTGTGACATCGTGCGTAGGCTTTGTTCTATAGGGGGTGCTGGCACAGTGCATGCGCCCTCGACCGATACATCGTCATACAAGGGGATAAGGAACTCAACACAGGGAGCAATAAAATTCTTCCAGGTATGAGACCGCGTCGTCATTTTATAAACTCTACCGACGTTTCGGCCGCTGTTTCGAACGGCCTTCATCAGGGTCTGTGTTCTGATTGCTGAATGTACGATAGCTTAGGGTTTAGATAGCAGTGGATGAGGGAGAGGAAGGGGGACGTTGGTTTTCCTTTATTGGTGGTTACATTATTGCACGCCATTGGTGGAAAGGGGCGTTGATGATTGGTGTTTCAATGGCTTGTTTTTCATGTGATTGGAGGTTGCATTCTTCCCCCTTATTCAGCAGTCAGAACACCGACCCTGATGAAGGCCGTTTGCAACAGCGGCCGAAACGTCCGTAGAGTATATAAAATGACGAAGCGGTCTCATACCCGGAACAATTTTATTGATAGTCTACGTTTGCATTCATTCACAGGTAATTTACTCATCGTAGGGAGAGATCTTGCGCTAAATGACGTGCCGCAGTGGATACACCGGTTTCTGAAGTGAAGCATTGTCTGCTTGGCTAGCACTTGTTAGCGTCCAGGTCTGCCGAGTGCTGTTGGCAAACGGGGTGCACACAGGCTTTGTGAGGTCCACTGAGGAGCTACTTGATTGAGTAGCGGCTTCGGTCACGAAAACTGACATAACGGCCGGGAGTGCGGGGCGCTGACCGCGTCCTCCATAGCGCATCCATCGACGCCTTCTGGCGGAGGATGACACGGCGGCCCGTCAGTAACCTGTTGGCCTCTGGAGGCCTGTCGGACGAAGTTCAGTTAAAAGAGAGAGGGTCGTCCACAAAATAGTTTCAGTTTCTATTTCTATCCGCGGCAGCGGTGGATCGCAGTTCCGAGGATGCGCGGCAGTTACTCTGACTCAAGGAGAAGACATGAACGCCATTTTCAGATCACTGCTGGAGACGTGTGCTTTTTTATAATGTAAGCCATAATTCAAAATGTTGCCGCGTGTGAAATCAGACCTGTGATTAGTTTTCTAAATGCAAAGAAAGTTATACCAAAAGAAATTCTTCGGCAAATCTGCGGGGTTTACGGACAAAATGCTATGAGTGAGTCAATGGTTAAAAAGATGAATCAGACTCTTCAGTGAAGGACGTGATCATGTGCACGATGAAGAACGAAGTGGACGCCCATCTGTGGTTACTGATGAAGTGGGCGGGTGGCCTCATTTTGTTATGCCACCTCACCGGGCCTCCTATAGTCCGCCACTGGCATAGATCCTGAGAAATCAGTATCCACCAGAACAGCCACCTCTGGCCGTAATAACGACCTTGATACGCCTGAACATTGAGTCAAACAGAGCTTGGATGGCATGTTCAGGTACAGATGTCCATGCAGCTACAACACGATACCACAGTTCATCAAGAGTAGTGACGAGGGTATTGTGACGAGCCACTTGCTCGGCCACCATTGACCAGACGTTTTGAGTTGGTGAGAGATCTGGAGAATTTGCTGGCCAGGGCAGCAGTCGAATATTTTCCTTATCCAGAAAGACCCGTGTAGGACCTGCAATATGCGGTCATGCATGATACTGCTGAAATGTAGGGTTTCGCAGTGATCGAATGAAGGTTAGAGGCACTGGTCGTAACACATTTGAAATGTAACGACCACTGTTCAAAGTGCCATCGATGCGAACAATAGGTGTCCGTGACGTGTAACCAATGGTACCACATACCATCACGCCGGGCGATGACGTATACACGCTTCCAATGTGCATTCACCGCAATGTCGCCAAACACGGATGCGACCATCATGATACTGTAAGCAGAACCTGGATTCATCCGAAAACATGCCGTTTTGTAATTCGTGCACCGAGGTTCGTCGTTGCGTACACCATAGCAGGCGCTCCTGTCTGTGATGCAGCGTCAAGGGTAACCGCAGCATTGTCTCCGAGCTGATATTCCATGCTGCTGCAAACGCCGTCGAATTGTTCGTGCAGATAGTTGTTGACTTGCAAAGGTCCCCATCTGTTTACTCAGGGATCGAGACGTGGCTGCACGATCCGTTACAGTTATGCGGATAAGATGCCAGTCATCTCGACTACTAGTGATACGAGGCCGTTGGGATCCAGCACGGCGTTCCGTATTGCCCTCCTGAACCGACCGATTCCATATTCTGCCAATAGTCATTGGATCGCGACCAACGCGAGCAGCAATGTCGCGATACGATAAACCCCAATCGCGATAGGCTACAATTCGACGTTTATCAAAGTCGGAAACATGAAGGTACGTATTTCTCCTCCTTACACGTGGCATCACAACAACGTTTCACCAGGCAACGCCGGTCAACTGCTGTTTGTGTATGAGAAATCGGTTGGAAACTTTCCTCATGTCAGCACATTGTAGGTGTCGCCACTGGCGCCAATCTTGTGTGAATACCCTGAAAAGCTAATTATTTGCAAATCACAGCATCTTCTTCCTGTAGGTTAAATTTCGTGTCTGTAGTACGTCAGTTTCGGGGTGTAGCAATTTTAATGGCCCGGAGTGTAGTTGCACTGTACGTCGAAGGCTTCCATCCTTTTCCCCTTTGGCCATTTGATTGCCTTCTTCGACCACCAGTGTCATACGGTGGTCCCACATAATGCCAACCCAAATCATGAGGGAACCACCACCTTGCTGCAGTCGCTGGACGGTGTGTCTAAGACGTTCAGGCTGACCAGGCTGCCTCCAAAAATGTCTCCAGCGATTGTCTGGTTGAAGGCCGATGAAGTCTCATCTGCGAATAGCACTTGCTGCCAATTCTGGCGGACCATTCAACATGCTGTTGGTCCCATCTGTATCGCGGTGCATGGTGTCAAAGTGTCAAAACTAGACCTCGCCACGGAAGTTGTTAGCGAAGTTGCGTGTTATAAAGCCCTTTTACCTACGGCGTCCTTTGGCTGCACTGATATCATTATTCAGCCTGATGGCGTTCTTCTCAGGTTCCCTTCGAGATGAAATCCGTAAGCAGCGGTCATCAGCGGCTGTGGTAGCATTTGAGCAGCCATAGCGAGGTGAGACATCCACTGTACCTCGTCCACATCCGAGCAACATCGCTTTGGTTTAGTTCGAGACGGCTAGAATCTTCCCCTGACGTAAGAATGTGGATATAATTAAAATGGAGCTTCTACGCATAGTAGAGCTACAGTAAGCACAAGCACTGTATACGTCATTGTGCAGTATGTGTGATATCTATGGACATTCTACGGAACTGTGTTCTTGATGCACCCTGACGGTTAAGTTGACAACAGTCTAACGTATACAGACACGACACTCCCGCAGATATTTTTTATACACAGCGGCAGCGACCGGCAAGCTAAATTCCTGAATACGATATTGGCTGAATGTGAACAATATACTTTATATTGACTTTAACATACTTTTTACATTACGGAAGACATGTAGTACCATGAAAATAGGTAATCAAGTAGTTCACCATTTGTATTTCTTAGGTTTCCTAAGATCCCTGACATGGTACGAAACGGTACATTACAGGATAGTTAATTTACAATTATCTTGTAATCTGAAGTTTTTACTGAATAATTTCAGTTTCTATTAAAATTAAAAATGGCTAGGAAACACCAGAAGATGTGCTCGTTGGCAGAAATATGTCGTTCTACTCAGGATCGTTAAGGTTTCTTCACTACAATTCAGTAGAATCGGCGATGGTGGAACGTAGGAATGTATATGGAATGCAATAACTACAGTATGTAACGTACCACATCAGGCACCACAGCTGTAGCTGAAGGAAATAAGACACACACGTAGAAATAAACGCCAAAGGCAATCAAACCGTTTTCCAATAGAGAGGAACCCAATTCCACAATTGTTGCTACAGCTGAACCACTAACGTTAAGAATCTTCAAAACATTTTTTTAAGCTAAAATAATTACACTCAAAAGAAAATGCGCGTATAAGAAAGACGAGTGAGGTGTAAAAATATGCGAATCACTAGACTCCATACTGAACTGATACGCGTCATAAAGTTTGCGGGTCTCAGTAAGAAAATGTCATAATTGAAACTTATGTTTCTTTTACGTTTATATTCTACTTACTTCCAGCGGAAAAAGCTGCAAATATACACATATTCGTAAGTATTTCTTCATGACGAAGTTGTTCTCTATACGACTGAATCAGTTTAATAGTTTAATTCGGCTGTTTTAACATTAATTTCCGTATTATGAATGTCTCTTCATATTTTACTAATACTTGTAACGCAAAAATTATACTAACTATTTTGTGAATTACTTAGAAAAATAATTATAAACAAACATCACTCCTTCGGCGACTTGCCCACCGCTAGCAGCGCTAGTGTCGTTGTAACTGTCAGTTGATAACAACTTTCATAGCAGTAAGTGTCGCGGCTGTCAGCAGACTGTGAGGAGACCTTGGAACTTAGTTGAGGCAACACGTGTGTGTATCAGTATTTCCACGCGACAACGGCGTATGGTTCATTGCTTTACCGCATATGCGATAATATCTTTCGATTCCATGGGAAAATCGAAATGGAGAGCATAAGAGATCATGGGCGACAGAGGCGCTAATTCCATTGTGTACGACTTATGGAAAATAGAACTCAGATACCCAAGAAGGTGACCTTTATGCCAAAACGGGAGGCCCGGATTCCAATACCGGCACGGCTCAATTTTTCACTTTTCTCCATGGAATTATTTCAGTGCCCTAGTGCAGCAGGAGTCATTTCTTTCCTTCCTCCTCCTTTCCTTTTCTCATTCAAAAGTGATATTCTACATCTACATAAATAATCTGCCCGTCACACTGAAGTGCATGGCTGACGGTTCATCGAACCGCATTTATGTTATTTCTCTACAGTTGCGTTCTGTAATAGCGTGCGGGAAAATGGAACACCTAAATCTTTCAGTTTTCGGTCTGATTTCTCTTATTTGTTCTGATGATCATGCCTCCCTAAGTAGGTTGGTGTTAAAAATATGTTCGCATTCGAAAGAGAAAGTTGCTGAAGGAAATTTCTCAAATAGATCTCGTCCCAACGAATAACGCCTTTCTATTTAATGATTTCCATTCTAACTCGTGCATCATTTCTGTGAGACTCCCTCCCCTGTATCGCGATAATACAAAACGAGCTGCCATCCTCTGAACGTTCTCTAAATCGTCCACAATGCGCAGCAACACTTCAAAATTGGACGCACAAGTGTGGTGTAGACAGTTTCTTTAGTAGAACTGTTACATATTCTAAGATTTCTGCCAATGAAACGTAGTCTTTTCTTCGCCTTTCCTACTATATTTTCTATGTGTTCTTCCCAAATTAAGGTGATCGCAGATGTTAGTGATAGGTATTTAGTTGAATTTACGGGTTATAGCTTTGACTGATTGATCGTGTAAATGAAGTTTAAAGGGTTTCTTTTAGTGGTCACATGAATTACTTCACACTTATCATTACTAAGGGTCAATTTTCAATTTTCGCACCATGTTGACATCCTATCTAAAAAAAATTGCAGTTGCTTTTGATCTTCTGGTGACTTTACTGACCGATAAAAGACAGCATAATCCGCGAATTGTCTAAGAGAGATACTCAGATTGTCTCCTAAATCGTTCGTAAAAATAAGGAACAGTAGGTGCCCTGTAACACTTCCCTGGGAAACTCGATGACTTTCCGCCATTTATAACGTTCTGTGCCCTTCTGACAGGAAATCAATAATCCAATCGCACAAATGTGGCAATATTCCATAAGAACGCAATTTGATTAGAAGCTCTTGTGATGTACAGTGTGAAAAGTCTTTCGGAATCCGCGTTGACTATGGGTCAAAAAATGTTCAAATGTTTATTAAGCTTATGGGACTTAACTGCGGAGTCATCAGTCCCTAAACTTACAAACTACATATACTAAACACAACAGTAACATCCATGCCCTACGTAGGATACGAATCCCCGATGGGAACGGTCTCGTGCATCGGAGCATAGCGCCCCAATGCGCGCGGGCAATCCGCCGCGGCATGGGATAATAGGTCGTTCTCTTCGAGGCAGTTCATAATATTTGAGGAAAGTATATATTCCCAAATCCTGCTGCAAACCGACGTCAATGATGTAGGCCTGTAATTTTGCGGATCACTCCCATTGCCTTTCTTGAATATTGAGGTGATCTATGCAACTTTACAGTCTTTTGGTACGAATCTTTCGCTGAGCGAGCGGTTCTATAACTAGGTATTGGGCTATGGCATCAGCATACTCCGAAAGGAACATAACTGGTATACAGTCTGAACCGGGACAGTTACTTTTGTTAAGTTATTTAAGTTGCTTTAATTCTGCAGGAATATCACCTTGTAAATTACGCATGCTGGCTATTGTTCTTGATTCGATTTTTGGGGTATTTACTTCGTCTTCTGTGCTGAAGGAATTTCAGACCCTATTAAGATTTACTCAGGACTTGGATAACATTCAAAAAATATATTTCATTCAGGAACATGTGGTCTCTTAAGTCCATTTGTATCGACAGGACACATTTTATGACCGATTTTACGGTACAATGAGATGTCAAGTCTTGGAGTACCTCCTACGACGTTTCTTTAGTCGGCGAGGTGCAGCATCTCTACGCAGCAGACGTATTGAGGCACGATACTTGTACTTCGAAAATGTTCGAGGTTTGAGTCCTCCCTCGGACATGGGTGTATTTGTAGTCCTTAGCAGAAGTTAAAGTAGTTTATAAGCCTAGGGACTGATGTGACCGGAGTAGTGAGGTCCCATAGATTTACAAACATTAGAACCTCTTTTTTCCATATCTCCAAGTCTATAACTACCCCACCGCTCCCCCTCATTCAATATCACTGAATATCTTGTCCCTCATTCTTGTCCTCCATATCACTCTACATCCCACTACTTTTACTGTTTAGTCATCTTTCCCCATCCCCCCACCCACTTTCTGATAACCACTCACTCAAAACTCATAATTTCAATTATATTTACCTTAAATAACAAAATTACACAATAACATAATTTAAAAATTTTTAGTATTAACAAAAAATTAAAAAAGAAATTAAAATAAAATAAGAAGTACATTAAAAAATACTATGTTGGCAATACCAAAAGAAACAAAAAACATAAAAGCAAAAAAAAAAAAAAAAAAAAAAAAAAAATTACGCGTAGGACCAGAAAATTTGACAAATACGTCTGGTAGTGGTGTACGAATTGTTAAAAATCGAAAAAGATAGATAGTGCTCCAATAAATTGCTACCTAGAACGGAAAATAATGGTGTAGGAAGTAAAAACTGTAATGAAATGTTATGTGTGGCGAAAATATAAGATGAAATTTCCAATCTAAGAAATCACAACAACTTTTAGATAGCTGTCATTGGAGACCACTGAAGATGTTTTATAATCAATAACATGAAATGGGTCTGGTGGAAAAGATCGTATAGACCGACAAAGTAGCAACCTCCAGAAATCCTGCACTACTGTTTAATCGTAAGGCCTATTAAGCCAAGATCTTGGTTGAAATGAGTAAATGATATCCCAGTTAACTGCTTCTCAGCCACAATCATTTAATTCATAAACCGTCATATGACGCAATAGTTCGTTACCTATTATTCCAGCTCATCTGAGTCGGAAGTTCTACTGACTTGTTTCAAATTAAAACAGTTCACTTTGTAAAATAGCTTAGCTTCGAAGGTTGTTCTTGAAAGCCACTTTTTATGGTGCCCGCGGCATCTAAAAGAACAGAGTGACGTGGCGTACACACTGATCTTTTCAGTAACGCACAGTGGACGTCAAACTGTCTTTTCCATAGCGCAGACAATTACGTTTGGTTACGCTGCAAACTGTGGCCTTCTACCGGCAGCAAACAACAGCGTCTGTCCCGCGGCGATTACTCAGGTGCGCTGCACAGCTGGTTCGGCACAATGCCCTCTGACCGAGCGGCGGCTGGGTGAGGTGTGCTGTTGCGAGGTCTGGCCGCGGGCTATTGGCAGCCTGCGCGGCCAGCACTGCGGCACTGCATGCACAATTCAGCGCGTGTTGACGTCACGCCGCGCGGATTGTCCCCCCGTCTATTATTACCGCGACCGTGCCAGGGCCGTTCCGGCTGACCAGGGTAAAATCGGGATAATAACCGGTACATAAGTAGATGAAGCTGGCGAACGCGCGGCATAATTGAGCAGTCTGCAGTGGCGTACGTGGCCACAAGATTAGTTTTTAACAACTTCGTCATCCGAATCCAATAGTTATGATGTATATAAGTACGTTACTCTCGCCAATAAAATTTTGTGTATTTAACTATGTGTATTATGAAAAACTGTAATGCCGTCGTGTTGTCATTAATCTGTTTGAATACGTTAATTTCATTCGCCGAAACTACACTACCGGAATCAAACACTACATCTGAAAAGACGACGTCGATTTTCATCCGATGACGGCTGATCCCATCTCAGAGACAGTACATGTAGTGATAATTAATTCAAAGTCGTCTGCCAACAGGCAGTGTAGTGGCGTAACGGCCAGGGCGCCCTGTGAATTTTTTCAGCCATAAGGCTAGGTTAGCGTGCGAAATTTCAGTTCTGAATGCACCAGCCAAAACTTTCGTCGCCACAATCCCTTTATCGGAAGATATTCCCCTTCTCCCCCTGGCACTGTTAGAACAATACCTTTACCCATAACACAATGTCAAATGGTTTAACAGAAACTTTCATACCAGTACCACAGTCGAGCGGTTTCAAAATGTTCAAATGTTTGTTAAGCTTAAGGGACTTAACTGCGGGGTCATCAGTCTCTAAACTTACAAACTACTTATGAATTACCTTATATTAAAGACGACACAAACATCCATGCCCGAGGGGGGATTTGAGCGGTTTAGTACATCACTTTTTTTGTAACGTTGTCTTTCTGCTGAGAAGTAGTACTTATCAGTGGCACGTTTGGGTCAAACTGAGACAGCTCAGATATTAGAAGCAAATCCTCCAACGTATCTGTCTTCAGTCAAGTCCTGTTGGTGCTTATCTGCTAACACATTCATCGCACCATTTCTGGTTGAATTCTCGCCGAGTAACCAGCAGATGATCTGTGAAGGTGTTTAATACGATTAAAATAAATTACTTCTCTTACAGATTGAAAGATAGGTTTTATGGTGGGTGGGTTGAAAAATATAAAGGTAAGGAAGGGGAGAGAAAGGACGGTATGCAAATGGTTTGTTCACTTGATATTAAACGATAGGCGAGGCTGACCCACCATCGATCAGTTAATTAATTTATGCTCTAATTTCCAAATAATAAAACCCACCCGAAATTGTGTAAGGGGGGCTTACTAATTGGAATTATTTAAGTACAGAAATTTGTTTCAACGCGTTTTATTCTCTGAAGTCAATTGAACATCAGAGTTGAAAGCAAGATTCACATACAATTGAACATATATCACATTTTACGAACATAATTATACGAAACAGAGTATACACTCCTACAGAAAGTAACTTATAAATCGAGGAAAATTGTATTTGATTCTAAACACTTGTGACAACCCACATTAAACAGGAAACCGTGGCGTAATCGAGAGGAATATTCCGATACCAGATTTCTTTACCTAACGCTTTCAAAAGTCCGAAAACGTGAACACCGCTTGAAACACTAGCAAATGCACACGATACTGTACCAAAACTGTGCTGGCTGGTGATGTTGGCAACACGATGGCTGGACGGCGGCTGTGTGCGTCGATAGCTGAAAGTCACGGACCCGGAGATAATTCAGCTTCGCATTCCAGAAGTGATATTTAACTAATATCAGCCAACTTCGACCCCGGCGGATCTCAGTGCCTACGATCTCACTCGTTCGGCTATGTCGTACCACTACCGACAATTTAAGTGTAATACACGAATGTACTGTAGGCGAAAGTGACACCAGAACTGTGACAATCGCAATTAGCGCGCTGGTGCGTCTAATATCAGCCAGGCTGACCTTGCTCTCGGCTTGCCGATAGTCAGTGCTATTAGTACAAGTTTTGGAGCAACTCCAAAAGTTGTACTACAAACTCTAAGTACAGCTGCTCGAAGAAAAGCATAAACTGAGAGCAGAAGAGAAGCGTCTGGTCTCCTCGGCTGGCCAAGTACCAGTCTCCCGTCTCTCTACACTTTAAAATCTCCGTCTCCTCTTTTCAAAGCCTCGAGACTACGCCTATGTCTATTGAAACGCCAATCAACAGCGAGGCGCCCAAGTTCGGCCAATCACAGCTTACGTTTCGGAGTCAGACAGCCGAATGGCCAGCCTAATAGCCAGCTCTCCTGTGTCTTCCGGGAACCGCTGCCCCTCCAAATAACAGAGCCACCCTCGTGCTCTCCACCAGTCTGCCATTAGCTCTGAATGCGTGTTTCCCCCCTTGCTACAGACCTCACGCAACACAGTAACAGAATATTTCTCATTTGCCACAAGTTATTAAATCGATAACCTGCGAATAATCTAATAAAATTAGCAAGGTTACGTTGTCCTTTTACTGTTGGAAAGCAACATGGCAGTACTGAAATCTCTCAAGCTGACTATGAAATATAAATAAAAAGGAAAGTCAAACGCAGGAACTGCAACAGCTTTCAAGACTTTTAATAACTTACCCCAAGTAAAAACACGAATTACGTGAGTCTCACACTCCTTCAACTCTGCCATCTCTGCGTATTCATGAAACTAGTATCTTGGAAGTGCCAGAAAAAAATCTTCTGATCAGATTGCCTGTTGTCATTGCTTACACAGGAACAGCCACATCTCAAGTAGACAGAAGCAGGAGAAGGTGCACCTTATGCATAATTTCAGCTCTGCACATGCACGTGAATCCACTGACAGCTGCTTGAACAAATCTAAAGTGTACGGAGAAGGTGTGGTAGTCGTGATGTTAACACAAAACTGCAATTCAATAAGATCTGATAAGATCTGTTATTTGCACTAATACTGGCAAAGGATGTTAAAAACTGAAAAATACTGATACAACTATCAGGAAATGTTGGCCTGCTTCAGTCATCAATGTAATTACCGAGTAGTCATCAGACTTTTACAATGCTGAACCTAGCGCCAGCGGTTTCTGAAAATAAAATTTATATGCAAGACTTGATCGCCATCTGCCAATTTTCGGTCGCCAATGACGAACTGGCGACCATAAACTTCGCACCCTGCGCTAGGTGTAAGCAAAGCCAAATGAGCGACTTTGAAGAGAGTCAAATGATGAATGGTTGGCCCTTTTGGAAAAGGGCCACATATGTTGCACGTTTTGCATCAGTCCAGCAACGATGCCAGTTGCAATCTTCACGTAAGCATTTTCATACCTGTAAACTAGGTTCTGGACGTCCACGCAGCACAAACGTCCTCCAAGATCATCATATTGTAAGGCTTCCATCAGCAGATCGTACAGCTACCACACCACAGAGAAGTTTGAGAGACCAGAAGTGACAAAACGAACTGTAGCCAACTGTTTAGTAGCAATGGAACTACAGACACACACTCCTCTATCCTATATTCCACTCCCGCCACAGCATCGCCAATGTCCAGCCAACACCATCAAGATGCAAGGCCTCACAACAGCCCATGCCACGTCAGAAGGACCAGGCCGCGGCCGCCAGCTGAGTGGCTGGCCGCTGGAGCACAGCCCACTGCCATGTAGCTGCCAACCAGTCAGCTGGCGGCAGCAGCTTGGTCCGAGGCCAACGAGAAAGACAAGTCATGGTGCACACGTCATGTCACATAAGCAAGGTAGTCCTGAGCTAGCGTGATCGCTATCTGAATGATTGGTCGCAGTGGACTGTGACCCGGTGTCCGGCCAATCAGCTAGCGATCGCGCCGGCTCAGAACTGTGTTACTAATGTAGTATGAGGAGTGCGCCACAGCCTGTTTTTCTCGTTGGCCTCGGACCAAGCTGCTGCCTCCAGCTGACTGGATGGCAGCTACAAGGCAGTGGGCTGTGCTCAAGCGGCCAGCCACTCAGCTGTTGTGAGGCTTTGTATCTTAATGGTGTTCGTTCAGCTCGACTGCTGCTGTCTAATCGCCACTGCATCTTCAGCGATGAAAGCATATTCTGCCTGCATGCAAGACTTGGTCGTTTGCACTCTCTCTCTTTGAGTGCTTTCGTCCAAGACACACTGACGCCACCCCAGGCATTATGACATTGAGTGTGATGAGCTATAACACTCGTTCACCTTTGTTGTTTCTGAAAGAAACGCCGCCCAGCGTTCAATACATGCAAAATGTTATAAGACTCGTTCTTTCGCCATTCTTGCAACGCGAATTTTAAGTTCCAACAAGTTAATGCTCTTCCACACAAAGCGCTGAAACTCACCAAGCACTGAAAGATGTGCAACAGTTTCTCTGACCAAAAAGATCTCGACGCTTGTTTCTAATCGAGCACTTGTGGTCTGTGATGGGACGACAACATTTTCAGAACTGCATGAACAGGTCGAGCAGACGAGAAATAGTATATATCATAATAGCACTCCCCACCAGTATAATCTAATGTTGTCAGAATCAGCACCTGCATTACTGCACGTCGAGGCTATACCACATACTAATACAGGTGTTTCAGCATGTATGGAAGCCAAGCACGTCACGACTGCTTGAACTTTAGGATTGTAAGTGTAATAATTTCATCAACTCTATATGAATTATTTTAACCATGAATCTTGGGGCGGAAAAGCTTCTGTCCATGCATCAGCACGACTTTAGGAAGCATCGATCCTGTGAAGCTAAGCTTATCGTTATCTCTCATACAAAGTACAAATAAAAAATAATAATATATACATAAACAATTACAATACAGATAATAAATAAATAAGATGAAAGGTTCACAGTCAAATTACCTACATACATCGTGCATCACCGTAATTAATTAAATCATATGAGAAGTTAATAACTACATATTCACTATAAACAGGTTCAAACGAATAAAATGTTTCAAAATGAAGGTCATTCCTCGTTATAATGTAAGGCTTACCTTAAGGGTTACCTTACAATATTAAGAAGAAACAGCTCATTCCTCGTTATAATGTAAGGCTTACCTTAAGGGTTACCTTACAATATTAAGAAGAAACAGCTTCTAAATAAGAGGACTCTGTCAAGACTGAAAGCTAAAGATGCCAGGTGCTCTATAAATGTTATAGGAGGAAAATGAACGTATCAGAGGAATAGGTTAACATCACAGGTGGAATACTGGAACCTTTAAAGAAAGAAGTGGGGAAAGTGAAAGAAAGGAGGAAAAAAATTGGATTACACAGAATGTATTAGACAAAATGAATGGAGGAAATCTGAAATTACTCTTTAGAAGAAGGAAAATAACACTACAGAAAAACTGAAGAACGAACTGAGAAGGTTTAATCATAAAGCAAGAGAAGACTAGATGAAAAGCAAGGTGAGGAAATATATCTGTTCGAAAGGCAAGGAAAAATAAATGCACCGAGCTGCAAAGAATACAACAATGAAAGAACAGCGCAAAATGAGCAAGCAAGGAATGCCAGATATGCAGGTAAAGATAAAAAGGACTGGAGAAGATAACAAAGTTGTTGGAAGACATACACAGATGATGTATATCATTCTGCACTTCAGCAAGAAGAATTGATCATATAAAAAGAGAAAGGATGTTACGAAAATCGATATGAGTCAATAGAAGTAAAACTGGAGGTGGAAACGAACATCAAGGGTCTCAAAAAAGAAAAGCAATGCATTATTATGGCATTCAATTTGACGCACAAAAGGTCTTTGGGAATGAGGCTAAAAGAGAATCTGATCAACAGAATATATGGCACAGGAATCTGGCATCAAGACCTCCTAAAGACGATAATGCTTTACCAAAGAAATGCAATGCTACACAAAGATGCTGAAACATTTTATATGCAATGTTACCAAAGCTTTGAGCAGCCTAGTGATAAGAAGAATAGACAGCAAATAGAAGAGAATATAGGAGGAGGAATGAGTAGAAAACTTAGGGCTTAATGTCCTGTTGACAGCGTGGTCATTAGAGACGAAGCTCACTCTCGGATTTTTGGGGAAGAATGCGGAAGGAAATCGGCCGTGTCCTTTGAAAGGAACCATTCCGGCATTTCCTTGCAGTGATTTAGGGAAATCACGAAAAACCTAAATTTGAATGGCTGGAGATGAATTTTAACCACCGCCCTCCCGAATGCGAGACCAGTGTGCTAACCAGTGACACCTCCCTAGGTATATTGTAAAAGCTCAAGTTGGTTTTAGTAAAGGAAGAAGGACCAGAGATGCAACTGAGTGCCTGAGGATTTTTGCGAGTAATTAGAGAAATATATGTTGCTTCTGTCGGCTGAGAATATGCATTTGCCTTAAATGACTGATGTATGTTGTTTAAGATTCTGAAAGATATTGGTATAGATAGGAAAGTTAGAGGGCTGATAAAATATCTCTATGTGGGACAGAAAATTGTGGTTCGAAGATGGGAAGATGAAACTGAAGAGGTGTAAGACTGGGTTGTTGCATGTCACCAGCGCTTTTCAATATGTATGCTGTAAAGCTAATAAATAAAGCCTTGGAAGAAGCAAAAACGAAAAAAGAAGCGGAAGGAGAAAGAGAATAACTATCAAGCACGCAGAAGATATGACTATATTAGTAGAAACAGAAGAAGAGCTCCGGGTAATGATGGAGAATATTATAATTGCGTGAAAAGATATTGGAGTGAAAATGAACAGCGATAAGACCAAAGTGATGAAAATCATAAACAAAGCGACACGATTAGTACACCACTAGACGGAAGTAAAATCTAACATAAAATTGTGCAGAAGAAATTAGACAAAGAACCTTCAAGGAAAAGAAAGCGTTTGGGGAGTGAAAGTTTTGCTGACAGAATTTATTTTGAAATTTCATTACGGTTGACCCTTACCTGTTCTTTACTTGGTTCAGAGCTACCGGTTTTGATGATAGGTCATTTCCTAAACCACAGCAGAAAAAAGAAACAAAGAAAGCATTGATCTCAGAAAGACTTTCGCCAAATGTTCGGTGTGGAGAGTGTTGTCTTATGGTTCCGAAATAGGGTCAGAACAAAAATATTTAGAAATTTTTGAAACGTGGCTATGGAGAAAGTGAAATGGACTGACATAATCGGAAATGAAGAGGTTTAGAGTAGGGTAACTGAAGAAGGAAACTACCGAAGAAGGAAACTACACGAAGATGATACTGAAGATAAAAACATGTTTGGGCGGGCACACATTATGCAGGAACTGTCTACTGCAGAGGATAATGGAAGGAAATGTAGATGTAAAAAGAGGCTGAGGAAGAAGGAGGTTATGTTTGTTAACAGATGTAAATAAAAGCAGAGGTTACAAGGAGATGAAGGAGGATCAAAAAAATGTTCAAATGTTTGTTAAGCTTAAGGGACTCGACTACGGGGTCATCAGTCCCTAAACTTACAAACTACTTATGAACTACCTACAACTAAGGACGGCACAAATATCCATGCTCGAGTAGTGGTCGTGCAGACCGTGACTGAAGCGCCTCAGTCCCCACGGCCACCGCTGCCGGCATGAAGGAGGCCACCCAGGACAGAGATATATGAAGGATACTCAGTTGATACCTGTCAGAGGAGATAGTTACTGGAATGAATGCATATGTTGACGCTGGACGATGGATTGATGATTAATACTAGTTAATTAACGGAAAAAATGCCTAGATATGCTTGAACCCTATTTGTGATTTCCTTTGGACCTACTTAGTTATTAAATCAAACTAATTTAGCTGTTTTTATGTCTTCGACAAAAACGGTACATCAAACAGCATTACATCTGTACAATCCTGTAGGGTAAGTGATATTTAAACATAAAATTCCATTATTCCCACATTTCGTTTGCTAACTTCTACTGTCTGACTAAACTTGAAATTTCTGACGCGCTTAATGAGTCTGATGTGTACCAAATATGACAGACCGACCAATTTCTCTTATAATTCTGCGGAAGCAACACGACGTAAATATATCACATTTCCAATCAGTGCAGCTAACCCGATACAGCAGACTACCACCAAGCGTTATTATGCTGTAAATATTTGATAATGTGAGATACGTGCGCTTTACGCTCCAGTAAAAGCATTAATTATAATTTACAGAAGAATCTTAATTTGCATCAAGTAAAAATTTCATTTGAAGCCCTGCGTTAATAATTAGTTAATTAATATTCCAAACACGTAATTAAAATACGTGTACGCGACTGTGATACATGCTGCGTTATTTATAGCGTCGCTAGGAGTTACTAAAATTGATAATCCATGAACACGTTGGCGCTTGTTCATTATGAGCAGTGAGCATACAGAGGTAATTCCTGTATTTGTTCCACTGTTTCGAGCCAAGAAGTGACAGCACAAGCTACAAATTTAATTTGCAGTTATATCATATGATAGCAAATGTTTCATAACAACAGTGCGTAGTCTCTTGAGAAATATGAAGTGTTACTATAGATTTTTTTCCACGAAACTATCAATTAGTTCATATAAGAAGTGATATAAATTTTATTTTAATCTTTTTGTAATGTGAATTTTATTTAAAGATATTTTTATAAACAACTCACAATATGTACTGTCAGCAAAGACTACGTACAGTGGAAACATCGATAGCCAAATACATACAGAAAATCTGAACACACGAAAAGCTCAAGGTAGATTTGTGTTTCACTTGTCACGTCCCAGAGCCGCTACAATTCTCTCTCTCTCTCTCTCTCTCTCTCTCTCTCTCTCTCTCTCTCTCTCTCTCTCTCTCTCTCTCTCTCTTCTGATCCTGTAAAGAATATACTTAAATGTCATTGTTTCTGTAAAATTTTTATCAATGCTTAGAGTTCTTGAATGAAGGTGTTACTGAAGTTCATTCCCTATTCTCTTCATTCATATTATGGTCATTCCATTACCTAATGTTTTAGTTTCGATAGATGTTCTTCACTTTTCACCTCCACACTTACGCAATGTCTGATGGGTTGGACCTGATTTTTGGTTGTCATAATAACCAACGTTGTCTTCATGAAATTCAGTAAAGTTAGCCAGGATTGTTTAGCGCCCTTGAAATTAGTGACCGATTTTATCAAATTCATTTCATCTTTTAGCCATTTTCATGCTAAAATCCGGTCACACTACCGACAATCACGGCCTGCAACCGACGCAGAATTTTGTTAAGCGAACTGGCAGATCTCGAAGCTCTATATATCGGTTACACTGAACTTAAATTCCATAAATAAATGCAGACGGAGCAAGTGTTTTTTTTCCCAATTATTCAATGATTTGTCTGTTTGTGGTAAACATCACGGTTCATTGGAATGTTACTGAGGCAGAGCGGCCATTTTAACGCAACTTGTTATTAAATTATTTGTGTGTTTCATGCTTGGCTCCCAACCGTCCGCAGTAATTACTTATAAAAGTTTCTTTCAAATATCAGTTTTCATATTTTCAGATCACAATTTCACAATTCTTCTACCATTTCAGTTTTCTGCCACATTAGTTTATATTTTTGGGGGAGTAATATTACAAGGGGAAAATATGTCTTTGTAGCAAAGTCAGTGACCAGTATTTCACACACGCTGCAGTTCTTTTCGAAACTATAGTGGAAAAATGTTTACATAAACAATTTGAACTCCTTGAATTTTTACCAGCTCCAGTCCCAAGAGCTATGAATTTAACCATAAATCACTGATGAATAATTTTCATACATCTTGGGCAGACTTCGGCTAGCATAGGGACCACAGTATAGTAGCTCATATTAAACCAGGATATTATACGAAGTATATAATTGTTACCATACCTTATCTTTAAAAAAACGAGTTAGGAGACAATCTGAGAAGCTGTCTTAAATTGATCGTGGATGATACTGTCGTATATCGGAATAGATTTAGGTATCCTAATTGTGCGAAATTGACTGTCGACCCTAAATAATGAACATTTGTAGTCATCCATATGAACACTAAAATAAATCTTTTAAACTTCATTCACGCAATTTAATGGCCGTAAATTTAACTAAATACCTGCGAATTACAATTACTAACGAATTGAAAAGATCACACACAAAACACCGTGGGACAGGCTGACCAAAGGCCGTGTTTCATTGGCAGAACACTTAAAAGATGTGAGGCACTTAAATGTGATTTGCAGAGATAATTTTATTTTTTGTGGGTTTTTAGTCATTGAGTATAAAGCTCCGACACAACGGCTCTCTGTTCGCTAATCCGTACATTTATTACTAAGCTATGTATTATTTGTGGCTAAGAGGTTAGGTGAGCCGTCGCGTTCACTTACGATTTATGGAGCCTCATCAACTTTGACAACGATTTTCAGAGAAAGTATTACGCAGAATTTCGAGAGATCTCTATTGTCTTTCACAGGTAGTCAACGTGTATTTTTGCCGTCATAAGGATGGCAGATTGAAATTCCCCCAAACTATAATTCAATTAGTGAGGTATATATTTGTAATAAGATATAAGATTTCAATGAACCGTTCAGCAAAGGGACCTTGGTAGAAGCAAAGCTGATTATTAGTTTCGTTCTGTTTAATATTACCTCGAAACACAATAAAAAACTATTCAAATGTTTTTAAACTTAAGGGATCAAACTGCTGACGTCATCGATCCCTAGACTTACGAACTAATTAAACTGACTTACGCTAAGGACAAGACGCACAAGCCCATACACCCACGGCTTCTTATTAGTTTTTGAAGTGCCGGTACTCAAAGTAGGCACACTCTGTACTTCACTCTTTGCTGAGACACGAGGCCTTACTATACCGAGACCGTCTGACTTATAAATAAATAAATCCCAACCACTACACTGAAAGTTCAAGAATTTGAGGCCTATGCCGACGTGGAACGGTCTTATACCCAATATCGGCTATAAACCAAATTTACGCATATGGTTCTATCCACGATGCTACAGTACTGTTTTACGAGTAAGATTAATTTTATTTTTAAGGATCGCTGATATTCTCCAACGACGTTTCCAAAAGTAATTGTGAGTTTTTAAAGAATAGGAATGATGCATTTCGCAGGAAAATAAAATGTTCAAATGTTTGTAATTCTATGGGACCAACTACTTTTGGTCACAAGTCCCTAGACTTACAAACTACTTAAACTACGTTAAATTAACCTAAGGACAACACACACATCCATGACTGAGAGGGGATTCGAACCCCAGAGGCCGTGTCGCTACAGACGGTAAAAAATAATTGTCTTGTGTATTATTCAGGCGTAAGACGGCTATTACATGATCCCCAAGGTTTTCTGTGTATAGCTTTCACGTATTTTCACAGCTGTTAAATACAATAACAAATTTTCAGAACTAAGTGTACTGGATTAGGTATCTGTATGGTGGCTTGGGGATATTACTTTTACACTTTTTTAGTCTGAAATAAAATGTGTTGAATTGCAATGTATTAATATTTTATTATTCATTTTCAGATTTTTATTTTTGTATTTTCGACATTTTTTCAGTCGACTAGTAACATCTCAACGTGATTACCACGAAGACATATTCTAAACTTCCTTTGAAGTTTCTCTTCCCATAAGTAAATACCAGTAAATATACCCTAGTCTCATAATTAACGAACTAGTGGAAGTTTTTAAACGTTGCGTTTATTTTGACAAGATTCGGTGTAGCCAGATGACAGTCAAGCAGAAACAATGTAAAGGAAACAGAATTGAAAAAACAGTAAAATACCCAACGGTAGACATCAATGTTTTCTTCATTTTCTCCAACTTCACAGCTTTTGCTCGCACGTTCCGTGTTCTGTGCTCAGTATGGGGCGTGACTGTCTCTGGCAGCAATACGGGCCGGACAACGATGGTGCATGCTGGGAATGATGACATCATTCTCATGTTCGAAAAACAACGCCCTTTCTTTCAACTGAGTTCGTCACAACTCTTGATGAATAGTTGTTGAATGCTTCAACCAGTCTTCCTGTTTTAGCCAAGAAATGCTCTATGGGATTCAAATCTGGAAGCCACACCATGCTTACGTCTCCTCCAAGTAAGCAACAGCTATGGGGCCGAGCATTATCATCCATCTGTAAGTGGTCACAAAATCGCGCAACAACCGCACATAGCTTCCTTCTATTTTGTCACGGTACCAGTCAGCGGTTAAACTTTGCCGATTCATACGTACGATTTCTGTTACAGTGATGAACGTAATGCCTGCCCAAAAATTACGCAACCTGTACCGCCATACCCTTAAAGTCAAATAACAGTCCTCTCTTTCTTATGTGGTCTGCGCTGCCTTGGTCCTCGGGATACACATGCAGTCTCTTTGAACTGTCACCACACCCGAGAAACAACATAGGGAGACGAAGGAAGTGTAGATGCACAGAAAGAGATGGAGTTAGGATCAGATGGACGAAGACAGAGGGTAGTCGTTGGGGTGGTGGGATGGGGCGATTAACACGGAGAGAGTGAAAGAGGAGAGGACAGAGGAGAGGAGGATAGTGGGCAAAAAGAAGAAGTGCAGAGTGAGATAAACACAGAAAAGGTGGAGGAAGTGTAGGATTTATACGCAATTTACATGCACAAAGCATTATGATATAATGTTAGAAATGTGTGCTTTGCATTTTCTGTCAAAATGTTCAAATGTTTGTAAAGTTTTGGGACCAGACTGCAGTGATCATCAGTCACGCCGCGGCGGAGCGCATTGAGGCGCTATGTTGCGATGCGTGAGGCCGTTCCCCGTCGGGGGTTCGAATCCCCTCTCAGGCATGGATATTTGTGCTGTCTTTAGTATAAGGTAGTTCATAAGTAGTTTGTAAGTTTAGGGACTGATGACCCCGCAGTTAAGTCCCATAAGCTTCACAAACATTTGAACATATGATTTTCATCAGTCCCTAGACTTAAAAACTATTTAAACTAACTGATGCTAAGGACAACACATACACCGATGCCCGTGGGAGGACTCAAACGTCTGAGGCGCCTTAAAGTGTACGGCAACTCCCGCGCGATCCCTTTTTTCTTTTCCATTTATTCTGCAACAAGCCACAGCTAAGATTGTCCCGGGACAACTTGTCCATGCACTTATAAACATAATGAGCTGCCACAGACTTTATATGTCCACCTTTCTCCCGTAGGTGCTTTGATGCAGCAGGCTCAGTTCATGCATAGTGCAAGAAGCCCAACTAGACAGGCGACGCTCTGTCATGAGCCTTCGATACCCCACTTTCACCCTTGCCCGTCTCCCTGTGGCAAGTAGTTGATTATTAGCTCAAATGTTCGTAAATCTATCGGACCAAACTGCGTGGTCATCAGTCCGTAACTTACAAACTACTTAAACCTAGGTAAACTAACCTACGGACAAGCACACACACCCATGCCCCAGGGAGGACTCGAACCTCCACGGCGAGCAACCGCGCGCTCCGCAGCGAGACGGTTTAGACCGCTCGGCTACCCCACCGCGGCTGATTATTAGCCCTCCACATTTGGGAGCCATGTTTAAAATTTCAAAATTCTACATCATCGAGAAGTTAGTTTTAAATCGGTTGCAAAATTTGTACCGAAGCAAGCAGACAAGGAGATTACCGAATAAAATAGTTAAAATATCAGTTTCTTCAAGCTTTATCAACGTACAAACTTGTGTTCTGACCTATTTGCCACTTTGAAATAGATTCTGGACGTCGAATCTGTACTTATTAGCTCACGGATGTATGAAGCATTTTTACGCGTTTTTCTACCTGTTGTACCAATTTATCTCAGAAATTTTGGTTTCCCTCCGTTACACTACCCTTTCAGTGAGACTCTTCTCGTTGGTATGTTGCTTGTCTCGGCGGCTACCAGCGGTGTCGTGTTTCCCAGTCGAAAGCTACAGCATCGCTTTTTTATTGCTTGGCCATTTCACCGCCCTCTGACCATTGACTTGCGTGTCGATGCAAATGGAAAGGAGCATCTCGTTCCACTTAACCATCGAAATTGCTGATCGCGGACCATTACACTGATTCAGGAGGTCACGACGTGGAAAGTGGACTCTCGTTTGAGATTAGTCTCAGCTGCATTCGTTAGGTCTGCACTACTTCTAAATTCGGCTATGAAATAAGACGTATTGTGAAATGAAAGTACGAGATCTACATTGATTGTATGTAATTGGACGATATCAATGACGCATTATCATTAATAGAACAAACGGCAATCTTCCGATCCTTGATTATGAAATATTTAACAAAACTAGCAGTAGAATCATTAGATATTTGTGTACTGATAGCAGCGTGCCTATGAGCTTGATAAAATGTTTTTGATCATTGCGCCAAGCCCAAAGCGAAAATATTTCCTAACGAGACGCTATGAGATTGCTCACATTTAAGACACGTTTTTCGTTATATAATTTAATGAATAGGTGATAATTTGGTTACAAGGTAAGAAAATTACGTTCTTAATTTCTTTCTCACATTCTTACTAAACCTGTGTTAGTGTTTCATAGGTGTTACTTGCATTTCTTAATGGGTAACAAAGGAGAATCTTCAGTTACCTTAGATATTACAAACCGCTGATAAGGCTATCATCCAATAGTCTACTAGTTTTAAAATCTGTAAGTAGCTGCGATTCTTAGACAGGGGTATATCCAGTGAGAAACCAGAATCTGCTCCCCACCCCCTGGCAGCCACTCAAAATAGAACCTTGGTTAATCACTATCGGAAAAAATTGATATCAGTTTGAAAATACCAGAGTACGTCGTTTAGTTATCCGTGAAATCTCAAAGATTTCACTCTGTCCTTCTGTATTAAAACTGCACTAGGCCGCGCGGGAATGGCCGAATGTTTCTAGACGCCATGTTAGGGACTCTGAGGCCGTTCCCGCCGGAGCATTGATATGTGTTGTGTCCTTAGGTTGGTTTAAGTAGTTTCTAAGGCCACAGTAACTTGGTTCCACATATTTACTAACATTTGATTATTTTCTTGCACTCAAAATGCCGAACTGGCTTTATCTCAAATATGTTGTCGTTACATCATCAGTTGAAAAATTACGATCAATTTTTCACACATATCTAAACGGTATTTGCTGAGTGTGATCTATCAGATCCATCTCATATAACTTTTTTAGTTTCCTTGCCTGTTTATTTTTTCGACACTCGCCACCTGTTTGCTCGGTAAGCATCTCTAAAAATAGTTCAAATGTTTGTAAAGCTTATGGGACTTAACTAGGGGGTCATCAGTCCCTAAACTTACAAACTACTTACGAACTAGGACGGCACAAATATCCATGCCCAAGGGGGTATTCGAACCCCCGACCGTAGTGGCCGTGCAGACCATGACTGAAGCGCCTCAGTCTCCTCTGCCACCGCGGCCGGCCTAAAAAAAGTGAGACATTTTTCTCTCTATGGTTTCATAATCAATAAATAATGATATGATCCCGCGGTCCTTCCATTTTTCCCAACAGGAAATAAAACAGACGAAATCTCGAATAGAAACAAAAAAATCGACCTCTGGTACCCCAAAGATGGATATGACCCGCAAAAATGTAGGTTGAAGTGAAGACGGAACTTATTGTCCACGTTAGTAATTTCATCAGTATCAGTTTCTTATACGTACTGTAATTCAGTAAAAATTTTATTCATTTTCAATTAAAAGAGACTTTTCAGTCAATGCTCCGTAGTTAAAGCATATTAGTCAGCCAGTCGTAACTTCAATTTCTCATCACTAATACTAATAACTATCGATCTGGCTACCTGTATGATTGTAATAAAACATAAATCTGTCCACATCCCGTGAGATTATTTCTTAAAGGAATACATTGGTGTGGCTGTGTCAGTGTCGGTAATAAAACATAGATCTGTCGACATCCGAACAGATTCTTTTTTTTAAAACAATAGTAATCGCTTGAAACATTGGTAATTTGCAATGGAAACTGCTGTGTGGTGAAAATTAAATATTTCATCTTAGGTTTCGTTGGAACACAGCTATCCGAGTTGCCACACGTAAACAAACAACTCACTCGTGCTACTTGTTCCCAGCATGCAGCGCGACCGCTTCCAACGTTGTCACGCTGATACACGTAGAGTACAGCACGTCTCCGATTGTGTGCTGAACTTCTACAGCTCAGATACACAGCACCATTCTCATGCCACTACTTCCTACATAGTCGTCATGATTGCTTTCCGAGCAGGTGCATCAAGCACTTCGGGAAGCGAGCACAATGGCCTGAGAATGGTGAAGGAACTGTTAGCCAGTAGTATAAAAAATACAGACGGGCTGAAACACTTCATTTCTATAAATATTTCATGGCAGTGTAATCTCATACACCTACAAAATTACAAGGAAAACTATTGTAATTGTTCAATTGTTTGTTAAGCTTAAGGGACTTAACTGCGGGGTTATCAGTACTTAAATTTCCAAACAACTTATGAACTGCCTTATAATAAATAAGACTCAAACATCCATGCCTGAGGGGGGATTCGAACCCCCGACGAGGAACTGCGTCGCGCATCGGAGCATAGCGCCTCAATGTGCTTGGCCACTCTGCTGTGGCTATTGTAACTAGTGGATCTTCTTTCCTCGATTTACACAAATACACTAAAGAAACTTGTTCATACCAGTATTTTTTGCTTTGCTCCCACACACAACATTCTTATTAAAATCAGCAGTGAGGGAATAGCTTGATAGACATTGAAATGACTTCACTGAGATACTGGGATAACCTGTTTTCTCAGTATATATATTTCTTAAGTGAATGACTCACATCGGCTTTGGCTTTAAAGACTTTATATGTTGAATACACAGTGTATGTTGGGCTACGCTTTCTACAAGAATATACATATTGTCGCGAGAGACGACGTACACCGACTGTCAGCGTGGCGCAGGGGATAGCGTCACGGACTACGGTGCTGGAGGTCGCCGGTTCAATCTCGCCTGCGGCAAAAGTTTATTTCTCTGTAATTAACAATTCCAGAATGTTCTATATCTTTCTTTTGTTCGCTTGTAAATTCTACTTGTTTCTTCTGTTAACTGTTCTTCTAATTTCTGATAAATTCTGTCTGTGTCTAAATAGCTGAGCACTCTGCCCGAGAGGCAGTCAGTGCTGCGTGTATGTTGAGTTCGTAATAAACGTTCTTTGAGTATAAGTGCTGTGTTCAGCTGCCTTGGAAGTCAAGCCTGCTCCCATTTTAACGCAGCATTGTTTGGTGGAGGCGCCGGGTACACTGTGCAACAGCTGCATCACCGTGTCTCTGATTAGGCAACGTAAGAGCCGTCGCTTACACGGACTGGAACCGGAATACAAGGGATTTACCGATTACATCCTTCCAAAAGTCCGTATCATCAGAAGAACCATAGAAACGAAACCAGTGGTAAGCCAGCTGCACATCAGACATCCGTCGGTGTTCTCTGGAGACGCCGTACAGGACCCCAACAAATGGCTAAAAGGTTTCGACCGAGTCGCCAAGTACAACAGTTGGGATCATACGATGTGCTTGGCCAACGTTTACTTCTGTCTGGACGGAACAGCCAAGCAATGGTTCGAGAACAACTAAGAGAAGTTGAATGACTGTGAGACGTTCCAGGAGGAACTTAAGAAGACGTTTGGAGACCGCCAGCGCAAATCCGTTCGGCGGAAGAACAACTGAAGAACCGGGCCCAACGACATGGTGAGCCGACACAATCGTACATACAGAATGTTTTGGCCCTGTGTAACATAGTCAATCCGAACATGACTGAGGCGGACAAAATCAAGCACCTGATGAAGGGTATTGCAGAAGATATGTACCAAGCTCTTCTGATAAAAGACGTTGTTACGACAGAAGAGATAATTAAGTGGTGCCAGCGTATTGAAGAAATGCAACAAAGGAGGGTTGGACGCAAGAAGTATGACAGACTTCCCCATGTAGTCCCTATGGCCGTTGTGGAAGCCCAGCATGACTTCGCTTCTCTCATACGACAAATTGTGAGAGAAGAATTACAAGAATTTATGGCAACCAGGACTGTTAGACCGAGAGAGCATCAGATTATGGCCATGGATGTAGGCCCTGTAAGTCACGAGGGAGCCGACGTCGCTGAGGAAGAAGTATTTCAGATATTAGCTCCTGTCTGCCCCGTCAATCGCACCTGACGTGAAGTATGGCGTCGACCTGCTATGACTTACGCTGCAGCAGACAAACGGCAGCCCATGAACCAGCCGATGCGACCACAACCAACTCCTCCAGTAACTATGACGTCCCGCAGAAGAACAGATGTCTGGAGGACAGAAGACAACACACCACTTTGTTTCCACTGTGGGCGGCCTGGACATGTCGTACGCTACTGCAGAGAGAGAAGGCGAGTTTTTGACGATTATTTTGCCGCAAGACGTCAGCCATCAGAGCAGTTCTATCCCAGGCAATCACCTGCTGATGAGTTCAATCAACCTAAGGGAAGACGCCCATTGCCGTACCCTAGACGAGGTCGCTCCCCGACGCGCCGCAGCCGTTCACCGTCGCCGTACAGAGGTAGCAGCCGCTCTCCTAGCCGCCGCACCCAGGAAAACTAAGCGAGGTGACCATCTACGGAGGTGAGGCAGCTGCAGATGAAAATCCTCCATGGACGACAGTGGCTAAGATGTCGGGAAATCTTACCGACGTCATAATCGACGGCCAACCTGTCCGGGCACTTGTTGATTCAGGAGCGTCTTTCTCTGTGTTGTTGGATATTTACCGCCGCACACTAAAGAAGACAATGTTCTGTGGTACTGGGGCAACTGTGCTAAAGGTCGCGAATGGAAAGTACGTCCAGCCAGCACGAACTTGTGTCGCAAGAATAACCATCAACAACAGGACCCAGCCGTTTGAATTTCTCGTGTTAACCGAATGTAGTCACAATGTCATCCTCGGATGGGACTTCCTTCAGGCATCCCAAGCTATCATTGACTGTGGAAGATCTGAGCTGCAAATTGAAGAAGTTGTTCGGACGGATACACGTAATATAGAATTTTCTGGGAAGTTATTTTCTGGTGACAATGTGACGATCCCGCCGTTGACGATGAGAAGAGTTGTAGTCACAAATACAGATGGCCGATTAAACTGTGAAGTGCTTGTTGATAGTAAAAAGTTTATCAGGCTCACAAAAGAGATTTACATACCAGCAGGACTGTGAGCTCAACGTCATCAATGAAGACCCATGCCCTGCTCTTAGTATAGACAACACACTGGAGGAAACAAACGTGGAACTGTCAATAGGGCCTGGACTGACCAAAGAACAACGCCAGCGGGTGTTAAGTATACTACGCCAATATCCTCAGCAGGGGAAATCTCAGACGAAACGGCCCACGATAAAGCACCGTATCAATACTGGGGATCATCCGCCGATTAGCCAGCGTTCGTATAGAGTGTCGCCAGCTGAAAAACGGATAATTCGGGAGGAAGTGGAGAAGATGTTGCGATATGACATTATTCAACCTTCGGAGAGTCCTCGTAAAGAAGAAGGATGGCACGTGGTGATTATGTGTCGACTATTGGCGGCTGAACAGAATCACAAAGAACGATGTCTACCCATTGCCGCGCATTGACGACACCTTAGACTGCTTGAAAGGAGCAACATACTTCTCAACTATGGACATGCAGACAGGTTACTGGCAAATCGAGGTTGACGAAACTGACAGGAAGAAGACGTCTTTTATCACACCTGACGGCCTCTATGAATTTAAAGCAATGCCATTTGGATTATGTAATGCTCCGGCCACATTCGAACGCATGATGGACAACTTCCTTCGACACCTTAAGTGGACGACGTGTCTTTGCTATTTAGATGACATTGTCGTCTTCTCGAAAACATTTGAAGAACATCTGAGTCGCCAGTAAACTGTGTTGAAGTCTGTACAGACTGCAAGACTCCGCCTCAATCCAAAGAAGTGCCTCTTCGTCGCCAAAGAGATGAAAATCCTGGGACACCTAGTCAACGGAGATGGTGTCCGTCCTGATCCAGATAAGGTAAGGGCAGTCACAGAATTTCCAACTCCTCAGCACATCCGTGATGTGAGACGTTTCCTCGGGCTGTGCTTATACTACCGACGTTTCATAAAAGGATTTTGTAACAAGGCACGTCCATTACAAGAACTTCTGCAGGGAGACGCCAATTTGTACTGGGATGAGACAAAAAAAAGAGCTTTACGGGCACTTAAGGAGGCTCTAACTTCCGCACCAGTGCTAGCCTTGTACGACGAGAATGCAGAAACGGAACTTCACACAGAAAGTGGCAGTAGGCGGAGATCGGATAAAGCAAGCCTATTCTCTACATATACCGCCATTCCCCTCTCCTTGAAAGCAGAGATTCTGTCTACTACTCTGCGTACTAAATCTTACTCCTAGAGCGCAGCTTGTGTACTGGCCACTCTTGAAGAGGCATCAGATGGTTTGCGGCACGCTTCAACTACACGTAAAGTGATAATCTGTATACATAAAAATCAAATGCCACTTGTATGCATGAGCACCATTTGAGAATCTACATCTACATGGGATATTCTGCAAATCACATTTAAGTGCCTGTCAGAGGGTTCATCGAACCAGAATTATACTATTTATCTCCGATTCCGTTCTCGAATAGCGCGCGGGAAGAAAGAACACCTGAATCTCTCCGTTCGAGCTCTGATTTCTCGTATTTTATTCTGATATCATTTCGCATTCGGAGGAGAATGTTGGCGATTGGAGTTTCGCAAGTAGACCACGCCGCAGCGATAAGCGCCGTTGTTGTAATCATTCCCATCCCAGATCCTGTATCATTTCCGTAACGCTGTCTCTGCTGTATCGTGACAGTACGAAACGAGCTGCCCTTCTTTGGACTCTTTCGATGTCCTCTGTCAAACCCACCTGATAAGGATCCCACACTGAGCTGCAATCCAAGCGTAGTGTATGCAGTTTCTTTTGTAGTTCTGTTGCATGTTTTAAGGGTTCTGCCAATAAAGCGCAGTCTCTGGTTCGCCTTTCCCACGATATTATCTACGTCTTCTTTCCAATTTAAGTCTGAAGTAATAGTAATTCCTAATATTTTGTTGAGTTTACGGCCTTCACATTTGATTGATTTATCTTGTAAACAAAGTTTAACGGATTTCTTTTCGTACTCATGTGGACGACTTCACACTTCTCATTATTTAGAGTCAATTGCCAATTTTTACACCATACTGATATCTTATTCAGATCGTTCTGCAGTTGGGTTTTGATCTTCAGATGATTTTACTAGACGGTAAATGACGGCGTCATCTGCAAACAACCTAAGAGAGCTACTTAGATTTTCCCCTAAATCGTTTATGTAAATAAGGAACAACAGAGGACCAATAACACTACCCTGTGGAACGCCCGACATCACCTCTGTTTTAGTCGATGCCTTACCATCGATTACTACAAACTGTGTCCTCTCTGACAAGAAATCCCCTATCCAATCTCAAATTTGGGGCGATATACCATAACCACGCAATTTGATTAAAAGCCGTTTGTGATTTACGGTGTCAAAAGCTTTATGGAAATCAAGAAATACGGAATCGATTTACGAACCTTTGTTGATAGCACCCATCACTTCGTGTGAATAAAGAGGTAGTTGTGTTTCGCATGAACGATATTTTCTAAATCCGTGTTGACCTTGGGTCAATAGATCGTTCTGTTCGAGGTAATTCATAATATTTGAATACAGGATATGTTCCAAAACCCTGCTGCAAATTGACGTAAATGAAATAGGCCTGTAGTTCAGTGGGTTACTCATACTGCCTTTCTTGAATATAGGTGTGACCTGGGCAACTTTCCAATCTTTTGGTACCGATCCTTCTATGAGAGAGCGGTTGTATATGACTGTTAAGTAAGGAGCTATCGCTTCAGCTTAATCAGATAGATATCTAATGGATATACAATCCGGACCAGAAGACTTGTTCTTGTTAAGTGATTTTAGTTGCTGCACTACTCCGATGATGTCTACTTCTACGTTTCTCATTACGGCATCTATTCGTAATTCAAAATCTGGAATATTGGTTTCGTCTGGTGAATGAGTTTCTAAAAGCCATGTTTAGTAACTCTGTTTTAGTAGCGCTGTCATCGGCAGGATCGCCATTACTATCACGTAGTGAAGGTATTGTTTGTGATTTTCCCCGAGTATATTTAACATATGACCAAAATCTCTTTGGGTTTTCAGTCAAATTTCGAGAAAGAGTTTCGTTGTGATAAGTATTGTAGGCATCTTGCATTGAAATCCTCGCTAAATTTCGAGCTTCTGAGTACGATCGCCAATCCTGGGATTTTGTGTTCGTTTAAATTTAGTATGCCTTTTCCTTTGCTTTTGCAACAGTGTCCTGACCTGTTTTGTGTACCAAGGTGGATCGCCTCCTTCTTTTATTAATTTATTTGGTATAAAACTGTCAATTGCTGTCGATACCACTTCTTTGAATTTGAGCCACATCTGATATACACCTAAGTTTAGTGTTAGTAACGAGTTGAAGCTGTCTTTCAAGAAGCAATGTATTTTGTTTCCATCTGCTTTCCTGAACAAATATACTTTGCGTTTATTTTTGCTAACTTTGGGACTTTCGATATTCAATTTCGCTACGACAGCTCTGTGTTCACTAATACCTGTATCCGTTTTGATGCTCGTTATGAGCTCAGGATTATTTGTTGCTAAGAGATCAAGTGTGTTTTCACATCCATTTACAATTCTAGTTGGCTCATGAACTAATTGTTCGAAGTAATTCTCAGAGAATGCGTTGAGTACAATTTCGGACGATGTTTTATGCCTACCTGCTGATTTGAAAATATAATTTCGCCAACAGATCGAGGGTAAATTAAAATCACCACCTACTATTATCGTGTGAGTCGGGTACGTTTTTGTAATTAGACTCAGGATTTTTTTTTTGAACCTTTCTGCTATTGTATCGTCAGAGTCGGGAGGCCGGTAAAAGGAACCGATTATTAACTTCTTACGATTTTCGGGTACAACCTCTACCCATAATAGCTCGCAGGAACTATCAACTTCAACTTCTCTACTTGAAATACTACTTTTGACGGCGACAAACACGCCCCCACCTATTTTGTTTAATCTATCCTTTCTGAACACCGTTAGATCTTTTGCAAATACTTCTTCTGAACTTATTTCCGGCTTGAGCCAACTTTCTCTGCCTATAATGATGTGTGTTTCGGTACTTTCTATTAACGCTTGGAGTTCTGGTATTTTTCCGACACAGCTGTGACAATTTACAAGTGTTATACCGATAGTTTCCGCATCTAAATTTCTCCTGTGATCCACCTGCACCCTTTGCAATTGCCCATTTTGTTTTTCCCCGAAGCTCTTTATCCTAAAAAACCGCCCAGTCCACACAGCCCCCGCTACCCGTGTAGCCGCTTCCTGCGTATAGTGGACTCCGGACCTATTCAGCGGAACCCGGAAACCCACCACCCGATGGCGCAAGTGAAGGAATCTGCAGCCTACACGGTCGCAGAACCGTCTGAGCCTCTGATTCAGACCCTCCACTCGCCTCTGTACCAGAGGTCCACAGTCGGTCCTGTCAACTATGCTGCAGATGGTGAGCTCTGCTTTCATCTTGCAAGCAAGACTGGCAGCCTTTACCACTTCAGTTAGCCGCTCGAAACCTGAGAGGATCTCTTCAGATCCGAAACGACACACATCATTGGTACCGACGTGAGCCACCACCTGCAGTTGGCTGCACCCCGTTCCCTTCATCGCATCCGGAAGGACCCGTCCGATTTTCTGACTCTTTTTTATGTGTTCGTAATTTTTGAAAAAAGGGTGTACATGAAAGAATTTTTCTAAAATCTACTATGATATTGGAAAATTTGAGAAAAAAGTGAAAGTGCGTTTTTTATGTATTATGTACTCAAAACTGTAATATTCTAACGATTGTTAGAGGTAATTTTCTTGTTTTGTTTTGTTTGTCATGGTTCTGGAAAGAAATTCCGAAAAAGAATTCGGGACAGTTACAAAGGAAAGTTAGAAAATTCGATCAATGTTCGAAAATCATAATTTTTACATGCACTCCACATCAAGCTCACAAAAAGAATAGCGTTGCTGGTTTGCCCGATCTCCATCATATTTCGCATATTTCTGTATATTTCATAATAAACGATTTTATACTCAGCAAGCCTCCATATAGTGGACACCTCACAGTAGACTTCGACGTCATTCGAACAATAAATAGATGTCATCACCATGAAGCTTGCCACATGTGTCTATGCTTTCATGGCAAATGCTTTTACCTACAGCAAGCCGCTGTATGGTACATGGAAGAGAGTAAGTTTGCAATAGGTTTCTACAGCGTTTAATCACTTACCATGAAAGTTGACAGTTGTATGTAATTCTTCACTGATAGCGAGAAGGAGATAGAGAGGAGTAGGAGATGTACGAGAAATAAGGAAACGGGTTAAGAAAGGTGGGGGTGAGTGTTGAGGACAAGGTGAAAATAAAGAGAGGAGGTTGGAAGAGATGGAAGATTCAAATAATGTTGGAAATGCTGCTGTATGTTCTATGTACCGTTGTTTTATCGGCAGGAGTTGTACAGAAGCTAGCAGTTATGGATGTAGATGAAGTAGGAGAAGGTGCAGAGAGGGAGGAGGAGATGCACAGAGAGAGAATGGGTAAGGAGATGACTATTAGATTATAAAAATAGATTTCCGCATATATGATTGGCTCGCCTAGTTTTGCTGATTCTGATTTTGTTGTTGTGTTCTTAATTGGCAGGACAAGGTTTGTATGAAAGAACATTTGCTGAAATCCACCTGAAAAGTCGAAATTTTTTATGAAAATCAGAATAAAAGAAATGTAACGATCTCATTGAAAATCACTTTTTTTATGCTGTCAAAATTCGTGTCGACCATTGATATTATGAAAAAATGTATACAAGTGAAAGCGAAATTTTAGTGCGTATTCTGTAGTGATATTTGGCGCGTTATAAACGTTAAATTGAAGTCATTTTATTCTTAGTGTGTTTGCAAACATTCAACTGAATTCAGATCGTTGTCTTTTTCTTTACAAAAAATGCTCCACTGAGGCGTCGAAATATCGGTTGGCTTACTTGCACCGGAAGGCAAGTATATTATCATGGAGTCAATGAGACTGACGAAGAGCGTAGACAGTGCTCGGAGGCAAATTGACAGAGTAATCCTCAAGCGCAATCGGTTATGCCTCCAGAACAATGCACACATTTCAGTTCGACTTGCTCAATTGCAACTTATCCACAAAATAATTTGGAACTTTAACAAAAGAGAAGGCCAAATTTGACAGTTCGTACTGAACGTTTGGTGTTCAGATATGATCCAACAGCCTGTTACGCCACAGATGCATCCATTGACTTTCGAACAATGGAAAGCATTGCCGGGTTACTTAGTTTAATATGTTTGTAGACTGTTAGATTGCAGAAATTACATCAATATATTTTAGTTATATCCTATGCTTAGGCCAAAATTAACGAAGTATATTACTTGCATGAGTCATGTGTCCAAACCACCACAACGTAGTAATAATAGAAATTTCAGCTTATGGTTATACAACTTTTATTTGAAAATAGCGTATCGATTTTCTTCATTGACAGAACATCCTCAGTGTTGTGGAAAACAAGATCTGAGAGGCACATAGAAGAAATATGTATTATAACAACATCATTAAAAACGTGTAAAAAATTACATACCAGATTCAAGTTAAAGTGACTCATGTACACTGCGTTCTTCTTCTTTTTTGTGTTTAACCCTTTCGCGGCTGCAGGGGCGAGCGCCCTGGCTGCCCGACTGGCTGACGGCGCGAGACCAGCTGTGGGCCTGAGCGGCGGCTGAGGCGGCTGACCCGGCCCCTCGGCCGCTGTGGGCTACGGCCGCTGCAGCTGCACGCCAGTTGCGCGTTTCGGTGACCACATAGCTGCCCCCAATAACACTGTGTATAACACTAGTATCAAACTGCTCTGCCACAGCAGTGGCAGTTTGTGATACGAGTTGTTCCTAGGGAAGACCTGCAAAACTCTGACAGTTCTAGCTATAATCGTAAATAAAAATATTTATTGAAATTTATGTTGTGTCATGTAGGACAAAGGAGAATTAAACAAGAAAAATATTGATTTAATAATGAAATGGAAATAATAAAATAAAAATATTGTTAGACCGACTGCTTCTTTGGAAATTAAAGCCTGAATTCGATTCACTATGCTAAATATACCGATAATAAGCATCTACATGCTTTCTGCTAGTGGACTTAATTTTAAGATGTTCACGGAGCAGGAGAGTTTGACTTAGTGGTTTCCCATCCTCATTTCTGACGCAGACATTGCACTACCGCTCCCTGAGTTAAAACATTTGTTTATTTTTTTTTACTTCTATTGCTTTTATTGTTTTCTTAGTTTTTCACTTTATTTTATTTCAACATTCAAGGTACCTGAAGAAACTAACACTTCCTTAGTTTGTGGTATGTCTCAAAACTTGGCACCATACTTGCTGCTGATTCGTGTCATTTTCCGTCTTGAATGGGCAGTACACACCACACAACGTCTCGGCGGTATCTCCTTTCTCTCCCTTGCTCCTAAGAATCCGGGATAATGTAATTTTTTTATTTTCCAGTCGAAAACGGCTGTCCTGTTTCGTGTCCGTGGCATCTAGCATTTAGATGTTTAAGAATGAAACTTCTCCAGTAACTTACTGATTAGTTCCAAGTGGAATTTCGCTAGTAGCTTCTTCTGTTTATTTTGCATTTCAAAAATAGTTAAATGAAAGAATACTTTCTTGTACCATTTCACTGTTTTTCCTATGCACTGTACGGAACATATCATGTCAGTCCTATCAACCATACCCATTGACTAATTGTAACAAACTACGCAAGTGGGGTTTCTCTTTATTTTCTCCCGTTTTATGATTTTTTTTTTTTTCTCTCTGAACAAACTCTGGTCCATTTACAGTGGAAAGCATCCAGGACTTATTTACTCTCCACCCCAGACTTCAGTTGTATTTCCCTTTCTTCAGTTTATCAGGTAAAGGTGGTAAATGTTTCCTGTTTTTACGCACTGTACCAATGCCATTACTGCACTTCGCATGGAGCTATAAGAACAATTCAGGACTCGAATACCAAATGTCTAAATAAATGCTATGACCTTTGTTGAGTTATGGTAGCAACAAACTGGCAACGGCATCACCTTTTCCATTCAGCATTTCTGGATTCTACTGCAGTAGCAGCACCAGTGTAGGCAATATAATCCAGAATGTAATTGGTCTGCACGCCACAAAGCACTAAAATTTTAATCACAAAACGGCTACTTTTTTTTTTTTTAATATACTGTTTGAATCGTAGCCTTCCTCTGAAAAGTAGCAACTTTCGTCAGTTACTAAGTTCTCAAGTGGGACTACAGCCTCTCGGAATCTGTTTGTTGCATGATCCACAATCATGCGTTTTTTCACTAGAATATCTTGCGATGCGGACGAATTGTCACTAAACGCAGTTTCGAGTGGCCGAGCGTGTCGAGGCCCTATGCTTCGATGTACGAGGCCGTTCCGCGTCAGGGGTTCGAATCCCTCCTCGGGCATGAATATTTGTGCTTTCTTTAGTATATGTCAGTTTATAAGTAGTTTGTAAGTTTACGGACTGATGACCCCGCAGTTAAGTCCCATAAGCTTAACAAACAATTTAACAACCAATATGTCAGAAAATACTGGTGTTTGCACCAAGGAATCTATTGACCAATATTCATTCACTGCTAACTGTTTGGGTCTTGCCATAAGGCGGGAACGAGCCAAAAAGCAATAAAATTCTGGGGGGTCAATAGGTTTCCATCTTGTTAATCTGCTGGCCACTGTCATCATATTTTCGGTGAGAAATGTATAATATTTGTTCATATCTACAAATAACTGAAACAAATGCAAATGAGATAAAGTACAAAAAAATTTAATGAGTTGCTGATTCATCGAAATCAACCTTTAAACCACTAAAAGTGTTCGCGAAATGGTCGCGATTAGTCGCAGGGCGATTATATGACCAGTCGTACAATCTTTTCCATGTCGAAATTTCATTTAACACATCATTTTTTTCCTCTTAAGAAGAGGAATCTTCTGCGGAAGTTCTTCGTTCTATTAAATGAATACCGATAGTTCCAAACCCATCCAACTCTTCGTCTAAAGAAAGATCGGTAGTAGCACTATCGTCATCGTCACTACTATTCACCATGATTTCCTTGTTTGATAAACTATGTCCCGACATTGCAACGACAGTACAGTGAAACGCTGCTCTCACGCCGAACAAAAAATACTGGACGGGCTCGATGGAGAGCTCGTGAGCAGGAAGACCCAGAAGTGAAAACTGTAGTGCTTACCGACATAACAAAGAAGACTTGTTAATGGCAGTGACACCAGGAATGCTGAGCCGTGGGTAAAACCGAGTCGCCGCCGCTTCATTGTGTGCCCGGACCCCGAGCGTACATGAATGCCCTTAGCCTTCAGGCCGCTCTACCTGCTGGGCGTATATGAATGCCGGTAGCCGTCTGGGCCTCCTGCCTGCCGGGCGTACATATACGCCTGTAGCCGTCTGGGCCCTCTAACTGCCGGGCATACATGTATGCCCATAGCCACGAAAGGATTAAAATACATAATATGACATATCAGGTGTGCATTAGATGTTCAACTGAGCTAGCTACATACAGTCACTTACACAGGCTAGCTTGCAAGCAATTGGTTCTAAGCACCCTGTTTACTTGCAAATTTTATAGATCTGTTATATTTTTAAAAAAAAGAAAAAGAATGCTGAACATTGTAAGACGACCGTCGTCTTCCGTATATTTTTTATAAAATTGTAATATACTTTATGTTGCTAGATTAGCATTTTGTTAAAACTAGAACCCCTCTTTTCAAAGTACGAGGTATAGCATTTTATTTTTAAAATATTAGTTTCTGAAATGTTAATTAATATTGCTAGGATCTTGTTATTTTAATAATTTATTATTGTGCTTATGAATGTGGCAATAAGTACGGCTTCTCCGCAGCGCCACTGTCCCTGTCAGAATGTGTACTTGTTTTATTTTTAAGTGGATGTGCGAGGATCTAAACGCTGTCTGAATGTGGGTAGTGATATATAGTTTTGCATGGTTCTCTCTGGCTCAGAGTCGATAGTTTGTCGTTACCAACCCCTGCTGCTGATTGCGACCAAAGAGGTTTCTACAACCTTTGGATACTAGCTAGTCGAAGAGCCTTCTCCAGGGCGAGTCACGCGATCTTCTCTCCCCACCACCGCTTTTTTCCCAGTTTTCGGTAGTTTTCCCGCCTGGTGGCCACTCGGACTTCACTTTGTGCTCAGACCGAGGTGAGGTAAGGTTGGTTCTTGTCTTGTGCTTGTGGAGATGGTAGGGATTCATTGTCTAGCGTGTTTAACTTAGACTCTTGAATTTAGCTTTATTTTTTATTTTTTATTTATTTATTTATTTTAATATTCCTTCCGATCATGTGTGGTAATGTGTTCTAGTTATTCTATCCAGTGATTTCCAACAAATAAATGCGTTGTATGTCTTACTAGTTGCAGTTTGATAATGGCCTGGTATACTGAAACCTTTTGTGATTATGTGGCGGTGTACGAACTCTGTGTAAATTCTTCCTGGCTTTGTGGGGCCCGGTTTCTAACAGACAATATGTTCATTTTTGTACAGTACATGTAAAACTTGCTTATTGTTTCCTTCCTAGAGTGATATATGTTCCATGTGGATGGTTCTTGGAACAAAGCCTTCAGCTTCCACTATCGTTTGTTCCATGCCCATCAGGCAAGCAACTATGCCTGTATGCTTCTGATTTCCACAAACATTTTGGGAACTTCTCTCTCTGCCTACTTTAATTTTGCTGTTTCTTCTCCAAACTTGTAGTGTGCACTTAGTCTATGTCAGTAACACTCTTTGAGCCTTGTACAACCACCTTCAATAGGTTGGTAATGAAATTCTAAGCATTTCCATGGGTTGCATACCATTTTTTATTGTTTCAACTATTGTAATTATTTTTTATTTTTTTTTATTTTTTTTTTAGACTGGACTGCATCCGTCTCTGTAACCGCTCCCTATCGCGTGTAGCTGCATTTCATTTGCTTTCTTATTTAATTCTAAACATTTCTAAGGGTTGAATGCTGTAGTAAATTTCCTTTTTTTTCGGAAATTGAATTTATACATTTTTATCGATTTTCCGAACCACATGGGTCCTAACTCTGACTTCAGGGGTTTGCAGCTAGTCACCTGGATTCACGCCATTTCTCATAAAACCAGTGCCTAGATAGATTACTCTAACATTACAACTCAACCATCGGCCATGTTTTTGTGAATTGAATCTGACTTTTAACCATTATGCCTTCAGTGGAGTGCAATCATGTAAAGCATCCGTGTGTCGCCGTTAGCGTGTTTGCCCAAGGTCTAATATAAATACAACTTAACTTTGCCACACTCATGCACCATGTCAAATCAGGCTCGACAGACCAGAGCCATATTCGCAGTGTTATTCTTTATTGTGTTGCGTGGTACCTCCGGGTTTGCTGAATTTCGCCTACAATACCGGTGCGTCCTTCTGCCTCGCTTCAGCATGCTGATTTTGGTGAGTTTCGCTGTTGCATTGCTTGTGTGTGAGCGAGAGAGTATTGTTTGTAAATCTTCACCCAAGTAGCGTTAAGTTCTTTGTAATTTATATTAAATTCAATTTTGGGCATTGTGATTATTAACTTTTGTAAGGAGATGCACTTTTATTGTATTAACAAAATTGGTTCCCCATTTTGCTTGTGTTACACCCGAATAAAACAATATAATTTCAGTAAAATTTTGACTTGTCTATAAATAGTAGTTTTTGAGCACCGTCCCCATTTTTTATTTAACATTGTTTTTCATTAGTGCTGAGAACAAGTTCGGATGCAACTTTCTATATTTAACTTTTGTTGCACCTTGAGTGTTTTTCTTTAGCCACCCTTATGAAATAACTTTAATTGTGGTGGCTTGTTCATTAATGCCTGTGTGTAATTTTGTGTGAGGTGCTACGTAAATAGGCCATGGTATCGCTAACTATTATTAAAGTGATTTAAATCAAGTCAGTTCTCAACCTGGGCCAGGGAACAAGGTTTTCGCAGCAGGGAGTAGCAGGTAGTTCACACAGACCTTTTGATAGTTTTACTGCTAACATTAAGCTTTTTATATTTCCTATCTGAGTAACTCCTACCAGAATTAAGTTTTTACACCATACAGTGGCCTACTTTTAACATAAAAATGAATACAAAGGAGTCGACAAAGATACAAAATAAAAAATAAATCTAACAATTACCTGGATCAAACTTTTAAAAAGTACATTAAATTAACAGTTCTCAATGACCTTGGGCAACTCCACCTAAACGTTTAGGTTATATTTCCTCAGGCTAGTAAATTATACTATCCTTTTAATTGTCAATTCTGAAAACCTTAACAAAAATATGTAATTTAGTGTGTGTTTAAACTGAAAATTCCCCCAGAGTACGTGTGTGGCGAGTACGGGGCTCTGAGCTAATGCAGTGTTTCTTCTTTCTGTCCTCTCTAGACTACATTTTCTCTCCCTTCTCATCCTTTCCCATCCCCCCTCCTTTCCCTCCTCATGGGGGCGCCGATAACCTCAACAGTTTGGCCCCCCTATCCTAAACAACCAACCAAAGAAATATCAAGTTTGAAAACCTCAACAGATAAATGTAATTAAAAATTTGCTTAAATGACAACATCAAGAGAGATAGGTAATTAACACCTAAGAATTAAGAATGTCGTTTACCATATGGTATATAGTATAATCGCTGGGAAACGTTAATGGAGTTTTTTTCTAATTTCTGTTTCATTTTATGTTGTTGTCTACTCCTTCCTATATATTTTGATGTTTGATATTTTTCAATTTTAACAGTGTAATAAAAATTTCTTACTTGAATGTGTAAAGCACACCTGACATCTCATTTTATGTATTTAAACTGTAAAAAAAATCTTAAGCTGTGTATGTAAGTCCCTTGGACATGAAATTGGTATGTAATTTCTTTACACATTTGAAAAAATCTATTTATAATGTGCATTTTATCCGTCAATTCATAGAACGTTTTTTCCACACCCCGCAATGGTAATTCTGAGCTGATCTATGTGCTATTTCAGTGACTACATGATATATCCCTCCAGAGGTTCGAATCCTCCTTTGGGAAAGGTCGTGTTTGTTGTCCTTAGATAAGTTAAGTTCGTATGGTTAGGGGCTGATAATGACAATAGTTTGGTCCTACAGATTTACAAACATTTGTTTTCCACAGCACTCTATTACAACAAAGAAAAAAGAAATGACCATAAGTAAAAGAACATACACAAGGAAAAATAACTCAAATGAACAAACAAATTATAAAATTATAAACAGCAAAAAGATAATATAAAAATAATTTCACATAAAAGGAATAGGTTGTTCCTTACAAATCCGTTTAATAGCATCACTAAAAGGCCAAGGAATACCTAAAAAAATAACTTATTTGCATCCTTACAAATGTGAATATTACCTAATACCAACTCTCCATTAAAGTAAAAGAAGCCACTCGCATTAAAACACAATTAACAAAAATCATGAATAAATAATATAATATTAATCCTACTTGTAAAAAATGTACATAAATTAATTCTAAATTCAAGAAATTAATCTGTCAAAATAATAAACAATTAATTTTAATCAATAAACACTAAATATTTCTATCACATCGTCCTTTCATACTGATATAATAAATCATCGGATAGAAACTGATCTGGCACACACCAGTCTGAATTCAAATCATGAAAGAATTTAAAGGTCGTACAGAACAATTAATTAAGTCTCTACACCCATAACTCACATTAATTGAGGTCCCAGTACACTTTATCGATAGGAACTCTTATTAATTGTTATCTTGTTATCTCTAAGGTAACTTAATATTCTAATCACAAATTATGAATGGAATAAACTTAAATTAATGATTTAATAATGTCACACCAGCCAAACAATAAAAATTATTATCAGAAACAGTTATAAATTAAAAATTAATTTATAAATGTAAAGCTCTATAGGGTCCTCTTGTCTTTAAGAATTATATAAGCCTTTTAATTTAAAAGTTCAAATCTATAAAATACTAAGATACAGTTAATTTCTAGTCAAACCATTGAAACCAGCCTCCAATTAACAAACGACTCATTAAATAGACCAATGAGCAGGTAAGACTTCAAAATAAAATCAAGATGACTTGATTTTGATAAACAGGTAGAAATTAATATTGACTAGTTCCTTACATTATGTTATCAAAAATATACAAAGAAAATAATTACAATAATTTCATCGTTAGAGAAAAACTTAAATATAATTACAGCTCTTAATATAAAACCTAAATTTTAACATCTAAACAACCTGTAATCATAAAATAGCTGCTATTAAGCTTATTAAATAAACTTGATCAATAATTACAGGTTTAATTTCAGAGATTATCCCCTAAACATAAATAAATTAATACTTGAAAATCAAAATAGTAAAAAAAACATTAATTTAAAAAAATTAAACTTTTTCTTAAGAAACTAAATAGATTAGGAAATGAATAACATATCAGTCATACAAACACATTAATAATTTTAACTATACGAAAAATATCAATCGTTTATAGATCAACCTAAATTGAGAGTAATGAATCTAAATTAAAAATTTTATATACCATGATACAAAAGATACAAAAAACAAAATTTACTTATTATTATTTCGATTAACAATTATTAATTCAATAACATTAGTAACAAACTAAAATAAAATAAAAACATTTCAATAAAATATACTAAGTTACAAATTAATAATATTATTTTTGTTAAAATCAATAATTACAAAATAATAAAATAAATTATTGAAGACATCCTGAACTGCACAGAAAAATAATCAGCCTAAATGACTTACTCTCCTAAAAGGTTATATCTTGAATATACTTACTAGATACACTTTCCAGTACATCTACTATATTATGACATCTCATATTACTTGAAAATAATTAATAATCAATCATGATAGTGATTGGTCACATGTGCACACTTCAGAGCCCATATCAGCTACATTAAATAAATTAAAATTACTATCAAATATACCTTCATGAAAATCTCCATAAATTAAATTCATAATAAAAGAATTATTGTAACTGATTGCGGTCTTGATCATAAGCTGCACTGTGACCTTTAAAAACTTAATAAAACAACAAGAAAATTATTGCTCCAAACAATTTTTCTGGTAATGAATATAGAAACAAATCAATTAAGTAAAGTAATGTGTGTACTATCAGTTATATGTTCATATGAATGGAATAAAATACCGCCATATTCTTTGAGTTTGCAGATGTTAACTAATACAACGCACCTAAAACAAAATTTACACTTAAAATAATAAGTATCTAATCCTAGATTCATTTATGAGTTTCATAGATCAAAAATTATAGTCATAAAAACAAATTAAATTTCACCTAATAATTTATTATTAAAACTCAAAACATTTATTACTACATTAACCATTAATATTCCATTGTATTAACTGTAAAATTGCAACTGCTGGGATGAAATATCCCAACACTTTATTAATTACAAAAAATTACAAAATAACTTGATAATTAATGTAATTACTACAAATAAATAGAATATTTGGTAAAAAAAGCAAACTTATAATATAATATAAAGAAAAATTGAATAAATATACAAGAATAAAACTAGAAATAAAATGAAACATGTACCATACAGTAAAAATAAAAGTGAACAAAGTAGAATATATCAAATGCATATAGGAAATAGAATGCAAAACAATATTAAAAAGTACTAACATTGCTAGAATATTATTCCTCCCATAATGTACAACAACCTTACAATAATAAAAGAACTCTTAGAATATAAATGAAACACCTACAATAAAAATGTAATTAAACAAAATAGAATGCATTAAATGAATATAGAAATTAGACTACAAAATAATGTTAAAAAGTACAAAAATTACTAGAATATTATTTCTTGAGGACTACAACAATATCATCTTCGCTATATACTATAGAGGTAAGTATGGAAATTGTATTCCAATAAATGTATTATAGTATCTGTCTTTATTATTTAATCTTTTTTTCACTAATAACGAAGAAATATTATATAATGCAATACAATATGCAATTTACCATCGTAGTTAATTATACACAATTATATTTGTTATATTAATTAATATGTAATTCTATTATATTATATATGATTAAATTAATTAAAACGTAATATTATATAATGAATATATTTAATTAACATATGATTAGAATAATATTAAATATCTCAGTCATTTTGAGTCTCTCATATATTAATATTATAAAGTATTTGATTATATTACATTAAATATTTCTATATAACAATTTCTTTTGCCTTAAAATAGGTATCTATAATTTTTGACAGAAGTATAAATTTCAATAATCAATTAATATTAATTAAATAAAATTTATAATGATATATTCAATTAGATGTGATATATTTCAATAAATAATTTTGAGTCTAGTTTTGTGAGAGTGGTGGGTAGTCGATTGGTGAAGTTAAGCAAAGATAGTCAGTTCAGGTTCCATTTGTTTTGATATATATATATATATATATATATATATATATATATATATATATATATATATATATATATATATATGATATTACAATCAGAGGCTGAAGGTCCAACAAGACAGTTCAGATAAGTGATGCAAGGCAGAAGGTCAGGTTGATAGGACCACTTTTTTTATACATGAATAAGACTCGAAATTTCGTACAAACAACTCTTTAAAATAGAATAACAAACACATTGAGCCCAGCAATTTAAGCAAAAGTGGAAAGTTTTAGGTGAAAACAATACAATAGAATTTACAAATGAGCTGTGCAATTTAAATGCCAGCAGTTCAGCTTAGTTACAGAAAAATCACACTGAGCTGGGGGAGCTGGCTTCTCATTAATTTAATACACCCACATGTGTAAAACAGATGAGCTGACTCAAAACAGAAGTTCAATGACAACTACAGATCTGACACAATGGGGCTTACACAAACAGATAGATCACCACTTTACAACCATGGGATGTTGATGTGAGGGAAAATTTCTGCAAGGAGAAGATAAAAAAGGAAAACAAAGGTGAACAACTACTGCCCGTAGAGATAGCAGCTAGCATAGGGGCAGAAACCAGATAAATTCCCCAGTTACGTTAACCAAGTTAATGAATATAGAGTGCTTGCTACTCAGAGCAAAGAGAAAAATATAATTCAATTTAACCAAACTAAAAGTGCAGTATAACATGAATAAACAACTAGCAATGTAAACACAGGCAATGACGGTCCCTAGGATACAACAAATTCACATACACAAATTTGCGGAGCAGGACTGTATCAAACTTATTTATTTCTTACTCCACGATGTGCAGGCACCCTCGTGATGGTGTAGGAGGAGGGTGTAAACTAACGCCAGGAAACATTTCATAGATCATAGATGAAATGCAGCTAGAACGAGATGAGGTGCAGCTAGGTCTGATTGCAGAGTATCAACTGTTGACAGCTCAGATTCTTGGCAAGGGCTAGACATGGTGTCACATGCCCACTAGGAATACGACCGCATAGTCGTGAGATGGAGTAAAAGTCCCCACCAAGGTGCTGTTATGGTTTGACTGAAAGGCCTCTCTGAACCAACCTCTTCAGCTCATGGCATGCATGGCTCCCCATGGACAAACAGAGTCCCATCCAGAACAACTTTGATGCACACACCGGGCCTGACCACAAACAGCCCTTTAATCAAAATAACTCGACCCTCGTGATGTCATGCATGATATCAACTCATTGCCTGATCCTCTCTACAGCTGCCTCGTAGTGTGAATTAGACAGCTGGGATAAATAATTAGATCAATAATTATCAGACAAAGCATATGGGAATTGTATTTCTATATCTACTCAACATTCAACATAACCATCATTCTAATATTTAAAACAATAAATCTATTCTTCATAAATCGAGTATACTCAACAAGATAGTTAAAAATTCTTAATAATAATAATATCACTTCTATCATTAGCTGGACCACCACTATAAGGAATTATTATTCTAATACTCATCAACAACAAATTAACAGTTACAGAATTTTATAGAATTACATTCACAACAATCACATTATACTACTAGGGACGAATTAGATTTTCAGCAATCATTATATCACATAGCGAAAACTCATGATTAATAAAAATCGAAATAAATAGACCAACAACAATGTTACCTATTATATCCAAAATATATATAATAGGTTTAATCTGCACATCAAAGAGGAGTAAATAAATAAATAAATTAAAAATTGTTTCTAAACTATCATTGTTCGTTTCATTCTACTATCAGATCATTCTACATGCATATTGAAAAAGCATTTTTAATGCATGAAAGTCGTTTTAAGTTGCTGAGTCAGCACGTTTATGAGTTGTAGTGTGGCCATTAATATAGACGGCAGTGGCCACAGCCTTGCAATGTGCATCTGCTGCCTGCCACAGTGGCCAAGCAGTCTGCGGAGCGCCAGTCAGTCTGCAGGGCCACTGCGGTCGGCATTGGGAAATGCCTTTCGCATTGGGAAATTCTTCATTAAGGCAGTATCCGCCATACATATTTATTTTTGGTGCATTGAAGATTCATCAAAAGCACGTCATGTGTAAAATATGATATAACTATAAAATAAAGACACATCAAGAGTAAAAGCCTTCAGAAGATCTGATTATGAACAAGAATGAAGTCACTAGTCTACACACAGGAAGTGTAGCCATGGGCTAACATCGCATTACGCCGTCAAATGTATTGGGTTCGAGACTGACTGTAAGTAAATTTTTTAACCCAATCTTATTTTTAACAGATATGCGAACACCAACTTTTGTATTGTTACTTTCCACATATCCTCGGACTTTTTAGAAAATGTGTCGCGATTTTGAGGGTAAATGACATTTTATACTCTTTGTTGTAACAAATGTTTAACTGTTTGAAAAGATGTAGGAGAGAGCAGAATTTGTAGATGTGTAAAGTTAGGAGAGGGTGCTGCTTAAAGAGGTTGATGCTTACAGTGTCACGTGACCCGAAGGTATCTTGTCTCTTCATCTTAACAGATTCATTTTGTTGCACTCACTTAACAGTGTAACCAGTAAGTTACTGTGTTTTACTGTTCATGTGCATATTTATAAGTAATTGGTGTTTATTATCAAAGAAAACTGAACTACGTTCAGTATCTTTTAGTAACAAATTACTCAGCTTTAAGCTTGGAACAAAAGTGTGATATAAAGAAGCTTGGTAAGCCGACGCCTCAGCTCTCGAGCAGCAAGCGCAAACATGAGGTAAGACATTCTGCAGGTCTTTTAACGAAAAACGAAAATATATCTAGTGGGAGGGTGGGCAGGGGAGGCAAACCTAGGCGCTTTCCCCAGCGCCACTCGCGGAGGTGCGCCAAATTGCAAATTGCCTTTGGAGGGTGGAGGGAAGGGGGACTGCACTACTATCAAGATTCGGCACTAAAACCAGTGAACCCCCAGTCATTTGAAGCACCAGCCGTCACTGGATGTTAAGATTCATATTTTCTACAGCTTTTGAGTATTTTCCTTTCTTCCTCCTCACAATGATGGCTTACATCATATTTGTCGAACTTTCATTTTCTATTTTCCGTAAAATATCAGGTTTTAGAGTTTTGTAGTACAGTAGAGCTTATAATGTTACATACGTCTCCGGGTCCTTAACAAATCTGAACACGACAAATAAGATATCCTTTTCTGGTTGTTGCTGCATTTCATTGTACTAAAAGCGTTACCCGTTCCAAAGACGATCACGAAAAAGAATATAAGCTACGAATAGCACTACTTAAAATCCACGAGATTCCGCCAACTCAGTAGAGCGCCCTGCCGGCAGCTTGACGCGCTGCTATCGCGGTGGGCAAAAAAATTTCGCTCGAGTGTCGTGACTGGTATGTTAGACTGTGCTAGTACCATCTCGTAACAGGCTGACTTGCTACGGCGCCGTTACGCATTCGCAGCAGTGGCATGCGTCCTGGAGAAGCTGAAAGTGTTGCAGCAGCGCCGGCTGTCGGCCCCTCTAGAAAGCTCCCCTGCGCTGCTCCAGCGAGAGCGCGCGCGCCCGTAAGCCACCTGTTCCGAACTGCGCGGGCGGCCCGGCGGCTCATCGGGCGCGTGCTTTCGCTTCATAAATAAGTCAGCGGCTATTTGTCGGCGGGCCGGCTTTCTCCCACAGAGAGCGCTCGCGCCGCCGCCTTATCCACCGGAGAGATACGGCGCGCCGCCACTTCCCAGCACTTTCACTTAAAAGTGTTTACCTTGTCCGCGTGCTGCGTGCGCTTACCGGCCGGGGCAGTGCGTCCGGCGAGGCGTGGGCGAGTTTCTTCAGCGCACACGCACAGCAGCTCACGCCGACCTCGTAACTGCTCACACCATCACCTCTTTCCACCATAAACACATTCCTCTTGGACCAGCGTTGACATTATCATAATTCACCGTAAGGTGCGTGGCTGAGGGTACACTGTACCACTACTAGGCATTCCCTTTCCTATTCCACTCCCAAATAGAACGAGGGAAAAAAGAATGCCTATATGCCTCCGTACGAGCCCTAATTTCTCTTGTCTTTGTGATCACCACGCGAAATGTAAGTAGGCGGCAGCAAGATCGGACTACACTCGGCTTCAAATTCCGGCCCTCTAAAATTCCTCAACAGAAATTCACCGTAAGGTGCGTGGCTGAGGGTACACTGTACCACTACTAGGCATTCCCTTTCCTATTCCACTCCCAAATAGAACGAGGGAAAAAAGAATGCCTATATGCCTCCGTACGAGCCCTAATTTCTCTTGTCTTTGTGATCACCACGCGAAATGTAAGTAGGCGGCAGCAAGATCGGACTACACTCGGCTTCAAATTCCGGCCCTCTAAAATTCCTCAACAGAAATTCACGAAAAGAACGTCGTGTTTCCTCCTGCGATCCCCAATTGAGTTGCCGGACCATTTCCGTGACACTCGCGGATTGGTCGAACCTACCAGTCACAAACCTAGCTACTCGCCACTGAACTGCCTCTATGTCTTCCTTTAAACTGATCTGCTGCGGGTCCCAAAAACTTCAGCAATACTCAAGACGTGGTCGTACAAGCGTTTTATACGCGGTCTCCTTTACAGGTGAAGTACATCTTCCCAAAATTCTCCCAATAAACCGAAGTCGACTATCCGCCTTACTCACAACTGTCCTTACATGTTCTTTGCATTACATATCGCTCTGCAATGTCACGCCTAGATATTTGAACGACGCGACAGCATCAAGAAGCTCACTACTAATGCTGCATTCGAAAAATATGGGATTCTTTTTCCTACTCATGCGCATCACCTTACATTTTTCTATATTGAAAGCTAGCTGTCATTCGTCGCACCAAATAGAAATTTTGTCTAAGTCATCCTGTATGCTATTACAGACAGTTAAAGACGACACCCTCCCATACACCACAGCATCATCAGCAAACAGCTGCAAATTACAACTTACTCTGTCCATTAGTTGCATTCATGTGTCTCTGTGGCCGACAGCAGAATAGAAAGGTTACAAACCACAATATAAAAAGAATACAATATTTGCAAAAGGTACACTGTACAAAATAAAACAAACACCAGTGAGTCACAATTTAAGTTGTTGTGGTCTTCAGTCCGCAGACTGGTTTAATGCAGCTCTCCACCCTACCCTGTTCTGTACAAGCATCTTTATAGGAGAATACGTTCGGTAACTTACATCCTTTTGAATTTGCTTACTGTATTCGTCCGTTGGTCTTCATCTACGATTTTTACCCCACACACTTCTTTATAATGCTAATTTGACAATTCCTTGATGTCTCAGAATGTATCCTACCAATCTATCCCTTCACTTACTCAGGATATGCCAGAAACTCCTTTTCTTCCCAATTCGGTTAAGCACCTCCTCATTAGTTACGTGATCTACCCATCTAATTTTCATCATTCATCTGTAGCATCATATTTCAAAATCTTCTAACATATTCTTGTCTGAACTCCTTATTGTCCACGATTCACTCCCATACAATGCTACACTCCAGACAAATGCATTCAGAAAGGACTTCCTAAAATTTAAATTTGTATTGTATGTTAAAAAGTTTCGCTTCTATAGAAACGCTTTTCTTCCCAAAGCACTTCTGCATTTCATATATTCTCTTCTTCGGCCATCAGAATTTGTTTTCCTACCCAAATAACAAAACTCATCTAGTTCTTTCATAGTATCATTACCTAATCTAATTCCTTCAGCATCGCCTGATTTTTCTGACATTACATTACAATTTAAGTACAGTACACATATATGACAGATGGCGCTCTACGCCTTCGGTGGCCTGCCTTATCTTCTGCCGCTGTCGGCTCCACTTCATGCGATAACTGCCAGTACACGTTCTTACCATAGCATTCTCGGTCGTACCTTTGGGCGTCTTCCGCCAGTTTTGGGAGAGGCCAACCGTTTCGGAAGATGTGGCCAAACCACTGAAACCTCTTTTGTCTCACTATTCTGCCGATGTGTGGCTTTCAATACCACTGGTAAACGTCTTCTTTCATTCTTCCTTCCCTTTTACTTTACATGGTATTGTATACGGGTCCATATGTCTTCCGAAGAACCTTCGTCTTGAACGCACAAATTTCTTCATATTTGTTGCTGAACTTGGCCAGTTTTCACAACCATATAAAAGTACATGCCATTCTAATGTCGCTGCTGCGGAGTGGCAAAGCGCATTGAGTCGCTATGCTCCGATGCACGAGGTAGTTCCCAGTCGGGGCTCGAATCCCCCCTCGGGCATGGATTTTTGTACTGTCTTTAGTACAAGTTAGTTGACACGTAGTTTTTAAGTTTAGGGACTGATGACCCCGCAGTTAAGTCCCAAACGCTTTACAAACATTTCAACGTTTTTCGTAGTAATGTCAAGTAAAGCGACGACATATTAATAAAATTCTTTCGCGCTTCCAGACACTTCAGATGGCTTGAAATCCCCGAGCTTTCAGTCGCGATCTCCTTGTTCATTGTCAAGTGGTGACTGTTGTATCATTATATGATGGGGTCCCTCCACGCTCACACCAACGTGGTGACCAACTGAAAGTTCTAGTATTGTCCACATTTATTGATAGAAGGAGATGCGCCGAATGAAAATGTGTGGCGTTGTTGGGATTCGATTCTAGCACCTCCTGATTACCAGGTAGATGCTTTATCCCCTAACCCAGCGGTCGGCAACTGGCGGACCGCGGTCCAGGTCCGGACTGCGGAAGGCCAAAAACTGGTCCGCCAAAATATTTTGAAAGTATTCGTTACAAACTCAAAATATTAAAAAAACACTTTCTTCAGGGCATATCCATTTAAACACCATTTTTTTGCTCTTAAAATCACCTTTTGAAGTTTCTTCATCAGCAGAACGGACGGATGTGGCTGCGAAGTTGTTCCCCCTTTCAAAGCCTTTATTCCAAATAGAGATAATACACTTTCAGGACGACAATTCTTTGCAAATATATAAAAATGAATACACTGACGAACTGTGGAGTGAACATGTCCCAGAAAAGTATGAAAATTGCGAAACATTAGCTATCTACATGGTTCCACATATATTTGTCAAATTTCATTAAAAAAATTAATTTGTTGAAAAATAAGTATCTCTCAAGATTGACGACTGTTCACTTTGGAGACATCATTCGCATAAGCTGCTCCGCATGTGAACCTAACTTTAAGAAACTAGCAGAAGACTACAAAAGTAATTTCTTGCATTGATTTTTTTAACAGAAATACCTACAGTATTTCATAATTTTTGATGAAAATTAAGCAAAAGAAAATAGTATGATTAATGTATGGCCTGTTACTGGATTTTTCATTAGAAGTTTGACTGCACATTTCATTTAATACTTTTTGTGAGTGAAAATAAAAATAAATAAATAACAAGTAATATAAGTTTTTCTGGATTATTATACTTTTTTAATTAACATCTTTTGTATTTCATATTAGTTTGATACTGAAAATTAAAATACAAAATTGATAACGAATATGCGGTTTTACTTCTGGACCTCGATAAAAATCTTCAAAATCTCCGGACCCCATCCAAGATTACTTGCCGACCTCTGTCCTAACCTATCGCAGCCTTACAGTTAACGTCGCTGCACACACTGCCTTAAAGCACGTGTCTCTCCACACCACAAAATATAATTCCTCCTCGACGTTGCCCTATGTTATACGTATCAGTGTTGCTGAGGTCTCTATCAGAATAGCACCCCAGCAATAAATATTGGAATGAACAGACGTGCCTTATACCTCAGGCTTAAGCGATATAAATAACAAACAATAGTTCCATTTCCTGGACACATATTGTGTCACAATATCAATGATATTGACTAGAAGGAGAGGAAGTATTAAAGTTTGTGTTGGGGAGGGATACGTGCTCTGAAAAAGTCTGTGCAACCGCGTTACCCATAAGAACATGACAGTGAATGGATGAAGCGTCTGACTAGTAAACTGGAAGTCATGGGTTCGAGTCCCACTGCAGCACAAATTTAATTCAATCCTTTCTATTCATTATTTTTTATATCATCATACGTCTCAGAAAATTGAATTATTTAAACTTCCTGGTAGATTAAAATCGTGTGACAGGACCGGGATTCGAATCTGGGACCTTTGCCTTACGGGACAAGCGCTCTACCGTATGATCTATCCCAGCACGCTTCATGATCCATCCTTTACTTTACTTCTGCCAGTACTTCGCCTCCTACCTCTGCCCGCGGAAGGCAAAGGTCCAGGTTCGAATCCATGTTGCGCCACACAATGTACCCAGAAGATTTATATCAGTACACACTACGCTGTAGAGTGAAAAGTTTATTCTGGAAACGCCCCTTAGGATGTGGGTCTATCCCCACTATATCCTTTCTCCCAAGAGTGCTAGTTCTGGAAGGTTCGCAGGAGAACTTCTGTGAAGTTAAGAAAGTAGGAGGCAAGGTACTGGCAGAAGTAAAGTTGTGAGGACGTACTGTGAAGCTGCCGGAATAACTCAGACGATAGAGCGCTCGCCCGCGAAAGGGCAAAATCCCAACTGCAAATCCCGGTTCCGACACAGGATTTTAAGCTGCCAGGAAGTGTCATGTCAGCGCACACTCCGCTGCAGAGAGAAAATTTCATTCTGGTTGATTGAATTATTGTTTGATATCCCCGCATTTGTTAGTTTTTGTTGAGGTGGCTCACTTGATGTGAGGACGACGATTTATCCGTACATGTGGGCACGATCACCCAAAAAATATGGTGCATCAGCAGACAAAAGTGGTAGAAAGGGAAATGAAGAGTACGTATGTAAGGGCAGAGAGTAAAAAATGCCAACGCAAGAGCCAAGAGAAAAAATTTCTGCGAGACTGGGGTGGGTAGTAAGGACAGTAGCTGTTTTGTTCAAAAATGTTCAAATGTTTGTGTAGTTTATGGGACTTAACTACGGGGTCATCAGTCCCTAAACTTACAAACTACTTATGAACTACTTACGAACTAGGACGGCACAAATATCCATGCCCGAGGGGGGATTCGAACCCCCGACCGTAGTGGCCGTGCAGACCGTGACTGGAGCGCCTCAGTCCCCTCGGCCACCGCGGCCGGCTTTCGGGGATGATTTCAAGTTTAAGGAAAGCAGCTCCCATTACGCAGCCATAATCAAATGTTTCGTCAAGTGATCGATTGGCCTGCATGTTCTCCGATGTCAGTCGGAATATCAATGTTTGTTCGTAGACAGGCTGTTTTCCACATTGAGGAACGACTTTCATCAGGAGAACTTGCATGCAAATACTTTTGAGACAGAACGATATTGTAAACCTCTGGCCTTGTTTCCAAACTACAAGTGGTGTTCATGACTTGCCTCGTACTGGTAGCTCGAGGGCATCAACCGTGACTGACGACCCGTGGCTGCGACTTCGAAGAAACTCCGAACGCGGTGGTGGAGTAGCCGAGCACTCTAAGGTGCCTTGCTGTGTTGCGCGCGGTTGCTCGCCGTCGATGATTCGAATCCTCCCTCGAGTATGGGTGTGTTTGTGTGTACGTCGTCCTTAGCATAAGTTAGTGTCAGTAGTTTCTAAGCTTAACCAAGCAGTTAAGTCCATTAGATTTACAAAGATTTGAACTTCGAAACTCGGAACAGACTGCCACCATGGTAAACAATGAATCTGAGTGGGCCACCAGGAGGCAAGTGTCACACCGGAAAGGACGACAACTGTCTCTATTCTAGACAGCCGTCGACATTCCTTGCCCTTAAACCCACCATGATCCATGGTAGTGAGCCCAAAATCTCCAAGAACTGACGACGGGAAACTAGCATAAAGTTATCATCATAGATCATTGTAGCCCCTATGCCACATCCCACTCGACCATTAACAAAATGTATGCACGCCAAAACCCGGCCGTCAATTGGTTACAATGCCCTTCTGGGCAAGAATCATGTGTGGGATTCAGACGCCATTGTTGCCAATCAATGACAAGAAAAAGGTCCCACAATATACCGAGAGAATCCTTAGCATGTCGAGGAATTGTAGTTCATGGACAACAACTCCCAAGTCCATCAGTTTGCAATAGTCAACGATTTTATCAACTGCACCTGTATTGAGCGACGTGATTGGCCCGCATGTTCCCAGGATATAAGTTCAACTGAACATGCATGGCATAAATTGAAAAGAATTGTACAAGCAAGTCCAGTCCAACTACTACATCTACGGCAGTTTAGTGGGATTTTCATTGAATAATGTTCAAAATGTTCAAATGTTTGTAAATCTATCGGACCAGACTGCGTGATCATCAGTCCGTAGCTTACAAACAACTTAAACCTAGGTAAACTAGCCTAAGAACAACACACACACACACACCCATGCCCAAGGGAGGACTCGAACCTCCAACGGCGAGCAACCGCGCGCTCCGCAGCGAGGCGCCTTAGACCGCTCGGCCACTCCACCGCGTTCATTGAATAATGGACTAAATTGTAGCAGTAGTGGTTAAATGAACTCGTGGTCAGCATGTCAAATAGAGGTCATACAATTCTTTATTGAATGAGATTGCCACGTAATGGGCTTACCTCAAGAAAGTGACTTAGGGTTGTGTTTGAATAAAAAATCAACAAATAGGAAATGCACTATTTTATAAATAGAAGTCCACCATAGTATACTACACATTTTATCTTTTGTTTGCTGTTTCGTGAAAACGTTATTGATGTGTGTATTTGAAGCACAGTGACGTTTATGTAAACTGACAAACTGATTGATGGGTAGCAACATTGCATTTTGGATTATCAGTACATGTCTCTGAGCACAGATAATCTGGTAAATTTGGTCAGAGATGATAGTTGCTACTGGTAGGTTTATCTGTACGGACAGAACCGATCGGAGTGAGTGAGTTGCGGAATCTGGTGTATTTTGTTCAACAGAAAAAAGGTACAATTTGTATGAGGGATTATTTTGTGGAGCCTACAAGATTCTTTTGTATGAAAAATTATGATATCTAACATGGTTGAAAATAAAATCGTTAACATTGTGGAATGACACAGGTAAGAACTTTGTTTTCTTTGTAATCATGATTGTTAAGGCATACATAATACGCACGGTTAAATATGCAACATCGTTTTATTCGTTTCTGTACTTTCCACATTTCGTTAATCTCTCATGTTAAACACTTGTTTTTTCTTTGCATAATGAATGTATTTCATGATTGCAACGTCACGTAACTTCACTTGTGTTACATCAGCACATGTCATTCAGTCAGTCAGTCATTCTGACTAACTAGAAAATTATATAGAACAGTCTAGAGCGTAATATTGGTTACTTGCAATAAATACTGAGCTCTATACTGTTTATAATATATTAAATTATCATACCAGCGCTGCTTTCCCAAAGAAGCAAAATGTTTGCAAAAATATAAAATTACAGGTCATACATATATTTGTCGTCATTTCCAGGCTGATTCACTACTCATTTACTCTTATACTACTACAGCCACTTTGATTAGTTTTATATTTACAGGGCCGTGTTAGTCAGAGTCATGACAACATATGAACACATCACATATACATCGCAAAATTTGGAAATTTTCCGACAGCTGCTGTTCTTTCAAGATGAACAATCGATGTGTAACATATGAAAATTTGTGCCGGACCGGGCCTCGAACCCTGGTCTCCCCCTCTTCGCGAGTGGTCGCCTCAACCACTCGGCCACCCATGCACGCTCCCCGGCCAGACAAAATCTTCCATGTGTTCCATTTGTCTCTGTTCCTATATATGGCTAACGTCGGTACCAATGATGTGAGTCGCTTTGGATCTGAAGAGATCCTCTCAGATTTTGAACGGATATATGAAGTGGTTAGGAATGCCAGTCTTGCTGCCAAGATGAAAGCAGAGCTCACCATTTGCAGCATAGTTGAAGGACCGACTGTAAAACTCTGGTACAGAGCCGAGTGGAGGGTAGGAATCAGGGGCTCAGACGATTCTGTGACCATGTAGGCTGCAGTTTCCTTGACTTGCGCTATCGGGTGGTGGGGTTCCGGGTTCCGCTGAATAGGTCAGGCGTCCACTACAAGCAGGAAGGGGCTACACGGTTAGCAGGGGCTGTGTGGCGTGGACTGGGCGGATTTTTAGGGTATAGGGCTTTGCGGAAACACTAAATGGGCTGTCTCAAAGGGTGCAGGTAAATCACAGAAGAAATTTAGATTTAGGAACTATCGGTGTAACAGTTGTAAATTGTCGTAGCTGTGTCGGAAAAGTACCAGAACTCCAAGCGTTAATAGAAAGCACCAAGATACATATCTTTATAGGTAGCGAACATAATTTCAGCAGAAGTTTGTGCAAAACATCTAACTGGGTTCAGAAAGGATAGATTAAACATAATAGGTGTGTCAAAAGTAGTCTTTCGTGTAGCAAAGTTGACGTTGGTAGTTCCTGTGAGTTTTTATGGGTAGAGGTTGTACTCGCAAATCGTAAAAAGTTAATAATTGATTCCTTTTACCGGCCCCCGACTCTGAATATAGTCTACAATAGCGGAAAGGTTCAAAGAAAACCTGTGTCTAATTTCTAACACACGACTCACACAATTTTAGTAGGCAGTGATTTTAATTTACCCTCACACTGTTGGCGAAATTATGTTTTCAAATCAGGTGCGAAATTGTACTCAACGCATTCTGTAAGAATTACTTCGAACAATTAGTTCATGAGCCAACTAGGATTGTAAATGGATGTCAAAATACACTTGAGCTCTTAGCAACAGCCGGCCGTGGTGGCCGAGGGGACTGCGGCGAGCCAGTCACGGTCTGCACGGCCTCTACGATCGGGGGTTCAAATCCCCCCTCGGGCATGGATATTTGTGCCGTCCTTAGTATTAGCTAGTTCATAAGTAGTTTCTAAGTTTAGGGACTGATGACCCCGTAGTTAAGTCCCATAAGCTATACAAACATTTGAACATTTGATTTCTTAGCAACAAATAATCTTGAACTCATAACGAGCAACAAAACGGATAAAGGTATTAGTGAACACAGAGGTGTCGTAGCGAGATTGAATATCGAAAGTCCCAAAGTTACCAAAAATAGATGAAAAGTATATTTGTCCAGGAAGACAAATAGAAATATAATGCATTGCTTCCTGGAAGTTTCCACTCGTTCCTGGCACAAAGCGTAAGTGTAGATCAGCTGTGGCTCCACTTCAAAGAAAGGGTATCGACAGCAATTGACAGTTTTATACCAAATAAATTATTAATAGAAGGAGCTGATCCCACTTGGTACACAAAACAGGTCAGGACACTGTTGCAAAAACAAAGACCGTGACTGGAGCGCCTCAGGCCCCTCGGCCACCACGGCCGGCAATAGTAAGTCCCTCACAACTCACATTAAGTAGACAGAGAGCAGCAATCAGCATTAATTTTCTCCGATGTAACATTCTGTTAAAGATGTGCATGGCAAGTAATGTATCCATACCTTATTTCCAAAATCCATTGCCGAAATACACATATCTTTAATGTTCTAAACTTTAATTTTCACTTAAAGTTAGTTTGTGTATGACAGCCTAAAATGTAAATAGTAGCATGTAGGCTGTAGGGATAAGTTAGGCTCTATAAATATTGTCACTGGTATGCTATGCATCTAAAATCAAACAAACGTACGTTTCAGCAATTGATCTGATTCCCACATCACCGTGTATATCTGAAAAAATTTTCATCTCTTTAAGTCATATTAACTTAGACGCTCTTATTAGTGTTTTCAACCTTCAGTTCATAACCCTCTAGAGTCTCCGAGTAATCGTGATTATGGCAATCCCCAGCACAAGAACAGTTTAAGACGTAGTAGCGGGTATAAATGAGCGCTTCAAAGACAAATCAAGAAGGTGATATTTAACTGTTAGTTAAAGATCAATAATTTTAATAGATGTGTACTGATAAGCCCCTAATTATTCCTCACGACGTTCCCTTCCCCCTGAAGCACATAATCCCTCTAAATACTTCCTTAAGGCATCTGATTTACTCTAAATTTAGGGGGGAAACTCGCCAGTTGGCAACACTGGTTTTTGCTGGCAGGACGCTTGAACGGTGCAACAAAGCTACTAAACAAGAAGCGTACACTACAATTTTCCGTATTCTCTTAGAATGCTGCTGCGTACTATGCGACACTTACCAGACACGACTGAAGGAGCACACACAAAATGTACAAAGAAGGATAGCTTGTTACGTATTACCGCGCAATAGTGGAGAGAGTGTGATATATATGATATACGAGTTGGCTTGGCAGTATTAAAACAAAGGGTTTTTCGTTACGACAAGATCTTTTTACGAAATTTTAATCACCAATATCCTCCTCCGATTGTCCAAAATCTTTCATTGAACCCCAACTACACAGAGAAAAGTGATCATCGTAATAAAAATAACAGAATTCAGAAAGAAGTAAGTGTTGGCCGCGCGCAATTCTAGAGTAGAACGGTAGAGAAATATAAAATTGTTATAAGAAACCTTTCTAGGAAATTAAGTGTGAATTTCAGAGTATTCATGCAGATGTAAAAGTGCCCTATAGATGACTATAGTGATTAACAAACCATCCTTCGTTTGATGTATCAATGTGCGTGTACGAGGTTTTGTTTAAACATTCAGGAACTTCCTCAACACAATTTTTCTACTCTTACCTGTTACTTTGTTTGCATGGTCTCCTTCAAAACTGTCTCTTCCAAAATTGATATAGCACTCCCAACACTATTAACACTTCCGGAAGCAGTCTTCGTACGCCTTGTAGCACCAGTATCTTGGGTTACCTAACTGCTGAAGGAAGGCAGATGCAAATGACAATCCAGCCCTGTGACAATCTCGTGAGTTTCGGTCCTTACGTGAAATTACAAATAGAATGATATCGGTCGCTGGATGATCGGCCCAGCACTCTACAAGTAGTATAAATTAATTGCCAATTTAATTGCATAAAGTGAATTTTCCCCGACAAGTAAGAACCTCCACAGGCTTGGCTGACACCTTCACTCCTACTGGCGGAGGATTTATAATTTTATCGAGAACTATTTAATTAATACGGAAATGAAGCAGTATGGCGTACTAGTCAAGGCCCGTTTGGCTGTTCGTTTAAATTCGCTTCTTCTTAACCAACGGCGGATGGACACACGTTTTCGCGCCGTTTGGCTGAAGAAACGCTATTCCAGGTGTCCCAACTGCTCAAGGCGCCGACCCTGCCCGCACAGGCTGGGGGAAGGGCGCAGAAGGCGCGTTGTCAGGTTGGCTGCGGAGCTCCACTTCTTCTCGGCGGAGCGATAGTGTCCTGGAGTGACGGATGTAAAAATGACGGGAGACGCTCCCGACGCCCCAGTCGTGCGTAGTTCTACGGCAGTGCTAGTTGAGCCAGCAGTCGTCCGCTATTTATCGGTTACGTTTGCGCCGAAACGAGTAAAGGCGTTCGCCAATCAACGGGCGAAAGTGTACGAAATGTTCGGAATATTACCGAAAGGACTGTAGCCGTTGCCCCAGCCTGGGCTGTTCCGTTAACTCTCAATAGCAGTAATGTTTCTCAGCGCACTCTCTCTCTGCTAGGGGTTGGGCTATTTCAGTTTGAATGATGTTATTCAATTGACATTCATAGTGTCTTGGTCCTGCAGCGAGATTAGTTATTATTTCTATATTTGATTGCAGAAGTAACCGTCTTTAATCTGTAACATGCTACCCTACATTCCTCTTGCTTAAAGAGACAATACAGACAATTATACCAGGTAAACCTGTTTGATTACTTGGTCTGTAACTCCTCCACTGCTGTCCTATTTTTATCAATAGCACCGAAACCCAGATATAACAGATGGAGTTCGATGCCAGCCACGGTCAAGCAGCAGCAGAAGTTCAGGTGAGCTGTTGATCGCCATTTCTCCAGGGGGAGCAAGTAGCAAGTATCCATTTCCATAGAATCTAACATTCCCAGCAGACAACCACAGGGCTACAGTCTCTTCTCGGATTATCCATTCAGCTGGGTTTTAGCTTTGGAAAAATAAATAAATAAATAATCCGCAGGGGCCAGATCGTTCTCACTTGCGCGATCCTAAAACTCTTCACAGATTGCGAGGCGATGCTATTTCTCGTCTTGACTGATAAGCTGAGGGACTGTCTTGGCGTCATATAAGAAGGCGTTTCCGCGCATATAGGCGGAACGCTAGGGGAAGCGTGGAGGGGAAGAGCTACGGCCGAGCGCCAACAGTGGAACCTGCGGGAGAAACACTGCGTAACTCGCGGCCAGCCACGCGCCTACGAAATGAACATTATTGGCTGACATTGAGGTAGTGGAGGAGGATGCGGAGAACGGCTGAAAACTGGACCTCCTTCGTAGGTGACGCCGATTATATCTAGGCAGCGATACAATGTATTTCTAAATGCTGTGTCACGATTCCACGACATGATCCAACTGTTATGTTCTGCAATGTTTTGGACAGTCAGTGCTGTATTAGCACGCTCAATTTCGTTGACGCTCCTGGCTTTTACGTCTTCGGTTGACGTCAGAGAGTGGCCATTTTTAACACCTAGAACGTCTTAAGCACCCATCAACGCATTTTGCTTCCATCATTTGGTGCCCCTCTGTAAAGGTCTTCTTCAGTTTCACGCCAAATTTTGTGCGAACGAATTGCTCGCCGCGGTGGAGTGGCCGAGCGTTCTAAGGCGCCTAGCTGCGGAGCGCGCCGCTGGTCGCCGTCGGAGGTTCGAGGCCTCCCACGAGCCGGGATGTATTTGTTGTTCTTAGCATAAGTTAGTTGAAGTGCTTTGTAAGCATAGGGACTGATGACCAGAGTAGTTAAGTCCCATAGATTTACAAACATTTGAAAATTTGAACGAGTTGCTCCAATAACTGAAATTCGCAAACTATGCTACACTGCACTCTACTCCATACGGCACCGACGTACAATAATATAACTTTCGGCAGTTACACAGTCAACACAGGAGTGTCGAGGGATGGCAACACATTTCGCTCTAGTAATTCATTGGTGTAAAATGACGAACGTTTCATAATATTTTGAACCGAATTCATGTGAGTATTTGCGTTCTCGCCTGTTTCATACATCGTCGGTCAGGACTTGCGCTGATATGATCCTTTGGTTCTGTTGTGTGTAATTTTCCATAGGGTCAAATTTGTCTTTACTCTTGATATACTCTCGACAAGTTTTAAACAACTATGATGATTATTGCATTTCATTACGACATGTTACTTAATTTAAAAACAAGCTGTACTGAATATCGCGAATTATGCAGTGTACATGATTATTAGCTGTAGAATACTTCCTCCCATCACCATTTCTACTATCACAATACAATAAGATTAGCAAAATAAAAGAAAAGAAATAACTGCACATATCACCATACCTAACTAGTTCTAGTAATACAAGAGTAATTTCAGTTCATTAATGTTCCAATCTACAATCTGCTTCACTCTTTCCCCATCAGTGCACATGCCCTGCCAGTTCCGTGGGTGCTGTTGATGGCGTTGTGGCTACTGCTACCTGCCACTTCCAATGTTGGCTCACTGATGGCAGAAGACATCGCCCCCCACCGCTGTTCCGAGGAAGCATTACTGCTGCCTATTAGAAGGGCAGCTACGCGCCGACCCACGTCATCCCGGTGTCCTTGTTCCTTGAGTGCGATTCACGGGCCACACGTGCGTTTCTCTCGCGTTGTCAAGATGGTTATGTACGCGATGTCAGGTGCTCTTCTCCCGGAATTTTTGATCTCAGCTGCTTTCGATGCGTTCGTCTTGTGTCGCGCAACTTCTCGTAGACCTATAGAAGGGAATTAACTAATAAGGTAACGCACTACCCAAGTCTTTATTCAAACGGCGTCAGTATCTGCCGGACGTATACTCTTCTGTGCCGATTCGTCTGCTGTCCAACAGTAGAAGCAACGCTTCTATACAACGGACATTTCATGATACTATGTTTGGTGTGCCTTCTTCAGCACAGGTTCACTCTAAAGTTAATCTTCTTCCAGTTTGATGCCCAAAGGTGGCATTGATCCTGTGGCCAAACAAAAAGTGCGTCAATCATCTGGAGGAATTCAGATGCTTCTTTGAAATGAAATGATCGTATGGGATATTTGCCCATGGAGTCTTTTGGAGGTGAAATATACAGGGTAGAAATAATTGCACCACGAAATTTTAGCGTTGGAAAGCTGATGCCAGTAGGAAGCAAAGTTACTAATATTGAGTAGGTCCAAAACGAACCATTTTTATACTACGGAAAATTGGCGGCACGCGCTCTGATTGGTCGCAACATTGCTCCGTTGCCGGCTGCCATGGACAACGCATAACCGTGACACATGTACCACGTAGGGGATGTGTCATGAGGGGTCATGTGTTTGTATGAACGGACAACCATAGCACCGCCGGTAAACCGACGAACAACAAAATTCAAATGTTTGTATAGCTTATGGGACTTAACTACAGGGTCATCAGTCCCTAAACTTACAAACTACTTATGAACTAGCTAACACTAAGGATGTCACAAATATCCATGTCCTAGGGGGGATTCGAACCTCCGACCGTAGTGGCCGTGCAGACCGTGACAGGCGCTCCGCAGTCCCCTCGGCCACCGCGGCCGGCGACGAACAACAGACCAATCTCTCTGACAAATACAACGCGTGGCACCAAGTTCCCATGGTTAAAAATTATGCATTTTCGACCTATTCAACATTAGTAATTTTGTTTCCTATGGACCTCGGCTATTCAGCGTTAAAATTAGGTAACACAGTTTTTCTCCATCCCGTATATCCCACGTTTTGCTTCCCTACTGCGCCTCGGTTGCTCAGTGGTAGAGTACCAGACCAAAACTCCAAAGGTTGTGGGTTCGATCCCCGCCAGTGCCTAGTTTCCACTTCTTTCACATCTGGCAGTATTGCTCATGTGAAAAGTACCGAGTAGCACCGTGGTTAAAACTGTGGGTCCCCCCATAACTGGCTGGGTAAGTCAGTTCGAAGGTCGGAGGAAGGCAATGGCATACTACCTCCAAACAGGACCATGCCTAGTAAAGCACTATGGTGTTCAAACCAACTCCAGCACTGCATTCCTAAGCTGCATCTCTTTCCACCCATCTGCGACCTATGTGCTACGTTAATGCCGCTCTGTATCCATTCCCACCACTTCCTTGCATTCTTCTCCTCCCCTCACATCCCACAAAAGCAGAGCGTTACGCGGAATGCAGCAGCCGGAAGGGACGGTGTTGTGTTGTGTGCCCGTGTGATTGTATGAATTTGAGTGTGTGTCATCATTTAACAAAGTATGTGGCCGAAAACTAAGTTGCATGTGTATGTTTTGTACGTTTCTGTCGTTTGTGGTGAATTGCAAATTATTCTCATTATAAGAAGGGCAGAAATATTGTACATATTCTGGCAATACCGTAAACCACCACCCTTAGATACCTAGGCCTCACCCTTGATCGTTCCCTTTCCTGGAACTCTCACCTTAAAACTGTCCGACAAAAGGCCCTCTCCCGCCTTAACCTTCTCACGCTCCTTTCCGGCCGGACATGGGGATTGAACCCCTCCACCATCCTCTACACTTACCGTACCCTAATGCTTCCCGTCTTGTGTAGCTTTCATCCCGGCTGGATATCCGCCCCGCCACGCCCTCCGCCTCGCTTACCGTATCCGCCTCCCTCCCCCCACGCGGATTCTATATGGTCTTATCCCTTTCCCCCTTCTTCTAAAATTCCTTGAACATCTCTGCATCCTATACACCTCCCGCAAAATAGAATCTCGTCACCCACTGGTTTCTTCTATCCTCCTGAACCCGGGCCTCTGCCACGCTTTTACCAGCATATTCCTCCCTCTCTTCACCTCCATACTGTCCATATCCTATCCGAGGGTAACTTTCATCAGCTTCCTCTCCCGGATGACGCCCTCCGTCCTCACATATACCCTTCCTATCAACTTTAGCCTTCTTTGTAGATTAGTGCCACGTCCCCCACCACCCATCCTTTTCCCTTCCTCCGCTTGGATCCCCAGTCCCACCCTCTCCCTTGGAGTCCTTCCATCCCATCTCATCCAATCCCGACTCTGCCCGCACCCCTCCTTTTCTACCCAACGTACTTTCCTTCCCACTCCCTCTCCACTGCGGGGCCTGCTCAGTGTTTTAATTGTGTTTCTGTGATGTAAGGAGTGCAGTGACTTCGTGCCTCGAGTGTACGTGCGTTTTTAAAACGTCAGCAACCGCCGCTAAGGCAGAGCACTGTTTTCCGATTTTTTTTATCGTCTCTCTTTTTATGTCTCGTTGCCGCCGGCTGACCTAGGTATCGGTGCCCGAGTAGAGAGAGACCGACACAGGGAAATAGGATGCACGCGTGTGCGGGTACAGAGTCTGAGGTGACCAGCCAGTGGGACCAGAAACTAGAAACACTGAGCTAGATTAGAATAAGATATATTTCGAAGAGAGGGTGTTCAAATACTTAGCTTTGTTAACTGAAGTTTAGCGGAAATCAGATACATAGTTTAAGATGATAGAGGCCTGCCTACTGATGAGAGACTTTCCTAGTGCCTGTCTTAATCCCAATTGACCGATGCAGTTCAGGGTGGCCACGAGCGGAGTTGCAGCAGAGGGCGCTCGTGGCGGACGTCGTAAGAACGCCGCGGCGTGCTTGCATGCCGGCGCGCGGCGAAAGTACGTGGCGCGCACTTCAGACTTGTGCGACACCACATCTCTGTTATCGTCGCCATTCACTGTGCAAAGTCTGTGTTTTTTTAGCCACCATGGCAGTTTTTAATACTGACTAAGTGTGTTTTAAAGCCTTAATTTCGTTGTATTTAGTTCACCTATTTTCTCTCCTTTTTATTATTAAATTAAATATTTTTATCTCCTTTTTACCGTTAAAATCAACATTTTAATCTCCTGTTTTAACCTACCATTTCTGTGGTCAAATACGTATGTACCCCGGGCTGAAGAGAAGCGCACGAGGCATTAAAATACAATAAGGGGGAAAAGAGTGATAATCAAGTTACATATAATCAAAATATCCACGGGTGTACTGCCGGTTTATAGTGTCCAACGGGCACAATATGTCGGCGATCATACATGTCGCCATCATCAGGTGAACTGACGGACTGAGCTCCTGGAAACGCGCCGACACGGAGATCCGCACGCTACGGCGGCTCGAAGGGTGCCGTTCCCTGGATATTTTTATTATCAAATACGCCGGGAGAAACGTAAGAATCACAAGTTACATATAAGATATACATGTCACAAAAAAGGTTCAGAATTCTAAAGAAAACGATGTCTTCTTCAAAATTGGTGGTACGGTAATAGGTAGGTGATCCAGCGGCTGTAGCAGCGGGGGGAGTAAGTTGTCTCGTCAGTGTGGGGGGCCCCTGTCGCGTATCGACCCGGCTGCCGGCCACTTATACGACCGGCTCAACTTTACTAATTAGAGCCGGTCGAACGGGCAAATGCCCAGGCGGCCGAGGCCGAGGCCGAGGTCGGCAATGGCCCGGCGCCGCCCAGCCTACCGCGGCCTGCACAGGTGGCGCCGCTCTCCAGATTACCGGGATGTTGCTCCAATTAACTCGCCCTCCCTGCCCTGTCCACTTCCAGGGCTACTTTGCGACTCTCCAACTCACCCATCATTTTTGTTGTTGTGGTCTGCAATCCAAAAACATTTTATAGGTAGCTCTGAACATTAGTCTATCGCCGTGGTCCCCAAACTATGGGTTGTGACCTACTAGTGAATCATCATCATCATCATTAGAGACTGATTATGCCTTTCAGCGTTCAGTCTGGAGCAAAGTACCTCAAATACAATTCCTTCATGATGCCCTATTCAATGCTAACATTGATGCCTCGTCTGATGTTATGCCTTTTACTTCAAAATCATTCTGCACCGAATCTACTTTATTCTTGGTGTACCTCGACTCCTCTTACCCTCCGCTGCCGAGCTCATGAGTCTCTTAGGTAACCTTGCTTTCCCCATTCGTGTAACATGACCCCACCGTCTCAGTCTGTTCGCTCTAACTTCTTCATCTATGGTGTTCATTCCTAGTTTTTCATTGATTTCCTCATTATGGACACCCTCCTGCCATTGTTCCTACCTATTAGTACCTGCAATCATTCTTGCAACTTTCATATCTGTAACCTCTACCTTATGAATAAGGTAACCTGTATCCACCCAACTTTCGCTCCCATACAACAAAGTTGGCCGAAAGATGGAGCGGTGCACTGCTAACTTAGTCTTAGTAGTTACTTCCTTTCTTGCAGAAGAGAGCTGAGCACTCACTGCATTAGCTTTGCTGCACCTCGATTCCAGTTCCTTCACTATGTTGCCATCCTGCGAGAAAATACATCCCAGGTACTTGAAACTGTCTACCTGTTCTATCTTTGTTCCTCCTATCTGGCACTCAATCTGTTTGAATCTCGCATTAGCTATTGAGTTGGGTCGCCAGACTACTTCAAAATATCAAAATGAAATAACTTACAGACTAAAATGAGTGAAAGTGTGTGTAACATTACTTTTGTGTTGCTGCCTGTAAGCATTGATGTTAAACTCCGCGATTAAAAGATTAAGGGCTTTTTTGTTAAAAATTTCTATCGTAAAAAAGTCGGATAAAAATCTGATTAAATACTTTTGGCCGGCCGCGGTGGCCGAGGGGACTAAGGCGCTTCAGTCACGGTCTGCACGGCCACTACGGTCGGGGGTTCGAATCCCCCCTCGGGCATGGATATTTGTGCCGTCCTAGTTCGTAAGTAGTTTGTAAGTTTAGGGACTGATGACCCCGTAGTTAAGTCCCATAGACTATACAAACATTTGAACATTTTTTAAATACTTTTGACAAGGGTGGATGAAATTAATACCCGAAATGATTGAATAGATGAAATGGCGAAATACAGATTTGGGTTGAGGCAACACACAAAAATAACGTTACAGAGAAAACAGAAAGTACCCATTGTAGCTTCTTTCTGGAAATGTTGGTCACAGAATCTGAAACTGTTAAGCTGTTGAATGATTTGGATAAACTTTATGATACTTTCCGCAGTAAAATAATGTCCAGGCTGTTCGCCTAGTAAGTCATTGTTGACGGACCGTGTACTAAAGTTTGATTACGCAAATAACAAACAGAAGAAAACATCTATAGGACTTCGCGAAACTGTTTATACGAATGCAGGTTGTAAAAGGAAGAAAGGTGATGATTTAAAGTAACTGATAGGGATTTAATCAAGGCAATACACGAAGCGAAAGTGATGGCGTCTGAACATCGTCGACGGAATATGGAGGAGCTGAAAATCTCAACGAAAATGAATAATTAAGGAAGGATGGGACAATATTAAATGAAAACAGGGTGGAGACATGGCTCTTAACAAAAGAGGGTATATTTTAAAGTAAAATTTACAGCACTCACACTTACATCACAAAGCAGTCGGCGTACATGTCCACACTTAATAAGCACAAACAAGAGAGTGGATGATCGCGATTCCGTCCTCTCGACACGCCGGAAGAAACGAAAGACGAGCGGAAAAACCTTTCCATAGATAAAATATTTCGAGAAGGAGGGAAGCACGGCGACAAGCATCGCTGATTGATAAAATAGTATATTAATTTAATTATGTATCGTTACATGTGTTGCCGAAGACGTATTATTTTCAAAATTATTTTCAGGCTTTAAAGAAAAGTAACAATTTCTACTGCTTCTCCAATTAAAATGATAAAGTTATGGACTCATATTTTGAGTTTTTATGAAGAAATATTTTTACGTTAGGCCCGATCAAAGCAGTTTGTTTAGGAATATTACTTAAAAATGGCTCTTTTTTAATTAGTCACTACCCAAGAAATCTTAATGAATTGTTATGGGTAAGAAATCAGTTTGTAAGATAGAACCTTTAAAACTAAAACTATCAGCATCCCAGGCCGACTCCTAGATGGACACAAGGGGTTTTCAATCTGTGTCCGGTGTTTCGAAGTGTATGGGGTGATTTCGAACACAAATTGATTTTTTCTTATTCTGCTTTCTTTCTGTTTGATTTTAGTGATTTTTAACATATTTTAAGGTCGTCCATCATTAAAATGAAGGATAAGGAATATTATTTATTTTAGGCTTTTCTATACTTTGTCACACTGAATATCTCGAACTGCTTTCTTTAAAATATCCTGGTCATGATTACACCGATCTTGAATACCTTTCTTACTTTTATACGTTCTCTGACATTGTCCGAAATCACTCCACAAAAACAGTTTCGAAAAAAACCTCCGTTACTTTGAAACTTTACACAGAATTCTGGACAAACTGGTACAAAAATTCTCACCGTGCCGCAGCCTACTGATCTCGTGGGCAACTGACGCTACAATACTTTTCCGCCAATCGCAACAACAAAGTTTTCGCTCCATAACACAGCAAGAACTTTCGACGATGAGACTGTCCGACTGATTATTGTGTCGGTAAACAATCGATCCAAACGCAGGAGTACAGGACGCGGGGGCGCGGAACGCGAGAACTACACTCTCGTGCATAAAATAAGCAGCACACGGTGGTTGAAATTAGCGCTAATTCGTTGCTATGCAGCGGGAAATTACCCAGTTTGACGGTACCTATGCGTCACTGACCCAGCATAGGAGTCACACTTTAGTTTCACCTACCCTTTAATTAGAGTAGGGGATTTCTGGTTTTCATTGGACCGCCCATGAAGAGTCTCACATTTTCTTTTCACAGTCCCCCCATCCCCTCTATATATAATAATCCTTTACGTTTCTTTACGTCCATCCTCATTATGGTTGGTCGTTGTCGGGTCTTCCACATATTCAACATACTCCTAATCGCCTTTGCCTCTAGTATCTGACCGGTGTTCATTTTCATTTTGCTGTATTAGACTGGAAAATCTACTCCTTTAGTTTTTCCACTGACGCACTTCTGTGCCATAATGTTCCGTTTGGTTTCATTACTATGGAGTGCGACAAGAAACAATCGTCTGCACTGACTTGGCGTCGAACCAAGAGACATCCAGCGCGCGGTCTGCCTCGGACGTGCACTATTAAAAGCAGCAGAAGACACGAGTTGGCCTCACGACTCAACCTCTTTTCTCTCTCTCTCTCTCTCTCTCTCTCTCTCTCTCTCTCTCTCTCAACTACTATCGAGGGTCTCACAGACCGCTACGAATTTTTGTGTCGAAATATTTCAGACGTCCCTGCAAAGAGAAACTGAGTCTTCCGTGTACCTTCCTGCTGCCTGAGAAGCTACACATGCTCACATTCTTGCATTGTTGCTGCTCTTTGTTTCGTATTTATTAGCCCCGAGAGGTCTCACAAATCTACCATAGTGTTAGCGTCTCATGTTTTTACTACGCTTTACTGATTCTGAATGACAGCGAAAGCTGAAACTTCTATACAACGTGTTTTATGCGAGACAGATATGGATGTGCAAGAACGCTTTGGTACATCCTCAGATAAAGAATCTGATGACAGCTATAATGGCCCTGATTTTGAGATATTTAGTGATCATGATACTAATTCAGAGCGTGAAGTGTATGAAGGTTCAAACAGAGTAAAATAGGATATTGCGGTCATACTTGATATTGCAGAAGTAAAATTTGCAAAGTTTATTCCTCTTACTGACTTAAAGAAAGTAGTAGTCGCTCTACATAGAAACAATGAATCGTAAACTGAAAGCTGATTTTGCGTAGAATTTATCGGAGGTGAAATGGGATTTTTCCATTTAATTATGTTTAGAATCTGTAATATAGTATCTCTGATGATAATCTGTGGATGAGTAGAGAGCTAACTAATTGATGTTATTTTCCTAACATGTAAAATAAAAATATACAGCACAATGCGCAGTGTTTCATTTGTCACCATTTTATAAATACTGTGTTGTTAAAAGAGGAAAGTTTCAGTATAGTCTACTTCGAAGAAGTATAATGAACAACAGGAAGTCATGAAAATATACATTCCGCAAACCACTGGTTTGATATATCTATATATATATATATATATATATATATATATATATATATGTTTGTCTGTATGTCCTCTATGTATTCAAAAACCATTCATTCCATTGCAATGAAACTTTGGTGAACTATTCACCGTACGGCCACGAAGGTTCCTGACCCAAAAACAAAAGAGCACGACACATAGCTCAGGAGATATGACGTCGTAAAAAATGGCACAAAATAAATGATAAAACGAATAGAAGTCCACCGCACACAACAGTTTCGCTGTAGATGCCGTAAGACTATCGTATCAGGCATGAACTTGTATCAAATAACGTTAGCATTACAGATTTGCATGTTGCTATTTATTTTTATCTGCAAGTCTCCCTTAATTCTCTTGTATCCAAAATCTTTTTTCTTAATCTCTATCTATACAAAAGCGAAAGGACACTCACTCACTGACTGACTAATCACGAAATCTAGAAAAGTACTTAACCTATGAATATGAAATTTGGCAGGAATTTAGTTTATAGGTAGAAAACGTCAGCTAAAAAAGTAGTTTGTGTTAGGCGCATGGCGGAGCATACTTCTCCTACAGACTCACGAAATCTACAGTTTCATTCCGTCTTGACCTTCAAAACAAGAGGAACGTCACCGTTTACACTAAGTTTCATACGGTGCATGGGGGAGGTTACTTTGCAACATAAAAGTGGATCCCTAAATACCTTAGTCACGCAATAAATTGAGAACGGCTCGACCGATTTCACAGATCCTTGTTTTGTTGTTTTCGTTATTCTCAGAACAACGGTTGTATGAAATAAAACTGGAATATTTCAGAATAACAAAGTGCGTTTTTCAATGTGACCTTGCGTTTCTATTGCATTGAAATCCATAGTTTTGTTTCTATATTGATGAAATTTTGCACGCTCTACCTTCAAAATAAGAGGAATGTCACTGTCTGTATAAAACTTCGATTGGTGCGCTGTGAAGGGTACTTAACTTACGGAATTTTACAAAATGCATAGTTTTGTTCCAATATTTATGAATTTTTGTACCCATGACCTTTAAACCAAGAGAAAGGTCACTGGGTACATAAATGTTTGTATGGTACATGACAGAGGGTACCTTGTAGGGAACTTTGCCGAGAGAGGGATAGGTAGAAACGAACAGAGAGATGGGAGAGAAAGAGATGGATGCAAAGAGAGGAGGGAAGGGGAGGTGGACTACGAGAGTGCAGGATAAATAAAGACCCGGGCAATGCCGGGTTTGCAGCTAGTAAGAAATACAGGGCTATCAAAGAGTCAGTATAAATTTGAAAACTTAATAAATCACCGAGTAATGTAGACGGAGAGGTAAAAATTTATACACATGCTTGGAATGACAGGGGTTTTTATTAGAATCGAAAAAGAACAAAAGTTCAAAAATGTCCGACAGATGGCGATTCATCTGACAAGAAAAGCAGTAATTAGCATAACAAATTAAGACAAAGATGATGTTCTTTACAGGAAATGCTCAATATGTTCACCATCATTCCTCGACAATAGCTGTAGTCGAGGAATAATGTTGTGATCAGCACTGTAAAGCTTGTCCGGAGTTATGGTGAGGCATTGGTGTCGGATATTGTCTTTCAGCATCGCCGGCCGCGTTGGCCGAGGGGACTGAGGCGCTCCAGTCACGGTCTGCACGGCCACTACGGTCGGGAGTTTGAATCCCCCCTCGGGCATGGATATTTGTGCCGTCCTTAGTATAAGGTAGTTGATAAGTAGTTTGTAAGTTTAGGGACTGATGACCCCGTAGTTAAGATCCATAAAAAAATTAATAAATAAAAATAAAAATAAAATAAAATAAATTTAAAAAATTTTAAAAAAAATCTTTCAGCATCTCTAGAGATGTCGATCGGTCACGACACACTTGCGACTTCCGGTAACGCTGAATCCAATAATCGCTTGGACTGAGGTCACGATCATCACCAAACGACGCGCGCAAGAGATCTTTCACCGTCTAGCAATGTGGGGTGGAGTGCCATCCCGCATAAGAATCGTACGTTCCAGCAGATGTTCATCATTCAGGCCGGAGATGGTGCGATTCTGTAATATATCGGCGTACCTCTCACCCGTCACGGTAGCAGTTACAAAACCAAAATCACGAAGTTCCTCGAAGAAAAAAGGACCGATAATGGTAGATGTGGTTCTAATACGAGGCGCGTCCAGACAGTAAGTTCCGTTTGGTTATATTCAACGAACGTGTACAGATACAGAAAAAATTGTACAAAAATCTACAACTGTTAAACTACTTTTCTACATAGCTTCCGAAATTTTGTAGGCAATTTCATAGCATGGCACAAGGTTTTGTGTGCCTTTATCATATAATGTTGCCGCCTTTGTATTCAACCATGTGGTAACATGTTCTTTCAGCTCGTCATCATCGTTGAAGTGTTGTCCACCAATGACAGATTTTAGGTGTAAGAAGAGGGTTACTGTCAAAAGATTTCTTTTTCACGACAATGCCTGACCTCATACACCAAATGTGACCAAACAATTCTTATGGAAATTTCAATGGGACCTGTTTGATAATCCTCCATACAGCTCGGACCTCTCTCCTAGCGACTTTCATCTCTTCTTACACCTAAAATCTGTCCTTGGTGGTCCACACTTCAACGATGATAAAGAGCTGTTACCATATGTTTGAATACACAGGCCGCAACCTTCTGTGAAGGATGCATGCAAAAACTTGTGGCACGCTATGACAAGTGCCTACAAAATTTCGGCAGTTATGTGGAAAAGTAGTTTAAGAGTTGTAGAATTTTGTGCAATAAACATTTTTTCTGTATTTGTGTACAATTTCATTTTATTACCAAACTGAACTTACTTTCTGGACGCGTCTCGTAAAACTCCATGTCATTCCAAGCTTGTGTGTCAATTTTTACCTCTCTATTCTACATTATTCCGTGATTTATTAAGTTCTCAAATTTATACTGACATTTTGATCACCCGGTACGAATGAGGTTTGAGAGACCTCTCCATAGTAACTGTATTCCTGTCAATGTCCATAATAGTTAAGGGGGGAGAAAGTGGCTTGCTGAGGTATGGCTGTCTTTGTATAACCTCGGTAATTGTTCTTGAAGGCCGATTTGGTACCGCTCTGACAGAGTTCGGCGCCCAGTAAGTGACCCGTTGATGCACTGACCAGTGTAAATGGTGGTGCGATCACTACAACCTCTCGGCATGTCCTTGAACTGCCGCACCAGTGTTGGGCCTGGTTGGGGTTCCAGTGTGCTGGCTGGACGAAGGGCAGGTGGGTCCGGTCGGCGTCGGCGCTGAGGTCAGCGCAGGAGGACCACCAATTACCCCTCGCTGGCCACTGCTTAATTACCTCCGCTACAAAATGCAACGCGCCAAAAATTACCCCGCAAAATGAGAACTCCGGCCCAGCGTGCAGTCGGGGCGCCAGCACGCTCCCTGCCCGGGGTCGCCTCCCAATTAGCCGGTAATTATCACCGCGCATGCGCACATCACACCGCTGATGGACTTCCCTCCCCCCACCTCCTCCCCCTGTCTGTCCAACCCACCCCCTCCTCTGTACACCGCAGTCGCTCTCGTTATCCCTGATCAAAATAATGCGCACGCTCCGACGCGCCGATCCACCACTGTGCGTGCGTGCGTGTGTGTGTGTGTGTGTGTGTGTGTGTGCGTGCGTGTGTCTCTCCTCCTGCCGCCTGCTACTGGGGGACATTCCTCCCATACCAACCGTTCCCCCTCCCCCTGTCTGAACCGTCGCGAATGGTATTTTAAATATCCGATTGCACGACAAGTAATTACGGCCAGTGACACGAGAATCCGTATCGACGGCGAGCTATAGGCACTCCTTTTCTTTTTCTGCCCGAGCTGCCGTCGCGGGACAGATTATTAAAAATAGCATAAAAAGCGCGGTGGGGTGGCGTACTGCGTAGCTGTCTGAGGCTATAGTCATTAATTAGTACGGCGTCGTGGTCACAGATGAAAGACGACTCTCCCGATTGCCAGATCGAGGGAGCTCCGGCGAAATCGCCGAGCAGGTAGCTGAGGATTAAAAGCCACTTTGCAGGAATTCGTACATTTTCACGTATTTCTACTCTCCGCGACAGGGCTTTGATCTCTAAGGAAGCTGACAAAAGGGAAAATTTTTTATCTTTTATAATTACATCATAATTAAAGAAAAAAATTTAATTAACGATCCTAAACTTGAATAAGTTGAAATTATCAGCCATCCAGCACCACATAAAAATTTACTGGATTCCTTGACCTAAGTTTCGATACCAATAATGTTATATTCAATGAATATCTTAAACTATTTCAGACAATGGGGGAACATTTGGAAGCAGCACAGACATAATATTCATATACATACTGCGTATGGGGGTGTCTGTGTGTTTTTTATACCATGCACGACAGTAAATAGTATTAATATATTCGAAAACACAATATTCTACATAGGCCCATATTACGGGTTCTATTAATCACAATTATAAGAGGTAAACTGTTTTGGATACCCCTTGCTCTACCGACCATTTTTATACGTATATGAACTGTATCAGAAATATTTACTGGCATGTTGTACCTACCGTACAGTGCGGTGTCAAAACTTAAATAACACATTTCCTGGAGCCTAGCCAAATTGAGAAAAATTGTTTGATTTCGCATAAATCGTTTGTTCTTGGGTGGTCGTTATACGACTTATAAAATCACCATTTTCTCATGGGTCGTCTCTGAAAAAATTATGAAACCATTATTTTTGGGTACAAAAACTACAAATTATGAAGATGGCCAGTACTGTACTTTTTGATAGTACATTGTCGAAATTTTTTACCATATGTTCTTAAGATTATATTCTGAAACCACTTTTTAATTTTTTTTAAATCCAAAGGTACAAACTTACAGTACTTAAGCACGAAATTACAAAAATCTATATTTAGTCGTGTCCCCTCTTGGAACGCAAATATCTACATAACGAAACATAGAAAACGGCTGAAATGACTGAATTTACCTGTAGTCATCAGCCCTGCTGGATCAGCCTCCGCCAAAAAGCATTTTTAGTTTAAAAGGGAAAAATAAACAAATGTCATTGTGTCTTTAGGTAGAGACTTATTCTCAGTAGAGAAATTAGTATTTCACTTAAAGATTTTGACTTAAATGGAACTTCTTCTCAGAAATTTTGAACTAGTTTTCCATTTCTATAAATGCACGTTTCATGTTTTAGTGCCGGCCGAGGGGACTGAGGCGCTCCAGTCACGGTCTGCACGGCCACTACGGTCGGGGGTTGGAATCCCCCCTCGGGCATGGATATTTGTGCCGTCCTTAGTATTCGCTAGTCCATAAGTAGTTTGTAAGTTTAGGGACTGATGACCCCGTAGTTAAGTCCCATAGACTCTACAAACATTTGAACATGTTTTAGTGCTAAGGTACTCAATGCCGTTGAGCGTTGGTTGTAGGCTGCATCAATGTATAATGCAGAAGATTTGTGTGTTTAGCTTGTTCACTCATCCAGTCGTTCAGTTGCTTAGGTTACATAAAAACTCTAATAACCTGCTGTTGATTTAATACCCTAATTCTTTTAATTAATCTTTAATTGAAGGTCATAGACTTAGTGTTTGAGGAGAGACTCCGGATTCATTCTTATTATTATTAGTACTGAGATGGCTAGGCCTGAGACCCATATTTCCAGTCTATACCTTATTGGCCAATAGGTTTGCAGTCTCTTATAATTCTGGAAGTGTCTTATTATTGCAGAGATCTCCGGAGGAATTTGTTATTGTTTTAATCTGTAATCATTGTTTTTAGTGTTTACTGCAAAACATTAAATTGTTTCTTAGAATAATATGTGTTCTAGGCATTGAGCCTTGCTTCACGCAAGATTGTTTATAATTGTTGTTAATAAAGCGTTATTGAAGGCAGTAATCATGTGCAATCCGAGCAGATGTCCCAGTCCTTCCTTAGAATATAGTAGCTGCATATTATATGGTGCACAAGGAGCACACAACATATCTGACAATTTCGTTCTCCGTCAGGACAATTTTTCAGCTGACATTAATTGAATAATCAGGGGCTGGACCGGTAAGCTCTTTTCTTTTATGGCGAAAAAAGCCTGGGGCCCGCGTTTAGCATTAGCTGCGCTGCCTTCGATCCTACGGCAGCTGCCCGCCTGGCTGTTGAGGGGCCGTTCCCGGAACGCCATTACGGCGAGTGGCGAGTGCCGGAGCACCGAGTAATTGTGCAGCTCATCCGGCCAGCCGCACCCGAGGGCGCCTGATTAGTCCACGTTCCTGCACCCATCTCCGCTCCCGGCGGCTTGCTCCAGGCCAGCAGCGCAAACTGCGTAAAGGTGGCACTCCTGCGCAGCGTCTACTGTTTTGCACCTGCGTAAAGAAGGGCGTGCGCATCCGCCAGTTTACTTCCTTCGTCTTCACGTGACGGGCTAGCATAGGGCAGTTCATACGCTTCAGTATGGTGCGCTGTGCAGCTTCAAATATTTTCCCTATCGTGTCTATTCGTTTCCAGTGGCTCCTGAAAGGCGTAAAATATGGTTGATAAGCTATGTCGTGAAAATTGGACACCAACGATAGTTTCAGAGCTGTAGGAAGTGATTACACAATTTGTATTTATACACAATTCATCACGTTGTCTGTTTTGACGCTATTACCTTTTCTTACAATATCTTAATAATACATATACTAGCTGTTAAACCCGGCATTGTCCGGGTATATGTGCTTTTCATTGGTCTTATATTACACTCCTGGCCATTAAAATTGCTACACCACGACGATGACGTGGCACAGACGCAAAATTTAACCTACAGGAAGAAGATGCTATGATATGCAAATGATTAGCTTTTTAGAGCATTCACACAAGGTTGGCGCCAGTGGCGACACCTACAACCTGCTGACATGAGGAAAGTTTCCAACCGATTTTTCATACACAAACAGCAGTTGATCGGCGTTGCCTGTTGAAACGTTGTTGTGATGTCTCGTGTAAAGAGGAGAAATGCGTACCATCACGTTTCAGACTTTTAAAGGTCGGATTGTAGCCTATCGCGATTGCGGTTTATCGTATCGTGACACTGCTGCTCGCGATCCAATGACTGTTAGCAGAATATGAAATCGGTGGGTTCAGGAAGGCATAAGGAACGCCGTGCTGGATCCCTACGGACCCGTATCACTAGCAGTCGAGTTGACAGGCATCTTATCTGCATGGCTGTAACGGGTCATGCAGCCACGTCTCAATCCCTGACTCAACCATCTGCACGAACAGTTCGACGACGTTTGCAACAGCATGGACTATCAACTCGTAGACCATGGCTGCTGTTAGCATTGACGCTGCATCATAGACAGGAGCGCCTGCGATAGTGTTCGCAACGACGAACCTGGGTGCACGAATGGCAAAAAAAGATTTTTTCGGATGAATCCAGCTTCTGTTTACGGCATCATGATGGTCACATCCGTGTTTGGTGACATCGAGGTGAACGTACATTGGAAGCGTGTATTCGTCATCGCCATACTGGCGTATCACCCAGCATAATGGTATGGGGTGCCACTGGTTTCACGACTCGGTCACCTCTTGTTGGCACTGACGGCACTTTGAACAGTGGCCGTTACATTTCAGAAGTGTTACGACCCGTGGCTCTACCCTTCATTCGACCCCTGCGAAACCCTATATTTCATCAGGATAATGTACGACCGCATGTTGCTGGTCCTGTACTGGCCTTTCTGGATACGGAAAATGTTCGACTGCTGCTCTATCCAGCACATTCTCCAGTTCTTTCACCAACTGAAAAGTGTGGTCAATGGTGGCAGAGCAATTGTCTCGTCACAATACGCCAGTCACTACTCTTGATGAACTGCGGTGTCGTGTTGAAGCTGCATGAGCATCTGTACCTGTACAAGCCATCCAAACTCTGACTCAATGCCCGGGCCTATCAAGGCCATTATTATGGCCAGAGGTGGTTCTTCTGGGTACTTATTTCTCAGTATCAATGCACCTAAATTTCGTGAAAATGTAATCACATGTCAGTTCTAGTATAATACATTTGTCCAATGAATACGCGTTTATCATCTGCATTTCTTCTTGGTGTAGCAGTTTTAATGGCCAGAAGTGTAGAAACAAAATAAAAACTCGAAAAAGGTTTAATCTTCATGTAGCCATGAAAACAGCTTAGAATATATGAAACAGTAAAACAAAGTATGTAATATGCATAATGTACAGAAAGAAATAAAAATAGTCATAAAATTTTGTATAACATTAATTTAATTCAAAACTTGACTGTAAACTATATTTATTGATAGTTGTGATGGGAAAGTTTTTGTGACTCTTTGTTTACGACGTCATATCTCCTGAAATATGTGTGGTAGGTAGTTCTAACCCCACAGCGATTGTTGTCTGATAGTAACCAATATGTGTACCAAGTGTAGTTGAAATCGGGCCGTTATTTCGGAGGAGACGAGGAAAAATTACGCATGATGCAGCAGTTATTCGGAAATTTCATTGTTTATGACGTCATATCTTCAGAAATATGTCGTACTCTGATGTAAATGCGACGGTGCTTTGTGTTATATGTTCCTAATGTCTACAAAATAGTTCGTTAATGATGTTAGCACTAAAGACGTAATAAATCGAGACCTCATCGGTGATGATGCGATTTTTCATTAACAATATTATTTATGACTTTATATCTCGTGAACTATATCGAAGAAACATTCAGTGGTATGTATGTGTACTGTCTGTAAATTGTCTCGCGAATACAGTCTTCAGTGTAGAAGTAATAACTTGTAACGTCGTGCCAAATGGCGTAGAGATACATCATGAAACGTACATCGGAACAGAATTAAGCGATAAACATTTTTCCTTTCATCATTTTGTTGGGGTTGTCAGCCAGAAAATGTTTCGTAAAGATTTGAATTAATGTTGAAAGTTATTGCAAGTCGCTGAATGCTCGCATTCTCAAACAGTTGACTAACAGAATCACGTTATCACGCGCCACAAGATGGTACAATTTTCAATGCTTATGACGTGATATTGTATGGACTATGTATCGCAGGTGGTTTTTGCAATGATAGCAAATTATTCCAGACCTTAAAGAATATATGACAAAATTTCGTTGAAATCGGTCCACAAGTTTAGGAGCAGATGTAGAATATTATCGCATGATACGGCCGTTTTTCACGAATGTCAATGTTAATAACGTCATATCTCCTGACGTATGTGCCGTAGGTGGCAGTGATTGTTGCCTGATAGTGAGAAACATGTTTACCAAGTTTGGGTGATATCGATCCAGTGTTTTAGGAGGAGATGTAGAACATAGATACATATATACACACACATACAGCCTATTTTATAAGATTTATAGATAGAATGGAAGTAACGAAACGATATCTACATATAGATAGTAACAATATAATTGTTAGTTTACTGGCAAAGTGTCTTATCCACCACCCCATAGTCCTGTTTTATTCGTTTGTTGAAGGGAATCAGTTTTTATTGACTTCATTAAGTGATTTTTGTCATATTGTAAATGAAAACCTTTGTTCCTTTGTTTGTAATTTGACTTGAGAAAAATAGAGCTCATGGATGGAAACGATCAGAGAATAAAAATAAAAAATGTTCAAATTTTTGTTAAGCTTATGTGAGTTAACTGCTGGGACTTCAGTCCGTAAACTACCTTATACTAAAGACAACACAAACATCCATGCCCGAGGGAGGATTCGAACTCCCGACGGGGAACGGCCTCACGCGTCGGAGCATAGCGCCTCAATGCGCTCGGGAACTCCGCCGCGGCTATAAAATTCATACTTCAAGTAAGCCGAAACTACAGCATAAATTGATGCGCACAGCAGTCTATATCTAGTGCGCTGAGTGTATATGAAAGGATACCTAAGCGCTATTTGTTGTTTAGTCTGATTTCAGGACTTGATGATGAAGAAATTCAAGTGCAGCTATGTGACAGAAATGCCGAATCCTTAACAAGAACTAGTGAAAGTTTTTTCACCAACTCGCCAATTGTCACTTCGTAATAAAATGAACATTAAGGCAGTAATGCAGGTAGCACCAAGAGCAAGTTAACTATGTTTACAGTCTCGCCAAACCAGGATTCCTCACCGACGTATCCATATTCTGTAATTCTGAGAAAGGTATATCCAACGACGAGTGTAAACAACGTAGACTGTCCAAGACGTCGCCATATTTGACGACAGCTGGAAAGTTACCGACCATGTATTGGGTTGTCAAGTTGAGTAACATGGTCGTTTCCTACCACGAAATGATATGATTCCGTTTGTCTTAGAATTTTCTTCTGCCTTTTCTTCTTCATTGCTATTGCGACTAGTTTCGGGAAATAAATCCCAAATATAAAGTGCCTTTTTATGCATTATGGCATCTCAGAACAAGATGTTTCAACGTACCAAAAGCTGAATTATTCTCGTACCTTAAATCAAACCACGCGCGTCTGTGTAATTATCGATGTATATTACCCCTTACATATGGGGTAATTTCTGTATTACGCCTGTTTACAAGTATTACACCTTTGATATTGATGACGTTTAGTGAGTTCCGCGCTAAGAAGTTCTGTCTTATATTTCTATCAAAGACTTATATTGATATAACTGGTTGCTATTAAAAGAGTAGGCAGACGATAATATTCGTAGATTAACATTTCGAAACTTGTTTCGAAGGCTTAATTATCCTTCCTGTTCAGAAAAATTCCTGATACGTGCGCTAGGTTTGTTTTAGCGTCATGATGTTTGTGTGGTTCTCAGTAGTTCCAATGAAGATTACAGTCATACTACATCTCACATCGCGTTAGAATTTATGTTTGTCAGAACACGGCATTTACCAGAACTTGTAAGAGGAAAAGAGAATACGTAATTAACTTGAAATAAACGTTAGAGCCTTGACCACAAATTTCAATTTATTGAGGCTATCGCGTTTCGACATTTCGTCATTTTCGAAGGTTACAGCAAGACAATGGAATTAATATTCATCAAACATTTTGATAAAACATAAATGAGAACACTATCTTCACAATCACCATGTCTTTTCAAATGTTCAAATGTCTGTAAATCTATCGGACCAAACTGCGTGGTCATCGGTCAGTAGCTTACAAACTACTTAAACATAGGTGAACTAAACTAACACACACTCCCATGCCCCAGGGAGGACTCGAAAAGTCCACGGCGAGAAACCGAGCGCTCCGCAGCGGGGCGCTTCAGACCGCTCGACTATTATTTTAATTTTTTTATTTTATTTGTTTTTTCTGTTCCATAGGACCCACTTGAGGAGTAAGACTCCATGGTCATGGAACAAGTCAATACATTGTTACACATGAATGGTAATAGAAAAATTTTAAGTAGTCCTTTGCACATGACTATCTTAAGACAAAGTGAAAAGAATCAATAAAGAAAAAATAAATTAGCTTAATTGTTTAACTTTTCTAGGAGTTCCTCGACAGAATAAAAGGAGTGAGCCACGAGGTAACTCTTCAATTTAGATTTGAAAGCATGTGGATTAGTGCTAAGATTCTTTAGTTCTTGTGGCAACTTATTGAAAATGGATGCCGCAGAATACTGCACCCCTTTCTGCACAAGTGTTAAGGTGGTGTGGTGCAAATGTAGATTAGACATCTGTCTAGTATTCACCGAGTGAAAGCTACTAACTCGTGGGAATAAGCTGATATTATTAACAACAAACGACATTAAAGAAAAAACGTATTGTGACGCCAGAGTCAAAATTCCCAGACTACTGAAAAGGGGTCGACATGACGTTCGCGAACTTACACCAGATATTGCTCGAACCGCCCGTTTTTGAGCCAGAAATATCCTTTTTGCATCAGGCGAGTTACCCCAAAAAACAATGCCGTACGTCATAAGTGAGTGAAAGTAATCGAAATAGACTACTTTTCGTGTTGAAAAATCACTTATCTCAGATATTGTTCTAATGGTAAATATAGCAGAATTTAGTTTTGGAACAAGATCCTGAACATGGGCTTTCCATGACAGCTTACTGTCTATATGAACACCTAGAAATTTGAACTGTTCAGTCTCACTTATCACATGCCCATTATGTGTAATCATAATGTCAGATTTCGTCAAATTATGTGTTAGAAATTGTAAAAACTGAGTTTTACTGTGATTTAACATCAACTTGTTTTCTACAAGCCATGAACTTATCTCTTGAACTGCATTATTTGTTGTTGTGTCAATATTACGAGCAACATCCTTCACTACCAAGCTGGTAATATCAGCAAACAAAAATATTTTACAATCACCTGTTATACTCGAAGGCATATCATTTATATAAATAAGAAACAGCAATGGTCCCAAAACAGACCCCTGGGGCACCCCATACTTAATTGTGCCCCATTGGGATTGCACGTCATAGCCATTTTCTACACTGTGGAGAATTACCTTCTGTTGTCTATTATTAAAGTAAGAGGTGAACCAGTTGTGGGCTACTCCCCGTATTCCATAATGTTCCAACTTCTGCAACAATATTTTGTGATCAACACAATCAAACGCTTTTGTTAAATCAAAGAAGACGCCTAATGTCCGTAGCCTCTTATTTAACCCATCAAGTGCCTCACAGAGAAACGAGAATATACTTTTCTGAGTAGTTGATATTTATGTTTAACATTTGTTTGAGAACAAATACTTTTTAGAATTAAAAGTTGGGCATCGTGGTCTGATAGGCCATTTACTATTCTGCTGACAGAGTGCCCCTCTAATAATGAAGAATGAACAAAAATATTATCAATGGTAGAACTGCTATTTCCTTGCACTCTCGTTGGAAAAAATACTGTTTGCATCATGTTATAGGAATTAAATAGATCTAACAGCTGACTTTTCCTTTAGCTATCACGTACACAATTAATGTTGAAATCTCCACACACAATTAAATTTTTATACTTCCTATACAGTGAACCCAGAACCAATTCCAGCTTGGGCAGAAACATTTTAAAATCTGAGTCAGGGGATCTATAAATAACAACTATTACTAGTTTAGTTCCATTAACATTAACAACTCCTGCACAACATTCAAATATCTGTTCAGTGCAGTGTTTAGAAAAATCGATTGACTCCGATGAAAAATCGTTTTTTACATACATGGCCACTCCCCCACACTGCAAGGAACTCCTAGAGTAGAAGGCAGCTAACCTGTATCCTGTCAAAGGAAGTCTCTTAATTGTCACACCACTTAAAAAGTGCTCTGAAATTCCAATAATGTCAGAATCAGTATCAATAAACATTTCTACCGCGGCCCATATCTTTCAAAACTTATTAAAAAGTGAAACTAAAACATTCCTTTTAAAATAATCATTGTGAAAGACATATGTCAAACATAAAATAAATTTAAAATTCCCCCCAGAACATCCCTGTAGGATGGTAAAGTGCATACTAAGGTTAGCAAAGAGGTCAGTTATTAAGTGCAGAATCCGCCAGATGGTGCTGTTGTCATTCTACTACACTCTCACTCACATATGCGCAGTCACTCCCTCCTCTGCGGGAGGACATTTTTTAATATAATATAATACCTTAAAGCTGCACAATATTTTGTTTCTGTTAAGTTATACAATTACAAACTTATAACTATAAAACTTTTACAATCACTGTGTTCAAAAATTTTATTTTAGATTGTAAAATTATATGAGTGCTACACCAATATTTTTGCCGTACTATATTTTGATATCGTTAGGAAAGATAGTGTTAAGTGACACATTGCTGACAGTCATCAAAATCGTTGTAACTATACAGTATTTAGGTGAGAAGAAGTGGGGGGGGGGGGGGCATACGTAAAAGTGCTCTGAAGGAAGAGCAGCCACCAAGCACCATCTGCTTACAAAAGCCACACGGTGGTTTCTATACAGTACAAGTTTGCATTTGCCTCTCGTTTAAATTACAAAATCCGAGGGAATGAGGTTGTTGATTGCTTTCTTCAATAGCAAGGGTTAGATTCATCATGAATTTGTACCCAAGGGTCATACTGTTAACACGGAAGTTCACGGCCGGCCGCGGTGGCCGAGGAGACTAAGGTGCTCCAGCCGCGGTCTGCACGGCTACTACGGTTGGGGGTTCGAATCCCCCCTCGGACATGGATATTTGTGCCGTCCTAGTTTGTAAGTAGTTCATAAGTAGTTTGTAAGTTTAGGGACTGATAACCCCGTAGTTAAGTCCCATAGACTCTACAAACATTTGAACATTTTGAAGTTCACGCAGAAGTTTTCAAACGGCTACTGCAACGCATCCGGCGGGTTCGACCACAACTGTATCGGAGTGGACGGTAGAAGCCGCGGTGGAGTAGCCGAGTGCTCTAAGACGCCTTGCTGCGGGGCGCGCGGTTGCTTGCCGTCGGAGCCTCGAGTCCTCCTTCGGGTATGGGTGTGTATGTGTGTGTGTGTGTGTGTGTGTGTGTGTGTGTGTGTGTGTATGTTTTGCTCGTAGCATAAATTATTTTTAGTTAGTTTAAGTAGTTTGTAAGCCCTTGGACTGATAACCGCAGCAGTTAAGTCTCTTAGATTTACAAACATTTGAACGTTTTGGACAGTGGAATTTCCTGCACGAAAATGCCCGTCCGCAAACTGCGATCCGTGATCTTAACTTTCTCTCTAGACGCAAGGTCACTGTGCTTCCGGACCCTCATTATTCTACAGATTTGGCACCGGCAGATTTGTTTTTATTTCCCTCCCTTAAATTAGCTCTGAAACCCTTATTCTTCGCAACAATTGCGGAGATCCAACAAGGAGTAACCTTGTGGCTGCAAGCGATTTAACAAGAACCTGTGTTTGCTTACAGTTTCCAACATCTGTAAGATCGATATCAGAAATTTATTGTAGCCAGTGGCGATTACTTTGAAGCCCAGTAAAGGTATTTTATTTCTAACTCTGATTTCTTGTATTTACTGATCCCATTCACTTAACTATTCAGACGCACCTTGTGTACCTCTTCGGGTCTGCGAGAGAAGGAAAATATTTGTACTGCAATGTAGCAGCCTCGTAGAGTAGAGTACCTTTCCTGGACAACATTACCATTAGACAGAAAGATCAAAGTAGTTGTACTGGTTGTTGAGTGCAGCACTCCAGGACAAGTGGTGCTGGAGGAGATCGGTGCCCGTTTCATCTCCGAGAGTGTACGGCCGCAGAGCCTGTAGCGGAATTTCTCGTAATTAATGAGCTGAGGTAGAGCGATTGCTATTGCGGTAATATACAGTAGCGTTTAGTAAATTTTCTGTGCTTTTGAAAGATTCTTCTTACTGACACTGAGGTGTTGTTACGAACTGAATGATGTTAATGAAGAAATATTATTTCTTTTTTCTCGTTTGAAGATAGGATTCGTTACAGTGATAAGGTATAAATTTCCGTAAGAAGACAAATAATGTAATTGAGAGAATTCCTACGCTCGTTAACGGTTTTTGAGTAACAAAAGCCCTCTAATTTTATCAGTTTTACAGAGGAAAATGTTGGTCAGATAATAACAAGATTTCTCATAAAAGGAGGATCCTTAATTATTTCATTTCTAGACCAAAGTAAAACTAAATAAACCCTTTCAGCCGTTAATTCAAAAACAGAAAATTTTCAAATGTTTGTAAATCTATTGGAGCAAACGGCGTGGGCATCAGTCCGTATCTTACAAACAACTTAAACTAAGGTAAACTAACCTAAGGACAACACACACACCCATGCCTCAGGGAGGACTCGAACCTCCGACGGCGAGCAACCGCGCGCTCCGCAGCGAGGCGCCTTAGACCGCTCGGCTACTCCATCGCGGCAGCCGTTAATTCCTTAACACTTCGAACCAGACCTAGGTCTAAAGATTTCAAACTTTCACTTTGGGATTCACTCACTGAGCCTTTGTTACAGTGGTAGTTGTTCTGATAAATACTCATTCAATTCGTCCCCGTCCCACCTCCTTTCCCTCCCCTTCGCGTTTTTATTATTTATCTGACTTCTTCCTCTATTATTCTGAGATTACGAAATATGACAACTACTTTTTCTTACTCCAATGCACCAATAATTACTAATATTTAGGCTCTGTATTACTCATAATTTAAATTGCGTTTTTATGGCTGTATTACTTGATTTTTCCTACTATCCTTAATATCAACTTTCTCACTGATCAACCGTCTTTGGAAAATAGAGGTATTTTCACTGTAACAATAATAGTGCTTCCTTAAGACTCTTAGTTTAAATAGCTTGTAACCTACAGACTAATAACCATGCAGTTGAGTCCGATAGACTTACAAACATTTGAACATTTGCTAAACTGAGGATTACTAGATGTCTCAGAATGTGTCCCACCAATTGATCCCTTCTTTTCGTCAAAATATACCAGTAATTTCTTCTCCTCGCAGTTCGTTCAGTATATCCTCAATAGTTACACAATACAACCATCAAATCATCATTCGTCACTAGAACATTATTCCAAAATCTTATATCACCTTTATGTCTCATCTCTCATTGTTCGCGTTTCACACCCTTTCAATGCTACACTCCAGACTAGAGCTTTCAGAAAGTACTTCCTAACGTTTAAATTAATATTTGATGTGAAAAAATTTCTGTTGGTCAGAAATGCTCTTCTCTCCATAGCCATTGTGTATTTTGTATCTTCTCTACTTCGGCCATCAGGTGTTTTATATCCAAATAAAAAAATTCATCTTCTACTATCACAATCTTGTCACTTAATCTAATTCCCTCAACATCGCCTGATTTTCATTGATTCCATTACACCTATTTTGCTCTTGATAAGTAACACCTATATACATCTGAATTTATATAAAGAGCACAGAGCCCTAATGTAATCCAGTACATAAATTATTCGAGATACTACTTTCAAATATGTGGGGAGAATTTTAACTGTGTTAAGCGACGTGAAGCCTCCATATTCTAAGTGAAGTTAATTTTGATATTACAGATTTGTCTCTTAAATGTTTTCTTTCCTCAATGTCTGACATATAAAATCATCCAAAGTGGAGGAAAAAACACAGGTGGTCTTTCATGAAGAGTACTGCAAAGTTAGTTGTCTGACTTAGGTACAGTAATTGTTAAGCACGTGTCAATGGAGTATTAGGACCTTTAAATGCTTTCCAATCTGTTGCCTTACCGCATACAACTCACGTTTGCACAGATCATTGACATAATCGAATGGTACCGAAATGCATTCATTTCACATCAAACTGACTTCACTATAGATCTGTGCATGGGAAATCTCACTGTTCTTCCCGCAGACAACTGAAATACGATTTTCAAAATCATTTCTTAACTTTGTCTTTCTGCCTCTCTCTCTCTTACACACACATACACGCAAACATACACACACTAGGGTGACCAGATGATGTGCATTTCGCAGGATACTTTTCTTTTCTTTAAAAAAAAAAAAAAAAAAAAAAAAAAAAAAAAAAAAAAAAAAACCACTGTTTCCACGATGCTAGAAAACCTTAAAAATATAGTGCATTCATGTGGACCATCCTGTGACTCACATACACAGTACTATTTGGGACTTAACTACGGGGTGTCAGTCCCTAAACTTACAAACTACTTATGAACTAACTAATACTAAGAACGGAACAAATATCCATGCCCGAGGGGGGATTCGAACCCCCGACAGTAGTGGCCGTGCAGACCGTTACTGAAGCGCCTCAGTCCCCTCGGCCACCGCGGCCGGCAGCCGGCTCTGCCGACAACAGTAATATTACGAACAGGGTGAAGAAATTAAAACCTTGTGTTTTGCCGATGACATCGCAATTCTACCAGGGACAGTTAAGGGACCTGGAGGAGCAGCTGAACGGAATGGACAATGTCTTGAAAGGTGCGTGTAACATGGACATTAACAAGACCAAAACAAGAGTTAAGAAGTGCAGTCTAAGACAATCAGTCGATGCTGAAAGTATTAGATTAGGTAACGAAATAATAAACGTGCTATACGAGTTTTGTTAATTGGCCAGTAATATGATGGTCGCAGTACGGAAGATATAAAATTCAGAATGGGAATGGGAAGAAAAGCGTTTTTGAAATAGAGAAATTTGTTAAAATAGAATATTAATTTAAGCATAAGCAAATATTTTCTGTAGGAATTTGTGTGGAGTGTTGCTTCATACGGGAGTGAAATACGGACGATAAACAGTAGGGACAGGAAGAGGATGGAGGCATTTGAAAAGTTGTGCTACAGAAGAATGCTGAAGATTAGGTGGGTGGATCGCGAAACTAATGAAGATCTGTACAGCATTGGGGATAAAAGGAATTTCTGGCATACCCTGACTAAAAGAAGGGATCGATTGGTAGGATCATTCTTAGACGTCAACCAATGGTGAATTTAGCATTGGACGGAAGTGTGAGGGGTAAAATTTACAGCCTGATACCAAGAGATGAATACAGTAAGCAGATTCAAGTAGATGTAGATTGCCGTTCTTACGAGGAGGTGAAGAGGCTTTCTTAGGATAGAGTAGGTTTGTGAGCTGCATTAAACCTGTCTCCGGACTGATGACCACAACAACAACAACGAACAGCTGTTGGCAAAACCGAAAGTAAAACTTTATGCAATCGATTTTCTATCTCTTTGTGTGGTTCCAGAGTAGATGAAAGTCGTTAGTGTGAGACCTGCCAAATGATTGAGTTGTAATCGTGCCGATTGCGATCTTTGTCAATTTATTTCAAACCTTAAAGATAAATCGGAGCTTTGTGAGTTAGAAGGGTAGTGTTGGGCTAATCTGAATTCTGTGTTTGATTGGTTTGATCTTAAAAGATCTTTGAATTTCATGCTTGAATAAATTGTGGACGAAATTAATGACGCAAAACATATTGCTAAAATTTCAAATGTTTGAGAGTTCAAAATATTCAAATGTTCGTAAATGTATTGGACTTAACTACCCTGGTCATCAGTCACTAGGCTTAGAAACTATTTCCACTAACGACAACAAATACAACCATGCACGCGGGAGGACTCGAACCTTCGACGGCGAGCAGCAGCGCGGTCTGCTGCAAGACGCCTTGGAACGCTCGGCCAGTCCATCACGGGTCTCTGAGAGTACAGTAAAGGAATGGAATGAAAGTCACAAAATAGATCATTTGATATGGATTGAAATATTTGTAAAATTTGATGAGTTAAATATCGATGATCGTGCTGTTGGTAATATTGTAGGCCGGCCGCAGTGGCCGAGGGGACTGCGGCGCTCCATTTACGGTCTGCACGGCCACTACGGTCGGGGGTTCGAATCCTCCCTTGGGCATGGATATTTGTGCCGTCCTTAATATAATGTAGTTCGTAAGTAGTTTGTAAGTTTAGGGACTGATGACCCCGTAGTTAATTCCCATAAGCTTAACAAACATTTGAACAATTTTTTTATCTTAACACTTGGATTTCAGTCTTTTTCAATCTGAGTTTAGATGTGAGGTGTCGCCAGAAACGACACATGGTTCGGATTCCATGTTAAGCTGTAGGTTCCCTTTCCCCGTTTCGATAACTGGGGTAGGCTAGGGACGAACAAGTCGCCGAAGTCGCGTGCAATTGAAAGACTTGCAACAGGCCAACGAGCCACACGAAATTAATTTAACCGGTAGATCTTGTTTTCTGCGCCTGAAAATATTGTCACCCTATCACACACACACACACACACACACACACACACACACACACACACACAGAGAGAGAGAGAGAGAGAGAGAGAGAGAGAGAGAGAGAGAGAGAGAGAGAGAATTTTATACGTGGTAGCAAGGGACTAAGCACTATTCAAGTTGAAAGGTGCAACGTACGGTATATGTATGCTTATGTATGCGACAGAAATAACGTTGGTCTGAACGGAGGTACTGTGTAGTAGCGGAGTGAGGGCAAGAGTAGATAAGGGGTGGCGCGGTAAAAGCAGCCCAGCGCTTGAGTGGGGGCGGTTTTCTTCTCTTTGCAGCGCGACACATTATTCAGACTCGTTATCCATCGCTCACAAGTGGTCGTGAATTGTGTCCTCGCGCCGCTGCCGGCCCGGCGTTTGACCTCAGCCGTCGCAAAACACTTTCCGTGCTGCCCCATCAGATACTCGTAAATACACGCCGCTGTGGGACTTCAGTCAGTGCCTCCGACTCGTCCCTTTTCCATTTTTGCGCAGTGCCGGCGCCGGAGCGTGCAGGAATTTGATAATGCGCAGTTTTGACAGTGGCGCGCCTACTAAAGAAGATTTGTGGCGGGATCGGCCGTGACAAATGGGGGATCTAACAAAGCTGCACTGCGCGCCCTCCAAACAAACAGGTTTAGCTGCACGCGCGAAGAACAAGCGTTATTAATGTAGGCCGCGATGCCGAATTGTCCCGCGCGTGTATGTGTCTGATTCGAAGATAGGAATATTCAGATAGCTTGTACCAATAATATGCCATTCGGATATTTTTGTCTTTTTGCGAGTGTTAGTAGCTTAAATGGAAAAATCTGATACTTCACAAAACATTTGCGGCATGTAGTACTTGTGAATAATCTGGAAGTATCAGACCAAACACCTCATTTTTAACAAACAATTGTGATATTCAAAAGTTGGTGTTCGACGCCAAGCAGTCGTCATTGAAATATCTATCTTTGTTTAAGCAGATCCAGAATATCGGTCGGTAACTAGCCATAATCAGTGCGGCATTTCAAAAGAAGATGTGAAGTATTTTGTTTCATACCACGGACATTTATACGTACACTCATAAAAGTGGACATTTCTAGAGATATGCAATAACGAGCAAAATTATAATAATTTGAAATTATTGGAAGCTGAGTTATCTTATATTTTTGCTTATGTAATGCCTTTCTCTGGCCGCCTTGAAACTTTTATTACACGGTAATTCACGATAATAATTTCAAATTCTCTGAAATCGTTAGCTGGGTTCGGCACGGCAACGACATAAAAAATAATAATCAAGAAAAAATATTATGGTCTTGGAAGATAAGTTATATTCCTTAGAGTTTGCATTTATGAGAGTTCAAAATATTTTTTGGTACTTTCAAATTGATGCTGTTATACAATTTATTTAAAAAAAAGTATTTCACCGGGGCCATATTAGGGCAAAAAAAATTAATTAAAAGAAAGAGGTAATGTCAGGGGTAAAAGAGGACGTCTGGTAACGCTAATTAATTGCATAACAACTTGTCATCATGTGAAGCTACTGAGAATCAAAACTTAAACCTTCTCTAATTTCTAGTACCTATCGTCAATGTACTCTGTTAAATGAAAAACAATACACCGTTCTATCTTTTAGACCGCGAAACCACACGCTGTAATTGGTTCCTAAATAAAAACAATCTGCCTTAAGAACAGGTTTTCATTACTTATTCATGCAGACAGGGAAAGTTGGCGGAAATGACAACGCGACAATTGAAGCGAATGGCTTTCTCTACTATATGTCGTGAATTTTTCCATTTCACCTTGTAAAAATAATTTCAAAATCTGGAGAAACGTCTGAAAATATTCGTAACTGGTACACATTCAGTGTTGAAACTGTAGTTAGCCTTAATTTTGAATAAGATCAATTTTCATGAATTCCAGATCATTTATAATGATTAATTAACAAACTACTATGTGGCCCCAAAGACAGCGCCGAAACTGAAAAATAGGTATTCACAACGAAGTTTACAAAAGAAACGTCGAATTTGGATTAAAAAAAATAAATAAATAATAAAAACCGAAAAGGGATATTACGAAATGTAATAAGAAACATGGAAAACCGATTCCGGGTAAAAATAACACAAAATGTGGCAAAAAATAATGCAGGAATGGCCAAAATAAAACAATAAAATGGAGTAAATTTGCAAAAAATCAGAGACTGAAACAAAATCAATCAAAAATTTGCACCGAATGTGGCGAAAATAAAGTACGATGTTGGTATGGGAAAAGATAACACGGGAAATGGAAGAATGGTTATACGGAAAACAGAGGAAAGCACCGTAATTGGCTTGTATGCAACAGTTAAGTTGACTATTAAGCAATTTGATGATGAAATAAAACTGAACTTACCAAAAATAGTAACATTACTGCCAAAATCCTGGAGCCGGCCGCGGTGGCCGAGGAGACTGAGGTGTTCCAGTCACGGTCTGCACGGCCACTACGGTCGGGGGTTCGAACCCCCCTCGTGCATGGATATTTGTGCCGTCCTAGTTCGTAAGTAGTTCATAAGTAGTTTGTAAGTTTAGGGAGTGATGACCCCGTAGTTAAGTCCCATAGACTATACAAACATTTGAACTTTTTTTTTTTTTTTTTTAAAAAACCCTGGAAATGGGGAAAATGGAACATCGAAATGTCCATTAAAATTGCACAGATACAATAAAACAATAACACCAGAAGTAGAGATATAACTATGCGGGAAATTAAAGAAGTCGCCGTAATTGGCATGTATTTAATGTTTAAATCGCACTGAAGGAATTTGCTAGGGAGATAACGGCGCATTCGCCAAAAGTAGTATTAGTATTGCCAGAAACTTGAATAACACCAAGTTCTATTTATTGAGCACCCATCCTAAATGTGTGGGTTAAATTATCAGACAGTGTAAACCCTTTTGTCGTAATCACTGTATGACAAATACAGCATATATTTTTATTTTGGGGTGGGGGAAAAGATAGTACGTAAGTTACGTAATTGTAGGTAGACACACCATGATAATTTGTGTCAGTTTTGCAGCATATATTCTGAAGATAATTTGCTCTGAAGCCTCTTTTTACTTTACCGAGATCAATCTTTTCTATTGTCAACATAAAACCATAAAAAATTTGCTATTTAAGAAAACATACGATAAAAATATTTTTAATTATTATTGCCTTACTATGATAGTTGTTCAGTGGCTCGCTTGTTTCCTCTCCGCTTTTATAGTCACAAGAAGGCGACTAGCGCGACAATGTCGAATTCAAAATGTACTCCACACTGACGCGGTAGTCGGCATCTTGTGATTTTAACAGCCGCGAGGAAACAAAGAACCAACATAGCGAGGCAACACTAGTAATTTCAACCAACAAAAGTCTCATATCCAAACACTTGTCCAAATTAAAAGAGTGAAAACGCGATTGATATTATCGTGTTTGGAGTGATCTACTAATATTGGTTCGTTGTCTCCTGGATGTATAAATTACCAACGCCCTTTTCTCCTTTTCATGTGTAACGCATATGTGTTTTACCCAACTATAATTCAAAAGACTGTTTCGATATATTTTAGTTTTCAGAGCTTAATCTCATTGTATCAAACATAGCTTCAGCTCAGACGAGGCTAAGGTATACGGTCTATACCCCGTTCGGGAATTCGTTATGGAAAAATTAGCTAACGCCATTTTCTGAGATTGAACGGAAACGGAAAGAAACGGAAATGAACAGGAGCGGAGACGGACAGTGTAAATTGGCCTTTATCTCAAACGTCGTCTAATTGTCTTCAAACGCGAAGGTGGGCGGGCGCGAGCCCGACTCAGACCGAGTCAACCTGAACACTTCATTCACCACACCATAACAGGGACGTATGTCTACCAGGGTGATGCCATTCGTTAAAAGACCAAACAGGTCTAAACGAACAGTAAATCGCTGTTCACGTATTAGAATGGTATGTTAATATATTACCAGATTTCTATCAGGGCAGGCCTAACAAACAAAACAAATTTGTGAAATTCCTGGCTGCTGTTGCTTAAAAACAGAACCTTTTTTGCTATTTATGATATAAATCCCGAAACTGACAAAGCTGGGTATAATGTTGTTTGTTATTAACAAGTAATTTCGAGCTAGCCAGAGCCCATTCTAAAATCCTTGCACTGCCATCTTTAATGTACAAACAATAAATATTACTTTCAGAAAGTAATACTTTTTGTTTGCCGAGCGGGAGGGTCCGAGCCCGCTATGCTGCTGCGGTGTGAGCGGCCGCTCCCTGTCGGAGGTTCGAGTCCTCCATCGGGCATGTGTGTGTGTGGGTGGGGGCGGTGTTGTTCTTAGCGTAAGTTACTTAAAATAGTTTGTAAGACTAGAGACTGACGAGCAAAACAGTTTGGTCCAATACGATCACAAACATTTGAACATAGAAACTTTTTGTCTGCGTAAATTTGAAGATAAGCCTTTTGCATATTATGCAACTTTGGCTGTTCCGAAATATTAAACAGAAATAAATCTGGATTATCGATTGTAATTTTTATCGCGAGGATAAATTGGATAAAAAAGGAACGGTGTACGAGTAGAATAGAATAGTTACCAAAAAAGAAGCATCATCACTGAACTAGTTCCCAAAAATGCACTAGTCTGCCCATGTCTGCTCTCGTCTGCACTCAAGTGGGGAAGGTGGTAGGTCATGGCACCTTACTGCGGCAGTCTCCGCCCCGCACCCCATAAAACAGTGCCCTCCGCAGCCAGGAACGCGACCAGCCAACAGCCCGGCGCCGTCAGCCTGGTGGTGGTGTATTAGCGCGCTCTCCACCCCTTCTTTCCCGGCCTGGCTAATCAACTCACGCCCCCTGATAGCGAGGAGCCTTACTCGGCTGCCGAGTACTCGACGCTACCTTCCTTCATGACCCTGCTTAAAGTTGCACCGGAGAATGAGGCCCATCGCCCGGAGCAGTAGCCACCTTAGCACATCTGCCTTTACCGACGTGTCAGATCTGCACGTGAGTACTACACGTCGAAGGTTTCAGCTCTAGAAAGCAGTGGTGACGGTTATCACTCGCATTCTTCTTTTTGTGTCTCGTTTCCGCAGGTTGACCTAGGTGTCAGAGGCCAAGTAGAGAGAGACCGACACATGAAAGTAGGATGCACGCGTGTGCGGGTACAGCGTCTGAGGTGATCAGCCAGTGGGACAGCAGAAACTAGAAACACTAAGCTAGATTAGAACAAGGTATATATTTCCTAGAGATAGTGCAATACTTAACTTTGTTAACTGAAGGCTAGTGGAATGCAGATAGTTTAACTAGATACAAGTCTGCCTACTGATGAGAGACTATACTAGTGCCTGTCTTCTTGCCAAGTGACCGATGCAGTTCCGTGGTGGCCGCGAGCTGGGTTGCAGCAGAGGGCGCTCGTGGCCGGTAAGAACACCGCGCCGTGCTTGCTTGGCGGCGCGCGGCGAAAGTACGTGGCGCGCACTTCAGACTTGTGCGACACCACAGTTCTGTCTTCCACAGCTGTGGGTAGAGCTTGAGCTTCTCACAGGCTTTGCAGTCAGCGAGGTGCACTGATCAGGGACGTATATAAGAGGGGGAGGGGAGGGGGGGGGCAGCCCGCTATTACTGGGTTGGAACACAACTCGAACTGTTCGAACATATTAATTCGTAGTTTAAGAAATCTCAGGATTCATTCGAACTTTTGATGAGCGACAGATCTAGTGAATTTACCGTTTTTAATGCACTGTGAATTATAATCATAAAAAAGAACAGAGAAATACAAACAGAAATATCTTCTAGGGTGCTTGTCATGTGTAAAAACGGAAACTAATAATTAAATAACAGACTGCAGTGATAATTTTTGTCCAGTTATCGAGCTTTCTTCATGCTGACATCTAGTGACCTCTGATGTAAATACATCCACGACTGGCCTTCTACATAATCAAAATAGACCCCGAGCCGTTTACAAAATCTGAACAATAATATCTGAGATAAAAAGTGAATACGAGATTATTTCACTGGTTATCTTTCGTTATCGAATTCTCTTTCCATACTCAGCCGATATCACGCACAGCTATTTTCTCTTTTCATTTCTTACACAAAAAATCCTAACCAGTACGTAGCACAAAGAAATTTAATAATATCACCCAGATAAGTGTCACGACCGGCTAGGGAGGAAATGGAAAAAACTTTTAATTTGAACACTCTTGCACTACACTGCATGGAAATGACTGAAGGTACATCTACATCTACATCTACATAGATACTCTGCAAATCACATTTAAGTGCCTGGCAGAGGGTTCACTAACCACCTTCATAACTTTTCTCTACCGTTCCATTCTCTAATAGCGCGCGGGAAGAAAGAACACCTAAATCGTTCCGTTTTCGATCTGATTTCTCTTATTTTATTGGGATGGTCATGTCTCCCTAAGTAGGTGGGTGCTAGCAAAATATTTTCACATTCAGAACTAAAAGTCGGTGATTGAAACTTCGCAAACAGATCACGCCGCAATGAATAACGTCTTTCTTTTAATGATTTCCACCCCAATTCGTGCAACATTTCCGTGACGCTTTCCCCCCCGTAACGTGATAAAACAAAACGAGCTGCCCTTCTCTGAACCTTCTCAATATCTTCCGTCAGTCCCACCTGGTGAGGGTCCCACAAGGGGCAACAGTACTCCAAGAGAGGACGCACAAGTGTGATGTAGGCAGTCTCTTTGGTGGAGGTGGTGCATCGTCTAAGCGTTCTGCCAATGAAACGTAACCTTTGGTTCGCCTTCCCCACAATATTTTCTATGTGTTTTCTCCAGTCAAAGTTGTTCGTAATTGTAACTCCTAGGTATTTGGTAGAATTTACGACCTTAAGGTTTGACTGATTTATCGCGTAATTGAAGTTCAGCGGATTTCTTTTAGTGGTCATGTGTATTACTTCACACTTTTCCTTATTTAGTGTCAATTGCCAATTCTCGCACCAAGTAGAAATTTTGTCTAAATCGCTTTGCAGTTGCTTTTGATCCTCTGTTGACTTCACTAACCGATAAACGACAGCATCATCCGCGAACAGTCTAAGGGAGCTATTCAGATTATCTCCTAAATCGCTTATAAATACGAGGAAGAGTAGGGGACCAATAACGCTTCCCTGTGGAACGCCAGATATCACTTCTGTCTTACTCGATGACTTACCGTCAATTACAACGAACTGTGTCCTTTCTGATAGGAAATCGTGAGTCCAATCGCACAATTGGGGAGATATTCCATAAGCACGCAATTTCATTAGAAGCCTCTTGTGGGGTACAGTATCAAAAGCCTTCCGGAAATCCATAAATAGGGAATCGATTTGAGATCCCTTGTCGATGGCACTTAACACTTCATGTGAATAAAGGGCAAGCTGTGTTTCGCAAGAGCGATACTTTCTGAATCCGTGCTGACTATTGGTTAATAGGTCGTTCTCTTCGAGGTAGTACATAATATTCGAACAAAGTATATGTTCCAAAATCCTACTGCAAATCGACGTCAATGAGATAGGCCTGTAATTTTGGGGATCACTCCTGTTGCCTTTTTTGAATATTGGAGTAACTTGGGCAACTTTCCAGTCTTTGGGTACGGATCTTTCGCTGAGTGATCGGTTGTAAATGATAGCTAAGTACGGAGCTATAGCATCAGCATACTCTGAGAGGAATCTAGTTGGTATACAATCTGGCCCGGAAGATTTATTTCTGTTTAGTGACTTAAGTCGTTTTACTACTCCAGGAACATCTACTTCTAAGTTTCGCATGCTGGCAGCTGTTCTTGGATTGAATACTGGAGTGTTCTCTTCGTCTTCTTTGGTGAAAGAATTTCGGAAAGCTGTGTTTAGTAATTCTGCCTTAGCAGTACTGTCGTCGGTAGTATTACCATTGCTATCACGTAGTGAAGGTATTGTTTGTGTTTTACCGCCAGTGTACTTCACATATGACCAGAATTTCTTTGGATTTTCTGCAAGATTACGAGACAGGATTTCGTTGTGGAAACAACTATAAGATTCTCGCATTGAAGTCCGCGCTAGGTTGCGAGTTTCAGTAAAAGAATGCCAGTCTTGCGGATTCTGTGTCTTTTTAAATTTTGCATGCGTTTTTCTTTGTTTCTGCAACAGTGATCTGACCTGTTTTGTGTACCACGGGGGGTCAGCCCCCTCTTTTATTAATTTATTTGGTATAAATCTCTCGATTGCTACTGATGTTATGTCTCTGAAAGTAAGCCACAACTGATCTACACTCGCATTTTTAGTTTTGAAGGACTGGAGACTATCACTCAGGAAAGCGTGAAGCGAATTTTTATCTGCTTTATTGAATAGATATATTTTTCGTTTATTTTTGGTGCATTTGGGACTTTCGATATTCAGTCTCGCTACTACAGCTCGATGTTCGCTAATCCCTGTATCTGTTTTGATGCTCTTTACTATCTCGGGATTATTTGTTGCTAGGAGATCAAGAGTATTTTCGCAACCACGTACTATTGTAGTGGGTTCATGAACTAACTGTTCGAAGTAGTTTTCAGAAAAAGCATTCAGAACTAGTTCGGACGATGTTTTATATTTGTCCCCGGTTTTGAATACGTAATTATGCCAACATATCGAGGGTAAATTAAAGTCTCCACCGATTATAACAGTATGCTTCGGATACCTATTTGAAATATGATTCAAGCTTTCTTTGAACATTTCTGCAACCGCATCGTCTGAGTCAGGGGGCCGATAAAAAGATCCAATTATTAATTTATTTCGGTGGTCAGGTATAACCTCTACCCAGACCAATTCACAGGAAGTATCTGCCTCAATTTCGTTGCAGGATAAACCGTTTGTAACAGCAAAAAACACGCCACCCCCTGTTTTATTTATTCTATCCTTTCTGAAGACCATTTGACCCTTTGAAAAAAATTCGGCCGAATTTATCTCAGGCGTCAGCCAGCTTTCAGAACCTATAACGATTTGTGCCTCAGTACTTTCTATCAGCGCTTGGAGCTCTGGAATTTTCCCAACACAGCTACGACAATTTACAACTGTTACACCAATGGTTTTTATGTCTACTTTCTTCCCGTGTCTGACCTGCCCCCTTTGAGAGTGAAACCCATTTTGTGTATTCCCGAGGCCATCTAACCTGAAAAACCGCCCAGTCCACGCCACACAGCCCCCGCTACCCGTGTAGCCGCTTCCTGAGTGTAGTGGACTCAGGTACGTGAAAAACTAATTATTAAATCAAATAATAATGGAAATTCTCCACAGAGATGATAAATTATTTTTCAAAAGAGATAGATTGGCTGACCTGTACTTACCTTTTTGCTGTACCGCCGGTAGTATCAAAGAGAAAAAAGAAATGGGAAAGTAAGGGAAAGGCAATTCACCACCTAGGTCATGAGGATGATGTTAGAGGATTGTGGAAGTCAGAGACACTGTGTAGTAGTATGGAACCATGCCAAAGAGGATATATTATATGCCACCACTGAGAGAGAAGATCAAGCAATAAAGAGGAGAAAAGATGAGTGAACTGAATGATGCTGAGGGGAGTAGGAAGTGGGGTTTCTAAAACGTTTTTGATTAAAAGGGAAAGATGGAAACACACAAACACACACACACACACACACACAGAGCGGGGGGAGGGGGGTTGTTGTTGTGGTCTTCAGTCCGCAGACTGGTTTGATGGAGCTCTCCATGCTACCCTGTCCTGTGCAAGTCTCTTCATCTGAGAATACGTTCGGTAACCTACATCCTTTTGAATCTGATTACTATATTCGTCCCTCGGTCTCCATCTACGATTTTTACCCCACACGCTTCCTTCTAATGTTAAGTTGACAATTCCTTGATGTCTCAGAATGTGTCCAACCAATATATCCCTTCTCTTAGTCAGGATATGCCAGAAACTCCTTTTCGCCCCGATTCTGTTAAGCACCTCCTCATTAGTGATGTGATCTACCCATCTAATTTTCATCATTCGTCTGTAGCACCACATTTCAAAAGCTTCTATCAACTTTTTATCTGAACTCCTTATCGTCCACGTTTCACTCCCATACAATGCTACACTCCAGACAAATGCTTTCAGAAAGGACTTCCTAACATTTACATTAATATTGGATGTTAACAAGTTTCGCTTCTTTAGAAACGCTTTTCTTCCAATAACCATTCTGCATTTTATATCTTCTTTACTTCGGCCTTCAGAAGTCATCTTGCTACCCAAATAGCAAAATTCATCTACTACTTTTATTGTCCCATTACCCACTCTAATTCCTTGAGTATCGCCTGATTTTCTGATATTACATTCCATTACCTTCGTTTTACTCTTGTTAATGTTCATCTTATATCTTCCTTTCAAAACACTGTCCATCCCATTCAATTGCTCTTCCAGATCTTTGCGTTCTCTGACAGAATTACTATGACATCAGCACTCCTTGCACTTTAATGCCCTCTCCATATTTCTCCTTCAATTCCTTCACTGCCTGCTCAATGTACAGATTGAACAACATTGGGGAAAGGCTACAACCCTATCTTACTCCCTTCCCAACCTCTGCGCCCCTTTCTTGCCCTTCGACTCTAATAACCGCTGTCTGGTTTTTGTATAGGTTGAATATACCTCTTCGCTCCCTCTATTTTACCCCTGATGCCTTCAGAATTTGGAAGAGTGTATTCCAGTCGACATTATCAAAAGCTTTCTCCAAATCGACAAACGGTAAGAACGTAGGTTTCCCTTTCCTTAGCCTATCTTCTAAAATAAGTCGTAATGTGAGTATTGCCTCTCGTGTTCCAACATTTCTCCTAAATCCAAACTGAACTTCCCCGAGGTCGGATTCCACAAGTTTTTCCATTCGTCTGTAAATAATTCTTGTTAGTATTTTACAACCATGACTTATTAAACTGATAGTTATGTAATTTTCACACTTGTCTGCACTTGCTTTCTTTGGAATTGGAATTATAATATTCTTCTTGAAGTCGGAGAGTATTTCCCTTGTCTCATACATCTTGCATACCAGGTGATACAATTTTTTCACGACTGGCTCTCCTAATGACATCAGCAGTTCAGACGGAATATCATCTGCTCCAGGAGCCTTGTTTCGACTGAAGTCCTTCAGCACTCTGTTAAATTCTTCTCGCAGTATCATATCTCCTATCTCATCTTCCTCCACTTCGTCTTCCATTTCTAGAATGCTGCCTTCAAGTTTATTTCCTTTGTACAGACCCTCTATATATTCCTACCACAGTTCAGCCTTCCCATCTTTGCGTAGTACTGGTTTTTCGTCTGAGTTCTTGATATTCATACAGCTGATTTCCATGTCTTCAAATATCTCTTTTATTTTCCTGTAGGCGGTATTATCTTTCCCCTAGTTAGGCAGTCTTCTATGGTTCTGCATTTGTCCTCTAGCCACTCCTGCTTAGCCAGTCTGCACTTCCTGTCAATCTCATTTTTCAGACGTTTGTACTCCCTTTTTCCTGTTTCACTTACTGATTTTTTATATTTTCTCTTCTCGTCAATTTTCAGTATATCCTGTGTTATCCAGGGATTTCTATTAGGCCTTGCCCTTCTACCTATATGGTCCTACGCAGCCTTCACTACCCTATCTCTCAGCTACCCATTCTTCTTCTACTGTATTACTTTCCCCCGTTTCAGTCAATCCTTGCCTATTGCTCCCTATGAAACTCTTAACCACCTCTGGTTCTTTCAATTTGTCCAGGTTCCATCTCGTAACTTTTCTACCGATCTGCAGTCTCTTAAGTTTTAATCTGCAGTTCATAACCAATAAGTTAGCGTCAGAGTCCATATCTGCCCCTGGATATGTCTTACAGTTTAGAACCTGGTTTCTAAATCTGTTACTTACCATTATAAAATCAATCTGGTACCGTCCAGTGTCTCCTGGTCTCTTCCACGTATACAGCCTTCTTTTATGATGATTAAACCAAGTGTTGGTGATTATTAAATTTTGGTCTGCGCAAAATTCTACCAAGCGATCTCCTCTTTCATTCCTTTTTCCCAGTCCATATTCACACCCTGACTAAAAAAAAGGGATTCTTAGACATCGAGGAATCGTACATTTAGCCTTGGAGGGAAATGTGTGGGGTAAAAATCGCAGAGGGAGACCAAGAGACGCGTATAGTAAGCAGATTCAAGTGGATGTGGGTTGTCGTTCTTATGAGGAGATGAAAAGGCTTGCTCAGGATAGAGTCTCCGGACTGAAGACCGTAACAACAACATCATTCACCTACTACATTTCCTTCCCTTCCCTTTCCTACTACTGAGTTCCAGTCCCCCATCACAATCATGTTTTCGTCTCCCTTAACTTTCTGAATGATTTCTTTATCTCCTCATACATTTTTTCGATATCCTCATCATCGGCCGTGCTAGTTGGCTTATAAACTTGCACTACTGTGGTCGGTGTTGACTTCGTGTTTATCTTTACTACGATAATGCGTTCACGATGCTGTTCATACTAACTTACCGGCATTCCTATTTTCTTATTCATTGTCAGACCTACTCCTGCGTTACCACCAAATGATTTTGTATTGATAACCCTGTACTCACCTGACCAGTATTTCTGTTCATCCTACCAGCGAACTTCACTAATCTCTACCGTATCTAACATTAACCTATCCATTTCTCTTTTCAAATTTTCTAGCTTACCTACACGATTAAGGGTTAGAACATTCCACGCTCCGACGCGTAGAATGCCTGTTTTGTTTTTCTTGATGACGACATCCTCCTGGTAGTCCCCGCCCGGAGATCCGAATGGGGGACTATTTTACCTCCGGAATATTTTACCCAAGAAGACGCCATAATCATATATTCATACAGTAGAGCTGCATGTCCTCGGAAGAAGTAACGACTGTAGTTTCCCCTTGCTTTCAGCCGTTCGCAGTAACTGCATGGGAAAGCCATGTTAGCTGATGTTACAAGGCCAGCTCAGTCAATCATCCAGACTGTTGCCCTGTTACTACCGAAAAGGCTGCTGCCCCTCTACAGGAACCACACGTTTTTCTGGCCTCTCCACAGATACCCCTCCACTGTAGGTAGGGAAGGGGCTAATAAGGCTGAAGCCCCTGCCCCCTCCCTCCCGGCTCCTCTGAAAAATATTTTACTTTTATATTTTTATTGTTTTCATTTTTTATTTCTTTAAACAGGACGGCACCAGAACTTTGAAATAGTACACAAGTAATAAATCACAACGTAACTATAATTTTCCAAGCACAAGTGAACGTGACAGTGAGTCACCAACATGATGCCACCAATGAGAACGTGTGCTGCTGTTACTGTGCCGTCGCGAGCATCTTTGATACTGCCGCTATTGTTACTGCTATGCTGACGTTACGAGCATATTGTTCATAACCGGCGGCCCGCTGCTTTCCAGGTTATCAGCGCCACCGAATGGAATCTTATGAACAAGAATAATGTTATTTTAGTTCAGTTTCTACACATAGAGTCTCATGTTAATTAAACTGTAAAGACGTTGTGATTCTTCAGTTTCTCCCGGTGTATTTGATAATCAAAATATCCACGGGTGTACTGCCGGTTTATAGTGTCCGTTGGACAGTACACGCGTGGATATTTTGATTGTAAAGGCGGTTTTCTTTGGCTAGTAACATAGAAGCTGCTTAATTATTTTACGAGCTGACCATATAATTCCATATCCACCATATTACTCCTCTTCCACTTTCAAATTAATATAAGCCTACTCATTTTATTACTTGTGCAATTATTTTGCTAGTATAATTGATACATTATAAAAAGTGTAGAAATACGTCATAAATTAATAAATTCAATAGGCTTTATTTTTAAAAAAAATAGTCGCCCCCACCAATAATTAAAAACAAATCGGGTAGCGCCACTGCTTCTGTCGCTGATGAAAATTAAGAAGTATTCAGCAGATTTGCCTATATGAAGCCGGTAAAACGTTTGTATTACATACAATACGCTACCCTCCACGATCTCCACCCTGTCCTGTGGAAGCCTCTTCATCTGAGAATAAGTTCGGCAACCTACATCCTTTTGAATCTGTTTACTGTCTTCGTCCCTCGGTCTCCCTCTAAAGCTATGCCGACGATTCCTTGATATCTCAGAATGTGTCCCACCAATCTATCCCTTCCCTTAGTCAGGATATGCCAGAAACCCTCTTCTCCCGAATTCGCTTAAAGCATATCCTTATTAGTTATGTGATCTACCCATCTAGTTTTCATCGTTCGTCTGTACGACCACATTTCAAAAGCTTCTATCATCTTTGTGTCTGAACTACGTTTCACTCCCATACAATGCTACACTCCAGACAAATGCTTTCAGAAAGGACCTCCTGACATTTAAATTAATATTGAATAGTAACAAATTACGCTTCTTCAGAAACGCTTTTCTTCCCATAGCCATTCTGCATTTTATATCATATTTACTTCAGCCATCAGAAGTTATCTTGCTACCCAAATAACAAAACTCTACTTTTACTGTCTCATTACCTAATCTAATTCCTTCTTGACGTTACATTCCATTCTGACGCTACATTCCAATACCCTTGTTTTACTCTTGTTGATGTTCATCTTATACCCTCTTTTCAAGACACTGTCCACTCCATTCAGTTGCTCTTCGGGATCCTTTGCGGTCTCTGACAGAATTACTATGTTATCGGCTAACCGCAAAGTTTTCATTTCTGTAATTCTCACAAGTTTCTGCACTTCATTTCTTTGGAATTCAAATTACTATATTCTTCTTGAAGTCGGAGGGTATTTCACCTGTCTCATACATCTCCACACCAGGTGAAACAATTTCTTCATGACTGGCTCTCCTAACGATATCAGTAGTTCAGACGGAATATAGTCTTTTCCAAGAGTCTTGTTTTGATTTAAATCTTTCGGTGCTCTGTCAAATTCTTCTCGCAGTATCGTATCTCCTTTCTGCTCGTGCTTCTACCTTGAAATTTATTTTCTTTGTACAGGCCCTCTATATATTCCTTCCAAATTTCAGCTTTACCCTCTTTGCTAAGTACTGGTTTTCCGTCTGAGTTCTCGAGATTCATACAGCTGTTTTTCTTGTCTCCAAATATCTCTTTTATTATCCTGTAGTCGGTATCTATTTTTCCCCTAATTATGCATTCTTCTACGGTTCTGCATTTATCCTCTAGCCCTCCCGCTTAGCCAGTCTGCACTTCCTGTCAATCTCATTTTTCAGGCGTTTGTAGTCCCTTTTGCCTGCTTCACTTAATGCATTTTTATATTTTCTCCTCTCATCAATTAAGACCAGTATATCCTTTGTTATCCAGGGATTTCTATTAGGCCTTGTCCTTCTGCCTATATGATTCTCTTCCTCTTTCACTGCTCTATCTCTCAGAGCTATCCATTCTTCTTCTACTGTATTACTTTCCGCAGTTTCAGCAAACCCTTGCCTAATGCTCCCTTTGAAACGCTCAACCACCTCTGGTTCCTTCAGTTTGTCCAGGTTCCATCTCCTAACTACAGTTCATTACCAATAAGTTATGTTCAGAGTCTATATCTGCCCATGCGTATGTCTTACAGTTTAAAACCTGGTTCCTAAATCTATTCCTTACCATTATAAAGTCAATCTGGTATCGTCCAGTGTCTCCTGATCTCTTCCAAGTATACAGCCACCTTTAATAATGTTTAAACCAAGTGTTGGTGATAATTAAATGGCGCTCCGCACAAAATTCTACAAAGCGATCTCCTCTTCCATTTCTTTTCCCCAGACCATATTCACCTACATTTCTTTCTCTTCCTTTTCCTACAACCGAGTTCCAGCCCCTCATCACAATCAAGTTTTCGTCTCCTTTAATTTTCTGAATAATTTATTTCATCTGCTTAAAATTTCTTAGATGTCCTCATCATCGGCAGAGCTAGTTGGCATATAAACTTGTACAACTATGGTCGGGTTTCGGTTTGTGTCTTTCTTTGCTACGATAATGCGTTCACCATGCTGTTCATAGTAATTTACCTGCATTCCTATTTTCTTATTCATTATCAGACCTACTCCTGTTTTACCACCAACTAATTCCGTGTTTATAACCCTGTACTCACCTGACCAGAACTCCTGTTCATCCTGCCACTGAACTTCACTAATCCCTACCGTACCTAACTTTAACCTATCCATTTCTCTTTTCAAATTTTATAACTTACCTACGCGAATAAGGGGTTAGAACATTCCACGCTCCTACCCGTGGAATGCCTGCTTATGTCCTCCTGAGTAGTGCCCGCCCGGAGATCCGAATGGGGGACTATTTTACCTCCGGAATATTTTACCCAAGAAGACGCTATCATCATTATACTTACGGTAGAGTTGCATGTTCTCGGAAAAAGTAACAACTGTAGTTTCCCCTTGCTTTCATTTCAGCCGTACGCAGTAACTGCATGGAAAAGCCATGTTAGCTGATGTTAGAAGGCCAGCTCAGTCAATCATCCAGACTGTTGCCCCTGTAACTACTGAAAAGGCTGCTGCCCCTCTTCAGGAACCACACGTTTGTCTGGCCTCTCCACAGATACCCCTCCGCTGTGGTTACACCTGCGGTACGGCTCTCTGTATCGTTGAGGCACCCAAGCCACCCCACCTCGGCAATGTCTGTGGTTCATGGGGATGGCATGTTAAGCTACAAAATTATAAAATACCTGAAAACGTGGACGCTGAACGGAATATGCGAATAACCAGTAATTTCAAAGTTCAAGAAGAGTCTGAAACACAAGAAGAATAATGAGCGAACGCAGTGAACAAAACGGAGACAGCTAGATACCAAGCAGTGAGCATGAACTGAAAAAGAGAGACCGGACCGGGACAAGCCGCGTGTCCTGCCTGGAACTGGAACTGGAACTGGAACGGGAACGGCTTCACTTCTGTTCCTGGAACTGGAATTCACTAAAACCGCTCCGTATTGGTATCGACTAACAGCACTGAACGGCGAGCTGCCGTTCCTCGTATGTAGTTCCTCGGTTCTCAGTTCACTCTTGTGAGCCGTTCCTTTGGCTCGTTCGTTGGCGAACGACCCATATTTAATCGAGAGCTCACCCCATCGCGTCTTCTAAACCAATCACTGGACGTGACGTGCAAGTGGTTAGCATCGTTGATGACCTCAGACCATTCAAGGACTTCAGACCAAGAACTCTTCGGTGACCACTAGGATAGGTAAGTATCACGCACAAATATTCCATAAACATACTGTTCGAAATATCTGGTCCTGTTACTGACAAAAGAATATATAAGCAAAATCATGGATGGTAGAATTGAAGCATGATTCTGTGTCTCCGTCCGATTGGCAGGCACTTTCATGTATTTCTAGGTGACAAAAATGAAGAATATATTAATATAAACAGAAAAGTTTAACAAAATAAACATTCACTTGTAAATAAGACTTCCTTCTATCAGGTAGCGAAAACAAGATACACTATTTTGAAGCAAACTCGCAGACGCGTTACAGAACGTATGGTATAATTAAATGATCCGGTGCAAGTCCCGGTCCTAATCCCCCTACTCCGACGAAGGTTTTCGGGAGGTTTTCCTTGGTTGTAAGGCGTATGCCGGAGCTGATAAGCCCCTCTCACCTATTCCCAATTGGGAATCAGTTTGTATGATAATTGGCTGAATAGAACCGCGACTTTCTAAGGGCCGGATCTCAAACAGCCCGCTCCACTCCTCGGAGTGGAGAATGAAAAGAATTAGTTTTTATTTTATTTATTTATTTATTTATTTTTTTTTTTTTTTTTTTGAGTGGTAGTTGTATTACTATTGTCAATTAGGATATTCTCCTTGCACACGAATTTCGTACTTTACTGTTATACACTGAAACCTACGTTACTGCTTACGATATCGGATGTGCGTAAACAATGTTGTTTATATTAATTTTGACATAATATTGACAGTGGGAAACGTATGTAAGTGCCCTAAAACAAGTAATAACTACAACTCCACATCTGTCTTACTGAAGTTTCCTAAGATCCCTTGAATGGTTGCGACCATCCTATCGGTACTCACCAATAAGAATTGGACAATACATAACTCAGGGTAGTAAAAGTTTATCGCTCGTTTGTTCATAGGGGTGAGTTATGTATATCAGCTTCTGTGCCCTAAACAGCTACCCAATCTGTTTAAAAAAGATCAATAATTAATCTGTACTTTAGCCAGTTTATCAATCTGCATATGATGACGTGAAATATATTTAACAAACATAAATTAAACCTCTGAATGACCAACAAAGTGGATTCTAAGATAAAAAAGTAATTCACTCACGAACTAATTCTTTATAAATGGAGTTTATTACACTTATTGGACATGAAATACGGAGGTGGTCCTACTTTATACATTGATAAATAACTGAATATTTCTTCTACTTTTGTTCATGAGAGGCATAATAAGTATCACACGCACTCGGAGTAAAAGTTCAAAATTATCACTCGTAAATTAGTGAAGTCAATCGAACATTGCAGTTCTGAATTAATCCACGATTGAAGTATTTGTTATAAAACACAATTTGTAATCACACGAGTACACGATTGCTGAATTATCACAGTTCCACAGCCCTACTATCGTGCATAGTTTATCACTTTTCAAGCAGAGACTAAGTTCTGCAGTCACAGTCACGTAAATTTTCTAAGTCCACACATCACTATCTCTTCAAATCACATGTTCATTAGGCGGCTTCAGACGGTCCAGCGTCACAATCTTTCACCACCACGTCCAAGTTACGAGTCCCTTCCCAAGCGTTCGAAAGCATGCTCTCCCTGCTCCCAAAATTGTATCCTTCCGCGCATCCTATTGCCTCATCTTTAAAGTACAGTTTCCCTTCCAAAATATTATACATTTGAATATCACGGAATTAAATGCTTTGACCACCTCCCTACAAATTATGTTTTCATTTAACAAACAAATATATCTTTAACAACACTAAAAAACGGTTGAGACTGTAAAAGTCAAAAGTAAAAATAAAGTTCTAACAAAATGTTAGTTTGGTTTTCAAAAAAGCTTTTCAACTGAACCTGCTGTATATACCTTCACTGATGAAATATTAAATGCTTTGAATAACCGGACATAACCAGTTGGGATTTTTTGTGATCTCTCAAAGGCTTTTGATTGTGTAAATCATGGGATTCTTCTAGATAAGCTTAAGTATTGTGGTATGAGTGGGACAGTGCACAAATGGTTTAAATCATACTTAACTGGAAGAGTGCAGAAAGTTGAAATAAGCAGTTCACATGATGTAGATGAAACAATTAATTCTTCTAACTGGGGAGTTATTAAAAATGGGGTCCCACAAGGTTCGGTCTTGGGTTCTTTGCTGTTCTTAATATATATTAATGACTTGCCATTCTACATTCACGAAGATGCTAAGCTAGTACTTTCTGCTGATGATACAAGTATAGCTATCAGACCTGACAAACAGGAATTAATTGATGAAATTGTAAATGATATCTTCCAGAAAGTTATTAAGTGGTTCTCTACAAATGGACTCTCATTAAACTTTGATAAAACCCAGTATATACACTTCATACAGTAAATGGCATGACATCATTAATAAATTTAGACTTTGAACATAAATCTGTAGCTAAGGTAGAATATTCAAAATTTTTAGATGTTTGCATTGACGAGGGACTGAATTGAAAGAAACATATTGAAGAGCTCCTGAAACGTCTGAGTTCAGCTACTTATGCTATCAGAGTCATTGCAAAATTTGGTGATATACATCTCAGTAAATTAGCTTAGTACGCCTATTTCATTCACTGCTTTCATATAGCATCATATTCTGGGGCAATTCTACATTGAGTAAAAAAGGTATTCATTGCACAAAAGCGTGTAATCAGAATAATTGCTGGAGGCCACCCAAGAGCATCCTGCAGACATTTATTTAGGGATCTAGGGATACTCACAGTAGCTTCACAATATATATATATATATATATATATATATATATATATTCACTCATGAAATTTGTTATTAACAATCCGACCCAATTCAAAAGTAATAGCAGTGTGCATAGCTACAACACTAGGAGAAAGGATGATATTCACTATTCAAGGTTAAATCTAACTTTGGCTCAGAAAGGGGTGAATTATGCTGCCACAAAAGTCTTTGGTCACTTACCAAGTAGCATCAAAAGTCTGGCAGATAGCCACATAGTATTTAAAAAGAAATTAAAGGAATTTCTGAATGGCAACTCGTTCTACAATGTAGATGAATTTTTAGATAAAACTTAAAAAAAAATAATAAAAATAAAAATAAAAATCCTTAAAATATTGATTGTCGAGTGTAGACAACATTTACTAAACTGACACGTTCCACATCATTACGAAATGTCGTATATATGATCTATCGAACAAGTATTAATCTAATCTAATCTTTACTCAGATAGCCATTAAGCGTGGCGTCTCACTGTTCAAATATACTGCCGCCGTTGAAGTATAGTTACACAATTAATACTTAATTTATCATAGCTTTTTATACAAATATATTCAGTTCTTGTCCACAAATACTTATAATTGTTTATATATAAATTATCTGCTGCATATCTACTATTTTTAGTCAGCCATGAAATATTTAAGTGGTAGTCTACAACATATAAAATGATCATTACCAAGAATATTCCGGCAGTTTGCGTGCTCCCAGCCTACCCCAGTTATCCGACCGCGGAAAAGGGGCCTACAGCTTAACGTGGAATCTGAACCACGTGTCTTTTCTGGCGACTCTTCACATCGTTGAGAGGTGAAGGATGGGTTAAAACGCAACTGAAAATACATATATAAAGGTAATGCGCTTTGCTGGGTTCAATTTTTGTGTTTCTGTGGTGGAATCTATGTTCTGACACAAGAATATTACTACCTCAACGAAAAGCAGAACAAGAGAGTAAAATAAAGTTTATTCAAAGAATACGGAAATAAGGTGGTACGTCTTATAAGATAGGTAGCCTGGTAGGCCAGTCGTCGTAGCCAAAAAAAAATGGCCTTAGGTCCAAAAAAATTGCAGGAAGCTGAATTTTTGGTATGTTGTTAGGACATATTAGAGTAGTATTAAACCAAGTTTGCAGCTTCGAAATACTTTAGCTTAACTTTTAAGAGCCAAAAATCCTCGAAAATTTCGGACTTTTTTCTGGTTTTGGCTTATAACTCGTGAAGGGTGGTTTTTTTCAATAAAAGTCGCTCACATCTTATTAATGTAGATAAAATATTCTACAATTTAAGCCCAACCGCAGCTCTGTAAGTCCAATAGTTCCCGAGATACTGGACTTCAAAAATTGACTTATTTCTCCAAAAAGTTCAAATTTTCGATTTTAGCCATCTTTCGGCTAGAATATTGGCTTTACTGATCATCCCACGGGGAAAGTCATACTAAAGAAAGTTATAGAGCTGTTATTTAGCTTTAATCTAAGTACAGAACGAAGTCCATAGTCCCGATAGATTTCAAGTTATCGGTAAACAACGAAAAGTCGGAAAAATCGCAGTATTCAATAAACTGACCCAGACGAATTGCAGTCCTCTTATCGTATATATGTTAAAGAAAAGGAGTAATTACTCATTGACGATGATTATTAACGCATTGTATATAAATAGGTGTAATTTGTGTGTTAGTGCATACCAATATATTTGTGAAAGTAGGTATTGCTGTAGAAACAACGAAAGCCTCTCCGTTTGTGGGTATTGGCACAGAGTATGTGGTATTGGTCAGCCATTTAGGAATTGGAACTTTAGTTCCCCACCTCCTTACTCCAAGTGGTGACCCAGCAGGTGTTCTGTCCTCCCTCCCAAAATTCGTGTCTCCGAGGTCTTCCTCACTACACCCAGTCTGCCCTTCTAGAAACGGCCGTATTCGGATCTGTGAAGAACGTTTCAAACAAAAATAGTCTAAATCTCGATCGTGGTGGTGTTTTAAGTACTTTCTTTTTTACAATACGTCGGAGATATCCCGTCGGAGTTTGTTTCATGTGTCGGGAAGTGCTTGGAGAGGGAACAGTCACAGTGAAAAACCGCGTGATCTCCAGCAGCGTCCTTGCGCGCTGGACTGGTCGCACGGTCTACATGCTGGATATCTGTGAGGGCTTGGAGTAATTCTGGGATGTCTCCTGCACCAGCACTGAGCAACACGTTGACATGAGATCCTCTCGTATCGACCGAGATACTACTTCGACAAAATAAAAACGTATTTTGAACCCCAATAAACCATTTCCTTGGAATGAGAAACTACTGTCCGTCAGGCAATGTTACTTTCAAAAGAAATGACAAGGTACGAACATTGACTACAGCTACAGTTAAAGTGTGGGACAAGGTGTTCGCTATTGGCCCTCTCACAATTTTCCAAAGGCTATGCATTACGAAAAAGTCACATCAAGACTTAAGAGAGCACATTGCCTTCGAGATGCCCCCCTATGCCACAGTACTATTTTCAGAGGAGGGTATGCAGAAGGACACAAAATCCTCCTTCTTCAGTGCTTTCACTCCTCTCACTGAAACCTTCTCCATCACACAAAGCACTTTTGTTGTTGTTGATGGAGGGCATCTGGTACAGACAGTTATCTGGCAACGTAACAACAGCATCTGTGAAATTGTAGCAACCCTACATTTCCTGCACTGTCCATCGCTATGGGAGGAATGTGGCTGTGGTGTTCGATGGCTACTCTGAGGAGGGGGCTAGCAGTAGCATAAAAGCAGCTCAGCATCTACGCCGTAATGCAGTACCTGCACGCAGCGTAATAATATTACAATATCGTACTGTGGTCCAACGGAAAGAACAAGCAGCGCTCGATCAACTTTATTCGCGCTGGAATGAAGAGCGAAGGACTAGAGACCAAGCAAGCTACCGACGACGCTGCCTTATCGCCAGGACAGCGCTGGAGAAGAGCCGACAACATGAACACGTCCTAATAGCTGGAGAGGATGTCGATTTGTTGGTTCACCTCAATGGGTTGGGTTCCAATACAAGGAACATATTCCTCCAAAAAAGTGGAAGGGGTGGAGCTAGTTGCGAACAGTTCTCGTCAACATCCTTCAACTGAGGACAAATGTCGCCCCCTCCTGGATTAGATCTGTTCCTCCACGCATTTACTGGTTGCGACACGGTACCTGCCGTTTTCAGGCAAGGAAAAACAAAAATGATGGGGATAATTGAAAAGAATCCCTAACTGATTGGCGTGGCTCCCACATTCCTTACGCCACATGCCACTAAAGAAGAGATAGCCTCCACAGTCTGCTAGTTCTTGGTCACCCTATATGGTGGTGGAGAGGACGACAACATTCAAACTCTCCGCTAAGAACTTTTCCTCGGGTCTGCTGCGTGTGCAAAAGTCCAGCTTGCTCGTCTACCCCCAACCCAAGAAGCAGCGGCCCAGCACTCCTACAGGACATACCACCAGGTTAAGATGTGGTTGCGCGTCGAGAAAGAGCCCTCTGACGGGGGTTGGACAAGATGCCAGCAAGGGCTAACTCCTTTTGCCACATTCCAAGTCCCAGCGCCCTCAGCACTACTGAAGATGATGTCGAGCACATGTAGGAAAGGGTGTGGTGACGGGACCTGCTCTTGCCAAAGAGCAGGGCTCAAGTGCTCTGTTCTTTGCCGAATGAGCCACGGCAAGACGTACCGCAACACCTCGAACGTCTCGGCAGATTCGGAAGAGGAAGACGAAGATGTGGACGAACCAACTTCGGTTACAGAGCTCCAACAGACAGAAGAAACAACGGAGCCCGAGCCAGGAAGAGAGAAATCCCGGCATTCTCATTAAAACGAATGGTAAGAGACATTTTTAGTAGATACATACTGCATTATATTTTAGTTTGTGGCAGCTTTAAAATTGAGAAGTACCTCGCCTCCTACTTTCCAAACTTCACAGAAGCTCTCCTGCAAACACGCAATTCATTCTGGAAACATCCCTTAGGCTGTGGCTAAGCCATGTCTCCACCATATCCTTTCTTCCAGGAGTGCTAGTCTTGCGTGTTTGCAGGAGAGCTTCTGTGAAGTTTGGAAAGTAGGAGGCGAGGTACTGGCTGAAGTAAAGTTGTGAGGCGGCATCGTGAGTCGTGTCGGGATAGCACAGTCGGTAGTGCGCTTGCCCGCGAAAGGCAAAGGTCCCAGGTTCGAGTCCCGGTTCCGGCACACAATTTTAATCTGCCAGGAAGTTTCATAGTTTTTTATATCACCGAATTTAATTCGGCTGTTTTTCCATTTATTTAATAATTATTAACATCTCTTTTGCTAATGCTTGGAACTCAAATAAGCCTACTATAGTAACTGTTTAGTTAATTACGTAGAAAAATTAATTATAAACCAGCAGGAATCTTGACGCCTCTTGTCCACTCCTAGGGACGCTAGAGTCATTCCAATTGACAGTTGGTAACAAATTTCACACTAGTGTCGTGACTGTACTTGTGAGACTGGAATTATAGTGTTAAATTATTATGTAGTTAGTGTTACTACAACTGAAATTGCGAAAAATTGTGAAACTCGGTTGTAAGTTCGAGGGACGTTTCGTAAGGAATGCAGTGATAGGCGTAAGTTATGTAGTTTACATTTAACATGTTAGTAGAATAGCTCTACCTGGGTACTTGTTGTTGTTGTTGTTGTTGTCTTCAGTCCGGAGACTAATTTGATACAGCACTCTACCCTACTCTATCTTGAGCAAGCCTCTTCATCTCCTCATAAGAACGGCGCCCTACATCTATTTGAATCTTCTTACTGTATTCATCTATCGGTCTCCCTCTGAGATTTTTACCCATCACATTTCCCTCCAATGCTAAATTCACGATTCCTTGATGTCTAAAAATGTGTCCTAGCAATCGATCCCTTCTTTTAGTCAAGGAATGCCGGAAATTCCTTTTCGCCCCAATTCTGTTCAGTACCTCCTCATTAGTTACGCGATCAACCTGCCTGATCTTCAGCATTCTTCTGGAAAACCACATTTCAAAAGCCTCAATCCTCTTCCTGTCCACAATGTTTATCGTCCATGTTTCACTCCCATACAAGGCAACACTCCGCACAAATGCCTTCAGAAAAGACTTCCTTACTGTTAAGTTAATATTCGATGTTAACAAATTTCACCTTTTCATAATCGCTTTTCTTCACATTGCTATTCTGCATTTTATATCCTCTGTACAAATGCCTTCAGAAAAGACTTCCTTACTGTTAAGTTAATATTGGATGTTAACAAATTTCACCTTTTCATAATCGCTTTTCTTCCCATTGCTATTCTGCATTTTATATCCTCTGTACTGCGACCATCGTGTGTTATATTACTGCCCAAGTAACAAAACTCATCTATCTCCTTTATTGCTTCGTTTCCCAATCTAATTCCTTCAGCGTCGCCTGATTTTCAAAATTACTAAAAATTTCCGGGCTGTTCTGCCGTGGTCTGGTGGATTTATTGTCGAAACCCACCGACTGCGCAGGACATTCTCAAGGGGGATCGTGGCACTTTTTAATGTCCGATACACACCCTGGCTCGCTACTGACTGAAGCCAAACTCGGTTATGAGGGATAGTGCGTAGAGGTGTGACGTCAGATGTTTGACATGCGCGCGCAATTCGTCGTTGTCCACCGCCGCCGTCCGTTAAAATCGTCCCATGGTGGAAGACTGTTACATTTCTTCTTCAAAATCGGAATCCAAATTTCATTTAGTTTCACGCCCTCCTCCATCCTATTGAAATTATTAGGGTGTTCTACAATTTCTATAGCGTCTTTGTACAGTCTTTCGTGGTATCCATTTGTGGCTGCTAAAACCTGAGTCTTATCAAATTAAATAAAGTGGTCCCCTGGTTGAAAAACATGTTCAGCAACAGCTGATCTGTCAATCTCTCCCCTTCTACAGTTCCCCTTGTGCTCATCTAGTCGTTTCTGCGCGTGACCCCTCGTAAACCGAGTTTGGCTTCAGTCAGTAGCGAGCCAGGGTGTGTATCGGATATTAAAAAGTGCCACGAACTCCCTTGAGAATGTACTCCGCAGTCGGGGACAAAACGGTGGGTTTCGACAATAAATCCACTAGACCATGGCATAACAGCCCGAAAATTTTTAGTTATTTTGACCATTCCGGCCGTGAAAATTTACATTTTACAATCGCCTGAGTTTCTTACACCGCACTCCATTACCCTTGTTTTTCCCTTGTTAATGTTAATCTTCTATGCACCTTTTAACACACTGTCCATCCTGTTAACTACTCTTCTAGGTCCTTTGCTGTCCCTGGCAAAATTACAATGTCATCGGCAAAACGCAATGTTTTTATTTCTTCGCCCTGAACATTAATTCCTTCTCCAAGTTTCTCCTTGCTTTCCTTTATAGTTTGCTCAATGTACAAATGGAATAACATTGGAGAAAGACTACAACCCTGCCTTACTCCCTTCCCAACCTCTGCATCCCTTTATGCTCTTCAACTCTGATAACTGCTGTCTACCTTTTGTACAAGTTGTAAAAATCCCTCCGTTCCGTATATTTTGCACCTGCTGATTTCAAAATTTGAAAGTGTCTATTCCAATCCACATTGTCAAAAGCTTTCTTCAAATCTACAAAAGCTAGAAATGTAAGTTTGACTTTCCTTAATCTTCTAAGATAAGCCGTAAAGTGAGGATTACCTCCCGTGGTCCTACATTTTTCCTGAATCCAAACTGATCTTCCCCGAGGTCGGCTTCTACCAGCTTGTACAATCTTATGTAAATTATTCGTGTTAAAATTTTGCAACCATGATTTATTAAACTGATAGTTCCGTAATTTTCACATCTGTCTGTACCTACTCCCTTTGGAATGGGGATTATTACATTTTACTTAAAGTCTAAGAGTACTTCACGTATATCATACACCTTACACACCAGGTGAAATAGTTTTGTCATGGTTGGCTCTCCCAGAAACTTCAGTAGTTCTGACGGAATGTCGTCCACTCCAGGGGCCTTGTTTCTAATTTCATTTCCTTTGTAGAGCCCCTCTACATATTCTTTCCACCTTTTAGCTTTCCCTTCTTTTCTGAGAACTGGTTTCCTATCTGAGTTCTTTATTTTCATACAGCTGCTTTTCTTGTCTCCAAATGTCTCTTTTATTTTCCTGTAGGCGCTATCTTTTTTCCCCTATTTATACATTCTCCTACCGACTTGCATTTGCCTTCTAGGCACTCCTGCTTTGCTATTTTGCACTTCCTGTCAATCTCATTTCTTAGTCGTCTGTACGTCATTTTGCCTGTTTCACCTATTAATTTTTTATTTATTTTCTCCTTTCATCGATTAAGTTTAGTATTTCCTGCGATATCCAGGGATTTTTTGTACGACTTGCCTTCCTACCAATTTTGTCCTCCGCTGCCTTCACTATTTCGTCTCTCAATGTAACCCATTCCTCTTCTACTGTTTTATTTCCCCCTGTTTCCGTCAATAGTTTTCTAAAGCTGCCTCAGTAATTCTCAAGAACTTCAGGTTCCTTCAATTTACCTAGTCATATCTCCTTATTATGACTACCTTTCTGATCTTAATTTTGTTTTTTAGCCTACAGTTCGTAACCAATAAGATATGGTCAGAGTCTGTATCTGCCCATGGGTATGTCTTACAGTTTAAAATCTGGTTCCGATAACTATGTCTTACCATTATAAATTCTATCTGGTACTGTCTGGTGTCTCCTGGTCTCTTCCACGTATACAACCTTATTTCGTGTGTCTTAAGCCAAGTGTTTGTTGTGATTAAATTAAGTTCTACCAGACGGCTTCCTCTTTCATTCCTTTTGCCCAGTCCATATTCACCTACTATTTTTCCTTTCCTCCCTTCTCCAACTGCCGAATTCCAGTCTCGCATCACAGTTACGTTTTCCTCTCCCTTAATTTTCTGAATAATTTCCTTTACCTCCTCATACAGGTCTTCGATCTCCTCATTATCGGCAGAGCTAGTGGGCATATAAACTTCTAATACTGAGATCGATGTTGGCTTCGTATCTATCTTGACTACGATAATGCGGTCACTCGCTGCTCATAGTAGTTTACCCTCATTGCTATTTTCTTATTCATTATCAAATCAACTCCTGTAATACCCCAACTGATTTTGTATTCATAACCCTGTACTCACCTGACCAGTAATCCTGGTCATGTTTCCACCAAACTTCACTAATCGTCATTTTATATAACTTCAACCTATCCATTTCTCTTCTTAAATTTTCTAAATTCCATACCCGATTAAGGGATCTAACATTCCACTCTCCGATCCGACAACATTCAGTGTTGTCTTTCCTGATGATTACATCCTCCTGAGTAGTCTCCACCCAGAGATCCGAATAGGGGACTGCTTTACCTCCGGAATATTTTACCCGAGAGGACGCCATCATCATATATTCATACAGTATAGCTGCATGTTCTCGAGAAAAGTAACGGCTGCAGTTACCCCTTGCTATCAGCCCTTGCAGTAACTGTGTGGCAAAGCACAGTAGCTGATGTTACAGGGCCATTCAGTCAATCATCCAGACTGTTGCACCTGTAACTACTGAAAAGGCTACTAGGTACTTGTGTTCCGTTATTTCTATTTTCGTAGGAACTTTAAATGGATTCGAAGTTGAAAGAAGTGCAATGAATTGAATTCTAGAAAAATGAAGGCCGCAGCCTTGCTCACATCCACAGGACCCTGGGTATGGCCTTGCTCACATCCACAGCAGGCTGAAAATATCTACGGGGACTACGCGTGACAAGACCAATGTGAAAGATGGATGAAATGAATAGAAACCAGCATTATAAACAAATCACGCAGCGTTTGATCCGCAACTGCGAACACTGACGTGAATCGCCAACGAATGGATAAATTAATCTGTGTGGAAGGACGAGTCACATTTCAGGAGCTTGTTGCACCACTGAAATGTGGCCGCAGTTCAGTGAATGAGATGGTGAAAGACTTAGGGTATCGGTGTGAAGTGGGTACCGAGGCATCTGAGACGTGATTTGAAGGGCAGGAGGGTAGAAATCTGCTCTGAGATGCTGATGTATTTGAAGCTAGCGAAGAAACCTTTTTCTGTAATGTACTCACAACAGATGAAACATGAGTGTATGGTTATGATAAAAAACAATCAGTAGAAAAATGACAAGCGATAAGCAAAGAATCTCATGGCGGCAGTTTTTTGTGATGGCAATGGTGTCATTTTCGTTAACTTGCTAGAATATTGTTGTACCGTGTACCGTGTACATTACAACGCTCAGGAAACTATAAGCTAGAAGGAGATAAAACAATACTTGAAATCGATCCAAATTCATTGTGATCATGCGAAACCCCATATGTCTTTGGTAACATGCCACAAGATTGGCCAACTGAGCTGGTCAGTGGTACCTCACCGACGTACAGTCCAGATTTAGCACATTCTAACTTCTACTTGTTTTGCCCAGTGAAGTTAAGTCTTTGGGGAGGACACTTTGAGGTCAAAGTCGAGGTGAAAGTGGCGCTCAAGGAGTGCGTTTGACAAAACACATCTGAATTTGTACAAATAGGAGTCGAGTGTTGGATTAAACGTTAATGGAAATGCATCACTTGTAATTGAGACTGTGTTGAATACCGCCATTGCGTAGATGAAGAGTTACTCAAAGTGTAACCTTAATTTGAAAGACCTCCGACATATTTTCACTCTGTTACCCCCGTTTTCATTAGTTACGAAACGACATATGTACAAGTAGTTCGACACCTAATTCTTGGCGACCGAATTCCATAATAGTTAAAAATTAACTGAATTTAACTTACTTTGGGTGAATCCCGCTAATTTATATTGTAAAGTACAAAAATTATTAGATTTAGTATATGTCAATTTTAAAACTTAAGTTATTTAGATATAATATAGTTGTAATATGTACTGTGTTACGTTACAAGTAGTTTAATTTGCATATTATCATATTTTTTCGAATATGAATTATCTGTGAGGATGGCATTTAAGATATTACATATATTGAGTAATATCTGGAACTATGAAGTAGAGCGCCAATTCTCAGCGCACGCAGTGACAATATATAGTATTAAATTAATAAATTAAAACAAGTCGTGTGATTCGGATCTGTGTGATTTGGCAAATATAATGGGTAAGCCTAGTTAAAAACCAGTTTTACAATGTGCTGCTCAACAACAGAAATAAAAAGAGAATATAGGAGTCAGCTTGTGAGAAATCTGAAAAAAATCGTGAGAATAATTATTATTCTTTGCAAAATGGTGAAATGGAGATATATTAAGAAATAAAGAATATTTCACACATAAATTTAAGAAAACTCCCTTACATATCAATCCATATATCTTCGCAAATTCAAATCCTATACAAAGAACAAAGTACTTGTTGTATCAAACTACAGTTATTATATTAACAAAGACCATATGAAGAACAAGATTAGATTAGATTAATACTTGTTCCATATATCATGAATACGACACTTCGTAATGATATGGAACGTGTCAGGTTAATGAAATGTATCTCTACAAGATATCACTTTACACAGAATGTTACATGACAATTTGTTTTGTAGATTTACTAATTTACATCTAAAAATTCAACCATTGAGTAGAAGGACTTATAATTCAGAAATTCTTTTAATCTATTATTAAATGCTAGCTGGGTATCTGTCAGGTTGTTGAGGCTGTTTCGTAGGTGACCGAAGACTTTTGTGCCAGCATAGGTCACCCCTTTTTGTGAATGTCAGATTTAACCCTGCATAGTGAAGATAATCCTTTCTCTTGGTGTTACAGCTATCCACACTGCTATTACTTTTGAACTTGGTTGGATTATATATTAGCTTATGAAATTTGTAGTTAATAATCCATATATACAGTGAGACTACTTAAATCCATAAATATAGATGTCTGAAGGATGATCTTGGATGGACTCCAGCAATTATGATTACACGCTTTTGTGCAATGACTACCTTTTTTACTCAATGATGAAAGGCCCCTGAATATGATGCCTTACGAAAGTAGTGAATGAAAATAGAGATAGTAAGCTAATTTACTGGGATTCTTATCGCCAAAATTCGCAATAACCCTAATAGCGTTCGTAGCTGAGCTCAAGCGTTTCAGCAGACCATCAATGTGTTGCTTCCAGAATCTGTCATCAAAGCACACACTTAAAAATTTTGAAAATTCTACAGACTTCCGTAAAGTCTATTTTTATTACTGGAGTTGTGCCATTTACTGTACGTAACTGTATATACAGTGTTTTATCAAAATTTAATGAGAGTCCGTTTGCTGAGAACCATTAATAATTTTCTGAAAACCAGTAATTTCGATTACATCAATTAGTTCTTGTTTTCTAGATGAAATTACAATACTTGAACCATCAGCATCTTCATCAATGTATAATTGCAAATCATTCATGTATATCAGGAACACAAAAGGGCCTAAGACCAAACCATGAGAGACCCCATTCTTGATAGCCCCTCCCCCCCCCTCAAATTTGAGGAATCAGCTGATGTTTTGACAAAGCGATTGTTCTATCAGTTATTATATTAACATCGATCTCGTGAATGACGCAAAGATCATTCTCATCGTAGGTGTAGCCGAATGTCACACGGCCTTGCTAAAAATGTACGTAGTATACTTCTTAGTGTATATTTCGTCAATAATTAATGTAGTCTCCTACCGGAAATAACATATTTTGTGCGGGAAATCCTGTCCACAACACATTTTCACGAAGTAAGAAATACCATATTTTGTAATATGATTTTTGCGAAAGTGACGGAGTGAATTCTTTGAATTTCAGTACAGAAAACCGCCAACTGTTATTTTTTATTTGATTTTCTTACTTCTTTCTTCGTTTGAGTTATCTAAGGACCACGGACCAATTGCAATGTTTGTTCCTTTGATCTTCTTTCTTTTACCTCCAGTATTCTTTCATATTTTTGGTATGTATCCTTTTTCTCTCGTCAGACCATTTAGAGCCTATGTTCTTCCACCTGAAGCTTCATGCACTTTAACCAACTCTTACGTACTAAAAACAGACGTCCAAGGCACTGAAAAGCTACTTTGTAAAGTGTGAGTCGTTTTAAAATATTTGTAGGAGAGGTGACACTGGAGTCGAAGCAAGGGACGTGAAATGAAATGTTTGGTGGGTAGTTAGAACAAGGAATTATGGACAGAAGCTGCAGAGCCCCAATAAATTATTGATAATGTTATTATTGAATTATCAATAACATGTATGGCACTGTATAGCAACGTACCATCATCTCCAGTAACACAGACAAATCCCCTCCCCAAAAAAATTATGAATTAAAAACGGGAAACAACAATAAATGAGAAAAACACACTTTCTCAGCTTTATGTTTATTATAACCACTATGTTCGTATTATTTAATATCAATAACTCGAATATCTCAATTAAAATGGACATCAATATTCATACAAATTCTATACAAATGGAAAAATAAACCTACGCCAACGCTTTACATTAATCTGAACACCGTCAACATCAATTTAATACTGATTGGCAAGTCAAAATATTCCCTACTGGAAACGTTAATCTTCGTAACAGAGCAGAAATTTACGTACAAGTTCGTAGTCGTAACGAAATATTCTCAGCTGGGTAGATTTATAAACAACACTTTCCCGTTAGACTGGCGAATCTGATCCAACTGACACTCGCTGCTGCGTGCACAAGCCATACATTGCCCAATCGACCAACCGCTGTGCGACTTCGCTGCGGCGCTGTGGCATGGGCTCCTGGCGGTTGTAAGCTGAAAAGTGCGCGTCCACGAAATAAATCACACTCCAATATTCGCAAGCTGTGCTGCCTAATATCAGCCACTACGCTCTCGGTAGTACACAGTGCCTACAACTTCAAGCACCTCTGCCAAGTCTGGGCCTCTTCAGTTAGCATAGACAAGTACGCACAAGTACTGTAGGCCTGCAAGACTCCAGAAAGCTGCGTATGTCGTAATTAGTGCCTCGGTGCAACTAATTATGGCTGGTTGACCTTGTTCTCACCGAACAAGAACTATTAGTACCAGTTCAAATCTCAGAGTGCACTCTGAAATTTGTACAAGTTCTCATGTCCAAGAATCGACTAAACAAGCAAACCTCCACGTCCGTACCAACGAAGAGCACGAAACGAAAAACCGTCTGCACTCCAAGAGAGCACGACGCCAAGTCCGTACTCCAAGAGAGCACAACGTTAAGTCCTTTAAAAACACCGTCTGCCGTGCACGTCCTTCCGAAAAACGCCGTTTTCCTAGAAAACCAATCATATTCAAGCTGACTAGCACTGGCCAGTGAAATATCACTTACGTCTGGCCGATTTTGGAAATCTGAAACTCCACCTAGCAGCCAATCAGAGACGGCTACCACTTCCCTTAACTCGTCTTGGCGCGTTTCTCACGCTTTCCGTACGCATCCACCGGACTCGTTGCCAGCTCGGGCTGCGAAGGAATTTTTCCGTTAGCAAAAGCCATCATGACCTCGCTCCTCTGCCTAAAATTTTACGAACTCGATTTCGGACACTTGTTCCTCAAGACAGCAGAGGGGATGTCCCGTCGTGTAACTATCTTTACTCAAAATCAGCGAGATCGGCTTTTTAAGAGCTCACGCAATAGTCGCCTTCCACCTGCCACAATTTGGAAAGCTCGGCGGACATTTTTACAAGCATTTGGCCCAAGGCCTCTGCTATGTCTTGGCGCGTACGTAACCGATGGACTCCTGGGCAGTCCCAGCAGGTAAAGAAACGCCGTCGCCGGCCGCATGCTGAAATTTCACCTCCCCCCCCGGGCCTTCTACTTACACCAAAAGCGCCAAACAATTCCCCTTTCACACATAACCCTGCCCTGCTCCATTACCCGATCAACAGCAACAGCAAATTACGCTTAATTAACTAATTACATGGTTAATCTTACGTTAAATTACACAATGAAGATGATAGATGGACTGCCATCTCTCAACTTTTAAGTTGAAATTATCATTTACTAACTGGAAACTCGGCGTTGCCCGAGTATTTATTTATTTATTCCTGCCATTTTTCAGGTGTATACTCATTTGTATAAGGAATGTATTTCTGTAAAATCTCTTGGGAATAAAGTTAGTAGTAAAGAAGTAATAGATTAAAACTTGGTGCGCGAAGGGGCAGTTTTGCTTGAAAGTTACTGTTTTTATTCTTATATTTCATGAACTACATGTCGTACTGTGATACAATTTAGAAGCTACATTCAACTATATATGTGTATACATCTGTAAAATTTCCTCTCGCTACAATTTGTAGTGTTCAAATTATAAATTGTAACGTCAAACCGACAGCCGTAGTTATACTCCATAAACAGCGGAAAAGTAGTAAGCGAGAAACTTTTTTGCTTTCATCATTTTTCTACGGTTGCCAGCGAGAAAAAGTTTAATAAAGGTTTGAATTTATGTTTAAAGTTTGTTGCAAGTCGCTAAGTACTGTCATTCTCATACAGTGTATTTCGAATGTCTCTCCTCATTATATGGCATTTTTTTGCGATTTCTGTTGGTTATGACGTAATATGTTTTGAACCATGTGCCGTATGTGATTCTTAACCATGCAGCAATTGTTACCTTACGTTAAGGAATTTGTGTACCAAATTTGGTTGAAATCGGTCCAATGGTTTAGGAGAAAATGAGCAACATTACCGGAAAATGCAGCAGTTTTTCGCGCATCTCATTGTTTATGACGTCATATCTCGTGAACTATATATCGTATGTGATTCTTACACTTACGGCGATCGTCCTCATGGATGGAAGCTTACGTGTACAAAATTTCATAAAGATTGGAACAAAACTGTAGATTTATATGCAACACGTACAAACATACGGAAATTCTGCTTTATATATTAGATGAGTGCTGCAAGATTCTTTTGCGAAATTATTAAGGTTCCATCTATTGGACATGGAAATTGGCAACTGTGTTTTATTTCTTTATCACTTGACTGAATTTTTATCGGCTGTGACACACTTTTTTCCCGATACCCTTCCCTTTCCTTGTGGGAGTGGGTGCATGTAGTGTGGCTGTGCTGTGGTTAATTAATGTATTCATAGGATAGAACAGAAATGCTTGGGTAGTAGATGGCAGGGTAGTTCCAAGATGCTTATGTAGTGAAGTAGTATCTCAAGGAAGGAAGGAAGGAAGGAAGGAAGGCGAGGGGCTTGCCACAGGAATGGCTGACGAACGCTTGTGGGGGTGGATTCGCAAGGTACAGAGGATGGAGGCCACCATCTCAGCCAATCAGGACAGGGCGATTCAAGAGAGAACGAAAATAAAGTTTTGGTGACTTCTGACGGGGCGACCAAGGCGACAGGACGTTCCCCATGGAGCTGAGATGTGATGGTAAAAGCGAGCATGCAGTGCTGTGAGCTTTGTCATATTTTGATATGTCATCATTTTATTGGGAGTTCAGTGGTTGTAGTAACGCGATAATACACATTTTTGTGGGTTAAATTGCTTGAATTTAATAGTTTTTCTTTGTACTTCGCAATTGGAGCACCTCCTTCATGGCTGGTGAATCTTGTTTCATTGTAAGTACCTCTCACGAGCTCGCTTCATTGTTGATTTGGTTTAAACTGTTCATTACAAGTCAAGGTAAAGCATTTTGTTTAATTTGGTGGTGCAAATCTGTTTTATGCTAACGGTTTCTTTGTGTCTCAACTTGTGCACGTGCTTGCTTGTTGGTTGCTGTATGGTATAAGGGAATGTAATAAAATAATTCTGACTGAGTTTAATGGAAGTTAGAAAATAAAGGGAGAGTGTTTTGCTATCAGATTATATAGCGGGTTTAGTTCATGAACATTGGCTGCGTCTCAGTCGGTGCCAGCGGCATCCTAGTGAACTGTTACTGTCCGATATGGCTCGCCATGCTCTGCCTCGTGGTGTTCCTATTATTTGTATAATTGTTTGCAGGCTTATTTAATATTTTTTGTGTTGATTGTGTTCAATCTTTGCAACGGTAATTGTGTTGTGGCCACGTGATGCTCCATAGCTTATCAGTCAGGTTAGAAGGTGCTTACTGGCATGATTTGTAATTTCTTAACTCCATCAGAACAAAATGTGGCAAGTGATTTGCATGATTAACATCATTTTCTGCTTTGCATTAACTTGCTAAGGCTCGCTGCACGAGCGAAAACGTATCATAGTTTGTCGGACATTCCTATGGCTATCTTTCTTAGCTCAACGTGTTGTCACCTTTGCCGCCTCACTAGGCAAAATTCCATCTTCCGTAGTTGGTTTCATTTAACGTATTTATTGCATGGTTCTGCAAAGTAATGCTGAGTGAGATCCAAATGTAATCTTCCCGTTGTTTCCATAGAGTGTGGCCGTCAAAGCGTTATTTCGCAGGGGACCAGTAGCATCATTATTTTTTTTTTCACTTTGTAATAACAGCTATATTCATGGTGTGTTAACTATTTGTAAAAAATTACATTTGTGTCTATGCTTTTACTTCTATAATCGTGAAATTTTAAGTGTCTCAACAATTTGTAAATAAAGAATATATTGTATCTGCACTTTTGAGTGTAATTATCCCAGGCTACCCCTGCATTGAAATAATATAATCAATGATAAGATATTAGTTAGGCAATTAGAATGTTTTGCTCTCCCGTTTGGCGGTTACCAATCATTGCTAGTGTGTTAGCTTTGTGTGCGTGTCCTTATTATCGTCGCGCATATTAATATTGATTGAGGTTTGGCCTAAAACTCATAGAACATACGAAAAGACAATCGTATACCCGCACTTAGCCTCAGCAAAAAGCAAAGGCAAGTAATATTAATCAATTTTACGCCTTTTGTTGTGTTTAGAGGAGATTTGTGGCGTAAAAAGAAAGAAAAATGCTTTCCTGTTTCATGCCAGATAAAGTCCACTGGAATAGAATCAGTTTTTGAACAACGAGAGCCGTAATTCAATATTCATATCCACTTACTCAAAATGATTATTACAACAGTAACCGTCCATCCCAGCTGCCTTGGAATCCTTCCATTTTTAACCCTTTCTTCTTAAAAAGCTCTCTTTCTGTAGCATCTTTTTAATTTGCGTTATTTATTTCGAAATCTGTCCTAACTTCTTTAGTCCAGGCTATTATTGGCTTCATGTAGCAAAGATATTTAAAAGTCTGTTTGGTTAACCTGTTGAAGGTCATTATGTATCAATATCCAAATATAGCAGTCGCCTCTTCCACGTATTTCAGTTATGTCTTCTGTGTTGCGATTAACGTCTTCATTACTTCTTAATTTCCGTACCTCCGTATTTTTTTTAAATTATTATTCTTAAGACATGTACATCCTTCAAGATATTACCGTTAAATCCTCTATGAAATACTGTAAAAGCTCCTCGAAATCAGATTTATCACTGGACCACTACTCTTGCACAACCTCTAACATGATTTAGGACTTTTCATGTTACTCCCTCACCATTTAGAAGTTAGTGATTTTACAAAGAGCTTATTCCTTCCACATTTCTACTCCCTCTCCCCTGGCCCTGCCCCCCTTCCCACAGCGTGGAAACAGTAGGCAGATATAGTGCTGCAATGCTCTATTTTTTAATTTGTTGTGATGTAAACCTGTCTTTTTTTCTTCAAATTTGGATTACAGTGCAGATGGTACAGACAATCGGACATGCAACACAGTCCCACAACGCGTGGTTAAAAAATTATAATGAACTGAATGGAAGGCTGCCAATCAGCAGATGAGTGCGCACCGAATTTATACAGCACTGGCTGATTAAAAACGCGTGCCGCCCGGAAAACGCACGCAGAATAAACATGACAGTTTTGATGTCTAGAAATTAAACCATTCGGAAAAGCAAAGCACTGCTTCCGACACGCCGCTCACTATCGCTCAAGATGTGCCTACCACGTAAAATTCATTTTAATGGAACGAAAGTAGTTAAAGATGCGACCTCTTGGGGCCGTAATTAATTACACGAATTTCAAATTTTAAAGTATACGAATGTGACTATACACCCTCGGTTTTGTTTAGGAAGACCAAAAAGGTAAGATATAGCAGTCAACAATCCGAAGACTGGTTTGAACACCGCAGTGCTTTACTAGACATGCTCCTGTTTGGAGGTGGTATGCCGTTGCCTTCATCCGACCTTCGATCTGACTTACCCAGCCAGTTATAGCGGAGACCTACGGTTTAACGTGGGTTCCGAACCACGGTAGGAATACCTAAGAAAATAAAAGTATCTTTTGTAGGAATACGCAACCCAATCGGTAAAAACGGAACCTGACAGGGCTGTAAATTTCAAAAAAGCAAAGATTGCTTAAGATATTGCAAATTACTAATACTTGATGACTCATAGGTCAACCACTGCTCTTAGGTCTTCTTGTAAAATCAGTATTATGGGAATTTCAGCGTGTTAAAACAGCACCAAACGAATATATATGTAACTTTGCTGCTGTTACAACATAGTACACCACATGGTGTTATTAATTAGATTAGTATGTGGGAAAATCACCAGAACATGTTATATCTTTTCTTTTTTGGTACTGTTTTACTCTTGAAACGATGATGCTCCCAGCAGCCTGCTATTACAACAAGATGGAAATCCGTCTGAATAAAACATTTTGAAGCTACCTCAGGCAAACAGTTCTTTTTTACAGTTTGCGTAACCAAAAATAACATCGTTCTCCAAGTCGATCCAATGCCACAAACATATACAGGGTGAATCACCTAACACTTGCACCGCAAATATTGCGGAAACGGAAAGTGCAACTGATGTGCGGTTTTCACAGAATGGATTGGTAGTCAGGTGCTCGTATTTTTAATAAAAAAAATTGATATAACTTAGAAAGTGTATTTTTATGCAAACATATAGTTTTTTTTAAAATGGAACAGTGCCTGTAGACATTAAGAAACTAAAAGTAGGTTGCACCATAATATCAGTAGTGTTTTTTGCAGGATTCTAGTGCAAGTCGTTTACGAGAACGTTCCCACATCGACACTTGTACAATACCTGTGGTAACACACACTAAACAACAAGTGCCTACAATAGTTATGTGGATTCCAACCAGTAATGCAAAAAATGACCATCCCAGGTTGTATTCAAAATGACCACCGGCAGCAGAAATACACGCTGACAGTCTGGTATGGAACGACCGCTCCACACGTGCTAGCATTTCAGCGGTTATGTCCGAGCAGACTGCAGTAACACGTCGTTGCGTATCACCGGGTGTGGTTGGTATATTCTTGTAGACAGGATCTTTCAGCTTTCCCCACAGAAAAAGTCTGCAGGCTTCAAATCCAAGGTACAGATCCTCTGCGTCCAGTCCATCGGTTTGGGAACAATTCATGAAGACATGCTGTAGTAATTCGTGTACTATGGGCTGGACAGCCATCATGTTAGTACCACAGATTCCTCCTAGTCTGCAGAGGAACGTCTTCTGAAAATGTTCAAATGCTTGTAAATCTATAGGACCAAACTGCTTGGTCATCAGCCCGTAGCTTATAAACTACTTAAACTAAGGTAAACTAGCCTAAGGACAAACACACACCCATGCTCCAGGGAGGACTCGAACCACCGACGGCGAGCAACCGCGCGCTCCGCGGCGAGGCGCCTTAGACCGCTCGGCTACTCCACCGCGGCGAACGTCTTTTACCTACGGTGGAAGATGGTCTGTTAGAAGGCTGTGATACTTGTGCGCGGTCGTTGTTCCGTCTATGAAATACGGGCCTATGAGTTACTGGTTCACTATCCCACACCGCACGTTTACCCTCCATGGACGCTGACGGTCCATCCGTCGAAGCCAAGAGGAATTGTCAGCAGACCAATAGTCCATGTTTCTGCGGTTTACCTGGCCATGATTGGTAAATACGGTTTCATCACTAAACAGGATACACGATACATCTGGAGTAAAGCCCAACTACAGAACCTAACATGATTCTCAAAATCGTTTCCATGCAGCTCTTGATGGAGAGAGATGTGATAGGGATGGAACCCATGTCGATGGAGAACGCGTAGGACACTTGCATGACTCATGCCACTTCCTCGAGCTGACTTTTGGATCAGCTGCAACAGCAGCAAGAACATCTATTTCCCCCTCGTCTGTCGTCACTTGTTTCCTTCTGTTACGTTGTCTCCGTGTTACACTACCACTTTCACGTAACTGGTTGATGAGGTTGAAGAATAATTTCTGAGGTGGGTGACGTCTATTGGGATATCTCGCCGCATACACCGTACAAGAACGAACGGCATTCTTTCTATATTCTCCATACACCATGAGCGTGTCGACTTTTTCTTCATTGGTAAACCCCATCGTACACTCACGGCCTACCGCTTGGACTGTTACATGCTGACTAGCGAGCCGCAGTGCATTCAAGGAACACACAAGCACGCTGTAAGCAAACATAACATCATCGTACCTAGCAACTATACGGGTTGACTGGCACACGCAAATGTCGGGGTGGGAACGTTTCAAAAGACGATAACTCGTATACGACTTGCACTAGAATCCTGCAGTAAACACTACTGATTTTCTAGTGTGCCCTACGTTTCGTTTTTAATGTCTACAGGCATTGTACCATTTAAAAACTGTATGTTTGCATAAAAAATACGTTTTCTAAGTAATATTACAATCTGTTTGTTGGCTAAAAATACGAGCCCCTGACTACCAATCCATTCTGTGAAAACCGCACATCAATCGCACTTTCCGTTTTAGTAATATTTACGATGCGAGTGTTGGGTGATTCACCCTCTATACCCTGAACATATTCTCAGTTATAATATAGTAAATTTCCTTCAGACGAAATGCATCAGCACGCCTTTAGGAAACAATGATCGTGTGTAACTCAGCTTGCTCTTTCCTCTCATGACGTCTTGCGAATCACGGATGAAGCGTAACAGGCAGACTGCAAATTCGCCGGCCGCGGTGGCCGAGGGGACTGCGGCGCGGCAGTCACGGTCAGCACGGCCACTACGGTCGGGGGTTCGAATCCCCCGTCGGGCATGGATATTTGTGCCGTCCTTAGTGGTAGCTAGTTCAAAAGGAGTTTGTAAGTTTAGGGACTGATGCCCCCGTAGTTAAGTCCCATAAGCTATACGAACATTTGAACTGCATATTCCTCGATTTTTTCGAAATGCGTTAGACAAGATGCCGCACTGCAGACTACTAACGATGGTACGCTCATATGAAGTAAGTACCAAATATGTGATTAGCTCGACGACTACTTAAGTAACAGAACCCAATACGTCGTCCTCGATGGCAGGTGTTCATCAGACGCTAGAGTAAGGTCAGGACTGCCTCTGCTAAGTGTGATAGAACTGTTATTGTTTCTGTGTAAATGACCTGACGGACAGACTGAGTTACAATCTGCGGCTGTTTACTGATGATGCTGAGATGTACAGGAAGGCGTCGTCATTGAATGACTGTTGTAGGATGCAGGATGATTTGGACCAAATTTCTTTTTCTACTACCAAATTAAATTCCTCAATCACAATCAAGTTGCCCGTTCCATTAACTGTCTGTGTAAATTCATTTACCTGCCCATACATTGCTTCGATCTCCTCATCAGCAGCAGTGCTAGTTGGCATATAAACTTTTACTACTGTGATGATCATCTATTTTGGTTACAATAATGCAATCACTCTGCTATTCATTGTAAATTTCCTACATTCCTTTTTTCTTATTAATTGTTAGATCTACTTATGCTTTACCCCCAACTGATTTTTTGTTCATAACCATGTACTTGACTGAGCAGAAATCCTTTACATCTTAGCACCAAACTTCACTACTTCCCACTATATATAATCTAACTAGACACAACCCAGTTCCTTGTATAACTAATCTGAAATAGATTTTTCAATTTCATTGTTTGTATAATTAAATAACGATGATATACAAGGTGGTATAATACAGTAAAGCGACTGTTGCAGGGAAAAGTTGTTGCTTACCGTTTTAGTGAAGTTTAATGTTGTCTCCTTCAAAGTAGTTCCCTTCAGATTGTACAAACTTTATCCATCGATCCTGCCATGGATGGGACATTTCTGGAACTCCTCTTCTGTAATATTCTCCAAGACCCTCATCACATCTTTTTGGACATTTTGTGTTGTTTGAAAATGGTGTCGCTTGACGGTCATTTTGACTCTTGGAAATATAAAAACGTCGCATCGAGCGATATCTGGTGAATAAGGTGGCTGTGGTAGTACTGAAATTTGTTTAGAGGTTAAAAATTGCTGTACTGAAAGAGCAGTATAGGATGGCACATTATGGTGATGCAGAATCCAATTATCAGCAATCTTGTCCCTGTCACGAAGAACTCTTTTACGAAGTCTTTCTAAAATTTCTTTGTAGTAATATTGGTTAACTGTTTGTCCAGGAGGCACCCAGTCTTTATGAACAATTCCCTTACAATGAAAGAAGCGCAGAAACAAGCATTTCACTTTTGACTATTACGTGCGAGCTTTTTTTGGTCTGAGTGATCCCTTTGAGCACCATTTCGAACTTCGGCGTTAGTCTCTGGGTCGTACTGAAAAACGAGCTTTTATCACCAGTGATAACACGGCTCAACAATTCTGGAATGATTTCCGTTTTCTCTAACAGATCGGCTTCACATTTTTCTGTTTTTCTCACTGTAGTGGTGTGAGATTTTTGGGGACCATTTTTGCACACATCTTTCTGATACCAAGATTTCAGTTATTATTAGACGAACCGTTTATCGATTGATGTTCAGTTCCTCTGCAATCATTTTCAAGGATAATTATTGATCAGATTGTACGAGTTCACTCACCCTGGCCATGTTGACATCAGTAATGTTGATAGTCGTCGAAAATGAAAAACATGAGTTCTTGACATAACTTCGACTCCAAAAGCCTTCTGAAAGTTACCGTAAGTTGTCGTCGCGTTTTCACCCAATTTAAGAAGAAATGGCATACTATTGCGCAATATTATGCGATTCCATTTCCGTGACGAGAGACACAAACACGTGTTACCTTATTCAAATTTTCAAATGTTTGTAGAACTTTTGGGACTTAACTACGGGGTCATCAGTCCCTAAGCTTACAAACTACTTATGAACTAGCTAAGACTAAGGACGGCACAAATATCCATGCCCGAGGGGGGATTCGAACCCCCGACCGTAGTGGCCGTGCAGACCGTGACTGGAGCGCCTCAGTCCCCTCAGCCACCGCGGGCGGCGTTACCTTATTACAGCACAACTCATGACTGAGTAGTTGCATCGATGTGGCGCTTGGATTAGAAGCAGCTTACAGACCAAAGTCAAAGATATTCTGCCTATTCAAACCTGAACGGTTGCCCCATCTTCCAAAGAAAATAGTCTGCCTCTGTAGTTTAGTGGACAGCGTGGTGGGTTGCCCTGGAGAGGGTTCGGGTTCGATTCCTGATCCGGTTGGAGATTTTCTCGGCTCGGGGACTGGGTGTTGTGTTGTCCTCATCATCATTTCATCATCATTGACACGCAAGTCGCCGAAGTGGCGTCAGATTTAAAGACTTACACCAGGCAGGCTGAACACGACCCCATGATGGGTCTAACGGCCAAAACATGCCACACGATCATCATCATACAAAGGAAATCAATCTCGTTACTTTATTGTTGCACCTCGTAGATAACAGTGCGCATTCAAAGCTGTAAATGAACTCTTCCAAATTCCATTGTATTCGCCGTTTAGTTGTTCAGCCGGCTTTCCGCAGCACGTTAAATCGAAATTAAGCATCTCAAAATGCTACTTTTTTCGTCCCCCCCCCCCCCCACTCGTATACATCACTGCTCTCCCACCACTTTCTAATGCAGAACACCACGCGGACGTTTCTGACGCGAGGAATTCTGTTTCGGGTCTCGAGGCTCCCTGTCGCTCGGGGGAGAAAAAAACAAAAGAGCGACGGCGCGGAATCAAACACCAGCTCACGGGATGGCAGCGAGCAGCGCTTTAATACAGAGAGGAGAGCGGATTAGCGATCTCACGCAAAGGGGTCGCAACGCCGGAGCGGGGGCAGCGACCGGTCGGTGGTGCGAAAACACGGGGGCACGCAGGTGCGTGGCGCGTGCTGCGCGCTGCGTGTCGGACGCACGCACCGCGCCATCAGTCAACCCCCCACACCACACCCTCCACTCCCCTTTCCCACCCCCCAGCCCTTTTTTTATTTCTTTGTAGGACTGCCGGCTGCCACAGAGCTTAAATCACGCGGCCAGTCGGAACGAGACGGAAGCGAGCGAGCCGGTGAGCCAGCGGCTGCGAAACAATCGCGGGGCTCTCCCTTAAATTAAAACAAACCCGAGGTTATGAAGGCTGGACAAAAAAAAGAGAGCAGACAGACAGACAGAAAGAGAATATGTGTGAGAGAGGGAGAGAGAGCGACTGTCCACTCTCACACCGATTCTTTAATTCCAAAATAAAATAATGAATCTCCTTTCTCATTTAATTAATTAAAACGAATTATACAAATACCAATAAGCAAACGCGGCACTAAATTTGAGTAATTAACGCAGAAGCTACCGTAAAGAGAAGCGAGCGCGGGTGACTGGGGGGTGGGACGGAGCTCGAAATTGCAGTTAGGACTCCGCGGTACGCTTACTGCAAATAATTTCGCTCCGATATTTCACTTACGCGCCACGTGTGTTTGATTACAATCCGATTACACTAACACAGTTTTCACGCCTCGGTAAGTTTTCATTTTGCGAATTAAAACGTTTTATTTTTTCCTACTCAAATATTATAAGCTTTCGGCTCACGGAGTAACGGTTGGAGTACGTTTTTTACGTAGCTTGTTGCATTCGCGGCAGACTCGCCACAGCTGGACTTCCGTTCCTGACGATGATGATCTTTACAAACAACGTCAGTCTGTGGAATGATTCGGACCGCGAATTTACGGGAATACGTATACTGTACAAATTTATTCGAAAAACGGAGAGGAATATGCTGAGAAAAGTAAATAAAAAATTGATAAGGAATAGAAAATTGAAATGAATCTTTTTACGAAATGAAGAGAACGAAATATTGCGACAGATAACGTTATAAAAATAGCTGGTACATGATGCGTCGGCTCCATTCTACTGGATGACTAAGCTGAATAATATTAAACGCGTAGGTAACCCCTCGCTCTAAGGGAAGATTTGGACATAATAATCGTTTACTGATTTGTGTAGCTGACCGGGTGAATGTCAGATTGAAAGTTCCACAGATTAATAAGTTTGATTATCGTGCTCTTAGTACCTTACGTGCTATACAAAATTTTGGGTAATTTCCAAGGATGTTTGCAGTCGAAATAGACTGATAAAACGTGCGATTGTAGTGTTCACGGGGGCTACGACGTTTGTTTACATTTATTATTTATATTTTGACAATGTTGACGTTTGCTGAAAGTGAAATGAAAGTAGGTATTATAGACATAATTGAAGACCGGGATAAAACTCGTCAGCTTTAACCAATAACGTCATATCTGAGTCTCACAAGATACGCAACTTAGACCAAAACAAACACTATCAACGAATACAAACATACTTACTGTCGTACCTACTGCGTTGGCCACACAAACCCCAGTCGGTCTTTGGCCTCACCAATCAGCCTCCCCCAGCATCCTCAGTCCATGTAGTCTTCTTCAGACAGTCCCAGCGCACTCACATCCTTTCTGGTCTGGTCAATCCACCGCAGTAGTGGTCTTCACCTCGGTCTTTTGCCTCTGGTGTCCTCTTCAACTACCTGACTGATGATCTGGCCTCACTGACGCATTACGTGTCCATACCACTTCAGTCTTCTTTGATTACTGCCACGATGCCCATCGACTTGAATAACTACTGCAATTCACGGTTCATTCTTTTCCTCCATTCATCTACATCGTTCACTAGCCCAAAAATCTGTCTGAGAATGGTATTCTCAAATTGGGGAGTTTTCTTTTCCTCTTTCGGGTAATAGTCAAATGTTTGTTTGTTAAGCGTAAGGGACTTAACTGCTGGGTCATCAGTCCCTAACTTACAAACTACTTATGAACTACCTTATACTAAAGACAGTACAAACATCCATGCCCGAGGGAGGATTCGAACCCCCGACGGGGAAGGGCCTCGCGCATCATAGCATAGCGCCTCAATGCGCTCGGCCGCTCCGCCGCGACCGGGTAATAGTCCAGGTCTCTGCTCCATATAAGACTACATGTTGTGTTTTTTTATGTTATTCTATGAGGATCTCGATTATAGCCGGGACTTTATTAGGATTCCCAAAGCAACACTTAAGCTGTTTCCAGCTTGTAAACGTGCGGTAATTTCCTGGTCTATCACGTTCCTTTTATTGAGTATTGCCCCAAGATATTTAAAGTCTTTTACCCTTTCAAAAACTTTGTCATCCACATTTATAGGTCTGTCACCATTCTCTCTGCTAACTACGAGGTACTTATCCATATTCAGCTTCAGGCCTGTTCTCATTGCCTCTTCTATTAATGCTCTTGTCATCTGAGCCAGGTCTTGCACTCTCTCTGCTTTTAGAATAACATCATCGGCATAGGCCAGGGTGTTGATCCTTCTTCCCAACTCTTTTCGTGTCTCTAGGCTTGCCATTGTTCTCAGAGTTGTCTCAAGTACCAGGTTAAACAGAAGGGAGAAGGCAGTCTCTAATAGGAAGTCTACAAAAAGGCAGTGAACATTTTTTCGGAATTCCCAGCTCTTGATTGCACTTGCCTTATTTTATGTAGATGGTCAACAGTTGACTTACCCTTTCTCAAACGTGCTTGCTGGAATCCCGGAACTTTCTCGACATGTGGTGTCAGTCGAGTCAGTAACACCAAGCTCAAGACCTTATAAGCTGTACACAGTAGTGTGCTTCCGCTATAGTTGCTACATCTCATTGGATCTCTTTTCTTTAGTATGGGACAGATGAGAGACTGCTTCCATTCTTCCGGGATCCTTTTCGTCTTCCAGATTAAGCATATTATGTGGTACAGTATTTCTTGTAGAGTAGTTGTACCCTACTTCAGCATCTCTGCCGGTATACCATCTATTCCTGGTGCCTTTCCTCTTTTCAGCATTTGTATGGTTGCTTTTACCTCTTCCATGCTCGGTAATTCATACTCCCCTGATGGTACTGCCTCTCTGTTTTCTCTATTTGTCTTTTCTGTTGCAACACTGTTGGTGTTTGCGTCCACATTCAGGATGTTTTCGAAGTATCTTTTCCATTCTTGTATAGTTTTCGTTTCATTTGCGATGATCTGTCCTTGACCTTTAAACATGTCTATCCTTGGGTTATATCCTTTCTTGAAAAACCTAACTGTCCTATAAAAGTCTCTTGTATTGCCTGCTGTTCGGTCTTCTTCTGTCAGTTTTATCATACTGTTTATGAACTCTCGCTTTTCTGTTTGCGGGACTTTCCTTGCTTTTTTAGCTGCTTCCATGTAGCTCAACCTTGCTCTTTCATCCTGTTCATTTGTCAGTCATAACAGTTCCGCTGCTTTTCTCTTGGTGACCACATCTCTACACCTATCATTAAATCATCCTCTATTCTTCCTTCTTCTCTCCAAAGGTTTCATCACATATGCTACATCTTTAACACCTATCCTGAGTTTGGACCAAAGCTTTTCTGTGTTATCTTCATCTTCTTCTTCTATGTCAGTAAACCTGTTTCTGATTTCCAGTGCATATCTTTCCTTAATGTGGCCCTCTTTCATATTTCTGCACCTCTTCGACGGTTTGGATTCTGAATAGCACTTATGTGTCTGACACCCACAAGTATGAGGTCTATTTGGTTCTGAGTCTCTTGGTCGGGTGATTTCCATGTTATCTTTAAGAACTCTCTGTGAGGAAAGTAACTAATCATAATGCTTAAGTTTTTTGAAGCTGCCAGGTTGACCAATCTGTTTCCATTATTGTTAGAGGAATCAGGCAGATTGGGAAGGCCAGCGTAAGATCTTGCAATATCCTGTTTTCCTACTGTAGCATTGACATCACCAAGAAAATCCTTCACATCGTATGATGATTCTAGGTCTTCGTAGGAACTGTCTTTGTCACTGTCGTCCTTACCATCTGTAGGTGCATGGAATGAAACCATTGTTATGTTGTAAAACTTTCCTGTTATTCTTATCCAGCATATTCTTTCGTTAACAACCATTGTTATGTTGTAAAACTTTCCTGTTATTCTTATCCAGCATATTCTTTCGTTAACAACCTTTAAGTCCATGATATTTTCCCTTATTGTGTTGGCTACTGCAATGCTCACTCCAAACTGATGTTTACATTCTTTACTTCCACTGTAGAAGTAGCTATACATTTTTATGCATCCCTTCTCCAGACCATCTCATTTATTGTAGCGCCACTATATCTAGCCTCTACCTATTCAGTTCTCCATCAAGCACCTTCACCTTTCCAGGTGAATATAGTGTTTCCACATTCCACCTGCCGCACTTCATTCTATGTTTGCTTCGTGATTTCCTTGCATTATCCTCCGACTTGCTGGGGTCGTTTCCAGTGTTCCGTACCGAATCCGAGGCTGTTTCTTGATGTTTCGTAACAATCATTTTTTTCCGATGAGGGTTTGTTAGCCCCATGCCCAACCCACAACCTGAAGGACCTGGGTATCCCGTTTAGTCTGAATCATCACATTTCACCTGTCTGGTATGGGTGAGTATGCTAGTAGCTGCGCTACCACCAGCATAGCTTTCAGGATCGCTTCATCACACAAGCCCCACCACCGCTGCAAGGTAAGGACACCATCGAGGGAACGAATATAAACATAGGGGATAAAATCGTAATACTTACGTATTGTAGATAATAAATAATCTGTGATTATTCTCGTAAATTACAGATTACCACAACAGAATGTACCATGAATCACAAGTCTCAGCGCAAAACCTACACCTCACTATCAAAGAGAAGCTACAGATCACCTTTAAATGCTAGGTACGACTAAACTTTTGTTTTCTTTTAATTGTGCTCTAAGGCTCAGTTAATGTAATTATTACTAACTTGGCCAAGACACCTTTCTAAAATAAGCTAGTAAGACAACAAAGGATAAAACGAATGCATTTGATCTATTGTAAAGAGTTCTAGGGTTGTCAAAAGCTCGCCCTCTGTTTTGGGTATTTCGTCTTAATCGTGACTTGATCCAAGTTTTAATTTTAGTTCTTTTAAAATTTCAATTAATCAGCGTTCAGTTTATTAAATTACAGACATTAAATAAAATCATAGATAATGAGGATCACAGAGCTTTTATAGTAATTATAGCAACGAAAGACATAATCGCTGAGGACTGACCTGATGCCACAGGTCCGACTTTTCCATGGACAAAAATGGCAGTCATAGTGACAGTTATTCCAGAAACAGTTGTACCTGTGGCGGAAATTGGAGCGCCACAGCAGTTTCGAGTCACGTCACAGCCCAGCCGGCTGCTTCACTTGCACACACACTCGCCAGAGCCGCAACCACAACTCTCTGTCCCAACGCCAACAACTTACGGCCGAGAAGCGAGAGCGAGGTGGGTGGGGGGGGGGGGGGGGGGAGAGGCGCTGAGCTGAAGAAACAGCCTGATATAAGGCGTCATGCTGCGGACAGCATACTCCACATACACACACAGCGTGAGAGACTCATCATTCACTGTAAGACTTGCAGCAGTTTCTCAGGACTATCCTACACTCAAGGATTTGTGAGATATGATGGAACGACAAAAAATTTACACGCTCAACTTGTCCGTTCGCAGATCTTGCAGAACTTCGTGTACAGGCCAATCAGGCGTGGAATAATGTATTCCTAGACAGTATTCACCATCTATATGACCGAACGTATGCCAAAATCAGAGTCTGTTTGCCACCAGCCAAGTCCACACATTGCATTAATTTCGGTGTTTCACCATGGATCGACAACTGTAGAATTGGGTCATTTGTGAACAAACGATACCAATGGAACGGTTCACAAAAGTTAACTGAATGAGTGTGAATATACATAAGGGCAATGGCAGTTCTCCGTTCGCTTAGGTCCTCCTAGTCAGTCCCATTAGGCGATCCAAGACCGGTCTAGATGCCGCGACTTCCAGTTCCCAGAACTGGCGGACCACATCTGAAACAATTGCAGTGACTTCCACTCCCCAGAACTGGAAAACCACGTCCGGAACAGTTGTGGCTTCCTTCAGTTCCCGGAACTTGAGGTCCATGTCCAGAACAGCTGCAGTGACTGGAACTGGAGGATCATGTCCGGAACAGTTGTGGCTTCTTCCAATTACAGGAACAATTGCAGTGACTTCCAGTTCCCATAACTGGCAGACCACGTCCGAAACAGTTGTGGCTTCTTCCAGTTCCCAGAACTTGAGGTCCATGTGCAGAACAGCTGCAGTGACTGGAACTGGAGGACCACATCCGGAACAGTTGCGGCTTCTTCCAATTCCAGGAACTGGCGGTCCACGTCTGGAACAGATACGTTGACATCCAATTCCTAAAACTGGTAGACCATGCCTGGAACAGTTGTGGCTTCAACTGGCAGTCCACTTCCAGAACAGTTGGGGTGACTTGCAGTTCCTGGAACTGGTGGACACCGTCTGAAACAGATGCAGTGGCTTCCAGTTGCCACAACTGGTGGACCGCGTCTGGAACAGTTGCAGTGACTACTAGTTGCCACAACTGGTGGACCGCATCCAGAACAGTTGTGGTGACTTTTTGCGTTCTGTGTAATGGCAACGTTCTACAGCCACATAAAGGGGATATCTGCTTATTTCTTCGTAATTTCTATCAGTTGCAGGAGACATAATTCTCTCGAATTCCTTCATTAATATTCGTACACTTTTTGCTTTTATCTACTTCATTTAACATTCAGTATTTTTTCGTAACCTTCAATCATTTCCCTTCAACATAATGTATGAGTGTTGAAATAGATTTTTCCCATTCTTCCCTATCCGATACATGATAATGAGATGAGTGAAATTTTTAAATTTGATTGTTTGCTTGCGCTACCTACTGGATTCCTTTTTTATTTAAGTTAATTTATTTAATTTTTTTTCATAAAAATGTAAAAAATAGTTTTGTGTGGTATCTCTGCTGGAGAAGGGATTTCGATTTAGAAAGATCTAGGCTGCAATAATATTGGTTTTACTTTTTATCACTGAATTTGTTGTTTAGCCTTTATAAACAAACCCCCATGAACCACAGACATTGCCAAGGTGGGGTGGCTTGCGTGCCTCAACGATGCAGATAGTCGTACCGTAGGTGCAACTACAGCGGAGGGGTATCTGTGGAGAGGCCAGACAAACTTGTGGTTCCTGAAGAGGGGCAGCAGCCTTTTCAGTAGTTATAGGGGCAACAGTCTAGATGATTGACTGAGCTGGCCTTGTAACGTCAGCTAATGTGGCTTTGCCACACAGCTACTGCGAACGGCTGAAAGCAAATGGAAACTACAGCCGTTACTTCTCCTGAGGACATGCAGCTCAACTGTATGGAAATATGATGATGGCATCCTCTCGGGTAAAATATTCCGGAGGTAAAATATCCCCCATTCGGATCTCCGGGCGGGGACTATTCAGGAGGATGTTGTCATCGATAAAGACAATACTGGCATTCTAAGGATCGGAGCGTGGAATGTTAGATCCCTTAATCGGGTAGGAAAATTAGAAAATTTAAAACGGGAAATGGATAGGTTGAAGTTAGATATAGTGGGGATTAGTGAAGTTCGTTGGCAGGATGAACAGGATTTCTGGTCATGTGAGTACAGGATTATAAATACAAAATCAGTTGGGGGTATCACAGGAGTAGGACTGATAATGAATAAGAAAATAGGAATGCGGGTAAACTACTGTGACCAGCACAGTGATCGCATTATCATTGTCAAGATAGATACGAAGCCGACACCGACAACAGTAGTACAGGTTTATATGCCAACTAGCTCTGCCGATGATGAGGAGATCGAAGAAATATATCAGGAGCTAAAGGAAATTATTCAGACAGTTAAGGGAGAGGAAAACTTAATTGTGATGGGAGACTGGAATTCGGTAGTAGGAAAAGAAAGAGAAGGAAAAATAGTTGGTGAATATGGACTGGGCAGGAAAAATGAAAGAGGAAGTCGCCTGGTAGAATTTTGCACGGAACAGGATTTAATCGTAACCAACACGTGGTTTAAGAATCACAAAAGAAGGTTGTACACGTGGAAGAGACCAGGAGACTCCGGAAGGAATCAGATAGATTTTATAATGGTAAGACATAGGTACCGGAACCATGTTATAAACTGCAGGACATACCCAGGGGCAGATATAGACTCTGACCATCTGACCATAACTTGATAGTCATGAACTGTAGGTTGAAGCTGAAAAATCTGCAGAAAGGTAGGAAAATAAGGAGATGGGACTTAGATAAATTGAAGGAACGTGAAGTTCTGGAGAATTTCAGAGGAAGATTTAGGCAACAATTGACAGAAACAAGGGGAAATAAAACAGTAAAAGAGGAATGGGTAGCATTGAGAGATGAAATAGTGAAGGCAGCAGGGGACAAAATAGGTAGAAAGGCAAGACCTACAAAAAATCCTTCGATATCACAAGAAATACTAAACTTAATTGATGAAAGGAGAAAATATAAAAACGCAGTAAATGAAACAGGCAAAATGGAGTACAGACGACTAAAAAATGAAATCGACAGGTAGTGCAAAATGGCTAAGCAGGAGTGGCTAGAAGCCAAATGCAAATCTGTAGAAGAATGTATAGCAAGGGGAAAGTAGATACCGCCTACAGGAAAATAAAAGAGACATTTGGGGACAAGAAAAGCAACTCTACGAATATCAAGAACTCAGATGGGAAACCAGTTCTCAGCAAAGAAGGGAAAGCTGAAATGTGAAAATAGTACATAGAGCAGCTCTACAAAGGAAATGAACTTAGAGACGATGTTGTAGGAAGGGAAGAGGAAGTAGATCAAGATGAAATAGGAGATACTATACTGAGAGATGAATTTGACAGAGCACTGAAAGACCTAAGTCGAAACAAGGCCCCTGGAGTAGATGATAATCCCTCAGAGTTACTGAAGTCTCTGTGAGAACCAGCCATGACAAACCTGTTTCACCTGGTGTGTAAGATGTATGAGACTGGTGAAGTACCCTCAGACTTTAAGAAAAATGTAATAATCCCCATTCCAAAGAAATCAGGCGCAGACAGGTGTGAAAATTACAGAACCATAAGTTTGATAAGTCATGGTTGCAAAATTTTAACACTAATTATCTACAGGAGAATGGAAAAGCTGGTAGAAGCTGACCTCGGGGAAGATCAGTTTGGATTCAGGATTCCGATTTGGAGAAAGCGTTTTACAATGTTGACTGGAATACACTATTTCAAATTCTGAAGTCGGCAGGGGTAAAATACAGGGAAAGGAGCGTTATTTACAACTTGTACAAAAGCCAGACCGCAGTTATTAGACTCGAAGGACATGAAAGAGAAGCATCAGTTGGGAAGGGAGTAAGACAGGGCTGTAGCCTTTCTCCGATGCTATTCAATTTGTAAATAGAGTAGGCGGTGAAGGAAAGCAAGGAAACATTTGGAATAGGGATTAAAGTTCAGGGGGAAGAAATAAAAACATTGTGTTTTGCTGATGACATTGTAATTCTGTCAGAGACAGCAAAGGACCTGGAAGAGCAGTTGAATGGAATGGACAGCGTGTTGAAGAGAGCGTATAATATGAACATTAACAAGAGCAAAACAAAAATAATGGAATGCGGTCTTAGAAAATCAGGTGATGCTGAAGTAATTAGATTAGGTAACAAAACAATGAAGGTGGTAGATGAGTTTTGTTACTTGGGTAGTAAAATAACATGCGATGGTCGCAGTACAGAGGATATAAAATGCAGAATGGCAATGGGAAGAAAAGCATTTTTGAAAAAGAGAAATTTGCTAACATCGAATATTAATTTAAGGGTAAGGAAGTATTTTCTGGAGGCATTTGTGTGGAGTGTTGCCTTGTACGGGAGTGAAACATGGACGATAAGCAATGCGGACAGGAAAAGAATAGAGCCTTTTGAAATGTGCTACAGAAGAATGCTGAAGATTAGGTGGGTAGATCGCATAACTAATGAAGAGGTACTGAACAGAATTGGTGAGAAAAGGAATTTTTGGCATATCCTGACTAAAAGAAGAGATCGCTTGGTGGGGCACATTCTTAGACATCGGGGAATCGTAAAGTTAGCATTGGAGGGAAGTGTGTGGGGTAAAAATCGCAGAGGGAGACCAAGAGAAGGGTATAGTAAGCAGATTCAAGTGGATGTGGGTTGCCGTTCTTATGAGGAGATGAAAAGGCTTGCTCAATATAGAGTAGGGTGGAGAGCTGCATCAAACCAGTCTCCGGACTGAAGACCATTACAACAACAAACAAAACTACTCAGATTCTAACTATTTTGATTATAGATATTGGATAATAACTTTACAAAAGAGGAAAAATGAACAAGTAGAGAGTAACGGTTGCCAAAAAGGAACAATCGACAGTGAACTAATTTCCAAAAATGAACTTTAACCGTCTCTACTCAGTACCACGTGAATTACTAATGTGTAAATGTAATTCTTTCATGTGCTCAATATGCACTGTTTCAACAATAAAACAATGGGAAAACTCAAAGAGGATGTTCTGACTTTCGTCTCCAGCATTGTGTGTTATTGGGCAGTGACACATCTTGGGAAAGTTATTTTCGTCGTAAGCTATTCAGAGTATTGTAAGTAATTAACTAAACAACCTCGCAAATCACATAAAGTCGTGACTAAACTCTGTGAAAAAATTAGTGTCATGCACGGTGATGACAAGTAAAAAGCTTGACAGATTAGGGGGTCTTCTAGGAAGCCTTTAGTGGCCAAAAGCTTCCACCCAATCTTTGATTAAATTGCGGTATAAAAAAAAAGTAAAAATTGAGTGTCAGTGCTTCGAAAATAGACGATGAAGCTGTCTGAGACAGCGGCGTAAATAGGAGGAGGGCCCTTTGAGACGAGCGGCAGCTAATTCCGCAGATTGATTTCCAGTGTCGGCGGCGCGGTCCGCGGTCGCTGCACAAAGACGGCCCGTCTGCGGGAAGGTGCGTCTGGCCAACCAATCAGCGGGAGAGCGCCGCCATGCACGGAAGACTGCGCGCCGACAGTGGCGCCGTGCTGCGGCCCGCGACCGAGACACGACAGGCACCAGCGGCATTGGCGGGCGAGTCTAATGAAACCGGGGAGCACACGCACAAAAACATGGACACACCACTACTCGCCGCCTCCTCTGTAGAGATAAAAAGGTGTTCCTAGCTCTGGTTCGTGCGTGAATATAACAGTCACATGTTTTATTTATTTATTTGTTTATTTAGCCTGATCAGATTAGGGCCATCAGGCCCTCTCTTACATCGGACCAGGGTTTTACACATACAGTATTTCTTTACATGTGAGTTACCTATAACATAACAATGATTTTTACAGATAAGCAATTAATAACATAATTTATACAAGTTGATTACATGTAAAAGGATGTAAATAAAAGGTATTGACTTAACTCCAATAGGATTAATACTAGTAGTACCACTGAGACACCTTCTGCTGCTGTTGGTGTAATAATAGAAGTAACAAGCAGATACAAGATGTACTTTTGAATATATCGAGACTGGTTAAGGCCTGGTGAATTCTGAGAGAAGGAAGTTAAGAAAGCTGTACCTGACGATAGCAATGGCAGTCGGAGAATATCTGCGAGGAGGAATGGATGTGACGTACCTGGGCCGTAGGGTATTAAAGACTGGCGTAATTATTGCTTTAGTATATAATCCGTGAACTGTCGTTTGAAACTGGCAGTGTTATTCAGTTCTCTGATATACTGAGGCATACTGTTCCAGAGACTGGTTCCTGCTACTGAAAATGATTTAGAGAAACCGGCTGAGTGATGGATAAGGACAGAAAGGGTTTTGCTCTGACAGGAACGAGTAGTTCTGTTATTTTGATCAGATAAAAGTGTTAAGGTCGAGGAGAGATACGTTGGACAGTGTACGTTGATAAGAGAGTAGAGCAAACAGAGTGTATGAAAATCTCTGCGCTTGTCAGCACGGAGCCAGGATAGTTGCTTATAAGACGGTGAAATATGATCAAAGAGACAGATGTTACATATATATCGAACGCAGGCATTCATGATTAGTTCCAGACGTCGTGAGCTTTCCCAAGAAAGATCTTGCAAGATAAGATCACTGTAATCAATAATTGGATTTACAAATAGGTTTCAGAAATTACAGCAACCAGTCGCCTTTTGAGGTTCCTACACAATGGATAAAAGTTGGATTTACAAATGTTTGTATAACTTTCTTTTTAAGATCGAGAGGGAAAAACTTCTTATGTCTCTGTAGGGCATGAAGAGATACTGATGCCTTCCTACACACGGCGGCTGTGTGCTCAGCCCAATTTAGTTTGTCGTCTATTATCACTCCCAGACTTTTTGCCGAGGGTGAAAATTAGATAGGTGTGTCATTTAATATTAATGATGGTTGAGATTCGCAGTATTTGTGGTTAATGAGCTTACTATGATAAGGTGACCAGACATCCCGTATTTTACGGTATCGTCCCTTATTTTGCATAAGTGTCCCGATGTCCCCACAAAGTAAATATGGGACGCATATCTCCTCTTATATATACTAACCGTTCCATATATTTTGAAATAACGTTATTTTAAATAATATAAAACTTAACCAAACAGAAAACAAATGTGGTCACATTAAAGAAAACAGGCGTTAACAGAATGTGAATAAGACATGATTTTTTGAATTTCTATCGTTGACAACTACGTAATGCTTACACATGATATGACGAGCTTTTTCAACTACAGAAATTGTCATTAATAAGTCATTATTTTCTGGTATGCTCCTCTTCTCATGATGTTACGACATTCTATCTTCTACTGTACAGTAGTCAGCAAGAGGTAATGGTCTGATACTATTTCTGTACCTCTTCGAGACTTTAGATTCTGGATAGCACATCTGTTTTGGCATCCACAAGTATGTGGTCTATGTGGTTCTGAGTCTCTTGAGCAGGTGACTTCCATGTTATCTTGAAGACGTCTTTGCGAGGAAAGTAACTATTCATAATTCTTAAGTTTTTTTAAGCTGCCAGGTTGACCAATCTCTTTCCATTAATGTTAGAGGAATTATGCAGACTGGGAAGGCCAGCATAAGATCTTCCAATATCCTCTTTTCCTACTGTAGCACTTACATCACCAAGAAAAACCTTCACATCGTATGATGGTGCATCCTCGTATACTGATTCTTGGTCTTCATAGAAACTTTCTTTTTCACTGTCGTCCTTACCTTCTGTAGGTTCATGGAATAAAACCATTGTTATGTTGTAAAACTTTCCTTGTATTCTTATCCAGCATATTCTTTCATTAATAGCCTTGAAGTCCATGATATTTCCACTTACTCTGTTGGCTATTGCAATGCCCACTCCAAACTGATGTTTGCCTTCTTTTACCTTCTTATTTCTTCGACATTTCAAGTTCATTTCTTGAGAAATGATTATATCGTGACATGAGCTTACCCATTTCATGTGATGAAACCATATCCTATTTCAGTAAAGTCTTAAAACTTTATCTCAGCATTTAAAAATATTTTGAAACAAAAATGTGAAGATAAATTTTCGAGAAAGTGAATCACGTTTAAAATAAGGCTGAAGAGAAAACTTATTAACTGCGAACTGTGAAACGGGTTGTTAAAAACTTGTCCCCCTTTTCCAACTTACTTACATCTGAAAATATCTGGGGCGCCAGTTGCCGACCGCTGGCCTAGGGTCTGATAACCACAAAAGTTACGTAGGAAGGAAGGAAAAAAGCTCAGGGTTTAACGTCCCGTCAACTGCGTGGTCATTAGAGACGGAGCTTACGCTCGGATATTTGCGTAAGGATGTGGCAGTACACCAACCGTGCCCTTTGAAAGCAACCAGCCCGGTATTTGCCTCGCGTGATTTAAGGAAATAACGGAAAACCTAAATCTGGATGGCCCGAGGTGGATTTGAACCACCGTCTTCCCGAATGCGAGTCCAGTGTGTTACCACTGTGCCACCTTGCTCGGTACCAGTTACGTCCCTTAGATTTACAAACATTTTCAACAGAAATCAGACGGAAGTTGTAAGTGTTGAAGGGAATGAAAACGAAGTGTTGACTGAGAAGGGAGTGAGACAGCGTTAAGACTTTTCCAGATCGTATACAATCTTTTCACTGAGCAAGCCGTAAAGGAAAGCAAGGAGAATTTTTATTTATTTATTAAATTGTAAAATTATGTTTCTAGTTATTTCTACACGACTGACAGAAAATTTTCAAATGAACCACATCAAATGGTTCAAATTTCAAAAATACATTTTGTATACACTTATCTAGGAAGCCATTTTTCCGTTTCCCAATATCATTATCCGTTATCAAGATACAACTGAAAAGTCTTGATGTTTGGAACCATAAGTGGCGATTGCGATGAGATACTGCTATGAAAGTTACCAGCAAGGGAGAAAAAAAAAGTTTTCCACATCTTACAATTTGATACTTTCGCTCGATAAAGGGCATACTTGTCGTGATATTTTTAGCTCAATGAACGTAACAAAGTGACGGTGGGAGAGAGACAGTGGGAGAGACAGCAGGAGAGAAAGAAAGTTAAAAATAAATAAATAAGTTGACCTTCAAGCAGTGGAAGAGAAAGAGAAAGAGGAATGAGGAAGAGAGATTAGTGTATACCACACATAGGCCTAAGGGGTCTGGATATTACAGACTGGTGAACCTTAAGAGGAAAAGATTTGTCCACTTCCCCCCCCCCCCTTTCATTTATCCTCGTGTTACAATTTAACCCTTTAATGCAAGACTTTCATTTGAAGTTATAAAAAATACCACGATTAATGTATAATACATATATACTGAGAAAAATATTGAAGAAAATCTTTAAAATTATTATGTACTACTAGCAACAAAAAGTTCATAGCTGGACAGCTATATAGTGCTTCCATGATTTACTCGACGTAGTAAATGTCATCATTATGCCTATCATTTTTCCAGAAAGTAACTCATAATGCACAGTAGTTTGTGATTGACAACTTTTAAATGGCAAAGAAGGAATACTAATCTAAACAAATGCACATGTTAGGAGTAACTCAATGCAGCTAACTGTCTAAATGACTCAGTAGCACTCTCCAACTTATAATTTCTAGGACGAGCTACGAGCATTTGTAACACTATGTTTAGAAGCAGTTGCAAATGAATTTGTGGCAAAATTTTGATCTGTTAGAGAGAAAGGGACAAATAAGGTACTTAGCTCATCAGCTACACTATGCATTAAAGGGTTAACCGTCTAGGATTTACAAACCAAATCAAACCATCCGCAAACATATGTGTACCGAGAAGAAAATTGTGACAAAATAGTCAAACAGCAGAATGTAAGAAAGAAAGACAGTGGCCATTTGAGAGGAAAAAGAATGGTCATAGACAGTGTGTCAGTGGGAGACAGAAGATAAAAGTGGCAAGGACAGTGAAAAGAGGAGCAAGTTCCAATTGGCAGAGAGAATTATTAAATATCCGGGGAATATAGCACAAGTACAAGATAACCATTTTGGGTCAATGTCCAGTTCAGTTGGACCGGAGGCCCCAGTACAGTCTATGTAAGAAACAGACAAATCCATTCGGAGCCACTACCCTCTGCCGCCAGCTGTCTCCATCTGAAATTTTGACTTAAATTCCACAGTCATGACTTTCCAGTTTTCTGTGGGCGAAATGGTTGTGATTCCAGGAAAAGCACTGCAGTTGATGTTATACTATTAGCAATGGCACAGGCGTCAGTCATCTGCTGCCACAGCCTATTAATATCAGCCAATGTATAGTTTCGTCTTACACCCCAAATAGTTTTCTGCGGTTATTTCATAAGCGTTGTGTGTTTATCAGTACCAGCAATTTGACGTAAAAGTCGTTGCTCTCGCTCATTAAGTGCAACTCATTCCTCACTGCATTGTCTGTTGTGAGAGGTAATGCCTGATAATTGGCATTCTCGGCACCCCCTTGACACTGTGAACTACAAAAGTTTAAATGACTTCAAAAGTATAATGTTTCATATGTCTAGCTGTAACTTCTTCCATTTTCGAAGTCTGTTAGTTCTCATAGCTCCGCCATAATCAAGCTGAAAACCTTTTCACATGAATCACCAAAAATGACAGATCTGCCAGAGCATCTCCCGTTTGCACCTTATGTACACAATACTACCACCGTCTTTATGTGTACATATAGATATGCCATCACTTTATGTTACCTTAGTGTACCCGTGTCTCAACCGTTGGACAATTTCCTACATCCAGTAGGCAGAAATGTGATATAACACATGGATTCTCTGAAAATGAGGCTGTGAGCTTTCAACATAGGTATGGAAATAAATAAATAAGTGAACGACACAGATAATTGTTTAAACCCTATGTCATAAAACCCTCTCCTATAGTACATAAATACAAATCCTCCTTAACTTTTATCACCTTTTATTATATTCATATAAACTAACTATTATTAATTAAAGAGACAATGAAAATGGTAAAACACAAAACAAAGCATCTACTTAACACCTTTCTTCCATTTATACAGTTGTTGTTACTACATATACGGCATTTTATGCACAGGTTCAGCGATGTTCTTTGCAGTAAGTGCGACAATCTTCTCTGTAATTTTTTTTTTTTTTTTTTTTTTTTTTTTTTTTTTTTTTTTTTTTTTTTAGAATGGGAGATATAACAGAGAGAGCTATCGCCAGTCGTAGGTTCTTCTTGCCTTTGTAATGGTGGCATTTTAGTTAGTCCATCTTTGTCTACTCAAAGGTGTGTCTGTAGACTGGGAGTCTCGAGGATTTAATTTCTTCACCCCTTTTCTATAAGAAAGGATCTTCTGGGCAACTAGTTGGCTCTCTGCTACTGATCATTGTGGGTACGGATGAACCAAGTATTCTCATAGTGGCCATCTTCTGGTTTTCCAGCTTCATGGATTGGTGGTACACATCTGGTCCAGTTCATCTACACCAGATTTGGCAGTACTGTAATCTTCTACTATGTCTGATGTCTGAATGACTTACTGTCTCTGCCGGCCGCGGTGGCCGAGGGGAATGAGGCGCGTCAGTCACGGTCTACACGGCCACTACGGTCGGGGGTTCGAATCCCCCCTCGGGCATGGATATTTGTGCCGTCATTAGGGTAAGCTAGTTCATAAGTAGTTTGTAAGTTTAGGGACTGATGACCCTATAGTTAAGTCCCATAAGTTATACAAACATTTGAACTAATGTCTCTGACAGTGGGTGTGTCATGAGCAGCTGACAGCAGAACGTAGGTACATTTACTTTTCCTTTGATAAAGAACACAAACACTCGTTTCATATAAAACAAAAATCTGTGAAGGTGAATTAGAAAAAAAAAAAAAAAAAAAAAAAAAAAAAAAAAAAAAAAAAAAAATACCACACCAGATGTATTGGGTTTCCAAGGCTATACAATTCCTAAGAATTTTCAGATTCAAGTCACTTTCGTTTCTGTCCACATTCCCTAAATGCAAAAGAACCTTCAGGCCTGCTAGTCATGCCAACCTTTGGCCCAGAATACCTTCTCAATGAGAAGCAGTCATTATTATTTCATCAGTCTCTACAGTATCAGTTGATACATTAGAACCAAATTCACTGTCATATATGGCATCGTCTGCTTCTTATTCAAGCATTTTCGTACGTTTTTTTTTTTCTTTTTTTTTTCTTTTTTTTTTTTTTTCATGCAGAATACTCATCTGAAATAATGTAAAACTAAAATACAGATATTTGGCGGAACATATTATGCACGTTATACACTCGCAAATCGGTATAGAATCAATATTGTTTGCAATATTACCTGCTGACTGCTGTTTAGCCGACTCGCACACCGTTTTTTTAGAAGAAGATGACAGGCCGTGGCAAGGGAGAAAAGGGGCTGGGCAAGGGTGGCGCCAAGCGGCACCGCAAGGTGCTGCGTGAAACATCCAGGGCATCACGAAGCCGGCGACCAGCCGGCTGGCGCGCAGAGGCGGCGGGAAGCGCATCTCCGGTCTGATCTACGAGGAGAAGCGCGGCGTGCTGAAGGTGTTCTGGAGAATGTGATCCGCGACGCGGTGACGTATACGGAGCACGCGAAGCGCAAGACGGTGACCGCCATGGACGTCGTGTACGCCCTGAAGAGGCAGGGCGCACCCTGTGCAGTTTCGTACGTTAGGCTGCGTCCGTCTGTCGTTTTGTGGCTTCCCTTACCATGGTGGCGAAAAAAAAGAACTCTCCCCCCGCGCGTCTGTCTGTCTTATGTAATTACGTAGAAACAAATCCTCGTAAAATTTACAAATTAGCACTTTATACTTCTACTATCTTAAACCCGCGGCTCCGCTCGCTTGTTGTTTGATTATGATAGATAATGCACGAAACTTCAAATCGAATTTTTAAAGATATGTATTAAAAGAAATTTATTTTTTACTGCTGTATTTGTTTATTCTTATATTACCTTATTCGTATGCTTATCGTTACAGAGAAAGAGCTGAAGACATTGTAGCACGCATAGACCAAAGTATGGTCTGTGGCATCACATTTCGCTGTATGTAACGTCCTTGCTGTAGAGTCACAAACGTCATCGCTGGCCTTCAGACCGAATTTTTTTTAATAATTTGACGACTTTCAACCATTATATCTTCCATCCCCTTATAGTTATCGGCATGTAACTGCTATGGTGTACAAATGGAGACTTCGGACAACAATTACACCCAGACCATTCGATTGCGTTCTGTAGTTTTCACTGCAGAGCTAAATATTAACACACACACACACACACACACACGTAGAATTTTATATACACCGATAACTTTCCATCCAAATATACTCCACTCTTCTATCATTATCAACTCTCAAGCAACAATGCAACCAATAAATCCATTTTCAAAGAGTAAATATTTCAAAGAGTAATTATTGTTCCACATTTCGCGTTATATCGTTCAAATTACTAAATATCTATCAGATCGCTATAAAACCGTGCCTAAAACCTTCTTCAGGTATAAATTAGTAACTGTACAAATATTTAAGTCTCTGCGTCTTGTCGTTCGGATGTGATAAGTGTACACCGAACAGACATTCACCTATATATATATATATATATATATATATATATATATATATATATCCAATCGCCATAAAACCGTGCCTAAAGCCTTCCCCGGGTAGACATTAGTAACTGTATAAATTTTTAGCTCTTTATGTCTTGTGGTTCAGACGTGATAAACGTACATCGAACAGACATTCACATTTATAGATATAGATTACTAATGAACGAGTTTCAACTACGTGTACTCATTGAACAGTTCTTCGAATGCTGGGAAGCTGAAATGAGTTATAGCTGAGTGACACGCAAAAAAAAAAAAAAAAAAAAAAAAAAAAAAAAAAAAAAAAAAAAAAAAAAAAAAAAAACAGCAGAGGAAGTAATGTCGTCAATTATGTGTCGTCCGGACGTCGAAACTTTGGGATCCAGGATTAATTTATCATTTCCTCTCAAAACATTTGCAGTTTCTATGGCATCGTCCATGTTCAAAATGTTCAAATGTTTGTACAGCTTATGGGACATAACTACGGGGTCATCAGTACCTAAATTTACAAACTACTTATGAACTACTTACGAACTAGGACGGCACAAATATCCATGCCCTTGGGGGGATTCGAACCCCCGACCGTAGTGGCCGTGCAGACCGTGACTGGAGCGCCTCAGTCCCCCTCGGCCACCGCGGCCGGCCATCGTCCATGAATTCGGTGAACGCTGCAGAGACGCAATGGCACTGTTTGGAAGTCCCATTGCGAACTAGCTTATTCAGCATCCCGTGCACATACACAGTGCTCGTGATGTTGGTAGAGCTAGAAATCAGAGCACGGCACTTCTCACGTGCGAAGTCAGCAGGACAACTGCAAGCAGAGATGACCCCGATAGAGGCAGCAGAGTAATTTCGTAAACGGGAGCCTGCGTGGCGTGGCCGGGTGCGTGCTCTTCCCACGGTGCGCGGTCGCCGTTGCCCGGAAACGCCGGCGGCCCGCCGGTGTGACGCAACCACCACGCCCCAGCACAGGCTGCTGACGGCCAACCCCGCCACACTACAGCTCTTTTCCATTACTCGCGGCGACCGCTCGCGGGGCTGCGGTCTGACCCGGCCACGTGACACGACACGCAGCTTTCTTCGTCTGCTAATGCCGACCACCTGTCCCGCCCTCGCCGCCATACGCTGTCCACCTGTTCCCCGTGTCGGGCAGGCGGCCGTAAAACACTTTTTCGCGTATAGAGTTAAAACGATTCAGCAGCCGTAGATCATAACGTTTCCTGGTCACTTGGTCTACTGCCATATTACGCCACGCACGAAATCAGCGGCTGGTATTTAGTGTTATGAGAATCTAACATTAAAGAGTCACGAAAGTTTCGGAGAATAAATCTCGACGCAGAAGGTCCTGTACTCATGAGTGCGGCACGTCCAGGGGCCATGCTCGTCCGTTGCTATCTGGTCGACCCAATGGCGCACCGATCATGTTCAGCGTCTGTGTGCGAAAGCAAGACGTCGCCCCTTTAAATTTAAATTTCGTAAATTGGTGAACCAGTTTACTACTTTTTCTAGCCATAATGTTTGTCCATTGACAGGATTCTGACAAATTTTTTGAACCTTGAGTCATTATTTCAAGCGCCTCTTCCCACCCACCTCACACACATGCAAGCATATATATAAGAGAGAGAGAACTTCGATGTTTCGTTGGTACTTGAAAGTTTTATCGTCTCGTTCATTCTTGATAAATTTGTAATGACAGTATCGAGACCACTGAGAAAGGTTTTGTTCATTTACTTCACTTCCGATTGATATGTTAAATAAGGGATTCAGCTTAATGGAATCTCCAATGGACGTAATGGCACAACAGTCTGACACCGCACCGTCATTATAAAAATTGTAGCTGATCATCAACTTTTTTTTATAATGAAGTGTACAACACACTTCTTTGTAATTATGCCATTCATATCAAGAATACGAAGATCCAACTGCCAAGTAAAATGTGTATTTTCAAAAAATTAAATCATCAAAATTTAGCAATTACATTAAAGATGCCTGCCATCATTATTGTGTTTGAAATGATGTACGTTATGAAAAGAGTAATTATTCAATGGGGAAGTGAATGGCTAGGACTTTTGAGAGGAAAAGTGCTACACCCACCCACACGTCCCCTTCTAAAAGCATCAGGCTGTTGCGGAATGTGGGAACTTCAGAGGGGTGATGATTTGTCGAAGGATAGTACTAGGGTTTTGATACGTACAAGAAGTTTCGTACGCATACGAGATTTCAGCGTTGTACGAGATTCAAGGCAAAAGTCAATATCGTACGGATATATATCAGAATTTTCCTGTTTGTAACAAATATACAGTACAAACATTGATTGGGCGGGGGGGGGGGGGATTATTTAATTCCTCTTCGATATTTAATGAAATGCGCACAAATAGAAAATCATGATTAAGGACAAGGCGGTCTCTGTCACTTCACTCAACAACTTCAGCCAGCGTTATTCTAGTAGATACGACTTTGACAGTGAACGTCATTTCCTATATTTCTATGTTACGAATGAATTTCAATAGTATATATATATATATATATATATATATATATATATATATATATATATATATATATATATATTTGTCTGTATGTCGTGTATGTGTTCATAAACCATTCATTCAATTGCAATGAAACTTTGGTGAACTGTTCACCGTATGCCCACGAAGATTCCTGACCCAAAACAAAAGAGCATGACACATAGCTCGGGAGATATGATGTCATAAATAATGAGAAGCCACAGAATGACAATACCCAAAATTATGCGTTAATTACTGGTAAATGGGAGTAATCAGGAATCTGGAAGAAAGTTTGCTTGTAATTTCGGACGTTTATGAAGCTTTTTGTAACTGACACCACTCCCCCCCCCCCACACACACAAAATGACGAAACGAAAAGAAGTCTACCGCTCACAACAGTTTCACTGTAGATGCACATGCCGTAAAACTGTAGCATCAGGCATGACCTTTTAAACAATATAGTTGCAAGAAACTGGCACATAATGCCACGAGACTTTATTCACACACTGCATGAGAATGACAGTACTTAGCGACTTGCAACCAACTTTAAAATAATGTAATTTCAAACCTTTATTGAACTTCTTCTCGCTGACCGTTACAACAAAATTATGAAAGGAAAAAAGTTTCTCGCTTACTATTTTTCCGCTGTTCATGGAACAAAACTACGGCATTCGGTATGAAGTTACAATTTATAATTTCTACACTACAAATTGTAGCCGCAGGAAATTTTACAGACAGTATACACACATATAGCTGAATGTACCTTCGAAATTTATCACAGTACGATACGTAGTTCATGAGATACGACCACATAAACAGTATAGTTCATAGAAAACCACCATATCACGCCCCAAATTTTAATCTATTAGTTCTTTACTACTAATTATATTCGCAACAGATTTTACAGATATACAGCACTTATACAAATATATACCTGCGAAATTATTCAATTTGACGTAGCCCAGCGATCTAACGCGACTCGCTGCGGAGCGCGCGGTTGCTCGCCGTCGGAGGTTCGAGTCCTTCCTGGGGCATGGGTGTGTGTGTGTTTGTCCTTAGGAAATTTTCCCTACGTTTAAGTAGTTTCTAAGCTACTGACTGATGACCAAGCAGTTTGGTCCGATAGATTTACAAACATTAGATTTTTTTTTTTTCAATTTGACAACGTATAACTCAAAAAATATGAGATCGTGCGAATTTTATATGCCATTTGTACTTTGTTTACTATCTTTCTTTGTTTATATACTACATGTATAATTTTGTATGTTATGCAAGACATCGTAATTTCTTATATATTCTCCGATAAATATAACATGCAAAATAAATAAATAAATAAAATGAAAAATAAATAAAAAGTAAAAAAATATATATATAAATAAAAAAGATGGCCAGAGTGAAGGGATGGGAGAAGTACTAACTCAAGGCAGGAGTAAATAAATAAATATCCGGCCAACGCCGGGTTTTGAGCTATTTTTAAATAAAAGTCAATAACAAGTAGCAAAGAACAGTATTCTTAAAATGTCTCGTGGTCCTCGTAAGATACTCCTTTCTTGGTAACAGATATTTGTTGATATTTTTAAGAGAATGTACACAAAGATATTTGCAGGTCCTAGATCATACTAACACATCTGCAATTTGTAAAAAGTATTTTGTTACTATAAATCAAAAACAGATAACCCTGGTAGGTCGCGCGTTATGATAAATATGCTAGGGTTATGTTTCACTAGTAGAGCGGCCACCTGAATTTCAAAGCGAACAAACGAAGTTCTCTGAGAGTAAAATAATTTCCGAAAGCCGATAATTTTATGCTGTCGATAAGACAATCGCGAGCTCTTCGTATCCAATCCTGGTTACTAGATATCATTTGTCGTTCTCTCTTATATGCTGCCATAAGGTGCAGTGGGACAGCAGCTATTGTATGCGTTGTATACAGAGTAACGAAGGTTTACAAAGCTCTTTATAGATCGTTCGTATTCACGTAAATTACTTGCATCCAGGGCCGTTTCTAGGCAGCGGCACAGGGCGGCAAAATTTTGCCTTTGAAAAAAAATTGTAAATATTATGTTAATGTTATTAAATCATCATATTCCGAATTTCGATTGCAGCAATAAATTTTAAAATTCACGTTGTTGAGTTGATAGCAGTGGCGTATCTACAAGGTTTTTTTTTTTTTTTTTTTTTTTTTTAATCTCTTATGCCAGAGGGGCGTAAAATAAATAGTGCAGAGGGGCGTCGCATACCCTAAATATATACCTGCTTGCATGCTATTCATTTATTTATCAACTAACATACACATACTGTTATAACACTGCAAGTGACAAAATTGTGAAATTTCTAGTAGTTGCAAATATAAGACATTATTTTTACCAACATGCGCCTAACAGTTTTGGAAAATTGGCAGCAATCAGTCGTAAATATTTTGTTTATTCAGATCTAGGTTTCGATCACTGTGTGATCATTATCAATGCTTAAAACTTAACGTATCCTCCAACATGGAGTTCGAAAAGTTTTATATGTTTTAACAGTTAATAAACAAAATATTTACGACTGATTGCAGACATTTTCTACAAATACAGTGTATTTCTCATTTTCGATAGCAAAAAAATTTCCTCATCAGTATGGTACACTTAATAAAATTGTAAATTACCCTTGTGTCACACCATAGATGACTACAACATCAACAGAGGACAAATCATTGCTTTGTGAAGTTTTCATCTGCATGCATTTTTGTTTGCAAAGGCACCACAAAAAGTATTAAACCATTGAGATATGGGGAGGTATGTGTAGGCAATTTTCACTATTGGGCATTTTTTTGCTTTTAATTTGCTAACAGTAATTGTCAAATGTTGAAATGTTTGTATATCTATCGGACCAAACTGCGTGGTCATCAGTCCGTAGCTTACAGACTACTTAAACCTATGTAAACTAACTTAAGGACAACACACACACACACACACACACACACGCATGCACGCACACCCATGCCTCAGGGAGGACTCGAACCTCCGACGGCGAGCAACCTCGCGCTCCGCAGCGAGGCGCCTTAGACCGCTCGGCTACTCCATCGCGGCAGTGATTGTCATATTACTTGTCAACGTGACGTGATTTACGCTAAACAACGCTGTCTGATTATCATAAAACAGAGAAATCACTTACCACTGAAAAGTAGTTTTTCAAGTCCTAGCAACATACGGAGCTGATTCGTCGTTGCTCTGGTTTCACAAGGTTGCTTGGAAGTAGATGGTAAATTTCTGTAATAATTACTAATTTTCGTTGAGTTTCTATTTCGCTCCTCTCCTCTTTCTTTTTTCCTTATACTATATCTATAGTCTGATCTTTTTTTTCTTATCTGCATTGCAGATTTCCAGTGATTTGTAACAAACCACAATTCAGTTACGCTCGTCTGAGGTTTAGTCAATCCGGCGGTGATCATACACGGAGGATGCCTGTTGCTAGTTCAACCTCTCATAACTTTGTTCTGAATAATACAGATCCGATTGTTGTGGTTAGCCATCAAAGCTGTGCGCGTAGTAAAGCACAAAACAGGCGAACAGCGGCTCCAGCGTCGGAACTATTCGGAAAGAGCCTCAAGACGTGGCCTTTCTGGCAACAAAGCTTGTGATTTAGGGGGATGGGGGAAGTTCAGTAAATTTTAGGCGGTTAGACAGTCGCAAGGTTCTTAGTTTAGAAATTAATAACATGTGGCTGACAAATCACTATAAAATAAATTATATATAATTGCTACATTCATGCAGTTATGCCGGCCGCGGTGGCCGAGGTGACTGAGGCGCTCCAGTCACGGTCAGCACGGCCACTACGGTCCGAATCCCCCCTCGGGCATGGCTATTTGTGCCGTCCTAGTTCGTAAGTAGTTCATAAGTAGTTTGTAAGTTTAGGGACTGATGACCCCGTAGTTAAGTCCCATAAGCTTAAAACACATTTGAACATTTTTTTGAAGATGCAGTTATCCGATTTTCAATCCTGATACTACGAACTTCACGTGACCCATTTTTTTCACGATTTCATAATAAACGGTGGAGTTTTGAGTTTATTGACCTATCAACACAACATATTCAAAATGTCTCAGTGTATACATACATGAGATCAGCGGCGGCTGGTGCTTCAGATGGCTGGGGGTTCTCTTCTTGCTAGTGGCACCGCCTCTCCGACCCCCCCCCCCCCCACCCTTTCCTACCCTCTAGGAGCGTAAATGTTTTGGCGCCCCCCCCCCTTTAGATATATTTTCGTTAAGAGATTTACAGAATGTCTTAGCTCGGCTTGTTTGCTCTTGCTTCAACTCGAGCTGAGGCGTCGGCCTGCCAAGTGTCTTTGTTTCACACTTTCGATCCAAGCTTAAAGCTGAGTTACTTGACACCAAGAACATATTAATGTGCACATGAACAGTAAAACACAGTAAGTAACGGATTACACTGTTAATTTACTGTAACAAAATGAATCTGTTACGATGAAGAGACAAGCTACCCTTGAATCACATGACACTGTAAGCAGCACCCCATTCCTATCCTTACACGTGCACAAATGCTGCTCTGCCCACATCTTTCGAACAGTTAAATATTTGTTACAACAAAGAGAGAAAATCTCATTTGCCCTCAAAATCGTGACACGTATGCTATAACGTCCAAAGATATGTGGCAAGTAACAACACAAAACTCATTGTTGTTCCCCTATCTGTTAACAAGAAGATTCCGTTTAAGAAAAATTTCTTACAGTCAGTCTCAAACCCACTACCTTCGACGGAGCGCCGCGATGCCACTAACCACACGGCTGTTCTTACTAGTTGGAGAGGAGTAACTCTTATTATTCATGAAAGGATCTTCTGAAAGCTTTTACAGTCAATGCCAATTCTGCCAAATGTGACGTGTTTTGATGACTCTTCAATGCGCCAAAAACAAAGGGTGTATGTTGCCTTGATATAAAATTTGCGCATGTGCAAGCTGAGGTTCGTGGTAGCTCTATTGTCTTGCTACGGGACCATTCGTGCGTAACCGCCAGACCTCGAGTACCCAGGAGCCGGTGTATGTACCAGCTCCAACGCCAATGTCAAAAGCGGCGTTTCCCCTCGCCCCTCCCTGCCGCAGGAGCACCATATGCTGCCTCCATGGAGTGCAGAAGAGAATTTGAACCTCAGCCGCGCACGCGAATTGCAGCGCTGCGGCTACTGCCGAGCTACGATTCGTATACGTGCTGTCTCCGCGACGTAAAACATTTCTCATGCGATAAAAATACTTTAATATGCATATAGCGTGATCTGATAGAAGAACGAAACAAAGTATGATAAACGAAGGCTTCCGCGGCCGTTGTCATTGTATATAAAACTCTTCTGGGTGTTGGACCGCATCGTCAAAATATCAAACACTTCACCGACGTTTCGGCCACTGGGTGTAACACCCAGAAGATGGCCACTTGCAATAGTGGCCGAAACGTCGGTGAAGTGTTTGATATTTTGACGATGCGGTCCAACACCCAGAAGAGTTTTATATACAAAGTATGATAGTTTAAAAAACTTTTTATCTTATTTATTTATTCACTTTATTTTCACCACGAGTTTTTTTCCGGGGGTTCACTGAAGCAATGAACACATAGAACGCACCACCACTGCATGAGATTATTAACAAAGATCGATATAATTACAACTAGAATTTTTTGTGGCTTAAAAATATACTTTTTAGTTTGTCCTTTTGTATCGAAAGCCTGATACAGGAATTATTTGCTGCTTTCATGGGCGGAGGGGAGGGGGCAGTTCTGTCAAGTGCTGAGCCTGCGTGTGTACAGGGGGGACATTCCCACGCTCTCAACATTTTTGTCTTCCTTTAATTCCTCTATATGAGATGTATCCTAACCTTTGAGTCCTCCCCCCCTTCCAATAATGTAGTGGTGGTGACGCCTATGCTTCTCTGCGTAACTTTTAGCACAGCAACTGATCAGTGCAGGCGCAGACATCCATTATTTATAAGCACTACGAGACAAACAGGACAGCATTCCCAACAAATCGATGGCCATCTTCTTTCGCCCACTGAAAGAAATTGAGTACAATTCTCGCCTCAGTCCCGAACACCTGACGATTTGACTTTCCTGTTTGTCGCACCTAACAAAATCATAGCGACGACCACGGCTCCATTTCTTGACTATTCGTAACGTGACGTATACCGCAGTTCACGAATATTAGGTTCCTTCATATGTCAGTACAGGTGGCACTAGAGATGATGTCCGATTACACCGTGGAATGCTGGTATGTATGATGGTCACCTGCTACCTGTAGTTGAAGACGCGCGTGAGGAGACGCTGACGTCATCCAGGCTCGGCCCTGTCAATCCACATTAGGGCACTACTCGATGCTCACCGCTTCTTCCACCGATCAACTGCTGAGGCACAGATTTCATACGGAAGTAACATAACATGGCGAACACGTATTATAGAGATGTTGCTATTCGGATCCGGTACTCGTTAGTAACAAGGAACACAACAGTACCAAAAGCGTTACAATTAGCTTCGCCACAGAAGTACGGCGCCGCAACTACTGGTACCTTCCTGGCTTTGGCAGCAACAGCAAAAAAGAGGACAGTCGACGCGAAGTAGTCTGTAAGGAGCGGATATGCGAAGAAACCGACCTGCGGCGCGACTGAACAGTTATTCTTGCGCCACCTATATGCCTACATATCACATACCTTTGACTGTCTGCCTAGGCGAAGTACCCTTTCCAAATATCCCATTTCATTAAAGGGTCCTGACAGTTTTCCCTAGTCATAGCGTGGGGCCCCTGCACACTCTGCGCCTGCGTGCGACGCATACATTGCCCACATGGGGGGCTAATGTCTAACAGAGTAACTACAGCGTCCAGTTTTTGATTATCGGGACTGCACTCGTGCTATCCCGATGACAAATTTTTTGACTGATACAACGTCCGAGAAATAAACTAATGTTCCCAAAACCCCGGTTCCGACGAAGTTTTTTCCGGAAGTCTACCTTGGTTGTAAGTAGGATTACCAAATCACTCGGTTTATCCGGGTTTCACCCGGTTTTAACGCTCTATTTTAACTCCCGCTAACAAATTTATAGAATAGTAGAAACTCAAAAATTTATTTAATTTCCACGTCTCGTTGCCGTGCATAGTGAAGTGTCATCTGACGTACTGGGAGAAAACTGTTAGAAATTAAGTTGGTGACACTAAGGCGATGGACTGCAGATGGAAATTTAGCAGTTCAGAAAATTGTCCACTACTTTTTTGCAGACACTACCGACAATACAGATGTTCAAAAATGTTCAACTGTTTGTAGAGTCTATGGGACTTAACTACGGGGTCATCAGTCCCTAAACTTACAAACTACTTATGAACTACTTACAACTAAGCAGGGCACAAATATCCATGCCCGAGGGGGGATTCGAACCCCCGACCGTAGTGGCCGTGCAGACCGTGACTGGAGCGCCTCAGTCCCCTCGGCCACCGCGGCCGGCAATATAGATGTGGAAACACTGTTTTCCTTATTAAATATACATTGGGCTGATAAAAGGAATATACTTTATGCACAATGCAGAAAAGTGTCCACATCCTCAGTTATAAGTATTAACATCTCCATCATTTCAATTGTATGATAACATCAAATACAATAAAGATTCTTCGGTGTTGGTGGTGAGGTGTCGACGAGTTAGGAGGAAAGTGATAAACACTTGTATTTTGTTGAATTTACAGCCTTTAGATTTCGCTTATTGATCGTGTGAATGAAGTTAAACGGATTTCTTTTAGTGTTCTTATGAATGTCATCACACTATTCATAGTTTAGAGTCAACTGACAATTTTCGCACGAGGCCGTTATCTTATCTAAATCATTTTGCAGTTGCTTCTGAACTTCTGGTGAGTTTACCAACCGATAAACGACAGCATCATTCACATTGTCTCCGAAATCGTTTATAAAGATTTATAAATTATATAAATATAAATAAAATATAAGTAATTTATCTTTATAATGTAGAGGCCCTATAATATTTAAAAAGATTTATAAATCTAAGAGACTTAACTGATGCGGTTATTAGTCCCTAGGCTTATGAAAGACTGAAACTAACACACTATGGACAACACACACACCCATGCCCGATGGGGGACTCGAACCTCCGACAGCGAGAAACTCCGTGCCTTAATTGAACGCTCTGGTACTCCACCACGTTCCGGAAATCGAGATATATGGAATCGATATGAGATTTCTTGTTGCCAGCACTCATCACTTCATGTGAGTAGAAAGACCAGTTGAGTAGGTTCGGAGATCATCCAGGACAAACGTCGTAATAGTGGGTTTTTATATATATGTGACACTTTTATTGAGGTACAGCGGATGTCTCTGTTCCCCTTGATAGTGACTTTACTGATGAACATCACCTCCGCATCTGGTATCAGATAAGCATAGGAGACTCCCGCTTGGGCTTACAGAAGACATCCAGTGTGTGTGGTGAGTTACTTTTTACAGTCCGGTTTGAAAGAGAAGAGATGCTATGGATTTTTATTTCTCCCTAATCAGTTTCAACGTATCTGTACTTGGGAAAAAATTACCTGATTCGTTTCTTTATATCACACTGTCCACATACTAAATGGCAATCGAGCATTACATTTTTCCCTGACAGATTCTCAACGGCGCCTGATAAAAGTGCGTCGACTTCCCCGTAAAGCCGCTATGTATCATTCGAGGAGCAAAAACCTGAAACACTACTTTCTCGGGAAAACCGTGACGAACGTTGAAGTAATACAGCAAGTCACGGATCACGGTTTCTTTTCCGTGTATTTGCCACGTAACAGCTACGCCGGAGCGCCAGGGCTGCACGTAGCACACAAAACACACACACGCACACTCACGGTGCGAGCAGAGCGCCACTAACTACACGCCCATGTCGTGAGTTCAGCCGCGTCAAGCATGCCTCGAGCTTCGTAACAACGTACGAGGCCGTGACTCGCGAAAGGTTTTGCAGCCGCTCGTGTTATTTGGCTAACTACGCTCTCTACAGCGCTCGTTACTTGTTATAAAACAACCTCCTCCAGTGAATTACTCCTGGCATAGGTCGAGTGAAATGTTCTTTGTGTCATGTTGTATCATAAGTTTCCTTCTGTGTTTTACCTTCTGTTCTATGTCGCAATATAAAAACCGAAAGTAATTATGACTGTATGTTCGGATTAACCTCAGGAATTACATATGGTTGTCACTAATGAATAGTGTTTGATTTACAAGTAAATTTTGATTAGGTAATGTATCAGCTGCAAACGCCACATTGACCAGGTATTTATTTATTCCAATCTGCTCTCTTTCTCCAACTGCCCCCTCCCCTATGTGTCCATCTTCTCAATTTTTTTAAAATATATAGACAGAGATTCGTTTCTTTCCAGATATCATTCTTCGTTTCACGGGACCTTCCACCATGCATTGAACGATACCTTGCGGATTGTAATAAACCTCTCCATAAACATCTCATATCTGGAGTATTTTAGATTTTTATGTGAGCGGTTAAACGGTGTCTAAGTGTACACTCCTGACCATTAAAATTGCTGCACCACGAAGATGAGGGCGCTACAGACGTGAAATTTAAACGACAGGAGTAAGATACTGTGATATGCAAATGAGTAGCTTTTCAGAGCATTCACACAAGGTTGACGCCTGTGGCGACACCTACAACGTGCTGACATGAGGAAAGTTTCCAACACATTTCTCATACACAAACAGCAGTTGATCGGCCTTGCCTAGTGAAACGTTGTTGAGATGTCTCGTGTAAGGAGGAGAAATGCGTACCATCACGTTTCAGAGTTTTAAAGGTCGGATTATAGCATATCGCGTTTGCGGTTTACGTATCGTGACATTGCTGCTCGCGTTGGTCGCGATCCAATGACTGTTAGCAGAATATGGAATGAGTGGGTTCAGGAGAGCAATACAGAACGCCGTGCTGGATCCCAACGGCCTCGTATTACTAGCAGTCGAGATGACAAGCATCTTATCGGCATGGCTGTAACGGATCGTGCAGCCACGTCTCGATCCCTGAGTCAACAGATGAGAGGGAGAGGGGGGCGTTTTCAAGACAACAACCATCTACACGAACAGTTCGACGACGTTTTCAGCAGCATGGACAATCAGCTCGGGGACAATGGCTGTGGTTATCCTTGACGCTGCATCACAGACAGGAGCGCCTGCGATGGTGTATGCAACGACGAACCTGGATGCACGAATGGCAGAACATCATGTTCTTGGATGAATCCAGGTTCTATTTACAGCATCTTGATGGTCGCATCCGTGATTGGCGATAACGCGGTTAACGCACAATGGAAGCGTGTATTCGTCATCGCCATACTGGCGTATCACCTGGCGTGATGGTGCCATTGATTACACATCTCGGTCACTTCTTGTTCGTACCGACGGCACTTTGAACAGTGGCTGTTACATTTCAGATGTGTTACAACCCTTCAATCGATCCCTGCGAAACCCTACATTTAAGGGAGATAATGCACGATAGCATGTTGCAGGTCCTGTAGGGCCTTTCTGGATACGGAAAATAATCGACTGCTGTCCTGGCCAGCACTTTCTCCAGAACTCTCACCAATTGAAAACGTCTGGTCAATGGTGGCCAAGCAACTGGCTCGTCACAATGCGCCAGTCACTATTCTTGAAGCTACATGGGCATCTTTACCTGTACACGCCATCCATGATCTGTTTGACTGAGTGCCCAGACGTATCAAGGCCATTATTATGGGTACTGATTTCTCAGGATGTATGCACCCAAATTGTCTGAAAATGTAATCACATGTCAGTTATGTATAATATATAATATGTTGTAAATGAGGCTCCAAATATTACTGTGTACTGTGATGTGCTCTCACTGGCCCTGGCTTCCACAGAATAAATGAAACGTTGTATGTAAGACAGTTTAGGAAGTGCTAGGCGCGCCTCGTCTGTTTTGTGTCGTCGTTTCTTTCAAACTCTGGGTGTTGAATGCCTCTGGGCGAGAAGTATGTCTGCCAACTGCTGAGCATAACCCAGTCTTAGCAAAGATTGATAATGTAGCTTGATCTTAGCTGGGAGTTGGTCAGGTTACCTGTCTGACGAATGGTGACGCTCTCTGGGCTCCCCTCCACTACTCCTCCTCAGTAACGTTTAAGCAGTGGTCAAGAGAGCAATTCATTTGCTTCTTGGTTCCTGGTAGGGTAAGCACCTCTGGGTTTGGTTCTGCTGTGGCCTCGTGGCTCGACTTAGTTCAGGCTCCATAGTCGTACGTATGCCTTTTCACGAGTTTAATTCCAGGAGTAGCAGCTACACTATGTGTAGTAATGAGATTTTGTTCAATTTCCTACAGGATTGCTAATTTTATGTCTATTTTTGCTGGAATCTGATTCCGAGGCTCTGATGGTGTTTCGTTAGCATAGTTCTTGCACTTTATAACTTTTAAATCAATTCTTCGCCTGTTTAAATATGTTCAATGTCTTTCGTGTTCTTATCGTAGTTGAATTGTAATATTTTCGGGGACTCGCGATGCCTATACTGTTCGTACTTTGTCGACAGAACACATGGACGATATCAGACTAAGCCTGTTCTCCCTAGCTACAGCTACAGCGTAGATACAGGCAGTTATCTCCTACCCAGGAAGAAGCAGTCGCTCTCTCTCTCTGTGGTCCAGGAACAAAAGAGTGGCTGAAGTTCAGAGGAAAGTTCGTTTGAGTCCCTTTGGTGTTACAAATAACTATCGTTGTTGGTGATTTCCCACGACAGACCAACCCCAACTTCGTTAGTTCTTTTTTACTAGACGAATTGGAATACGTCGGGTTGTTGATCTTAACACTCCTAGACTTCGTCTACTTTGTTTCTCTTACTGGTCAATCACAATCTGTGTTCTACGTCGCTATGGCTTTATTTACGGTAATGTACTAATGTCCGAATGTGGCTCTCAGTGCCTACAAATAGAGTTGCTTCTCTTTATTATTCCGAGGTTAGTGGGTTTCGCTATGCATACTCTATTCACTGCTTCAGCCTTGTTTATACCTGGATCTAGGTGGTGTCTTGATAAATTCCGATTACGGGGCTCATGTATATGGCGCCTGGGAGTCGCAGTGGAAGAGAACCACACAGCCGTCCGTTTCTTAAACCATACAAAGTGTCGCGGCCGACTGGGCTACGTGATTACTATCCAACATTACTGCAAATATGTGCCATTGACATTTATTATTACTATTTTATTTATTCAAACTTATATTGGCCTTATTATGTGCTATTTTGATACATATATATCAAATATTTCTTATAATAAGCAACTCATTGCACATAAAGTGATATCTCAAACTTTACATATATAAAATACTAGGTGGCAACCCGGCGTACCACCCACCCCCCCCCCCCTCCGCCCTTTTCCGTTCCCTCGCCTCTGACCATCTCTTCGACTCTTCCTCTGTGCTCATTCCACCTCTCATTACCCCCTCTTTTCTTCCTCCATCCCCTCTATCCATCCCCGTCCCTCTGTCGATATCCTCCTCCGCTCCTTCTGATATAAACTATTATAAATGTCGTTAAAAGCCGGCCGCAGTGGCAGAGCGGACTGCGGCGCAACAGTCACGTTCTCCACTACCACTACGATCGGGGGTTCGAATCCCCCCTCGGACATGGATATTTGTGTCATCTTTAGTGTTAGCTAAATAAGTAGTTTGTAAGTTTAGGGATGATGAACCCGTACTTAAGTCCCATAAGCTCTACAAACATTTGTCGTTAAAACATTTCCTTCGTTATCTATTTATTCCAATCTTATGTTAGTCCAACTCCACCGTTACTCTGTTCACCTGGTCCTCGTGTGAACTTTAAAATTCTCCCGGCGGATTGCGCACAAACGGAAGAAAATTTGCCAGAGTGACACATTTTATCAAGACCTTTACTGCACGGAAGATTATGGAGAAAGCTAGTTTTGCTATTGTTAAAGAGAGGATTCACTACACGAGGAGAAGATTGGATGCTATCTCAGAAGAATTATTTCACCTGCATTTGAAAATGGCAGCACTTCTTTCACCTGTATCGTGGGACTGGGTTGATGGAGTGACCTCGGCTAAGTCCGAGTGCATTCATAACGATGCTAAGTCGCGGAAAAAATCAAAATTTGATCGTCTAGTACCTCAAAAGGTGTCACCACAGGAGGTAACTACCCGACGTTCCGTTATTAATTTTACGGAGAAAAGTTTGGACGATATGACGTTATCTGTTTTAGGTAAAGGACTAAATTTTGAACCTACACCCAAAGCACTTCCTTTAATAAGTTTTTGAGTGGGGTTGAAGAAGCCGCACGACGCCTTCCGACGGATGCTGCAGAAGAAATAAGTAGAGAGACCAGCCGTGCTTTGATGAAAGCTCCTCAACAACGCAGTAATTTAACCTCCGGAGAAAGGGCTGTACTATGAAATCTGAGAGAGTATCCTGATACTGTGATTTTAACGTATGACAAAGGTAATGCAACAGTTCTACTACCTCGTAATGTGTACGTAGATAAGATGTATTGGCTATTAAATGATTCTGCCTATAGAAAGTTGGATGATGATCCTACAGGACGGGTGCAACGGAAGACTGTTTCTCTTTTAAACTCTTCCTCATTACCTCAAGTTACCATCAAGAGATTAAGACCACCGAGATTGTATGGCCTTCCTAAGGTTCGTAAGGAAAATTTGCCTTTGCGTCCCATAGTTAGCAATATTGGTGCCCCCACATACGACTTAGCAAAACATCTTGCTTCCTTACTCAGACCATTGGTGGGCAAATGCTCGCACCATATAAGGAATTCTGCAGATTTTATCAATAGACTGGGGACTCTTCGTCTTAGTAGCTCTGATCTTTTAGTCAGCTTCGATGTGGTATCTCTTTTTACAAAGGTTCCTCTCACAGTTCTTTGAAACTAATTGGTAAAAATTTTCAAGTTGATGGCACTGCTCTCATTCAGCATGTTCTTTCCTCGACCTATTTTATTTTCAACAACTTTGAGCAAACTGACAGTGTCGCCATGGATAGACCTCTGTCTCCCATGGTGGCTAACCTTTTTATGGAGGACTTCGAGGAACGAGCCCTTGAATCAGCACCCCTTAAACCTACGGTGTTTTGGAGGTATGTAGATGATACTTTCATTTTGTGGCCTCATGAGAAAGATAATCTAAAGAAGTTTTTACATAATCTCAACTCCCTTCATGGTAACATCCGGTTCACTATGGAAGTAGAGCAAAATGGATGCTTACCTTTTTTGGATGTTTTAGTTAAAAGGAAGGATGATGGCTCTTTGGGACACTCAGTTTATCGGAAGCCAACTCATACTGATTTATATTTACAGGCTTCAAGTTGTCACCATCCGTCGCAAACCAGCAGTGTTCTTAAAACACTTGTTCACAGAGCCCATACAATCTCAGATGCTGATAGCCTGCCACAAGAGCTGGCTCACCTCCAGGAAGTGTTTCAAAGAATCTGTGGAAATACGTGTCGCGGAAAATTTGATGAATCGGGATAGTGGCTACCAACTTGACAAAGCATGGAATCCCGTCATTACTAAAATCTGCTCAGATCGAAGACGACAGAGAGCGCTGACGTCGGCTGTGAGCGGCAGTGGTAGTGCAGAGGACAGCTGAGCTCCGCGGCTCCACCAGCGAGGGCGCTGCCGTCCGGCAGTGTGGCCTGTCTGTCTGTTTTGACGCGCCGCGGTGGAGTAGCCGAGCGGTCTAAAGCGTCTCGCTGCGGAGCGCGCGGTTGCTCGCCGTGGAGGTTCGAGTCCTCCCTGGGGCATGGGTGTGTGTGTTTGTCCTTAGGTTAGTTTACCTAGGTTTAAGTAGTTTGTACGGACTGATGACCACGCACTTTGGTCCGATAGATTTAAAAACATTTGAACATTTGTTTTGACGCATGCGATGTAACCGCCAAGTTTTCTATATATAGTGGAACGATGGACGCACTCTTCAGTCTTCATCGACTCACCTGAGGATGGCTAGCAGGTGTCTGGCCGAAATATCGTGTGATGTTTTTGACGACGACCGGCTGCATACCCGAAACTTCTATGAACACCTGGTCTTCTCTTTGTCTTCATCAGCTCCTTTCAATCCACCATCCTCTACACTGGCTGCTACCCCCGCCTGTGGAAAATCTCCCGAGTCTTCATGTTCCTCAAACCCAACAAACCCTCCTCTGAGGCCTCCTCCTACCGCCAGATTTGCCTCACCCCAGTGTTTAGCAAGGTCTTCGACCCATTCTGACCCGTCGCATCCATCACCACCTCCACCTCCGACACCTTCTCCCAGACACCCAATGTGGCTTTCGTCCTTCCTTCTCCACTGACGACCAACTCCTTCGACTTACGCAACTCCTTTCCCTCCAGCTAAATTCCCGTCGTGCCGCTATCTTTGTGTCCTTAGACCTCGAATGGGCCTACGATCGGGTCTGGAACTCTGGCCTGCTCTTCAAATTCCAAACCTATGCTCTTCCCATCAACCTCATCCGGGTCATTGCCTCCTTCCTCTCCAATCGCCCCACCTATATTACCATCCACAACACCGACTCCCGCCTTTTTTATCCCTCTTCTGGTGTGCCCCAAGGCTCTATCCTTTCTCCCCTCCTGTACCTCCTGTTTACCTCAGATATGCCTAAGCCTGCCCCTCCCGTACACCTTTTCCAATATGCTGACGACACCGCTTTCCTTGCCTTAGCTCCCACCATTACCCATTCCAACCGCCTGTTCCAAGAACACCTTGACCTCTTTGCCGTTTGGTGCAACCAGTGGCTCCTGTCTATAAATCCTACCAAAACCCAGGCGATCATCGTAGGTCATACAACCCCTTACTTCCGTCCCCGAGATTTTTATCTGACCCTCCATAACCGTCCCATTTGTCTCACCCCTACCCTAAAGTACCTGGGCCTCACTATTGATCGCACCCTCTCCTGGACTCCCCATCTACGCGCTATCCAAGAAAAAGCCCGCTCCCACCTCAGCCTCCTCAAACTCCTTGTTGGCCGAACATGGGGCCTCAACCCTTCTACCATCCTCTATACCTACAAATCCCTCATCCGCCCAGTCCATCCCGCCTGGATCTCCGCTCCCCCATCCTTCTACAAATCTCTGGAGATACTGGAACGCCATGCCCTCCGCCTCGCTTTCCGTATCCCATTTTATCCCCCCTCCCCCACGCGAAACCTCTGATCTCATTCCTTTCCCCAGACTCGTTCTCTTTATTGAAAATCTCCGCCTCCGTTACATATCCCGCAAATCAGATCCGCCTAATCCTCTAGTCCATCCCCTCCTCTCTGCACCTGGTACATTGCCGCGCCTCCACCACTGTATTCCCCCTGCTCCTCACTTGTCCACCCTCCGGATCCTTTCCCGTGGCAACTTCCGTACCCTCCCCCTCCCGGATGATGCCCTCCGACCTGTCATCTACCCTTGATTCCAGCTGTGATCCTTCTCCCTGCTCCCTCTCCCCCTTCTCTCCCTGAGGGCCCCGACTATCCCTCCCTTCTTGTCCCCCTATCCTTCTTCCGCATGGCTTCCTGGGACATCATTTCCCCCGTCCCTTCCCTACCGGCTCTGTGGCTCCTCTCCAACCTCTCCCTCTCCTTTCATCCCCTTTCTCCCCAAACTACATCTTCAATGCTGTCAGTGCCCCACCATCTACGGAACCTCTTTTGTGCTTCGACAAGTGTGGTGTGTTTTAGTTACATTGTTTTATTTTACAACAGTGGACGGCCAACCTGCAGCCGACACCGTCAGTTTTAACTTGTGTATTTCTCCGTGTGTGTGTTGTGTTTCTCCAAATAGCGGACGGTCTCACCATGGCCGCCGCCCTATGCTCATTTTAATTGTGTGTGTGGCACTGACATTCGAGCAACTGTTTCTATTCACCAATTTCGCCGTTCCAAGTGTTTTATATCACCACCGTTTTCCTCCATTTTATGTACTTTGTTTTATCTCCATTTTAAATCTCCGTTTTATGTCTGTGTTACCTCCAAAATTTTATCTTCTTTGTGTTTTTATGTTCTCCGCTGAGAAATTTTATTTCTGCAGGCTGAAGAGCGCCAGTGAGCGCTGCCGGCCCGCCCCTTTTTTTAGGGGAATTGAAACCACAATAAAGAAAAAAATCCTTTCAATCATTTCCTCCTTCCCCCTCTCTGTCAATCTCCTCGCTTCCGCTTTGTCTCTCTCCACTGTTTCACAGCCCATCTCGTCTCCTACCCCCACTCCCTCCCTATGAAAAATTACAGAGGTTGTTCTGCCAACTTTCATGATCAATCATGGAACGTCATCGAAGTTTATTACAGATGTACGTCTACTGTGCACTATAAGATGCTGTTCGGAACATAAAAATCTTCTCTATATAAACATACAAACGTGTTAATGAATTAGGAAAACATAGTTTCCAACTGGAAATTCAGCAGACTGGTATATGTTTCAGAATGAAAATAAGTCTCGTTCGCAAAATGTTTGTACAGTTTATTTGGTAATAGGGTGACCGGTTTCGATGTACTCTCAGACCATCATCAGAGCTATTCGTCGTTTATGGTCTTAGAATAGATCGAAACCGGTCGCCCTATTATCAAATAAATTGTATAAACATTTTGCGAACGAGACTGTTATTTTCATTCTGACACAAACATGTGCCAACTTTTAAGGTGATCAGTTAAATGTCGAAGATTGTTGCAAAGTATCCACCGCAATGGACCATACGGAGTTTTAAGTGGTCAGAGATCTTCGTTTTGTTTTGAAAGTCAAGATCAGTAGTGTAGTTTCCAAGTTTATCGGTATATACTTCTTGAAAGAGCTTGGGATAATCTTGGATGAACACTTAAACTGGGAAGAGCAAACAGCTGAAGCTTGTAGCTATCCCTCTCATCCCTATATGCAACCCAAACATTTAGAAATATATTTCCAGCCCAAGTTAAACAAAAATTAGTCCAAAAATTTGTGTTGCCAAATCTTTACTACTGTGATGTAGTTCAACAAGGTACAAATAGCGAAAATTCGAAACGACCTCGAGGTAGTGATGAATGCTTGCGTTAGGTACGTGTGAACTATACGGCTGTACAGGGCCGGCGCAAGGCACGCGCGAAACGTGCGGCCGCACGGGGCGGCACTTTCCGAGGGGCGGTAAATCTGCCGACACCCCCCCCTTTTTTTCTGTAGTACAAACTTAACATTCATTCACAAGAGGGGATTCGAAACCAAACCTCGGAGGGAGCGGCTTCGGGAATTGTGGCATGGCGCCTCGACTACCTGCTGGCCGCCCCTTTTGAACAAGGGGAGGGAGGAGGGCTGATTTCTTCCTTGCCACTGTGGCAGCGCCGTCGTGTTTACGCCGGAAGGGAAGCAGTCTGGAGCACGCGCCAGTATTCTTATGAGTGGAACGCTGTCAGCGTGTTACGCGTCGTGCGTTTACTCACAACTAATTTTGCAGGAGACGAAATCTAATTTGGAAATTCAAATGCAATGTTCGATGCTGCGGTTACATGTTAAGCCTGAAGCAATTTCCCTAAGCTCTTCAATGGCAGTTGAGTGTTTTATTCTTCCAGCGCTATGGAAAAAAAAATTGTTGAACATTACTACAGTCCAACATGTTCAACACCTACAATGGCTAGAAGTATTCCTAATGGGTAAATACGCTGTGAGTAATTACAAGGGATAAAGACATTGATAGTAAGTCTGGCATAAGTTGGGTTTCGACGTATTTTTGAAAATGTTTGCTATCCGTTTCGGAGTGACAGTCGGACGTTTTGGTTTTTGAGCCCTGAAACACCTGTCTCCGCCTGCATGAACACCAATTAAACTCTGACCAGCACTTTTGTGTGACAATACTACTCACACGCTATCACTTTGTCAAATTTATTTACTGTATAATGCGTGTGAATCCATGTTTCGTCTAAGTAAACTACTGGTTTGCTTTGATTCTGATGAAAACCTGAGAAAGTATGGTCTTTTAGCAACAATGCCTTCTCGTCCAAGCGAAACAAAACGTTAATTTTGACACCTTGTAAAACGAAAATCCATAGACATAACATTGCTTGTAAGGGTTTCCTTGCTAGCTTTGAAGCTCATTTCTGTTTGACAAAAGTTGTGCAGTTTTCGCAAAGTTCGTAGTTCTTTCTATTGTTAGTAATGCTATAAAAATTACTGCCTGATAATACATTTATGCGTATCATCGGTCACATACTTATTGTGTGCTTCTTGCTTCATCTACTTGGGCGCTAGTTTAACCGTAGCCTCGCTGTACCGCATCACGTTACCTAGTTCCTCGCACTGCCGCGTCACCATTTCGCCTTTCCAGACAATAGGTATTGTTGCGTTCTCTACAACGAAAACTACAGAAATCGTTTCGATAGTTGGCCGAGAGAGTCAAGATTGGTCAGAAGCACTTTCGTTGCGTTTCACAAGAACAGAAGAATCGGTGCGTTCGAATTTCTTCCAACTTCGGATGTAATAGGTAAGTGCTTTTCATATAACCAACAATTAGTATTGCGCATGCACGTTACTCATAAGTTAGAATTTTTCTCCTTCAAGAATGCAGAATAGGAAAATTTATTTTTCTCATGATCTGTTACTTAAAAAAATAAATAAGCAAATAAGCAGGCGTCACCCTAATAGCTAGAATGAAAATAAAGCGCAGAAAAGTGATACGGCGATGACTAATTTGTTACCCCTTATTCCATAATCAGGCACGACAGAACTGACACACGCAAATTACGGCAGATGGCGAGTGTCAGTTCTTTGAAATGAATAACTGCAGTGCCGTAAGTTAATATATTTCGACTAGCATCAGTACCCGTCGATTCCCGAGTATGTATTTATTGCATTATTCTTCCTCTCTCCATTGTCTTCCGCCCCACTCTTTGGCCGTTTCAACTGTCTTTATTTTCCATATCTTCATAGATTTCTGGCACAGAGTGGCTATTCTCAATGCTTTGAGTTATGTTTACATCTATAACGTCGTGCTGAACGTAACTGTCAACATGACGGTTTAGATGTAAGCACATATTAAAAGCTTCGGAACTGGCCACTCAGTGGCCGAAACTTAGGTAGATCTGAAAAGTAAAAACAAAAATTGACATTGATTGCTGACTTTTCCTACACATTGGTTTAAATAAAATTTCAAAAACGTTTTGGAAAAAAAAAAAAAAAAAACGGGGCAGGGAGGGGGGGGCGGCAATTTAGTAGCTCGCACGGGGCGGCACTTGGGCTTGCGCCGGCCCTGCGGCTGTGTGACCATATCAGTTCTTCATATACCCAACAACGATGGATGCGCCCACGTAAGTGGCTCGAGTTTGAAACACTGTGCTTACTTCACCGATTTCTTAGCCACTAGTGCCTCCAATACTTATCTTCTCACATTAAACGCCTACCAACATCCCACAACCGCAATAGCAGATCGGATTGTATAACATCTTGGCTGTACCTTTACACAACACTAAATCTTTTCCGTGTTTTCCTCCATCTCATCCATACGACTATGGAACACACTGTCATGTGATCTACGTCTTACCTTAAACTACTCGACATTCAAGAGGAAACTGAAAACTTACATATTAACGACGGCATAGCCTCCATTGTTATGCTCCTATCAGTTCTTTCTCTCTCCTCCCAATCATAGCCTTGAATTTTACCATTCTATTTCTCTTTCTCTAACCGGTCTACCTCTTCAACATATCTTTCACCACATTATATCGTCTTATGTCTCTGCTCGATATGAATTACTCACAATCTGTATGAACATAGTGAGGCAATTCCTAAATGGTAATAGAACTGAAGTTCACAAAACGTGCTTACTGTCCTTTACAAAGTCATAATTATTATTTTTATTATTATCATTATTTATTCTTATGATTATCTTTAAATTTTTCAATTATTCTAGTAATAATCTCTATTTTTTAACGTTAATACTTATATTACACATGGTAATGTACTACACAAATTGTTCAATCTGAGTAAGCCTCGTTAAAAATAAATGATACGGGATTTTATATATATTAGGATGCTCACCGGAATAATTGCTAGTCTGTCCTTTTCTTTCTGTTGCCTTCGTCTTAGCTCAGCCAGCTATTAAAGCTAACTTGGCAGCGTTGACCGTGAAACCAAATAGTCGTTGTGCCACGTGCGATTGGGTAGCGTGTGGCAGCTATGAGCCTGCGTCACGCATCGACAATCTAGTTAATAATGCTGCTTAATAATGCTCCTCCAAGTCAAGATGGAGGCACACCTGCGTCTGAATGATGCGTCATTCCCCAAAGTCGCTGCAGCAACTTGAGCGTGCGTGTGCGTGTTTGTTTGTGCGTGCGTGGGTGGGTGGGTGGCGATGCCGTGAGAGTCGTCTAAATAACTCTAACGTCACTGTGTGACGTACGCATCATTTCGTTAATGACGTACGTGGGCACGAATTTAATACAAGAATTGGAAAGTCATAAAATAGGTGTTCAAGGTATTTACTAAGCGGTGATTATTTTGCAGCTTATCAGATATATTCATATTTTTGAAACACAGTCTCAACATCTCAAAGATATAGGTTATAAGGTGAAACACCGAAGCACTGAATTATAATTTGTGCCACGAACGGATTTTATATTTGTTTATTTAACTACTAATTTTATTTGTGTTCTTCAGGTAGATCGGTTCTTTATGGACCTGGGATTGTTTTTGTTCTAGGTTGATCAATGTTTTATTAAAAAGGGCGCTGAATCGGCTGTGCCACTGCGCCGGCAAGATTCGAACACGGGTCTCCTGCTTACTAGGCAGTCGCTATATTCATTCAATTACCACGGCGTTATGGGTAACGCGAATGAACAAAATAAGCCAGGTACGTCTCCCTCACAACACAATATTCAAATATTCCTCGATTCACCGCTATGTAAAACCAGAAACCAAAACTAACAGGTACTGAAAGAAGAGTTCAATATGCTCAGGTTGGAAGATTGAACTTTCACCAAAGCCTTTAGCAGAAAATCAGTGTGAAGACTATTTCCAGTACCTGCATTGACTCCACGAATTAGACTAAAATCTTAGGGTCCTTATTTAACTTTCCAATGCTCTGTTTGCGTGGAATGAACTTGAAAATATGCTACGATTACGAATGGAGGAGGGAATGACTCCAACTAATATGACCAAAGGAGAAGGTAGACCGACTGAAAGACGATCCAGTCTGGCTTGTATCCATATCTGACAGGATTGATGGAGATGATTCAAAGGAAAGCAGCACTCTTCTTTACTGATTCATTTAGTAAGCATTCAGACGATGACTGTCCAACTTCAATTGCAGACGCTGTGTCACAGTATAAGCTAATTTAACTGTTTGGAGACCGTAGTTTCTAGAAGAGCTAACCAATATGTTACTTCATGTTATGTGTAACTCGCTAAAAGCTGTGAGGATAAAATTAGAGGGATTAGAGCCACACAGAGGTTTGCCTACAGTCGTTTTTCCCATGAACCACATGGGGGTAGAACAGGTATAGGAGGAAGTGACGATGATACAGTAAACTCCACTGTCCACCACGAGGTGGATAGTTGAGTGCAGATGTAAATATACATTAAACAAGCAACAATTACAGATTTTGAAAATGCAACCCAATCGAATGCATCTGAACCTCATGTGTCGAATGAGCTAGAATATATCAGTAGCTTCGAACACAGTAAAAAAGGTCACTTGTAATCTGTTATAATATTAAATACAAGATACTACAAAATCTATGAACAGAAATTTTTATTACACTGGACGAAAGATGCTAAACCACCAAATTTGGTGGTTTTGAGTACCTGCCTAGTGGACAAATTTTACAATTAGTAGCTGGTGGTAATTATGGTGGATTTTAAAAATATATCGGTGGTTTTACGCAAAAACTATTTTTTAAAACACTTTATGAAGGCAGCATTCAGTAACAGCACTGTTTAATTTTCTAACGTCTCGTAGCTCCTGACTTTATATCACCTAAACATTTATAATATGCGTTATTATGTCTTTGTTCCCAATTTAATGCGCCCATATTGTTATGCGCGCTTTTTTATTTAATCGGAAACATACAGAAAAAATATTCCAAAATAGTACTAATAAATATGCATCTGCATGTAACTTCATATTATGCGGGCAATTTTAGATGAGCCTACCAATTTTACCGATGAAAATACGGGACATCTGACACTAGGCTAACCTCCAACGATAATATAATATCTTTCGTTATTAAAATTATTGTAAAAGCTCCTTGTTATTTTTGTTTGATAAAACGTTAGCAGCTCCCTTAAAAAGTGAGCAGTTAGATAAATTTCCGTTGTGCAATTACTGTGGCCACTCGTAAAGTAATTTAGAGCAGCAGTGTGCATTTTAACTTGTATTTAAAGATCTCTACTACCCGAGATCTTACATAGAACATTTAACAAGCTACTTTCAACCGTTCCCGCCAGAGATTAGAGTCCTCCCTCGGGCATTGGTGTGTGTTGTCCGTAGTTCAAGTACTTTGTTGGTAGAGGGAGTGATGACCATAGCATTTTTCTCCAATAGGTTTACAAACATTTAACATAGTAAGTCTTCCGTAAACAGACGAGTAGAACCGAGCGAGCTTAGCGAAACACAGATGACGGTAAGTAGCGCCATTCTACATGCCTGCATGCTATATAGATTGACAACGCCGTAGATACATAATCTGTATGTACGATTCACACCGCATTGGCCATAGCGATATTTCAACATTCCCGTGTTCCCTATTCGTTTTCGCTACAGAGATCGTATCAACATTTATGAATAACGATTCGGTATTCCGAGTCAGCCGAAGTATTCGTTCCTAAGTACCGAATACGTTCTATTTACTACAGATATACCAATCGTCAGTAGGCAGTCTTACGAATCAATTTACTTGCCTTTGTTGTTGGGAAAAAAATCAGAGTATTGTGCAATATTACATTCTTCATAAATGAAGAATTAACACTCTCTAAAAGTCATTCGAGTGTCATAAAGTGTGGCGACACGTTACGTCGGTTTCCACTAAGACGGGCGAACGTGTTTGAACATGGCCGTGAAAGCGTACACGGTGATCCACGGAAGCGACGGGCGTGAAGGGTATACACACCGAAAGTCATCGATTATATATATATATATATATTTATATATATTTTTATATATATATATATTTTTATATATATATATATATATATATATATATATATATATATTTTTTTTTTTTTTTTTTTTTTTTTTTTTTTTTTTTTTTTGTAAGATCGGCGTACGGATATGTGTGAAGTTGCTCCTAAAGTACAAATATTTGCACGAGGAACTGCAAATGAAAAGCTTTGTTTAAGATGTTTGCTGCACGTGCTAAGTGTGGATGCTAAACGCATGCGGATGGGACTTTTCGAAATTTGCTTCGTGCTTAGGATGAAAAAGACACGGCGTCGCTACGTAGCAATGGTTTCACCGTAATACGACAGAATCGAAGCAAAGACCGATTCTTCATCTCCGAAGATGTGGAGGACATTGTCACCGGTGGATAAGCTCACGGAGTCGTGTTTAGAATGCGAAAGGATTTCCATTTATAAAACATCTTCAAAAGGGAACAATAATTTAACAATACGACTCTAAACTTTAAACGAAACCGTATGCGAAAACTCATTAAATCAGAAGGAAAAAAATTCCTCTTTCATCAGGACATTATACAGGAGAGCCCCGGCGATGAAATAATATGAGGTATTTGCACTATATAGTACTGAAACATCTGCTTTGTACCTCGGATTTCCATTCCACTCCACTCCAACACAAAATTAAAATTCTTCCTCAAAGGTCAACTTTTGTGATCCGCTCAAGCTATTGCGGCTGTAGACGGATACTTTGCAGCATTTCCAGCGGAAAAGGACGCCTAATGTTCACCGCCCAATTCGTCCAAATTTATGGTACATGTAGGGCGTTGTGAGACATGGAAGTGCTTCAAGGGGGAACTCAAGATGGCCAAGCGTATCTACATCTACATAAATACTCTGCCAGTTACTATGAAGCTTTTATGATATTGCCGCGAGAGACGTCAAACACCGACTGCCGGCGTGGCGCAGGGGATTGCGTCACGGACTGCGGTGCAGAAGGTCGCCGGTTCAATCCCGCCCAACGGCAAAAAATTTATTTCTTTGTAATTAACAATTCCAGAAGGTTCTACATCTTTCTTATGTTCACTTGTAAATTCTACTTGTTTCTTATTTTAACTGTTCTTCTAATTTCTGGTAAATTCTGTCTGTGTATAAATAGCAGAGCACTCTGCCTGAGAGGCAGTCAGTGCTGCGTGTATGTTGAGTTTGGAATAAACGTGCTTTTAGTATAAGTGCTGTGTTTAGTTGCCTTCGAAGTCAAGCCTGTTTCCATTTCAACGCGACAATATTATTCTACCGTTCCATTCTCTAACCCTTTAAGGCCCTGCAGGCACAATTGTGCGTTTCTGGTTTCGCTAGGAAGTTCGAGCCTGCATCACGCAATCGTGGATGGACTGTGGTTATTGTGGTAACGTGAGCAACGTGTTTTAGTTTCATGTTTCTACACTGTGTCGCACCAGCAGTCGGCAAACTTCCAATACAATTACAATGGTGACAAGATAGCCTTGTTGACAAGGTATTGATATCCTTATTTTGACATGTGACGCTATCGTATCTGATAGCCAGTTGATTTTAAATGATCCTGTGATGTTATTATGTCATTTCTTTCAAAGGCATGTTACTGTAAAATGGTACAGATCATGAAAATTTATAGTGAAGGCCCAAAACAGACAATTGTGTGGGTAATTTTATTTTTTCAAATACATTTATTTTATTTTTTATAATAAATTATTGTATGTATTTAGTATCTTCAACGTACCTCTCTATATTATCGTCACTTCACGTACAACCTTGGGTCTGAAAGAGCTAATGGCGCACGGGAAAAAGAAAGGCCTAAATATTTCCGTTTTCGTCCTGGTTACTCTTATTTTATTATGTTGATCCTGTCTCCCTATGTAGGTGGGTACTAACAAAATATGTTCGCATTCGAAAGGGAAAGTTAGAGAAACAAATTTGGCTAATAAATATTTTATTAATTTATTCTTGTACGAACTACATCACAAATGTAACTGAAAGAAGACAGCACATAATTTAAACTATAAAGTAAGTGCTTTTACAGAAAGCAGTAGTCAAATACAGAGATAAAATATAAAGTACAGAATTAAGTGCTTTTACAAGAAAACAGTAGTAAAATACAGAGATAAAATATAAAGTACAGATTTAAAACTATAAAAACAGAGATAGATAAATACAACATATAATACAGCTGAATCATATTTTGCTCGACAAGAAATCAGTGTAAGCTGCGGCAGTCCTTGTGTATTTCAGGAGGTCCTCTTGAATGCAGTCTCCAGATGCGTCCACTAAAGGGCATTTTAGGTGTTCCATTGTCTGTATTGCACCACACTCACACTCGTCACTGTCTGTGTAGCCCCACCTTTTCATAAGTTGTTTTCACCGCCCCACGCCCACACGAAGTCAGTTTAGCGTTTTCCAGTGTTGCTAGTCTAGGTGGGAGTCCTGGGGTAAGGCTTCCTCTGTGATAAGGGCTTCAGGATATTGTTCTTGCCACAGTGATTTTATGGAAGCTACGGTTGGTTCCACTGAGTACATGAAGCTTCGTCTAGATTGTAGACGTTTGGAAACGTTTAATGATTTCCAGTACAATTCGTGCATCATTTCAGCGTTTAAGAAATAAAAGGAATTTTGATACCGATGTATCACCATATGCACCTTATCCATTTTCCCTATTAGGATGTGTTCAGAGAGTGGTTCTTTGCCTCAACGATAAGAGATCCGATTCGTATGGAAATAGTCACGGGTTCAACTCCGGCCGCCGGCAAATATTTTTGTGCTCCTTGGCAATGCGTAAACTCGTGACGTCACAGTTAAACTTAAAACATCGTATAAGTTATTATATATGTGCACAATATCAGCATGGGACGTCATTGTTTAAAACCGGCGCATTATCAACACCGATCAGATAGGTAAGCAAGACGTTTTGTCTACGTCAATCAAAATACTATTTGCAAAGTCACATATAAGAGGTTTACATTTGTATCTTCCCTTTCCAGGCTGCCAGTATCAGTCGACATATTACCGAACACTAGAACACCAGGGGTTAAAAGTGGTGTTCTTAAGACGAAAGGATATGAACAAAGTAACACACTCCCATACAGCTATGACCCTTTCAGAAAAACTATTGTCAAATGTTTATCTATGCCTACAGCAGAGTACTGGCAACTACGGACCGAGGGAAATCAGTAGATAACTACGCGAAAATATATACAAATGTTATCATAATGTCTTCAAAATTTGGAAAACTGATAACAGACTGACACGAAAAATATTTAACTGATGTCATGAAGCTCTACGTGCAGTAAAGACAAGTAAATGTCTTTTGTTGATTGACTCGTCTGGAGGACAAACAAATCCGCAAGTATACGACGAACTGTTTCAAGATGAAGACGGTTTGCCAACGTGCAGTATCAGAGTAATTGACCCCCTCCTCCCCCAAATATAGGCCACCAGTGCAACCCTGCGATGTATATATTTATCGCCAGGAAAAAATGTAATAAGAAAGATTCAAAATTGCTCTTACCTCATCGGGAAAGAAGAAATCACTTCCCGAGAAGCTTGTATCAAAATACATTCCATTATACGTCACTAACTATCCTTGCTAGTATTCAACGACATACTCCGTTATGCGTGGTTCGCTACTTGACTGTATGATGAAAACAATTGCTGTCGGAATATCTAACAAGTTTGTTTTCTACGAAGACATTAAAAACCGTGTCATTGCAATAAGGTGGCGTTTATTACGTGCGCAAGATACGTTCAAAATTATTGCATATCCTGTTTCTTCTATATCACCCCGCTTCATACAAATGATCATTTGAAAAATAAAGGAAGTATCTATTTCCACGCACGACGTTACCGTGTACGTGTGAACTACAACCCACTTTTAAATGTTTGCAGTCCCGAATTTCATCCTATGCCTACACTTTTTGTGCTTATATAATTTGATTTAAAAAAAAACCTGTATGGTGTTACCGTTAATTGTGATGCTAACAAAGTGCGCATTGCCGAGCAGGATAGAAATATCGGCCGCTCGGCGTAGTGGAACCCTCGATCCATCCAATACGTATGCGAACTCTTAATTCTGAGCCATACATTGCAACCTACACACACTCTCGCAGGACCAGTTGATAAGCTACATGTACTAGTAGATTCGTAACATGATTCGTTTTTTTTTTTTTTTTTTTTTTTTTTTTTTTTTTTTTTTTTTTTTTTTTTTTTAACTCTTGGTGGTCTGGAGTTCCTAGCTGGGGAAATTTCATGTCTCACCGCACCCTAAATGAACCACAAATCTGAATGAATTCGACGGTGACGAATAGCGTCCCCTCCATAATGGTATTGGAAGTTAGATGATAAGTATTCATGTTAAAGGAGATTATTCTGAGAAATAAACATTCCTACAAACATAAATTATCACTTTTCACAATCACGCCGATAGCTTTTCATAGCACAATAATAATTATAATTAAAACAGATTTGATGAACCCTGTGCCACGTGATTAAGCTTCAATTGCAGATGTAGATGTAACCATACTCAACACATGTATGAAACAATACGTTAGTTTCAATGTGAGAATGAAACGCAAAACATTTAGTGACAGTGTTGTTTTGGCGAAAAGTAACTTCTCAATCAACAGAGTTGGGCAATTCAGTCTTTCTATAAAATATGACTCGCCTTCTTTCGAGTCTGAAACGTAAATAGTAAATCTTGCTCCTTTTGTCAACAACTTATAGGCAGAAACCCAGTATAAACACAATATAAAATAAAACAATCTGCTCAGTTGCATGAAAGGAAAAATGTTAGATAATTTAAACCTTTAATTAGCGAACACAAGACTCATTCCAGAATGAAGCTTTCACTCTGCAGCGGAGTGTGCGCTAATATGGAACTCCCTGGCAGGTCAAAATTGTGTGACGGTACCGGGATTCGAACCTGGGACCTTTGCCTTTCGCGGGCAAGCGCTCTACCACTGAGCTATCCCGACACGACTCACGGTCACCCTCCAGACCTTCAATTCTGCCATTACCTGGCCTCCTACTTTACAAACTTCTCAGAAGCTCTCCTAAGAAACTTCCAAGACTTGCACTCCTGGAAGAAAGGATATGGTGGAGACATGGCTTAGTTAGGGATATTTCTAGAATGAAACTTTCACTATGCAGCGGCGTGTGCGCTGATATGAAACTTCCTGGCAGATTAAAATTGTATTCCGGAACCGAGACTTGAAGCTGGGACCTTTGCCTTTTGCAGGCAAGCGCTCTACCACTGAGCTATCCCGACACGACTCAAACTCACACCTCACAACTTCAATTCTGCCAGTACCTCGCCTCCTATTTTCCTTTGCCTTTCAAGGGCAAGCCGTCTACCACTGAGCTATCCGGACAAGGCAAAGGTCTCAGGCAAAAGCAAAGATCCCAGGTTCAATTCCCGGTTCCGGCACACAATTTTAATCGCCAGGAAGTTTCACAAGACTCGATGTCACAACGTTTATATATTTATACTTTCTCACCCTTCATTATTTTTTTCCTTGTATGCAACAAATGGACGATATCATTAAGTAAAATTGTCTAGCAAAACTGGATCTACATTGCTCATTGGATATAAAATGCAGATGTTTAACGTTTATGCTTTGTAAAATGTTCACTTTCATACGTCTGATAGAGAACATCTTTACAGTTTAAAGCCATAATGACTTTGTGTTGACTGTGACTGTATATTAATAATTAAAAGGTTGCTTGAAAGGCTCCACAGTAGCGCTCGTTGAGAAAATGCATACATAAACAAAACACTTTAATTCTTCCAGAGTAACTACATACAAGATGTGGTGTCGCACAAGTACAAAGTGCGCGCCACCTACTTTCGCCGCGCGCCGCCATGCATGCACGGCGCGGCGTTCTTCCGACGACAGCCACGAGCGCCCTCTGGTTCAACGCCGCTCGTGGCCACCGCTGAAGGACATCGGCCACTTCGCACTTGGCACTTCGGACTGAGATAGCAACGAGTTAGGACCTTCGTAATCAGATAGGCACCAGTGAAGACTTTGCTATTGTACAGGCACTAGGCAGGCCTCTAACAACTATGTATCAACATTCTGCAGTACTATGTAAAAGTTAAGTATTGTTACATTCTGTTCAATATATATATCTTTCTAATTTACTCGAGTGTTTATAGTTTCTGGCTGCTCCCCTCCGTACCTGCACCAGCGTGTCGGTCTCATTCCACTCGGCCACCGACACCTACGACGAGGCTGGGACAAAAAAGCGGCGACGAAGTTGGGACACAAAAGTGGCGACGAGGAGTGATAGAACCTTGGACCAGCCCGCTTACAGCAGCCAGACAGCAGCAGTCGGAGCACGTAGAAATTGCTCCCGCCCACCCACCCTTAATATAAGAATTTTGGGGAAAGATATTTTGTTACGTGTTTTGTGGACTTTTTTGTTGCAGAGCGAGTCCTCATTTATCTTGCATTTGTGTTTTGTACTAATTTACTTGTATGCGCGGCGCCTAATCGGTCAGCATGGCCACTACCCCGAACCCAAACTTAATGGAAATTATTCAGTTACAGACGGCGCAAATTACCCAGCTTCTCCAGGCCGTGTCGCAGTTGACGACACAGGCTGCTCACCAACAACAACAGCCGTCGCATCAGCAGCCCACACCTGCCGCCGCACCGCTTCCGACGTTCCGCCAGTACAACGAACGTGAGGAAGAATGGAGCGACTATTTCGCACAGTTTCAAGAACTCGTCGCGGCTCATCAAATTACAGGTCAGAGAGTGAAGAACCTTTTCTTATCGATTGTGGGCCCCCAGACTTTCGTACTATTGCAAAAACTTTTCCCTCTCGCATCTCTTCGTGATGTAGACTTTGAACAAATTGTAGATGCACTGAATGCTCATTATGAGAGAAAAGTTCTTGTAGCCGCTGCACGATACCGATTTTTCTGACTTAAAAAATTACCGCAGCAGTCACACCAAGAGTGGATTACGGAATTGAAGGGCTTAACCCGCCAATGTAAATTTACTTGCTCTTGTGGACTTTCGTATAGTGACGTGATGTTGAGGGATGCGATTACGCAGAATATTCAGGACCCCAGAATTAGAGCAGCAATTCTGAAACAGTCTGACCCCTCATTAGACAGTGTACTGCAGCTTATTGAAGCTCATGATACTTTTGACTTAGCAGATGTAGAAATGCAAAGATACAGTGTAAATTCAGTGTGCCGCAACGGACGCTTTCCTAGCCGTAGTTCTCAGTATAGCACTAGTGAGTCTTACAATAGTACAGGCCGTGCTGAACAGACGGTGAACAGTAGCCAGTGTAAAAGTGCGACACAAAGGTCGCCCCGTCGTGTTAGACAAAGTAATTTGAATAACGGGCGCCAACGCTCATTACAGAAAAATGTACGTAAGTCTTGCCCCCAGTGTGTGTCTCGCCACAAGCGTGCTCATTGCCCTAGTCGCAACGCAACCTGTTATCAATGTGGCAAATCGGGACATGTGCAGTCTGTGTGTATGCAAATTAAAAACTCAAAGAACAGTAACGTTAGAAACGGTGCTTCGCAAAGTGCGAGGACAGTTCATTCTGTAAATGTTATACGGGCTGTGGAATTGGACAGTGCTTTCCTTGGATCTCAATTTCAAGAAAGTAGTTCTGCGCCTATGGCAAAACTATATAGTGCACCACGTAGCAAGCGCCGTCGAGCGCGTAAAACAGTGCAACGGAAAAGGGTTCGGGACAAGCAAAAAGACTATGAAGAGTGCATTCCTGTAGTGAAAATAGTGCCTTCGGCAATTGCTCCTTGTAATAGTGCCCAGTACTGTGTAGCTAGTGTCAGTAGACTTGTTGTAGATACTGAAAGTAATTTTAGTGCAGTAGCCTCGCATTGCGCGGACGCCGATCCGGCGGTAGTGTCATCTAGTGACAGTGTGGTTAATCCGCTGTGTGCCGAGTATGCGCCGCTTCCTACCGCACGCAACCCGCGCAAGCGCAGTAAACAAACTGTAGCAGACGTTGCCCACATTCGCGCACCTGTCGTGCGCCAGAAGCACAAACTTTTTGTAAATCTCTCTATAGAAAATAAGACTGTGCAATTTCAGCTTGATACTGGTTCCGCTGTTACATTAATAAATAAAGATACTTATGAACTTCTGGGTTCGCCAAAATTGTCGCCGTCACAGCAAGTGTTAACAGCTTATACAGGTGAAAATATTCCCGTGCTAGGAACATGTAGCCTGCCTGCCTCTTTTCAAGGTGTTACGAAAACAGTTGCTTTTGTTGTTCTTCAGGCCAAATCGACACAGAACATTTTTGGACTAGATGCTTTTGACTTGTTTGGTTTATCAATTCAAAGAGATGTGCTTCAAATTTCGTCAATAGTGCCTCAGGATAAAATCAATGCATTGTGTGACGAATATAGTGACTTGTTTTCGCCGGAACTAGGTTGTGCAAAAGACTTCGTGGCACATGTAACTTTAAAAGAATCTGCAGTTCCAAAATTTCGTAAAGCTAGACCAGTGCCTATCGCCTTGCGTGATACAGTTGCCGAAGAACTTAAACGTTGGCAAGATAGTGGGGTGATTTCTCCTGTTTCTGCGAGTCAGTGGGCCTCGCCTATAGTAATTATACCCAAGCCGTCAGGAAAACTTCGTCTCTGTGCGGACTTCAAATCAACAGTGAACAGTCAAACAATTGTAGACACTTACCCTCTGCCCAGACCTGAGGAACTGATGGACAAATTAGGACAGTCTCGTTTCTTTTCTAAGATTGATTTAGCAGAGGCATACTTACAAATTCCGCTTGATGACGAGTCCAAAAAGTTTTTCGTCATTAATACTCACATGGGCCTTTTTCAATTTCAACGCCTACCCTTTGGCAGTTCTTCCGCTCCCGCTATTTTTCAGCGCTTTTTGGAACAGCTGACAGTTTCTGTACCGTGTTGTTCGAACTATTTAGATGATATTGTGGTATCCGGACGTACAGTTGAAGAACATTTAGCAAACCTGGAGTGCCTTTTCAAAGTGTTGACTGTAGCAGGTCTACGTTGCAATAAAGCAAAGTGTTCGTTTTTTCAAACTGAAATAGAGTACCTAGGTCATGTGATTAATGCCCAAGGAATCCATCCCTTACAGTCACATCTTCGAGCAATCAAAGACTTGCCGCCTCCTAAGAATGTGCACGAATTGCAAGCAGTAATGGGGAAGCTGAACTATTATTTCAGATTTATTCCCAATGCCTCTCAGATTGCAGCTCCACTGCATCACTTACGTAGGAAGAATGTTCCTTTTGTATGGTCTAAAGATTGTCAGGTTGCCTTTGACAAATTAAAGTCTGCACTACTCAGTGATGCATGTTTGATTCCCTTTGACCCACAGAAGCCTGTAGTGTTAGCAGTTGACGCCTCGTCGTACGATGTGGGCGCGGTTCTGTCACATCGTATTGGATGTCATGATCGTCCTATTGCCTTTGCATCCAAGCTACTGACGCCAACGCAACAGAATTACAGTCAGATAGAAAAGGAGGCCTTAGCAATCATTTACGGCGTCACAAAGTTTCATCATTATCTCTATGGCAGAAAATTCTATTTGTTGACAGACCACAAGCCTCTCACGTCGTTGTTCTCACCCACAAAGCCCATTCCGCCACGAACGGCACAAAAGCTTCAGAGATGGTCCTTGATATTGTCAAATTATCAGTATGAGATTTTGTACCGACCTACCACTAAACATGCCAACGCGGACACACTTTCCCGACTTCCGGTTGGCCAGGATGTATCATTTGATTCTTCAGAAATGGCATGTTGTCAGATAGACTCCAGAGATGCTTCCGCTGTCGCAGATTTTCCTTTGAACTCTCGTCGGGTTGCACAGGAAACAGCTGCGGATGCAGACCTAAGTGTGGTAGCACATTTTGTTCGCTTTGGTTGGCCTACCAGAGCCAAAGACATTGAGCGGCCTCTGGTTCGACGTTATTTTGCACAACGTCATGCATTATCTTTAAGTCAGGGTGTACTGTTGTTGCATACCGACAACGACCAAGCAAGAGTAATTGTTCCTCGTTCACTGCAACGAGAAGTGTTACGCCTCCTGCATCAAGGACATTGGGGCATTGTTAGGACAAAGCAATTGGCCAGACGTCATTGTACCTGGGTTGGTATGGACGCTCAGATAGAGAGCATGACATCACAGTGTACAGTTTGTGCGGAGCATCAGGCGGCTCCTCCGCAACGTTTCTCGGATTGGCCACGCCCCAAGGGACCATGGCAACGTTTACATATTGACTTTGCCGGACCTTTCTGGAACACGCGCTGGTTAATCGTTGTAGACGCTTTCAGCAAGTTTCCTTTTGTGATTGCCATGAACTCAACGACAGCTTCTAGTACAATCAGTGCCTTAACATCAGTGTTTTGCATCGAAGGTTTGCCTGAAACTATCGTCAGTGACAATGGACCTCAGTTTGTTAGTGCGGAATTTCAACAGTTTTGTCGTGTGAATGGCATTCAGCATATTACCACTGCACCTTTTCACCCTCAGTCCAATGGTGAAGCAGAACGTTTCGTTCGAACATTCAAGTCTCACATGGAGAAGATGAAAGGTCAGCACTCCAGGCAGCAAGCTCTTCAAATTTTCCTGTCTACGTATCGGTGCATGCCACGTGACGGCCCGTCTCCTGCCGAGCTGCTACACGGCCGCCGTCACCGCACTCTCCTTCACCTGCTGCAACCTCCCACGCACCGAGTCGGTTCGTATGGCGCTACGCGTTTTCAGGTTTCTACGCCGGTGCTGTACAGGGTGTTTGCTGGAAACAAGAAGACATGGCTGCCGGGCACCATTCAGCGCGTGCTCGGTAGAAATATGTATGTTGTACGTTCTTCCACAGGGTCGGAGCTGCGGCGCCACGCAAACCAATTGCGCCTGCACAGGCCGCGCGATCCTGTCTCCGGTTTCTTGATTCCAGACCCAGTTCACCGCCAGGGAGCACAACCACATCGTTCGTCCCCGGACTACGAGATCCCTATGGACGTCGACGCACATCCGACGCAGTCGTCGCCGCCGCTGTCGCCGCCGCAGATGACAGCGTCACCGAGAGGGATTCCGGGACCGTGCGGGCCCCCCCAGCTTGGGCCACGCACCTCAGAAGAAGATGACCTGCTCCCTCTGGGCGGGGGCGGGCGCCCTTCCCCAGGTTTCGGCGGGTTCCCTGGAGGATCGCAAGGCGGATGCCGGGGCGCGGACGGCGTCTCGATCCCGGCCTCAGCTACGACGCCCGTCCCACCAGTAACGTCCCCGCCCAGGCCCTCCTCCCAGTGCCGTCGCCGTGGCCCTCAGCCCTACGCCACGACGGCGCGGCGGTTTGGGGGGGAGGGGTGTGGTGTCGCACAAGTACAAAGTGCGCGCCACCTACTTTCGCCGCGCGCCGCCATGCATGCACGGCGCGGCGTTCTTCCGACGACAGCCACGAGCGCCCTCTGGTTCAACGCCGCTCGTGGCCACCGCTGAAGGACATCGGCCACTTCGCACTTGGCACTTCGGACTGAGATAGCAACGAGTTAGGACCTTCGTAATCAGATAGGCACCAGTGAAGACTTTGCTATTGTACAGGCACTAGGCAGGCCTCTAACAACTATGTATCAACATTCTGCAGTACTATGTAAAAGTTAAGTATTGTTACATTCTGTTCAATATATATATCTTTCTAATTTACTCGAGTGTTTATAGTTTCTGGCTGCTCCCCTCCGTACCTGCACCAGCGTGTCGGTCTCATTCCACTCGGCCACCGACACCTACGACGAGGCTGGGACAAAAAAGCGGCGACGAAGTTGGGACACAAAACAAGAAATCTCAAATGACCCTACACAGAAGTTTAAAATTAAACTTGAGAAACAGTTAAATAAAATATGCTTCCTATTGACAAAGGAAGAAACTGCAGGATTAACAATAATGAACCCATCAGCCCCAAAGTTACCGTCCCAATCCAAGATCCATAAAGACAATATCCCTGTCAGACCTCTTGTTAAGGCCAGGAACCATCCAGCTTACAGAGTCATGATAAAGCTGCATTCAGTCTTACAAAATCACTTCAAATTTCAAACAACTTTCTCAGTGAGAGTTACCAAGCAATTGAAGGCCTCAAATAACTCCAACCAATACTAAACTTATTTCCCAAGGAATCTATAGAAATAATCAAACATAACTTACTGAAATTTTAAACTGTGTCCACAGCCGAAGTAGTTCAGATAATATAACTATTGTAGGTTGTTGTCTTCCACAACTATTTCACATTTAACAACAAAATGTATAAATAGGATGTAGGCCTAGCAGTGGGCAGACCTCTCAGTGGAATTATTGCAGAAATTTTCATCAACCATTTTGGAAGAAAACTGAAAAGCAAATCACTCAGAAAAATATCAACACTCATGATATTATGTAACTAAGGAAAAATTAGACACTTTGTTAAGCAGATTCCTAGCTTTAACAAAATCAGCCAATTGTCCATAGAATACCTTAATGAAAATAAAAATTAATCTTTTGGACGTGACATTAACAAACACTAACCAGACACTGAACATCAGTGTGCACAGGAAACCTACCAACACAGATACCGTTTTCAACAAATCCTCCATGCACTCCAGTTCGCACAAAGATGCTGTCTTCAGAGAATTTTTAAACAGGGCTGAGAAATTCCCATCAGTGCTGACAACTGTAAGACATAAATAAACACAATCAAACATAGAGCATATAACAATCGTTATAATTAACATGAAATTGATGCACTATCAGAACAAATAAGAAACAAAAACAAACACATTATTAAAGCCATCATCCAAAACGAGCAAAATCTCATCACCCACGAAGTTCACAACCATAGGTGCAACTTCAGACAAAATAGCCAACCTTTTCAAAAACACAGATATCAGGATCACCTGTGCTACCAACAACAATTTAAAACAGAAATTCATTCAGACATCAAAGAATCAAAAGAATAAATGAACAAATCTCGAGTTTATAAAGTTTCTTGCAGCTTATGCAATAAATACTACATTGGTTAAGTAGGCAGAAACTTCAAAAGGTGTTTTAAAGAGCACGTCGATTGCTTCAGATTTGACAAAAGCATCAAAACAGCAATGGCCAAACCTATAAATGGAGCAGGGCATAGCTTTTCAATAGAAAACGATGTTAAAGTATTGCATACTCTGGAAAAGAGCTGAAAAATGGACATCTTGGAAGAAATGGAAATCTTTGTTCATATGAAAAAATGCCACTCCCATGAACCACAGACATTGACGAGGTGGGGTGGCTTGTGTGCCTCAGCGATACAGATAGCCGTACCGTAGGTGCAACCACAGCGGAGGGGTATCTGTGGAGAGGCCAGACAAACGTGTGGTTCCTGAAGAGGGGCAGCAGCCTTTTCAGTAGTTACAGGGGCAACAGTCTGGATGATTGACTTAGCTGGCCTTGTACATCAGCTAATGTGGCTTTGCCACACAGTTACTGCGAAGGGCTGAAAGCCGTTATTTTTCCCGAGGACATGCAGCTCTACTGTATGAACATATGATGATGGCATCCTCTCGGGTAAAGTATTCCGGAGGTAAAATAGTCCCCCATTCGGATCTCCGGGCGGGGACTACTCAGGAGGATATGATCATCAGGAAAGACAATACTGGCATTCTACGGGTCGGAGCGTGGAATGTTAGATCCCTTAATCGAGTAGGAAAATTAGAAAATTTAAAAAGGGAAATGCATAGGTTGAAGTTAGGTATAGTGGGGATTAGTGAAGTTCGGTGGCAGGATGAACAGGATTTCTGGTCAGGTGAGTATAGAATTATAAATACAAAATCAATTGGGGGTATCACAGGAGTAGGATTGATAATGAATAAGAAAATAGGAATGCGGGTAAACTACTATGACCAGCACACTGATCGCATTATCTTTGTCAAGATAGATACGAAGCCAACACCGACAACAGTAGTACAGGTTTATATGCCAACTATCTCTGCCGATGATGAGGAAATCGAAGAAATATATGAGGAGCAAAAGGAAATTATACAGACAATTAAGGGAGAGGAAAACTTAATTGTTATGGGAGACTGGAATTCGGTAGTAGAACAAGGAAGAGAAGGGAAGATAGTAGGTGAATATGGCCTGGGCAAATGAAATTAAAGAGAAAGCCGCCTGGTAGAATTTTGCACAGAACATAATTTAGTTATTACAAACACTTGGTTTAAGAATCACAAAAGAAGGTTGTATACGTGGAAGACACACCCAGGGGCAGATATATACTTTGACCATAACTTGTTGGTTATGAACTGTAGGCTGAAACTGACGAAACTACAAAAAGGAAGGAAAATAAAGAGATGGGACCTGGATAAATTCAAGGAACCTGAAGTTCTTAAGAATTTCAGAGGGAGCTTTAGGCAACAATTGACAGAAACAAGGGAAAATAAAACAGTAGAGGAGGAATGGGTACAATTGAGAGATGAAATAGTGAAGGTAGCAGAGGACGAAATAGGTAGGAAGGTAAAACCTACAAAAAATCCTTGAATATCACAGGAGATACAAAGTTTAATCGATGAAAGGAGAAAACATAAAAATGCAGTAAATGAAACAGGCAAAATGGAGTACAGACGACTAAGAAATGAGGTTGACAGGAAGTGCAAAATGGCTAAGCAGGAGTGGCTAGAAGGCAAATGCAAGAATGTAGAAGAATGTATAAATAGGGGAAAAATAGATACAACCTACAGGAAAATAAAAGAAACATTTCGAGATAAGAAAAACAGCTCCATGAATATCAAGGACACTGATGGAAAACCAGTTCTCAGCAAAGAAGGGAAAGCTGAAAGGTGGAAAGAGTATATAGAGGGGCTCTACAAAGGAAATGAACTTCGAGACAATATTGTAGGAAGGGAAGAGGATGTAGATGAAGATGAAATAGGAGATACTGTACTGAGAGAAGAATTTGACAGAGTCCTGAAAGACCTAAGTAGAAACAAGGCCCCTGGAGTAGATGATATTCCCTCAGAGCTACTGAAGTCTCTGGGAGAACCAGCCATGACAAAATTGTTTCACCTGGTGTGTAAGATGTATGAGACAGGTGAAGTACCCTCAGACCTTACGAAAAATGTTATAATCCCCATTCCAAAGAAAGAAGGTGCAGACAGGTGTGAAAACTACAGAACCATCAGTTTAATAAGTCATGGTTGCAAAATATTAACACGAATTATATACAGAAGGATGGAAAAGCTGGTAGAAGCCGACCTCGGGGAAGATCAGTTGGGGATCAGGAGAAATGTAGGAACACGGGAGGCAATACTCACTTTACGGCTTATCCTAGAAGATAGATTAAGAAAAGGCAAACCTACATTTCTAGCTTTTGTAGATTTGGAGAAGGCTTTTGACAATGTTGTTTGGAATAAACTCTTTCAAGTTCTGAAACAAGCAGGAGTAAAATATTGGGAGCGTAAGGTTATTTACAACTTGTACAAAAACCAGACAGCGGTTGTCAGAGTTGAAGGGCATGAAACGGATGCAGTGGTTGGAAAGGGAGTAAGACAGGGGTGTAGTCTTTCTCCAATGTTATTCAATTTGTACATTGAGCAAGCTATAAAGGAAAGCAAGGAGAAATTTGGAGAAGGAATTAAAGTTCAGGGTGAAGAATTAAAAACATTGTGTTTTGCCGACGACATAGTAATTCTGTCAGATACAGCAAAGAACCTGGAAGAGCAATTGAATGGAATGGACAGTGTGCTGAAAGGTGCATAAAAGATGAACATTAACAAGAGCAAAACTAGGGTAATGGAGTGCAGTGTAAGAAAAAACATTACAAACACTCATACACACACACAAAGATACCTTCAACACACTTTCAATGAAAAAGTTGAATTTCAAATAAGCTAAGGTTGGCAACACTACAAAATAAACAACAGTGGACACAGCATGTCAGCAGGTGACAGTGGAACCAGAAAACTACAACGTGTTTCAGAATACAGTACAACCTTTCGACCTGGTTGCCAGAAAGAGACCGACGTGGAGTAGCAAGTGCTGTAAGTACACGATTTTATAGCAAACAACGAACTGTTTTTGATCAGAAGTGAAATGTTTTGTACATATGTAGGAAACCTAACCTTTATGTGTAAACAAAAACATGTAAATATTTCAGGACACCCACTAATGATGCCTTGAGACAAAGGCGAAACGCGTATGGGTAACTTATAAATATAAAAATAAAACCCTTCATTCGCATTAGCAAAAGTCGTTTACTTTAAAAACATTACAGTGAAATACAATTCAGCTGCTGCTTAAAATGACCACTGCAAGCAACGCATTATACTCTCTATGTACCTGTGAAAGCCCACGAAAGTTCTACTTTTGGAGGTACGCCTGTACAGACGGACATACGCGATTGATTTTAGAGAAATATTTAGCATTGTGATATCTTTACTTTCTCTGGTCCGATGTTGATGAAATTAAGCCTTTATCTTACCGCATGATACCCTCAGATTAACTGTGAAATTCCCATGAAAAATATCTAGTACTTTTCGAAATTAACGTGTTGAGACATGCGTGATGGTCGTAGGTAAAATATATTAATATTTTTTCCGTTATCTGTTTTAATGAAATTATCCGTATCTGTTGACCCAAACGTGGCTCAAGTTTCCTATAAAAACTGCATGAAAATTCTTCTAGTAGTTTTAAATATTGAACAGTAAAAGGACTGACATACAAATAGAATCTTAGTAGCTGAAAACCTGACGTTACCCGGTTATTTATGTATTCAAACAGAGAGTTGGTACTTCTCCTATCCCTTCCATCTGCCGATCTACTTTTTTTCTAATTTATACTTATGGGATAATATATATAAAAACAACGCTCTCTAGTATGAGTACATAATTATAAATGTATTATCCAACGAAGTAATGTAGTAATCAAAATAGAAATGACATGTAACGTTGATACCTTAATTTAATTCAAAACTTGATTATAAAATATTTCTTGTTAAATGTCCGGGATCTAGAATGAATAAATTCTTTGTTGAGCCCATCCTTGAGCAAGCGACATAAGGTTCTCTGTGTAAGAAACATGGAGACGGCAAAATGCACTACGCAATATTTTATAGATTGTTTGTGATTGATTAGGCGTAATAGGAAATGCAAGTCTCACTGAAAACTGCAGTCTCTTGAAGTTAAGATGTAGAGCTATAGGAAATGAAGAGTATTTTTTGGATGTACACTGTTTCAAGCTCTTCTTTTCCTTGTAGCTGTATACTAGACTTGCGCATAATAGTTCGCGATCGGGAGCGCTTACTTTAGTTCGCAGCGAACAAGTTCGCTCTTTTAGTTCGTCCGCTCCCAGTGACGACTGAGCGGCGAGGTCTGCGTATGGAGGTGGAGGGAAAAGTTCCCCCACCTAGCTGCTTCATGCGCTTTCTGCTTGAACCGCTAAAGATATCACGCAAACGAAAAGAAACAGGTGGGGTTAATTTCTCGCGTTTAGAGTAATCTCTATATCTTGGCATTATGGAATTTATTAGTCAGATATTGCAGAGTGCAGAATACTTCAAAACAGAAATTTTGTACCACTGAACTATGTAATCTAGCAGGCAGACGCTCACCTCGAAATGGCTCTGATCAGCAGAAGGCAAGCACGTGATTTTTAATTCTGCTGCGCGCCCTCTCGCTATTGGCCGTCGGTCTTCGGAAAAGAATCCAACGAACTAAGAAGCGAGATACGTTTGGCATAATAGTTCGCGACTGGTAACGCATGTTTTAGTTCGCGACCGATAGCGCATATTTTAGTTCGCGACCGGCAGCTCTCCTTTCAGTTCGCAGCTCGGCCGCGAAGAACGTCGGTCTTTTTAGTTCGTCCGCTCTTTTTGGCTTTTGCTACCGCTACTAAAAGACCTCTTTCTTTTGTTATGGCAGCTATTTTATATAATGATCAGTGTTGCCCAAGCGTGTGCTATTGCCCGTATTTTTGTGCAATTAGACATCAAATACTGAAGTAAATAAACCAGTAGTTATTTAGACACTGCTGAATACCTTAGAAAAGAAAATTTGTGGCAGTGAACTATGAAACTACAGCTGAGCTGCATCTCAGCTCGAAATGACGGTAACTGGCCGAAGGGAATCACGCTATTCTGCGCGCTCTCGCGTCGTCTCGCTGTTCCCCGTTAGTCTTCGGAAAAGGAGCGGACGAACTAAGAGGCGAGGGATCTGCGAACTAGTTCGCCTATGGGAGCTCTCTTACGAACTAGTTCGTTCGCGAACTACACAAGACTACTGTATAGACGACTATTGCTTTCGCCTGCAGCTGTGTGCACTTCACAGTTCAAAATTGTCAGCAGCACTGTCAACTTTTAGAAATTTCCTATAGCGGACCGGAATACAGGAGTGTCTTAATACTTCTTAAAAAAATCGCACTGACGTGTTTTACGGCCCACTTTAGATTTGTAGTTTTAAAAGTTTTTGCAAACATTTTGGACCAAAATAATAATAAATAAATTAATAAGAGTGTCTGAAACCCTTTTAGGAAAACAAATTAGGTAGTGGCGGATTTCGAACCACCTTGCCCACTACACTACAGCTATAAAGCAAAAAAGGAGTTCTTTAATCTCATACTAGTGATGGCCGTTGTTAACCGATGTTAATATGGCATTTGTAGACATTAGATTATCATTTATCGTACGAAGATCGATGTGTTTTTGTTAATTCTTCAGTGCGCCATTGCTTTGAAATGACGTGTAAGTTACAATAAGAAAATCATCAAATATGCAACGCAAGATGCCAGAGAGAATTCTGGGCGAGGAATGTCACGTGACATCTCCGAACGGCTGATTTTCATTAATTCAATGGAGGGTGTCAAATCTCCGTTATTTTTGCAAATGTCTCAAACGATACGAGATATGAAAAAAACGTAAGGGAGCTAAGTTGTAGAGAATTTTCTCCTCTACAAATTCGGTAATTCAAATTTCGTGTCAGATGAATAGTTAAGCCGATATTTTCATTTTAATTTAGAGCTGTCAAAAGACGATCGCAAAGGCCCACATTTAGTGTTACTACCGTAACCTAAAGTGGGCCAGAATGGACGGATGATATGCGTCTTATTGCAGAACTGCAGAAAACAACCGCGTCTCATTGACCTGCTGCGAAGTATAGCGCACGGCCGAACCTAAAATCAACAGGACTGTTGCGGGATTTGATTAACCGCGAAACCGCAGGGGCTACAGGCACGAGGGAGCCGAGTGACGTACGCGGGATTCCCGAAACACGTCGCGCGCAATATTGGTGCGCGCGCAAACTGGCATTCCAAAGTTTAGCAGCGCGCTTGCGGCACGATTTCACGCCAGTTCTGGGGGAAAGGGGAGGGGGGGCGAGCCAGACAGGAAGCAAATAAAATTATTCTGCGATTGTCGAGACATGGGACGGGGTGGGGGGGGGGGGTGCTACAGTCCACGCGCGGCGGCGAGAGCGACGCCTGGAAATAATTCGCGCCGGACTGGGCCGTCGCAATCGCGGGCCGATATAAAGTTTCCAATTGTGCGCGCGACGCCAATTGTCGCGGCTTTTGTCAGCTGGGCCGCTGACGCCGAGGAACGGCCCGCCAATTCCGCGTCCATTCCGGCTAATGGCCAGTATTGGCGTGAAATTATTTTATTGCTCCAGCGGTCGCCGTCCTAGAATTAATTGAGATAACGACGTCGCCTACTCCCCCAGCCCATCCCCCCTCTCTCTCTTTCCGCCTGTCGTCGCTCTTTTTTTTATGTCCTTTTTTTGTGTGGCCGCACAAATGGCGCTTTAAGCGGCGCGTGAGAGAGGACGCTCGTTGCAGAAGCGTCACTGTTGGAAATGGCAGATTAAAAAAGAAAAAAAAGGGGGACGGACAAAGAGAGCGAGCAGTGACCACGCATTAGTCGGCTAACAGGCCGTAAAGTGTGCCACGTCGTTTCAATCAGCCCTGCGCGGACGTAGCCTCGGTTCATACAGCGGCGATGATTCGGTTACCCGCGCGCCACTCTGACGTGTCAATACGCGAGTGGCGCGCTGCGACCCTCTCCGCTGCCAGCGGCTGCTGTCGATGTCTGCGGCGGCGGCGACGTGGTGGTAAACAACGGCGTAACTGCCGCACACGCACTCGCCTGTCGGATATCGTGGCTGTCAATTATGAACCGACAATGTGGACGCTGATAGAGTAATCAGTGATGTTTTGGGGGCCCCCACTGCCGGTGCGCGACAGACTGACAGAAACTGATTCGGCAGAGCCAGCCGAAATACGCTGTACCTACGGCATATTTTACATTTAATCTTACCGGGCAGTATTCGCCTACAGTGACAGGCGCAGCCGTCACAGTAGCTCTGTTTATTGAGGTGTACTGACGGGCCCGCCCATGACGGCACTGTAGACGCAACGTACGGCTCTTCTCTACAGTTCGGTTTAACCCTCCGTTGCTCGTGCGGATGCCACGTCATCCACGTGAATTTTCCACTCCAATTTCCAGACAGTTTTGTCTGACTGGGCTACAATGAGTTCACGACATTTTCAGTACCTTTACATTACTACTTCGTCTGTTGGTCTCGGCCATCACTTTCTGTTATTCAAATTACAGTGTTTATTAACACATTTTTTGGAAACACTTTTGTTTCCCTTTTTGGGCAACAGCACTCTTATTTAAATTTATATACAGAGAACAGTCTAGAGTGCAATAAATTGTTTTCGACTAGTGTCGGTCTTCTTTCAGATCATTTCCAGGAATTTTAGCTCCATTGATGTTGTGCAGCTGGCAAGTAACTTGGAGCCAGTGACGCACTGGAAGGCCGGCCGCGGTGGCCGAGCCGTCTGCGGCGCGCCAGTCACGTTCTGCCCGGCCACTACGGTCGGGGGTTCGAATCCCCGCTCGGGCATGGATATTTGTGCCGTCTTTAGTATTAGCTAGTTCATAAGTAGTTTGTAAGTTTAGATACCGATGACCCCGTAGTTAAGTCCCATAGACTCTACAAACATTTGAACATTTTTGAACGCACTGGAAGGCTCCAATTACCTGCCAGGTCCACAACATCAATGGAGTTAAAATTCCTGGAAATGATCTAAAAGAAGACCGACACTGGTGGAAAAAAATTATTGCACTCTAGATTGTTCTCTATACATAAAAGTTTTTATTAGATATGACTGTAGCCTGGAGGACACCGGTCATCCGTGCGAGCACTGCTGTTACAATCTCAAGCGAAATAAGTGTGCGAGACTTCATAGCTTTTCTAGAGATAATCCACATTTCATGTGCGTGATTTTAGGTGCACTGAGAGTTACAATTTTAGCACAATCTCTGCACTTGATATTCAGTGTGATTACAAAATGCTCTGTGTAAACCTATAGGTCACAATTTATGTAAGTACCTAAAAATTCTTCTTTTATATCATTTGTTGTTTTTGTTAGTTTGGTGTTTTAGAGGGACAAAACTGCGAAGGTCATCAGTCCCCCATCGTTTATATGAACTTAACATTTTGTACAGTTCCTTATTTTATCAATTTGCAGTACAATAGCATATTAATATTTTACATTTTGTCACTTTTCGAGAAAGTTTTGTATACTGTGTACTTCTTGCCCCTTTAATCCTGAGATTCTACTGCGAATTTTATATTATATTTGTATTTGTATATTATTCGTAAATGTTTGCTGTACAGATATCTGAGAAAGGACAATAATTGCACGAAACCGGTTGTAAATAAATTTACAACCTTGAAACTGATGGCTGTTTACTTTTCCAAACTATTTCATAACAGTTTACACTTTCACACTTATAACACTATACGCCAAATCCAAATTTAATAAAGCCGACCCTGCAAAGAGAAAGAAAGAGACTAATCGCAGTTCATCTCCTGTTTACATAATATTCACCACACTTTTACTTTGTGGAAGTGACTTCAAAGGGGGGTGGGGGCGGCGGGGGGGGGGGGGGGACGTCGGACAGAAATTAGTAGAAATCATAATGCACGGCTGGAATAGTTACCAGAGCTGTGTTATGAACATCATTACAGTGATGCTGCTGACTCAGGAGGAGGATTGTGTACATGAAATCAGAAATCTAGAACAGAACGAAAAGTTAAATGATGAAAACAGGAAGAAGTAATTCGAGAGGGAATATTTTTATCATTGTGGTAAGGGAAAGATGGAACAACCGAATGGAGGAAACTTAAATATCCTCCCCATGGTAGAACTAGATCTTAAAATACTTTTGCTCATTTACCTATATCCAAAATTGAAGCTATCACGGATGTATTCTGAAATGAAAATACAATATCTAAAATCACAAAATGTAGTAAAATTTACATCAGGGAAATTTTTGGTAATTTTTTTATGGAAGAGCACAACATGAAACCACTTATAGATTGTGTACTGGATGAAACAAATGGGCCGCGGCGGAGCGGCCGAGCGCATTGAGCCGCTATGCTACGACGCGCGGGGTCGTTCCCCGTCGGGAGTTCGAATCCCCCCTCGGACATGGATGTTTGCGCCGTCTTTAGTATAAGCTAGTATAAGCTAAATTAATGTGTATGCTAATTAGATGTGAATACTAATTAGCTACGTTCTTGTTTTGAAATAAAAATTTTCATGTTGTTTAGATAAGTAAACATACCTCAATGTTCACTCTGGTATCAGATGTAACTTTGCTACATGGAAATTTAAAATTATTAAATTCTACCACAAATTATAAGAACATATTAAACTGCATAAGTGTATTAAATGTATCAGTTTCATGATAGAAAATTGTAAATTTATTTATGTCCCATAGTCAACACGGATTCAGAAAGTATTGTTCTTGTGAAACACATGATGTGATGAATGCTATCGATAAGGAATTTCAAGTAGATACCGTATCTTCATTAGCTCTGGATTATTTGTTGCCATGAGATCAAGTATGCTCTCACAACCATTTACTATTCTAGTAGGTTCGTGAACCAATTGCTCGATATTGTTTTCGGAGAATGCCTTCTGTACAATTTCGAACGATGTTTTATGTTTGCCTCTAGTTTCGAACATGTAGTTTTGCCAACATATCGAGGGTAAATTAACGTCGCTAGCGATTAAAATTCTATGCTTTTGATCCGTTTTTGAAACTTCATCCAGGCTTTCTTTGAACATTTTTGCAATCGTATAGTCTAAGTCAGGGAGTCGATAAAGAGAACCATTTATTATTTTGATTGTCAGGTTTAACCTCTACCCACAAACTCACAGGAGCAATCTATTTCAATTTCGCTACAGGATAAATCGCCTGTGACAGTAATAAATATGACACCGCCTATTTTATTCAGTCTATCTTTTCTGATCACCATTCGCCCGACTGTAAAAATTTCAGTTGAACTTATCTCCGGCTTTAGCCAGCTTTCGGAACCTACAATGATTTGAGATTCAGTACTTCACAGCTACGACATTTTACAACTGTTACGCCAGTGGTTTTTAGATCTGTGTTCGTTCTACCTTTGACCTGTATCCCTTGAAATTTATACCCTTTCTCTGTGTTCCCGAGATCCTGTAACCTAAAAAGCGGCCCAGTCCATGCCACACAGTTCAAGCTAGCCGTGTAGCCGCTTCCTGCGTAGCTGAAGTACAAATACGGAGGGTCACTTAAAAAGTGCTGTTAATGTTATTTAATAACGTGGGGCCGTGTTGTAAGAGGCCGTCAAGAGTTAATGGAGACAATGCAAAATGCTCTGTCGACAGCTGTGTTTAAGTGATCAGTGACTGAACTGCTCCAGAAGATCCGTTTCGTAGTTCTTAGTTTAATCCCATGTTGTAACCTAACCACAACTTATATTCTTTGTATCCGGTAAAACGATGATCACCGATCTCCGGCAGAACTAAAATCATTTCTCGATCACGGCTATTTAAACTTATCTCCATGAGCAAAGAGGCACATAAAAATTTCAGAGCCGCGGTGGAGTAGCCGAGCGGTCTAAAGCGAATCGCTGCGGAGCGCGCGGTTGCTCGCCGTGGAGGTTCGAGTCCTCCCTGGGGCATAGGTGTGTGTGTGTCGTCCTTAGGTTAGTTTACCTTAGTTTAAGTAGTTTATAAGTTACGGACTGATGACCACGCAGTTTGGTCCGATCGATTTACAAACATTTGAATATTTGAAAAACTTCAGATGCAGCCCTAAAAGTTATCATTGGTTAGATACCTGAAAATATCCTTACACTGGCTAGTTGTTACACAAGCTTCCGTGTTACTAACCAATCAGCAATCCTGCTTGGCACTTAATTACAGCCGCGGTGGAGTAGCTCAGAGTTCCAAGGCGCCTTGCTGTGGAGCGCGCCGCTGCTCGCCGTCGGGGGTTCGAGTCCTCCCTCTCGCTTTGGTGTATTTGTTGTCCCTAGCATAAGTTAGTTTATGTAGTTTGTAAGCCTAGGGACTGATGACCAGAGTAGTTAAGTCTCACAGATTTACAAACTTTAGAATATTTGAACTTAATTACAGGTTACTATCAGAAGCAGATTCCAATCGAAAAAGGAATCGTAGGATGAAAAATTAAAGCGTATATAAACATAATATTATTATGTAACATACGTGACAAGATATGAGAACACAAACTTAATGGAAATAACAATCAAATTAATTCTATTTAGAAATTACAATAATCGCTTACAACGGGATTCGATTCCATAAACTTTTCTTCTTCTTCATGCATTTGTTCTGGGTTCATTGACTCTTGGCTGTTTATTATTATTATTATAGAGAGCACTGAGTTTTGTGTCCGAGCGCGCTCAGCCACCGAGCCAACTTCATCACAGGAAGCAATTACTTTATCACTTGGTTCATGAAACCTTCCATTCTGTGGACAAGGGACCATACGTTGGCATGCATTTTTTTTTTAAATGTGAGTCTAGTTCGACACTGTCACTAGACATCCATGTTGATGTTTTAAGTTGTAATCAAGCATCTATACTAAGATGGTTGTATTTCCCATAGTTTTTTTAAATTTTTTATCTGATGATGATGTTCTCGTAACGCGTCATATGAAATAAAGCTAATTGCGACTAAGACTTAAAAAAAATTTAAAAAAATCATGCAAGCAATTAATTTGCCACTGCGCTACGCAACCACGTTGTTATACATTATTAAGTCACAATAACAACTCTGAATTGTAGCCTTCGCAGAGATCGTTTTCACGTAAATCATATGAGGCTTCTGCTTGTACGAAGGAATTCAGTAGCGTATGCTTAGTGTTGTGCTTGATTGTCGAGTACGTATTTCGTTAACACCGTTGTCCGTGTCTCGTTTTATCATTAAATAATGGAAGGCAGTCGGCAACAAAGCAAATCAAGAAGGAGAGCCAGATAAGTAAATGGAATTAATTGGCCAGTTTTGGCACTTTGTCAACGGTTAATGAGTCGGGCGTGACATTGAGCGCTCTGCTTGGAGGCAGCTCCAGGTCAGCTAACAAGTAATTTTAATCTAGGTCTGTGCAGCACTTGTACGTTCATGATAGAGAGCGCTCTAATTTGTGAATCTGAAGAAACAGAGCTTAGTCTGTGATTTGTTAGCTGATTAGTGACCTCGTGCCTACGAAGCAGAAGCAGCGAAAATCGTCGTGATTATTTATTTATTTTGGAAGAGAGTGATATTAGTGATACAAGTACTAGTGAAGTCAGTGACACTGAAAGTGAGGCAAGGCATCAGTAAGTAGTGAGCCCGGCGGTCTTGGGGCAAAGCGCTCGATTGGAAACTGAAAGGGGCGCGGGTTCGAAACCCGGTCGGACATCGTTTTCTTTCAGGCTGCGTTTTAACCCACCCTTCACCTCTCAACGATGTGAGGAGTCACAAGAAACGACACGTGGTTCGGATTCCACTATCAGCTGTAGGTCCCCTTTCGCCTGTAGGATAACTGGGGTAGGTTAAGGACATGCAAGTCGCTGAAGTGGTGTCCTATTGAAAGACTTGCACCAGGCCAATGAACCACATGAAATTATTATTATTATTGGAATATGGGGAAACTGAAGTATACAACAAACGGCGGAATGTCGAAAAATGTTCAGCGACGTGAGAAGAAACTGTTCTGGAGTCTAATCGCGACTTGGAGAATTTTGCTAGTACTCTTCTAAACGGTATATGCACTTTAACACCTGAAACAGAAGCTACAGTTCTGCGTCGTCTAGAACAATTTATACAGTACTTGAAGTAGTACATGAGTTTCTGTCAACAGCATTTTTGAGTCTATTGCAAGAGAAATTAAGCAAAGCACATGTTACTAATTCAAGCAATGGCAATACACGTTAGTTTCCTGTAACAGTTGACGAATTGAAAGCACAATTTGCTCTCTGAATACTCATGTCACAAACACGAAAACCTTTTGAACAACTGATCAAAGAGGACTAGAATATGAGTTCATTTTTAATACAAAAAAGTGTATTTTTTCACGTTTTGCAAAAACAAAACAAATAAATAAATAAATAATAAAAAAGTAATGTGAAAAATAAATATAACCACATCTACATGGATACTCTGCAAGTCACACTGAAGCGCGTGGCAGAGGGTTCATTGAACCACTCTTATAGTATTGCTCTATACTTCCATACTCTAACAGCAAGCGAGAAAAAGGAACACCTAAATCTTTCTGTTGCCGTTCTGGTTTTATTATGATATGATCTGTCCCTCTGTAGGTGAGTGCTCACAATGTATGTTCGCATTCTGAAGAGAAAGTTGGTGAAAGAAATTTCGCTAATAGATCTCGCCGCAACAAACAATACGGCAAAAAATAATGTATTCCAATGACATATTATCAAAAATTGTAGGCAAGTGTGTTAAAAAAGACGCAACTACTTTCTAGTCCTGAGCTGCCTTTCTGAATTGACTAATAGTTTACTTATCTAGTGAATGATTAACACTGCTCATTAGCTGTGAATCTTGATATTTAGCAAACTCAACGCTGAATGTCAGTCGAAAATTCCAGCTTGAAAATTTTATGATCATAAAATTTACTAATATGTTTTGTGAAGCACTCTACTATTTGTCAAGCTGGGCAAGTGGTCCATACCCTCCGCCCCCACCCCCACCCCCTCTTCCATACACACATGGTGAACTACATCTATTCATATTCAATGCACACATTCAAGGCGGTTCAAATTCACCTCCGGCCATCCAGATTCAAATTGTAACTTATTTGATGTTGCTAGATTAGCATTTTGTTAAAACTAGAACCCCACTCTTTTCAAAGCACAAGGAATTGCATTTTTATTTCATGTTTTAAAATATTAGTTTCTGAAATGTTAGTTAATATTGCTATGATTTTGTTATTTTAATAATTTATTATTGTCCCTGTGAGAATGTGTACTTGTTTTACTATTAAGTGCATGTGCGAGAATCTAATAGCTGTCTGAATGTGGGTAGTGATAGCTCGCTTTGCATGGTTCTCTCTGCCTCAGAGTCGATAGTTAGTCGTTACCAACCCTTGCTGCTGATGTAACCAAAGAGGTTTCTACACCCTTTGGTTACAAGCTAGTCAACGAGCCTTCTCCAGGGCGAGTCACACGATCTTCTCTCCCCATCACCGCTGTTATCATAGGTTGCCCAGTATCTGGTAGCTTCCCTGTCTCCTGGCCACTTGGTGGTCTCTTTGTGATGGGATCGTGGTGAGGTAAGGTTGGTTCTGTCTTGTGCCCCTGGAGATGGTAGCGATTCGTTGTGTAGCATGTTCAACTTAGACTCTTGAACTTAGACTATTTGTTTGGAATATTCCTTCCGATCGTGTGTGGAAATGTGTTCTCGTTTTTCAATCCTTTGATTTCCAACAGATAAACGCAGTGTATGTGTTACTAGTTGCAGTTTGATAATAGCATGGCATAATCAAATTTTTTGTGATTATGTGGCGGTGTACTAACTCCGTGTAAATTATTTCTAGCGTTGTGGGGCCCGGTTTCTAACAGACGATATGTTCATTTTTGAACAGTGTACGTAAAATTTTTCTTATCGTTTCCTTCCGTGAGTGATATGTGTTTCATGTGATCGGTTCTTAGAACAAAGCCTTCAGCTTCCACTATTCTTTGTTCAATGCCCATCAGGCCAGTAACTATGCGTGTATCCTTCTGATTTCCTACTAACATTTCACGATCTTCTCTCCTCGCCTACTTTAATTTTACTGTTTCTTCTCCGAACATGTAGTATGCACTCAGTCTTTGTCAGTAATTCTCTCCGAGCCTTGTACAACCTCCTTCAATAGCTTGCTTATGAAATTCTATGTATTTCTAAGGGTTGCATGCAGTAGTTTTTGTTCTCACTTTTTCGTGTTCGTAATTATTTCATTTGTATATATATATATATATATATATATATATATATATATATATATATATATATATATATATACTGGACTTCATCCGTCTCTGTAATCGCTCCCTATCGCGTGTAGCTGCATTTCATTCGCATCCTTTTGTAATTCTAAACATTTCTAGGGGTTGCATGCCGTAGTTAATTTTCTTCATTTTTCAGAACTTGGATTAATACATTTTTATCGGTTTTCGGAACCACGTGGGGCCGAACTCCGACTTCAGTGGTTTGCAGCTAGTCACCTCAATTCACGCCACTTCTCATAAAACCAGTGCCTAGATAGTTTACTCTCAGATTGCAACTTAAGAATCCGCCGTGATTTTGTATTATGAATCAGATTTTTAACTACTTCACCTTCAGTGTAGTGCAATCATGTAACGGTTGCGTGTTTGCTCGCGGTCTAATCTAAATGCAACTTAACTATGCTGTACTCACGCACCATCACGAATCAGGCACGACAGACCAGAGTCATCTTCGCAGTGTTATTGTATATTGAGTTGTGTGGTACCTCCGGGTTTGCTGAATTTCGCCTACGATAGCGGCGCCTGCTTCTGCCTCGTTTCAGCACGCTGATTTTGGTGAGTTTCGCTTTTGCATTGCGTGTGTGTGAGCGCCTGAGTGTTGTTTGTAAATCCTCCCCGCAGTAGCGTTAAGTTCTGTGTAATTCATGTTAATTTCAATGCTGGGCATCGTCAGTATTAGTTCCTGTAAATGGGATGCATTTTTATTGTATTAACAAAATTGGTTCTCCTTTTTGCTTGTGTTAGACCTGAATAAACAAGTTATGTTCAGTATAATTTTGTCTTCCCTATAAATTGTAGGTTTCGAGCACCTTCCCCTTTTATATTTTATATTGTTTTTCACCAGTGCTGAGAACAAGCTCAGATGCAATTTTTTTTTGTTTAAGTTCCGTTGCGCCATAAATGTTTTCTTAGCCACCTTTACGAAATAACTTTAATTGTGGTGGTTAGTTTATTAATATTTGTGTGTAATTTCGTGTGAGCTACTAGGTATATTGGCCACTGTGTCGTTAACTTCCTTGTTAGAGTAATTTGAACCAAGTCAGTTTTCAATTAGGGCCAGGGAAAAAGTGTTTACATCAGGGAGTAGCCGGTATTTCACACGGATCTCTCGGTAATTTTACTGCTAAATTTTTTTTTTTTTTTTTTTTTTATTTTATTTTATTTTATTTTTTTTTTTTTTTAACAGTAAATTCTTATCCGGGTACCTCCTACCAGAATTAAGCTTTTATTTCGTACAGTGGCCTACTTTTAAGATTTAGATTTTTCCTAAGCCAGACAACATGTCACAAATAATCTGATCTTGTGCTCCATCTCTATTGACCGAGATGTCAGCAGGACCAAGACCCATAATATTCCTTGATTTAGGAGAACCAAAGTTTCTGGAAGCTTAGTTCCTTCAAATACCTGATGTTCGTAAACCTAACGGACCAAAATTTTGACGTCGTCCGTCCCTAGTCTTTCAAATTAATTAGACTAACTTATACTAAAGACAAAATACACATCCATGCCCATGGCCCCCACGAGGGTTGGGCTGGGTGGACCCTGGGTCCAGGGCCCGGACGTGAAGGGGGCCCAGGCACACCCATTTGCAGATTAAGTTTTTAATTGTAACTTTATTCAAAACGGAAAAGATTTTATGGCCAATTAAATTTTAGATCATTATTTAACTAATACCATAAAACTTAAAACAGATATTTATGAGAAACCGTTTATCATAAGTGTTTAATGAAATTGGTTCTGGAAGTTACTGTCACTGCGTATATGCTGCCGATTTTCAAGCACTATCCTTCTATCTTCACACTTTTAAGATTTAGTACAGGCGGATAAGGTGCCCAAATTAAGTCATAAGTAAGGTATACTACCCTGGTATGGAAGATGTACTTTGTATCTTTCAATGCCTCTTATGTCCTCATGATGGCAAAAGATATTGGCCTCTATTGATAATAAAAACATCATACAAAACAAAGGAATTTCTCACTATATTTAACGTCAGTCTAAGTTGCGCAGAGGTTTTTCTTTTTATTATAGGTGACCGGATTCGAACATTATATCCATTTTTAAACCATCGCGTAAGTATTCTTTAACAACAAACACACGACTAGCCATATGATTTAACGGTGTGGATAGCAGAATACACGTTAACGTGGCCAGTTGTGTTTGTTGTTAATGGTTATTTAGGGGATGCTTTGAAAATGAATGTTATGTCCGAGATCGGTCACCTATAATAAAATAAAATACTTTTGCGCAACTTAGACTGTCAATATATGAAGTAATCAAGCTACATAGTTGCTGACCTAACGCCCATCATGTTGGAAATGAATAGGGGAATTTCTATCATCGTGGAAATGAAACTAATTAAAGATTTATTTACTGCCAGCCGCGGTGGCCGAGGGGACTGAGGCGCTCCAATCTCGGTCTGCACGGCCACTACGGTCGGGGGCTCGAATCCCCCCTCGGGCATGGATATTTGTGCCGTCCTAGTTCGTAAGTAGTTCATAAGTAGTTTGTAAGTTTAGGGACTGATGACCCCCTAGTTAAGTCACAAAAAAAGAAAAAAAATATATATATATATTTACTGAAATTCAGGTCCTTCGAGATTCATGGGAAACCATTTTGAATGAAGCTGAAGTAGTTTGCAAGGAAGTTGATGTTACATTATTGTCATGAAAACAGCACCCGGTGCAGATGACAAGACGCCTCAACATTCTTAATTGGAATAATTAAATGAGTTCAAATTATCTGTTTTCTTTCCTGATTTTATCATGGCAGATCTGGCAATTCGATGTACGAGCTGTGATCAAATTTGTGATATTTTTAAGTAGTTATCGATTTCATGGACCTCGGAAACGATGAATTGAAAGTTAAAAGCAAGGTTCTTGTCTCATTCTTCAGGCGTACCGGATTCATATAGCTTACTTGAAGAAATTCTACATTTGAAGAACGTCCATAGTACAGTCTTCCATTCAGAAACGGACCCGACGAAGCTTAACCCATTATGTGATTTTCTTTTTATCCTATGCACAACAATTATACTTTTTTTTTGTAACATTCCAGTAACAGTAACTACAACTGAAACGTCGTTTAGTAAAGCGGAGAACTCTTTAAATACTAGGCAAATGAACACAACAGGCCAAAAACGTCGTAATAATTTAGCAGTTTTGGGAGCGAGAGGTAGTTAACATTTTACTACGCCGCGGAACCTGCTGTGTAGTCTGGGGCGCCGCGACTTGGATTGCGCTGCCGCTCCCGCCGGAGGTTCGAATTCTCCCTCAGGCAAGGATGTGTGTTGTCCTTATCGTAAATCAGTTTAACTAGTTTTTAATTCTAGGGATCGATGTCTTTAGCAGTTTCGTCCTTTAGGTTTACAAACAATAGAACATTTCATCATTGTAGTCTGAAGCCACCGCAAAAGACTGTAATTAATTAGTTAAACTTTGAAGCCAGTGTCTATGACTGACATGGATCGTAATTTTAGTTTTTCACTATTTTTTATTTTCACTCTTGTGTATACTTGCTGTGATCATTTTTAAGTAAAGCAATGCATTTAGCGACAATGTTGTTCATTTTCTCCTAAACGATTGAACCCATTTCTACCAACTTTGGTACACACATTCCTTACCGTGAGGTAACAATTGCTGCAGGGTTAAGAATCACAATCGACACATGCTTCAGAAGATATGACGTCGTAAACAATAAGAATCGCAAAAAACTGACACATAATGTGGCGATACTTTATAAATATGCTATATGCGAATGAGAGTACTTATTTCAGTCTGCACTTTGACTCATCCTTCACCTCTGAACGATGTGAGGAGTCGCCAGGAATGACACGTGGTTCGGATCCCACGTTAAAATTGGGGTAGACGAGAGACACGCAAGACCGCAGAAGTGGTGTCTAATTGAAAGATTTGCACCAGGCCAATGAGCCACACGAAATTAATTATTAATTAGCGACTTGCAACAAACGTTAAACATTTTTATTAAACTTTTTCTCGCTAACAACCAGAGTAAAATGATGAAAGGAAAAATGTTTCTCGCTTACTACTTTTCCGCTGTTTATGGAATAAAACTACGGCATTTCGTATGACGTTACAATTAATAATTTGTACACTACATACTTCAGCCGCAGGAAATTTTACAGACAGTATACGCACATACAGTTGAATAAACCTTTTGAATTGTATCACAGTACGACACATAGTTCATGAGATTTGAGCATATAAACAGTACGTTCCGCTGTTCATAGACTAAAATTACGGCATTCAGTATCACGTTACAATTTTTAATTTCTACACTACAAATTGTAGTCGCGGGAAATTTTACAGACCGTATACACACATATAGTTGAGTATACTTTCTAAATTGTATCACATTACGACACATAGTTCACGAGATATGAGCACGGTCGCCGTAAGTGTAAAAATCACGCACGATACACAGTTCACGAGATATGACGTCATAAACAATGAGATGCATGAAAAACTTCTCCATTAAGCTACAATGTTGCTCATTTTCTCCTAAACCACTGGACCATTTCAACCATATTTGGTGCACATCTTTCTTACCGTGAAGTCCCAATTATGTAATGGTAAGAACCACATACGGCACATAGTTCAGGAGCCGGCCGCGGTGGCCGAGCTTACTGAGGCGCGCCAGTCACGGTCCGCACGGCCACTACGGTCGGGAGTTCGAATCCCCCCTCGGTCATGGATATTTGTGCCGTCCGTAGTATTAGCTAGTTCATAAGTAGTTTGTAAGTTTAGGGACTGATGACCCCGTGGTTAAGTCCCATAAGCTCTGCAAACATTTGAACATTTGAATTTGAACATGGTTCAGGAGCTTAAGGTGATATTCATATTAAATTTTGGATAAGTGACCAAAGATATTTTTTCTAATCAAATTTTGAATTAAATGAATGTATTAAGGTTACATTTCATTTGCATATTGATGACTGCCTTTCTTTGTTAGGATGCTGCAAAAAAAATGTTCAAATGTTTGTTAATCACGGAAGCTTAACAAACATTTGAACATCAGTCCGTAGCTTACAAACTACTTAAACCTAGGTAAACTAACCTAAGGACAAACACACACAGCCATTACCCAGGGAGGACTCGAACCTCCACGGCGAGCAACCGCGCGCTCCGCAACGAGACGCTTTAGACCTCTCGGCTACTCCACGCGGCTTGGATACTGCAGTTACTAGTTTGTACATTATGCCAGAGAACCTATTTCTTGAATTCTCTCCTATAAATAACACATATTATTTTAAAAAAGGAGATGGACAGTGAGAGAAGGGATATGAGAAGTACTAACTCAAGGCTGGAATAAATAAATACCCGGGCAACGCCGGTTTTTCAGCTAGTATTGAAGTAAGTGTCAGACGCTTAGCAACTCAGATCGCTCAACAAAGGCTGGTGGAGCTAATGGGATACCAATTCGATTTTAGACGGAGTATTCGAAGGGATTTGCCCTCTTTCTAGCAGCGGGATACCGAAGTCTCTAGAGGAGCGAGGCGTTCCTAAGGATTGGAGAAAAGCGTAGGCCAATCCCGTTTAGAAGATAGGTCGTCGATCAGATGCGCAAAACTATAGGCCTATATCTCTGCCATTGGTCCGTTGCAGAATTTTGGAAAACATTTTATTTTCCAATATTATGTCACTACTTTAGACCGGAAATCTCCATTGTAGGAATGGTATCCGAAAGCAACGATCATGTGTATCACTATTCTCGCTATTCAGCTGAGAAACAAATTGCGAGCATATGAATTATCAGACCAAATTTGTGACTGGATTGAGGCACTCCTAGGTATCCGAAAGCAGCATGCAGCATGTCATTCTCAAAGGAGAGAAGTATTCAGACGTTAAAGTGAACTCTGATGTGCCCCATGGGAGTGTTATAGGACCGTTGCTTTTCACTATATTAAATGACCTCGTAGATAGTATCGGAATATTAATGAGATTTTTGCGGATGATGCTGTAGTTTATTGATACGTTGCAACACTGGAGAAGGGTAGCAAAATAATTTTAAAGATCTATGTTTACATAGAAAGATCGTTTAATATATTAATGCGCAAATAACAGGACAAACACTGGAAGCTATTAAGCTACTTTCATAAAAATCTGGTAGTAGATAAGGGGCGATTTGGAATGCAAAGTCCATATAAAATCAAGCGTTAGTAAGTTAGATGCCAAACTCAGATTCATTGTGTGAAGAGACCATCTTTTGCTGATCCCTATAATACGTCTAGACGAACTGTGTCCGTATTGCAAGACACAGTTCTATTAACAGGACGCAGGGGGATGGTGGAGTACACGTTATAAAACAAAAATCACTTAGCTTGGATTAGGTGTTCGTATCAGATGGCCGGTCTGCGTTGTAGCTGAAGTCCGTTGATCCATCATTACTTCTAAGTACTATTGATAATGAAACGGTGATCGAAGTTGAACGATGAACACAACCTTTTCTTAATAAATGTTTTATTTTCTCGATACTTTTTTTTCTTCATATTACACAATCACATTCACGGACAACCAGATAATACACCTTGTCGCGAACACAGCCTGATATTATCTAACACAATATATCCTTTCTCCAAACATTCGAGTACCGCATAAACAGGAAAAAAACTATATACCGTAAATTTTATTTATATTTTAAACCAATTTCAAAAATAGTTAAAAATTTTTGTCTGAAGTTACTTTTCAGAATAACAATTCATTTTGTTAACGTGGTTCTACTCAGTTACTATAATTCTATTTAAACTAGGCATATAAATAACAAGTGTGAACATGACTTCATAAATTTACATATTAGGCCTACTCAAAGTATATGTTCTATATATGATTTTTACGTAGTTAAGTCAATAGTTTGTAATTAGCGTATTGGTGTTTTGTTTTTTAGACTTGTAATTTTGATATATTTCAATTTGTGGTTTAATAATTTAGAAATACGTATTTGTATAAAGTCGTAGTAGTTTTCTTAATTTCGACGATAGTTTCTTAGTACCAAATGGATAGATGAAATGAGCGTGGTAATCATGATAAGTATTTAATTTAGGATCCAGTGGTATATAAAACATGGTCTGCCCTAATTTATTTAAACAAAAGTATATATGTAATAACGTTGTGCAATAGTTATAACATGTAATGTTGTTGTTTTTGTAAGTTTATGGGAACAGAATATTCCATAACCATGCGTAATGCATTTTAGTGTTTGTAGTTATTATTTACGAAAGTATAAAAATTGAAAATGGCGTAAAAAAAAGGTCATCCAAAATCAACACACTATTTCTTAAACATGTTTTACTAATAGTGTTAATAGTATGTTAAATTGAACGCGAAAATGTGATATTTTACATGTCCTGTTGTAAAGTTTTATTTAGGATTCTGTTTTCGTGTTTGTGTTGTTGGCAACGGATTTGTAGGGAGCGCGCAACATAGCAGAAACGGTACAATTGGAAGAATCCTAAGTATAGATTGCCAAGATAGGAAGTAGGCTGAAAAACTCTTGTTCGGCCAAGGCTCGAGTATGCAGACTTAATAGAATACATAGATCAAATCAAACGGAGAGCAGCACTATTCGTTACGGGCTGATTTAGTAAGCGCAAAAGCGTCATAGAAATGATTAGGAAACTACATTGACAGACTCTGCTAGAGAGACGTTCTGCAATGCAATACGGGGATCTGTCAAAGTTCCGAGAGTGTACGTTTCATGAAGAGTCAAGCAATACATTGCTTCGTCCTACGTATATCCCATGAGGCTACCACAAGGATAAAATCAGATAGATTAGGGCGGACACAGAGACCTACACGCAATCATATTTCCCGTAAACCGTATGCGATTGGAATAGGAAAAAGTGGAACTGGTACAAAACGTACCCTCCACCAAACACCGTGAGGTGGCTTGTGGATTGTAGACGTACGAGTAGATGTAATCTGAGGGTGCAACAGAAAAGGAAATATTAGAAAAGGAAATTACTACTAGTTGTACGAGGTACCCTCCGCCACGCACCGTACGGGAATTACGGGGTACATATGTAGACAAGGGCGTCGTCAGCGAGCAAGCCAGGGGTAGGGCAGGATGGAAAAGAGAATGACGAAATTGAGAAATAAAAGTGTAATTAATAAAGTAGGAAAGTTATTAAATGGCATGAAAATTTATAAGCAATTAAAGTGAATTGTACAATTTAGAATAATTTAATTAAAACTTAAACGCCTCGGTTCTTTTACTTCGAACAGTTATTAGTATCTTTGATTTTCTAGGGGATCAGCTGTCCCCCTCCCCTCGGCCCCCTCTGGCTACGGCAATGTAAATTTAAATGTAGATAATAGAACAGAGGTCCTTAAATCGTGTATGTTACTTGAAATGATGAGAGCATTGGGACGAGGCTTTAAGGACAGCAGGTAGCTCTTGTCAATTCGACAGAATTAGAAACACAGAATTCATGAAAGATATGAGAGTTAACAGCACTAACGAACAGGCCGAAGAGCGAAAAGTAAAGAGAGAGAATACAACACAAGGAAATATAATACCCGACATTTCAGTGAGCTACCAACGAATGGGGAAGAGGTCAGTAAGTACATCAAGAAAGAGGTGAAGAGACCGAAACACCAAACATGCGCAATAGAGTTATATCTCTACAGACAAATGGGGCTTAATTCACGAAGAAAGAAAATTTAAATATTCCTTCAAACCGTCGTGATTGCAATTTTTTATTAGTTAATGAGGCATCTTAAGATTATCTAAAGGGCGAAACGCGTCATTAACTAATAAAATATTTGCAATCAAGACGCTTTGAAGGAATATTTACTCTAACTGATTGCTGCTGTACACCATGGATTGGAAATCATTTTAGAAAATTTAAACGTTGTGAATACTATGTAACGCGTTACATCCGATAATTTTCCTCTCCTCTGTGGTTACTGAATCTGTTGCCATGAGAACTTCATTAACCCAAATCGCAAGAAAATATGTACAATGGTATTGCCAGTTTAGGTAAGTTAAATTGTTATCTTCAAATCATTGACATACATAATCATAATATTGTAAGCAGCGAGGCACAAACAGGGAGATAGTATGAAATTTTGTACCAATGTGTTTCATCTATAACTATAGTACACAAAGAGGAAAATTACAGTTTTATCATACAATGAGAGACATTATAGACAAACACCTTCTCCATACATTTTACCTAATCACGACTACTATTAAATGACCATTAACTTCATCAAAACGGTTCAGCAATCTGATCAAAAGATGACAATTTAACTTGCCGAAAATTATGATGTCTGGTTTGACATTTCAGGGACAATTATGTTTTCTAGTAATAAGACAGCTAAGGGTATTCAAATTCAGAGGTATAGTCCATCGCTGGTAAAAGTACAGAGCTGCACCAAACAACAGAACAATATTATTACATTGGTTTCTACAGAAAAACTATGTAAGAGAATTTTTCATAAGATACAGTAATCGTGTGATATCTATAATACCATAGTACATTTCACAATCTATTGTGCAGCTGTCACATTAGTATTTACAAGTATTAAAATTCTGCAAGATTTCACCATTTTACTCTGTTTGTAGATCATGATTCAGCTTAAGTAATTTAATCAGACTTATTGAGATTTTGACAACTTGTCGCGGTAATTACCTCACAAAAAAGGTATGAAATATACATTTTTCCCAATTTACATGATGGCGCACCTATCAGCACGAGAATTAATAATTAAATTTGCGAGTGGACAGTACGTGACAAATTATGCACCTTTTTTAATTGCGAACCGCTACATTTCTCTTTATGATATCAAAAGGATCAATCACCGGAAGATAACACGAACAGCATTCGCGAAGCGTTATGAAACACCGCAGGATTTGGTGTATTTGGGTGATTAATTCCGAACAGCACATTCTATCGGACGGTACTACACATGCGTCGCGATTCATTGTCCTGATTTATTTTTGTACTGACTGTTGCTCTAAGCTTCTAAATGGAGTCACTTATGCATGCTGGATAAAAAATCACCCTCGATTTACAGCGACATATTTCGCTACCGAGGACTGAACAGCTCATGTCACTTGTGTCGGACCCATTCAGCTGCACTAAATTCTTGTCGTTTCAACAAAAATAACAGTCACTGCGATTCAGAGTATTTCACCGACACCCCTTATTCACTTTGAGGATGATTGATGTTGCACGACTTATGTGAATACTTTTTACTATCTTGCACTTTCAGCTGAAATGGAATTCGATATCCTTAGCGCGGTGTATCGACTGAGTGAGAGAAAACTACTTCCTTAGTTAAAAAAAGTTCCAAGACTTTTTTCCAAACATAAAATTGGTCTTGCGAAGAAATTAACCTAGCTCCTATCGCTGTACTCCCCTAGGCTATCTATACAGAGTTATTAACTTTTCTGGAAGACTTACAAGGACAGTACATGGGCTGGAACAAACATATCTGTGTGAACGTTTGGTTACAGGATCTCTACGTACACCTCAATGTGCTGGTGGGTGTCGTTTTTCTGCAAAGCTCTGCTACCATGCTCTAGATTGCACTGTAGATGTAATTGTAGACGCCATACATAACGCATATATCTTAACTAAAATTTATGTAATAATCATCGTACATATTCTCTAGCCAATTTTCATCAAAAGCCGTGATGATAGTTACAACATTAACCTTCTTCCCGAAACACTGTTGGGGTTCACTGCCACTGCTTCCATCGCCTCTTCCCGCACTTACCGTAGCACTACCACTTGCAATGAGTTGTTCGTCATTATCATCCCTATTATCATTATTATGAGTTTGTAACAACAGTATCTAACTTATGCTCATATTACTGCACCATGACAGACATGAGAAAGCATGCAAATGATTCATCATCTACACTAATACCATCTTCACGAAGAAGGGTTCTTCGTAACTTCATCTCAACTAATCACAATACATTAGCAGGACTGATTAGCAATCGCCGCCCCACCTGACGCTTCACCACACAAATAACATCACAAAACTCAACTTCGGAGGCACACTGCACCGTCCCTACTGGCGAACCGACAGATCGAAGTGCAATGTGGCATGGGATACGCAGAGGCCTCTAACGGACGACTGCAGAGTTTTGCAGATGTGGGAGTATCACTAGTGCAATAAGGGATCTTTACATTATCTCTCATACGATTTTGATGTATATGTGTTTGTTCGAGCCCAAGTACTTTCCTTGTTAGAAGCAAGCACAGATATGTTAAGCTGCAATTCTTCTAAGCTCATTTGTCAGGCGTGGTTACCACTGCATTATAATAAAAGACCTCATACTGATTTATCAGTTTCCAAGTATGTTACCTGAAATTCTGTTATTGCCATCCTACATATGCGAAGTACGTTTCTTGCCCTGCGATCTTTCTTGTATCCGCGAGTGCAAAGATGTTTGAAAGTTTCTTCAAGACATCTCACGAGCTTTGACGTGGAGGAACATACTCGTGATGAGCTAATTGTTTACTAACAAGGGATCAGCATTGTTCTCAAAGGTTGTTGTTTGACATTATTCGAAACTGTTGATCTAGGACCTCGTCATTCAGCACTCTGGTCGTTCATTTTAGGGTCATTCTGGTAGCAACAATACTAATCCTCAACAATAACTTTTTACAAAAATGCCGGGTCACATCTGACTGTGTACTAGTTACGCAAAAAACCTCAGTCTTCCCTCTTTCTGTTCTTCTGCTAGTGGTTGGGCACGAGTTTTCTGTTAAGCTTACGTTTACGTTCGAAATGTTCAAATGTTTGTTAAGCTTATGGGACTTAACTACGGGGTCATCAGTCCCTAAACTTACAAACTACTTTTCATCTACCTTATACTAAGGACGTCCCAAATATCCATGCCCGAGGGGGGATTCGAACCCCCGACCGTAGTGGCTGTGCAGACCGTGACTGGAGTGCGTCAGTCCCCTCGGCCACCGCGGCCGGCTACGTTTACGTAAATCCTCGCTTAGCTACATGAGGTTCTCACAGAAGTAACTGCCTCACACGCCCCACGTTTGTACCGACATGTGCCGTAGACCGGAGACCAACTCTGGCATCGTCTTGCACTATTTCCACGAAACCTTTTGTGCCACTCGAAAACACGACTTACTGAAAATGACTCGATTGGATATCCTTGCTTAATTTTGTCCATGTATCACTAGGGGTTTTCCTAAGTTCAACGCGTTATTGAATGTTGACTCTTTACTCACAATCAGCATACATTGTATCACCGTACAGATCCAAGTACTCTGTTGCTGAGCACAGCCCTGCCACCTAGAGAATTTGCACGGAAATCGGGCAAGGTCAATTTAAGGGCGTACACATACTAGGCAATACTAAAGAAGCATTTGTTTTTTGTATTGCAAACTCAACAATAGGAAAAAAAAATCTGTGTTGGTGCTCTTGTGACAACGTGAGCATATTTAAAAATCTGATCCACTTCAATTAGTGTTTGCATAACTACTTTATTACTGAAGCATCATACGGAAATTTGAAACTAGGGTTGATTCGAACCCCTGTCTCCTGCTCACAAGGCTGTTATGCTCACCACTGCGCCACCCTGGACAGTGACTTCGCACATCAGCAAGAATTTACTCAGGCACACCTCCCTCGGCAATCCATAGAACCAACTGACGATTGTGAACGAAACCCACGAGATTCGGTTTCGAATACCACCCTTGGTACAGTGCAAGAGTCTACATACACCGGGTACTTCGGAGAAATTGGAAATTTTTAGGGGGGGGGGCAGTATATACGAATTGCAATAAACAGTTTCATATAACATCAAATGTTCAAATGTTATTAAATCTATACTCTGGTTATTAGTCCCTGGGCGTAGAACTACTTAAACTAACAAGGAGACCAAGTGGTTATGAGATTTTATAATAATTTTATATTTATGCGACGTGAAGTTCTGAGATCAAGTAACAATCAGCCAAAGCCATTCGATGCAACTCTCAAAAATTATCGAGAAAATCAATTAGAAGTTTGCAACTACACGCAACTACCAATAAATAAATCAGTTCTGTCGTCGTAGCTCAGATGGAAGCGGTCTGATTTACAACCCTAGGGTTGATGGTTGGAATCTTGCGTAATGGATTGTTGATTTTTCCCCCTTGTGTTCGAATACTTACACAAATTTAATTTCTAATGGTATGTTTACGAAAAATGCATGTGTTTTCGTGTATTCATAAATTTGTATATTTCAAAGGAGGTTGTTAACAATGATTGTTTCGATCAAAAAAAAAAAAAAAAAAAAGGTTACATTTTTTTACAATATTGGCTTCACTATTAATTGACGACGGTATTGTTTGATTGTTCACTTGGTGAAGACCTACGACGCTGGTTTTGGAAAGTCTTCTCCATAGCTAACAATGGCTTTCCAGGCTGCTGACCTAATCAACCATCGCTTTAGGTGACGACAAGGTGTTCAGCTCGTTTACATACACATTAGCAAAAACTGACACAATGAAAATGTGTTGTTGTTGTGGTCTTCTGTCAGAAAACTGGTTTGAAGCAGCTGTCCACCCTACTCTATCCTGAGCAAGCCTCTTCATCTCCTCATATGAACGGCAACCAACATCCTTTAGAATCAGTTTACTATATTATCTTGGTTCCCCTCTGCGGTTTTTACCCCAAACACTTTCCTCCAATGATAAATTCAGGATTCCTTTATGTCTAAGAATGTGTTCTACCTATCGATCCCTTCTTTTTGTCAAGGTATGCCAGAAGTTCCTTTTCTCCCCAATTCCGTTGAGCACCTCCTCATTACTTACATGATCCACCCACCTAATCTTAAGCATTCTTCTCTAGCACCATATTTCAAAAACGTCTGTCCTCTTCCTGTCCGCACTGTTTAACGTCCACGTTTCACTCCCATACAAGGCAATACTCCACACAAATGCCCGCAGAAGAATTTAATATTCGATTTTAACAAATTTCTCTTTTACAAAAATGCTTTCCTTCCCATTGCCATTCCGCATTTTATATCCTCTGTACTGCGACCACCATGTGTTATTTTACTGCCCAAGTAACAGAACTCATCTACCACCATTATTGTTTCGTTACCTAATCTAATTTCTTCAGCATCGCCTGATTTTCGTAAACTGCATTCCATTACCCTTGTTTTGCTCTTGTTAATGTTCATCTTATACGCCCCTTTCAACACACTGTCCATTCCGTTCATCTGCTCTTCCATGTCATTTGTTGTCTTTCACAGAATTACAATGTCATCGGCGAAACGCAATTTTTTTCATTTCGTAACCCTGATCCATAATTCCTTTTCCAAATTTATCCTTGCTTTCCTTTATAGCTTGCACAATATACACATTGACTAACACTGGAGAAAGGCTACAACACTTACTCCCTTCCCAACCACAGAATCCGTTTCATGCGCTTCAACTCGGACAACTGCCGTCTGGTCTTTGCACAAGTTGTAAATAACCGTCCGTTCCCTACATTTTACTCCTGCTTGTTTCAGAATTTGAAAGAGTATGTTCGAATCGACATTGTCAAAAGCTTTCTCCAAATCTTCAAAAGTTTCAAATATAGGTTTGCCTTATATTAATCTGTCTTCTAAGATAAGCCGTAGAGTATTGCCTTCCGTGTTCCTACATTTCTCTTGAATCCAAACTGATCTTCCCCGAGGTCGGCTTTACCACCTTTTCCATCCTTCTGTAAATAATTCGTGTTAAAATTTTGCAGCCATGGCTTATTAAACTGACGGATCTGTAATTTTCACATCCGTCTGCGCCTGCTTTCTTTGGAATGGAGATTATTACATTTTCTTAAACTCTGAGGGTACTTCTCCTGTCTCACACATCTTACACATTAGGTGAAATAGTTTTCTCATGGCTGGTTCCCCCAGAGACTTCAGTATTCAGTAGTTTTGAAGGAATGTCATCTACTCCAGAGGCCTTTTTTTGACTTAGGTTTCTGTGCTCTGTCAAATTCATCTCTCAGTATAGTATCTCCTATTTCATCTTCACCTACTTTTTCTCCCCTTTCTACAATATTGTTTCTCAGTTCATTTCCTTTATAGAGCCCTTCTATATATTCTTTCCACCTTTCAGCTTTCCCTTCTTTGCTGATAACTGGTTTTCCATCTGATTTCTTGATATTCTTAGAGCTGCTCTTCTTGTCTTTAAATGTCTCTTTTATTTTCCTGTAGGCAGTATCTATTTTTCCCCTCGTTATACATTCTTCTACAGACTTGCATTTTGCTTCTAGCCACTCCTGCTTAGCCATTTTGCACTTCTTATTCGTCTGTACTCCATTTTGCCTGTTTCATTTATTGCATTTTTATATTTCCTCATTTCGTCGATTAAGTTTAGTATGTCCTGTGGTATCAAAGGATTTCTGTAGGTATTGCCTTCCTACCTATTTTGTCCTGTGCTGCCTTCATTATTTCGCCCCTCAATGCTACCCATTCCTCTTCTACTGTTTTTTTTTTTTTCGGTTTCCGTCAATTTTTGCCTAAAGCCCCCTTTGAAATGTGTTATGTAACTGAATTCTCAAACGAAAAAAGAAAACAAAATCCGTCGCAGCGTGATTTGAACTCCGACTCTATGCTCGCGATGCCACAATGCTACAATGAGCTACAACGACAGATGCTATAATTGTTTTAATTATTGGTACTTACGTGTGCTTGCAAAACATAAAAGTCGATTTTCCCGAAAATCTTTAAGAGTCGAATGGCTTTGGCTGATTGCTTTTTAAGTTCTGAAGTTCACGTACCATAAATATAAAAAAAAAAATTCTACAATGCGATACCCATATGGTCTCGTTATAAGTTAAATTAACCTAAGGACAAACAAACACATCCATCCCCGAGGGAGGACTCTAACGTCGAACGACGATAATCGTGCGCTCTGCAGCAAGGTGCCAACGCGGCTTATATAACATGTCTCAACGCCACCTAGTATCTAGGTGGCGTTGCTCTTGTGCGCAAGTCGCGTCATCTCCTAGGGTTGAATAGTACGGTGGACTCGGCACGTTCAGACAGACGCTTTGAGTGACGACGGCTGTTAAACTCAGCACTGGGGTCTCTTTTTGAGCTTATGAGGTACTGACTGAGTCACATTCGTATTATAAAGTTTTCCAGTGTGTATGTACTCCAGTTAACACCAGGCCGAAATGCACTGTGGTATGCCAGGCTTGGTAGACATCGTCCACGTGTCCCATCCAATAAGTGGCGGCTGGTGCTTCAGATGACTGAGATTTCACGTCTTTCAGTGACGGATCTTGATAATGGCGCCGCCCCCTCCCCCTCCCCCCCCCCCCCCTCACTCTGCCGCGCTCGGCGCGTCGATGTTTCGACGCTTAGGCTCCCATCCCCCTCCCGCTTGGCGTCTAAAGAAACAATTTTGCGCACCTTTATGAGTGTCGCAGGGAAAAAGCGCCCCAGTTGACCCCATCCCCCCCCTACCACACACACACACACACACACACACACACACAAACACACACACACACACTTTCCTTCCAAGCTTATGGGGGGGCATACATGAAAATGACCAAAATTTTGAATTTTTTTATTGGCTCCCCATTTACTACATGGTATTAAAATTTCAATTACCAAATATTACGTTCCAATTCCGCTTCTAAATGCGAAAAAAAAAAAAAAATAATTTGTAATAGCTTGCACAGGGCCACAAACATTTTGTTCAAATATTTGTATAGCTTATGGGACTTAACTACGGGGTCATCGGTCCCTAAACTTACAAACTACTTATGAACTAGCTAACACTAAGGACAGCACAAATATCCATGCCCGAGGAGAGATTCGAACCCCCGGCCTTAGTGGCCGTGCAGACCGTGACTGGCGCGCCGCAGTCCCTTCAGCCACCGCAGCCGGCCGGCCCCACTTTGTTCTTCATTCTCTCGTATTATCATTTTATGTGACTTTGTTTGCAGTATTGTGTAGTCACAATGCAGGGAACGTTTGTATACTACATCAAGAAGTCTGTGGAATAACATCTCTGCCGCTTATGTTTCATCCCTTGGCTTATAGCACTTCTTTACGAGTGACAACGTTTTTCTCTGTTTAGAAAATCGTGAAAACTTCGTGTTTCTCTAACTTGGACGTTGTAGTTTTGTTTTCTAATCATGGCATGACAAAGAAAAGCTTTTAAAAAGATGTTTAAGAAGCGTGTACGAGCTTTATTAAATTGCAGGCTCTATAGTAATTTCGGCAATGGTATCGAGGTTACGTCTGACGAGGCGACGTGTTCTGAACATATAAACTCCTCTCCCAGCAGCTCAGGACAGAAGATTACAAGTGTCAAAATTACTGAGATTGGTAATGACAGTCAAAATAACACTGGATATCGGATGATTGACATAGAGTTGTTGTCTAGTGCAGTGAAATTAGCATGTATGCGTAAGATGTGTGGTTCAGAATTATTCGATGATGGTAACAGAGTGGGTGTGGTATGTAATGTTCATATTTTAAGCAAGGATTGTGATGCTGACACCTCATTTAAAACGTCAAAATCCAATAAGTGGTATTATGAAGCGAATGTAAGATTTGCATATGGTCTAAGATGCGTTGGTGTAGGGAGATGAGGAGGAAAATTACTATGTGGAATGATGAATATGCCAGCACCGTGTGCTAGATGTTCAAAATCATATATTGAATTGCAGAAGGCACTCTATAAAGTTTGCGAAGAGAATTTATCTGCGGCAACAGCAGAGGCAGTAAGAAAGAATGATCCCTTGGATGATGAGGATGGCAATCATATGGAGACTGATCTGGTTGTTTCATGTGATGGTACATTTATGAAGAGAGGCCATACATCTCTATACGCCATTTCAAGTGTGATAAGTGTTGATGTACGTAAAGTACTTGATGTTCAAGTAATGAGCAAGTACTGTCAAAGTTCCCCTATTACCAGTAATAAGACGACAGAAGACTTGATGAAGAATCACAGCTGCAGAATGAACCATTCTGAATCAAATGGCTCGATGGAAGGTGCTGGAATAAAGATACCTTTTAACAGATATATTTCTAAACATGGAGTCAGTTGTGAAGTATCTTGGTGATGGTGATTCCAGCGCATTCAAGGTAGTAAGTGACAGGAAACCTTATGAGGAGATGAAAAGGCTTGCTCAGGATAGGTTATTGTGGAGAGCTGCATCAAACCAGCCTCTGGACTGAAGACCATAACAACAACAGATTTACAAATAATTGCACTTTTTTTTCTCATTGCGTGTTTGTCGTAAGTTTGTCAAACGGGTATGATGAGTCGCCCCTCTGCAACTGGCACTGGGATGTCCCCTGGGCCACCATCAGAGCGGCAGCTGGCTGCAACAATCAAGACCAACGAACAAGTGGTCGATTTTGGAATCGGCCACTGAGTGTGTGGGTTAGTGTGGGATTCGTTTGTGTTTGTTGCTTGTTCATGTTCCCTGTTAATTGCCGGCTTGTCGGCTGTTATAGCTCATCTGGCGTTGCCAGTCAGTTGTGCTGTGATGTAGGGGGTCCATGAACAATGGTTTTTTATCCATTCCTGAGAAAGAATGTTTTAGGTCGGTTGTGCTTCCACCTATGGTTGTGGTCGTAGTTATACAGATTAAGGATAAAGGGGTTGTTCGAGTGTATAGAATTTTTGTACAGTCAGTGAACCACTGAACCAGTGAACACGTAGGAAGCGCCGCGACAGCAACCCACACAGGCGGCTGGAGGACGAAATCCGGTGATGGCACAGCCTAAAACGTAAACGGCTGATGCGATTGACCGTAGCTCGTGAACGGAAACCCTTTCCAAACGGCCGGCGGTGCTATATTTCTTGTCCCGCCAGAGACCGCCGCTGTTGGCGGTTCCGTGCGCACATAACGCGGCGCCTGGACGTTGTGAGAAGCGCGGTCTGCCTGCCAGCCGCTGCCATTGTCTGGCGGGCAGATAATAAGGGCGCATCAGTCAGGCCCGCGGGCGCCCGCAATACCCGACCCACGCCTCATGGCCGCGGCGGCCTGCGCCGCGCTGTCACGGCCGGCCTTCATTAGGGCACGGCTCTGCGTTATTGCGCGGCTCCTGCCGACCGCGCGAGCTGCAACCCTCTGTAAATCCTCACCCCGCCAAATTATGTCCCACCACCTCTCGTGGCTCCAGCGTCACAGTCACAGTGTGACAATTTAGAGACTCGGGGCCATATAACTTTTGAAATCTGGGCGATAACTATGTAGCACCAATATTTGCTATCCCTTTTGCTTTGTCGACCAAAGATTCGTGTTATGAAATTCTTATTGATGCCTATCTGACCCCCCCCCCCAGTACGCTAGGTGCGGATGTTGTAGCACCATTGCGGCGGTGGAGTAGCCGAACGGTCTAAAGCACCTCGCTGCGGAGCGCGCGGTTGCTCGCCGTCGAGGTTCGAGTCCTCCCTGGGGCATGGGTGTGTGTAATTGTCCGTAGGTTAGTTTACCTAGGTTTAAGTAGTTTGTAAGCTACGGACTGATGACCACGCAGTTTGGTCCGATAGATTTACAGACATTTGAGCTTTTTTTTTTTTTTTTTTTTTTTTTTTTTTTAACACCATTCTATTGGGCTACCTAACTGCTGAAGGAAGGCAGACGCAAATGACAGACAGTCCAGTCTTGTGACAAAGGGACAGTGCCATAATAAAATTAATCCCGTGATTTTGACAGCAGATTCGGCCCTTACGTGACATTACGAATAGAATAATATCGGTCGCTGGCTGATCGGCCCAGTAGTTTACAAGTAGTATAAATTAATTGCCAATTTAATCGTATAAAGTGAATTTTCCCCGAGGAGTAAGAACCTCCACAGGTTTGGCTGACACCTTGACTCCCTACATTCGGAGGATTTATAATTTTATCGAGTCCCATTTACTTAATACGGAAATAAAGCAATATGGCGTACTCTTTTTTTCGTAGATCTATCGGACCAAACTGTGTGGTCATCAGTCCGTTGCTTACAAACTACTTAAACCTAGGTAAACTAACCTAAGGACAACAAAGACACCCATGCCCCAGGAAGGACTCGAACTTCCACGGCGAGCAACTGCGCGCGAACTCTTGAAAGGCCCGTTTGGCCGTTAATTTAAATTCGCTTCTTCCTCACCAACGGCGGAGCGACACACGCCTTCGCGCCGTTTAGTTGCAGAACCGCTAGTCCAGGTGGCCCAACCGCCCAGGGCGCCGACCCTGCCCGCACGGGCGGAAGTGCGCATAAGGCGCGTTGTCAGGTTGGCTGCGGAGCCCCACTTCTCTGCGGAGCGATACAGTGTCTTGGAGTGACGGACATAAAAATGACGGGAGACGCTCCCGACGCCCAAGTCGTGCGCACTTCTACGCCAGTGCTCGTTGAGCCAGCAGTCAATTATGTCTCCGCCGGGATGAGTAAACGCGTTCGCCAATCAACGGGCGAAAGTGTACGGAATTTTCGGAATGTTACCGATAGGACTGTAGCCGTTGCCCCTGCCTGGGCTGTTCCGTTAACTCTCAAATATACGTAATGTTTTTCAGCGCACTCTCTCTCTGCTAGTGGTTGGGCTATTTCAGTTTTAATGATTTTACTGAGTTGACTTTCATAGTGTCTTGGTCCTGCAGCGAGACTAGTTACTATTCCTATATTTGATTACATAAGTAACCGTCTTTAATGTACAGGCTACCTCATATTCCTCTTGCTTAAAGGGACAATACAGATAATTATACCAGGTAAACCTGTTTACTTACTTGGTCTGTAACTCTTGCCCTGTTGCCCTATTACTAATATGAATAGCACTGAAATCCTGCTAGAAGAGACGGAGTTCGATGCCAGCCATGGTCAGGCAACAGCAGAAGTTCAGGTGAGGTATTGATCGCCACTTCTCCAGGGGGAGCAAGTAGCAAGCAGCCATTTGCATAGAATCTAACATATCCACCAGACAACCGTAGGGCTACAACTAATTAATGGTTATTTCAGTTTTCATTTATGTATGGAACCGATGGATAGTTGGGGAGATCTGGATTCAATTTACACAGGTTTCCAGCCAAGACCGCGTTTTATTAGTTGGGATGACCGGTTTCGACGTTTCTTAGACGTCATCTTCTGATCTCCTGTACATCTCGATGTTACATCTCATATAGCCCCTCATATTACCTCTTATAACAGTTATCTCGGTACAATTGCATGCATCCATACGGATGTGAAATAAAAACAAAGATTACGAGGGTTACAACGGGAAAAATGTCTACAGGGGTTGTGCTTAACCTGTCCTATATCATTTTCTTTCCTCCTCCATGTTGCCGTGGAAGACGCACAACAGTTTGCGTTTGGACCGCACTGACAGTGTACGCGAGGGTTGTAGTAACTCCCCACTGCACTGTGCGAAGAGAAGGAACTCTAGCCGGCCGCGGTGGCCGAGGGGACTGCGGCGCGCCCGTCACGGTCTGCACGGCCACTACGGTCCGGGGTTCGAATCCCCGTCCTTAGTGTTAGCTATTTTATAAGTAGTTTGTAAGTTTAGGGACTGATAACCCCGTAGTTAGGTCCCATAAGCTATACAAACATTTGAATAGAAAATCTAAAAGTTCACCAACATGACGTCTTCCATAGATGTCGTCCCCACGCAGCTGATAGCAGGCACGTCGGAGTTCTTGATTGAGGCTGAAATTATTGCACTACTGGCAAGAACTGATCTAATTACAGAATGAAACAAAAGTCCACGGGATGCCATCTGATTTATTTAAAGACTACCAAAAACCAGCAAACTGCATAATAACATCCACTTGACACAGATTGTCTTAACTGAAAGTAAATATAAAGTCATTTCTCTTGATCTAAGATGATTAAACAATGTTTGATGATCGCTTACGTATGCACGTTGCGCCTCCGTGTGCGTGTTCTAGACTCACATGTTACTCCTCCGAGTGCGTGTTCTGAACTGCTGTGTGGCGGCTCGATGCAAGGCTGCCTTCTCTCCGCAGTTTGACGCGCAAACATGGCCGCCGTGCATCGTCCGTCATGTATTGTTTTGTTTATGAATTTATCGATAGTTACTATGTTTTACCTAGTCAGGGCATAGTTTAGCTTTGAGAGGTTTTCTGAACTGAGTTTGACATTGAATATATCATTAGTTTATTAAATATTAACAAAAATATGATTGCGTTTTGGCGTGTGACCGCCAGTACTACAGCCAATCGGCGTCCAGTGCCTGCCGCTCGGGGACTTCCCTAGAATTCGGGGAGATTTGCCAGTGCTCTTTCCCATGAGAACCCGACCTATTGTATCACCTGTCGTGGTTCTCACCAGATTTTACCATCTGTCGGCTACTGGTCCTAACCGGCTGTACTGAAGCAATACTCCGATCTAAATATGATGACTTTAAGCCATAAATATTACAGGGTCGTCTATAAAGTAAGTTCCTTTTCTTTTTTAATCCGCGGCAGCGCTGCGATCGCAGTTAGAGCATGCGCGGCAGTTACTCTGACCCAAGGAGTCAGACGTGCACTTTGTATTGCTTCTTCATAATGCCAGCCGTATTTGAAAATGCCGTCGTGTGTGAAATCAGATCTCTGACTCGTTTTCTAAATGCAAAGAAAGTTAAACCACAGGAGGTTTACGAACAAAATGTAATTCAATGGTTACAAGATTGGTCAGACTGTTCATTGAAGGAATGATCAAGATCACGTTGAAGAACGAAGGGACGCCCATCTGTGGTTACTCATGAATGTTTACACACAATTGAAAAGAAGATTATTCACAATTTTGTAGCAAATTTCATCTCTTCTGATACCTAAAATCGGTCCTAGGTGGTCGAAACCATGTTACAACATGTAAAGAGACAGCAACCTTCTATGAATAAGGTATACAAAAATTTGTGCGACGCTATGATAAGTGCCTACAAAATTTCGGAGGCTATGTAGAAAGGCAGTTTAACGGTTCTAGATTTTTGTACAACAAATATATCTTGTGGACATACCTCGTATATCAAACTCTGCCATCATTTTTGATATTTCACATCAGTATGGATGCATAGAATTGTACCGAGATACTGTAATTAGAGGGAGTAGCTAGCGCCTACATGAGATGCAACATCGAGATCAGAAGATAAAGTCCAATACACGTCGAAACCTGTCATCCGAATGAATAAAACGCGATCTTGACTGGAAAACTTTCTAAAGTTCTAATTTTTAGGCTACCAACAAGGTTTGTAGTAACGAATTCGAAATTTTCAAACATATCGACCGTTTCAGAGCAATGAGAATTTGGGTCGTACCGAGATTCAGATCTGGATTTCCCGCTTCGGGCCAGCAGTCGGGTTCACCAATTATGCCATCCAGGCACGTTTCCGTTCCTGCCGTCCGAAAGAGCAGACAGCATATATATTCTATATATATAGAATAGTTGTGCGGATGCACATCTATGCTCAATCCCTTCCGGGAATTCAGAACAAAAAATTCGCATCATGCAATGAAGGCTTTCACAACCGTATGTCATAGTTGCTGGTAGAACTTCCGGGTTATAAGGCCGTGATCCTTAAAACATTACAGTTTTTCCTTACGTTTCGTCCAGAGCTGCGTCTTCTTACTTCCGTTGAGTCTTGCCGAAATTCACATGTCTGAGAAGCTTTCGGACTTCACTTACAAACGACTTATTAACTGAAACTTCCTGGCAGATTAAAATTGTGTGCCGGAACCGGGATTCGAACCTGGGACCCAGGTTCGAGTCCCAGTTCCGGCACACAATTTTAATCTGCCAGGAAGTTTCATATCAGTGAACACTCCGCTGCAGAGTGAAAAGTTGCATTCTGGACTTATACTAAAGACAGTACAAACATCCATGCCCGTTGGGGAATTCGAACACCCTACGGGAAACGGCCTCGCGCATCGCAGCATAGCGCCTCAATGCGCTCGGCCGCTCCGCCGCGGCAATTCAGGATAGGCTGGCTGCGAGCAACGGGTACTAATGGACGAGGGGCGCTACGATCGTAGTGTGCTTTAGGTCGGAAATTTTCGTACGAAGGGAAGCGTGCCTGAAGAGCCTTATTGAGAAGATGATGGAGCAGATAGCTTTTCCAACCGCTTTTATCCTCTTAATCATGCGCCTTCTTCGTGGAGCTGCGTCCACAGTGTTGGTCAATGAACGGATATTAGAATCAGTGCCAATAGCACGGGCATTTCCACAGGGTTGTCCCCTGTCAAAGATCCTGTATTCAAGAGTTTTTCAACTTGTGGGTGGCGACCCCCAGGGAGGTCGCAAAATCTTGTTCGGAGGGTCGCGGTCAAAGATGGAAGTATTTGCACCATAAAAACAACCAGTTCAGTGCATGTGTAGGTACTAGGGGTTCCGCAATGCCAAAATTGCGCGAGAAAATTGTGTAATGATGCACTAGAATTTTATTTCATGTTTATTTATTAATTATTATTATTATTTTATCAGCGATGCTTATCGCCTCCGGTTCCCCCTAGCTCGCAATATAACTGACTTCATTTCGTTCGTTTTTTTAATTCCGGACAAGCGGGAAGACGGTACCGCGATCGTAGTTTTTACCACTGTCTTGTCTGGCGAGGTACTGGCGGAAGTAAAGTTGTGAGGCGACATCGTGAGTCATGTCGGGATAGCTCAGACGGTATAGCGCTTGCCCGCGAAAGGCGAAGGTCCCAGGATCGAGTCCCGGTTCCGGCACAAAATTTTAATCTGCCAGGAAGTTTCACTGTCTGTTTGTCGTTCTGTCGGTTTTCGTTCTGTACCGACGTCTTCCATTCACATATCCATTCAATGTAAGTATATGTGATGCATGTTGTTGTTAAAATATTTTACTTAAATTTAAAATCATCTCCTCTCTTTGGCTTTTATTTCAATGAATCCCTCCGCGTCAAATATTTATTTTCTAATGTTTTCAGCTTCTCGACGTCCGTAATAGTTTAATGTTCAGACGCCTTTACGATCGCTTCGCATGTCTTTAAAATTTCAATTCCTATTAGTCATTCTTATACAATACCTTGCTTGATTACAGAACCAGCAATCATTTCTTTTTTATTTTACGAAGCCCGATCATTTAAAAAAAAAAAAAAAAAAGAAAAAAAAAAAAAAAAAAAAAAGTTCAAATGTTTGTAGAGCTTATGGGTCTTAACTACGGGGTCATCAGTCCCTAAACTTACAAACTACTTATGAACTACTTACGAACTAGGACGGCACAAATACCTATGCCCGACCGTAGTGGCCGTGCAGACCGTGACTGAAGCGCCTCAGTCCCTCTTTCTATCATTACCATTAACTTCATGTTTCATCCACGGTCATAAAACAATGAAAAGCGAAGTGAACTGTCTGAGCTTTAGTCTAGTACGGAAAGTATCTCGAATAATCTCATTAAATAAGAAAAGATAAACATTTTCAGCTTCTGCAGTACGAAGCATAGGATCCAGCTAGATGCTTTCCGTAAGTCTTATAACGTGCCGTTGCTTTGTGTGGTGCCCGACTTTAACATTCAACCCGCGTTGTATTTGGCTTAATGTTTATGAATGTTAATTTGTGCTGTGTTTTAACTAAATTATTCCAAATTCAAAATTTCGATACAGCCAATCCTTTGTCCAAATTACAATCACGGAATCAATTTTAGCAACTTATGGCATCATACGAAAGAAACGGTAACGTTATAATTGGAATATATTTTATGCTAAAATTACGTAATTCCTTGGATTATAATTTCTAATTTGAATAGAACTGACTTTCTTTACAATAAATACGTCATGTTAACGATGAATAAACTTAAACTCTGAAAACTGCTTTCAGGTAACAGTTGATAGCTAAATTAACGAGAGAAAATAAGTAATTCTGGTAAATCTTTAAAAAAAAAAAAAAAAAAAAAAAAAAAAAAAAAAAAAAAAAAAAGAAAAGAAAAAAGAAAAAAAAACACCCTCGACTTTTTTTAGAAATTGCCTATACAACGCGAAACACTTGTCGTGCAACATAGATTTTCTATCGAAATCAATGTAATAATAGAATACTATCTTCTGTTCTGGAAAATACACTAAACCCTCACCGTATAATGCGGGATCCTTTTATTTTTTATCAACAGAAGGAGATATAAAATTCGCTGTCTTTACATGTAACATGCGGTTAGGGCAGGGGTGGGGAAGGGTTCGCAAGAACATTTTTATTTGAAAGGGGGGCCGCATACTCAGAAAGTTTGAAAAACACTGCTGTATACCATCGCATGAGTTCTCAAAGAATATTAACGGGGATCACCCTGCAGGGACACACATTTAAACGCCGCGATTACGCAGACGACCTCGTCTTCATAGTTCGCACCAATGAGGAGGTACAAGAGGGAACACGGCGAATCGAAGAATATGGAAGCAGAGTGGACAGCCATATGAACATAGCCAAATCATGTGCCATGAATATCGCACGAGGACTCCTGGATGAAAATGTGAGTCCATTCAGGACAAAAAAACACTCTCCGCTATCTGTGAATATGTACACGCGACATACTTTGTACCACAGCCACGAACTTCCAGCAGCCCCTTCAGAACATCAGGATGGGAGTTCTAAGTCAGTTGTTGTGAGTGATGAAAGTAATGCAAAAAATGAAATTCAGCAATATTTATATGGCAACGTGCATAACACATATTGCACAAACTTACCTGCCTCTAGAGAGATGGGACGTCAGATCCAAGCAGCCTACGGTTCTTTTGTACGTAGGTAACTAACGACACCCTTACACTCCCTAAGCAAAGAGTGGTTCTAACCATGGTGAATGTCATGCTATGTACGACGGTTCTACACGCGCGTACAGTTATTAAATTATGGAAGCATCGTCAGTGGTAAATATACGACGCGTCACAAACTCCAAGCAATCTTCCAGGTGGACAACCCGTTCTGCCTGAGGTGTAATGTAGACGACAGCGACGTACACCGCCTGATCTTCGGAGAGGCAGCGGTCATGTGGTACCTAATCCAATGATAATAGCCTTTCATCTCTGGGTGTCAACATCCATGTTGATACTTCACTCGGACGCGACGTACTTTCCATCGCCTAAGATGCATGCGGTCACAGCATATTATGAGATGGCACGTCAAATACTACATTTTCTATCTACTTAGGAAGCATTTTAAAAAATCCACCGCGCAGCTGGAGCCTCTCGTGTGATCAGAGCTGACAAGTGCAGCCCAGCTATCATATCCGTAGAAGGCAGCTGTCGCATAAGAATCTTTGAGCTGTGTAACCCTATGCTAACCAAGAGGTTATTCTGCTACTGTAAGTAGTAGGGCATCACCGGACCAAATCAAAAATTCAACATGGCGACGGTATAGGGCCGAAGTCAGGGGAATAAAACCCACCTCCAGGGGGGCTGACCGTAAAATTCAAGATGGCGGCGGTTCGGAGGCTGATGCTAAGGGGAAAACCACTAATAGGACCACAGTTGTCAACAAAATCCACAGTTTGCCATCAATCTTGTTAACATTTTGTAACTTGACGTTCAAATTAAGAGGAAGGTCACTGTCTACATATCATTTCATATGGTGTATGGTGAGGGTGTTTTACTTATAGACTTTGACACATGCCTACAGTTTTATTCAGATTTTGAAGAAATTTTACAAATTTTATATTCAACAATAATGGGAGAGCAGTTTGTACACTGTGTTTAAGGTCCCTGGTAGAGGATACCGTTTTACGCATTACAGCGAATGTTAGTACATGATCGTATATTTTGTTGGGTAGCTTTCCTATACCCGGAAGGCACGGCACGGCACGGCACGGCAAAAAAAAAAAAAAAAAAAAAAAAAGACGTGGTATGGTACATAGCGAAGACTAATTTGTATACGGATTTCGACAAAATCTAGTTTTATTCCGATATTGGTGAAATTTTGCACACTTTACCTTCAAATCTGTTGAAGATCACTGTCTCGATAAATTTTCGTATGGTGAAGAGTACGTTACTTTCGTTCACACTTCGGCAAAGTCTAGAGTTTTCTTCCCACCTAGATGAGTTTTTGCACTTGGCCTTCATACAAGAGAAAGACCAATTTCTACATAAAATTTCGTATGGAGCCTGTCGGACGGTACTTGACTTACAGACTCCGACGCCAATCTGCGCGCTGTTTGGGGCACCATGTCCCCGAATTCGCGGCCGCTCCCGTCGGAGATTCGAGTCCTCCCTCAGGCATGTGTGTGTGTGTGTGTGTGTGTGTGTGTGTGTGTGTGTGAGTGAGTGTGAGTGAGTGAGTGAGTGAGTGAGTGTTGTCCGTAGAATAAGTTACTTCAAGTAGTTTGTAAGTCTAGGGTCCGATGAACTCAGGAGTTTCGTCCCTTAGTTTTAAATAGAAATATTTTAAAAAATGAATTTGACTTTCAAAACAAGAATAAAATCACTGTATACATTATATTTGATACGATGTATAGCTGAAGTGTACTTTACTTACAGACTGCGACACATACTTACAGTTTCATTCCACTTTTGAAGAAATTTTACAGCTTTGATCTTAAGCACTAGTGGAGGACCACTATCTACATAATGTGTAATATGGTGTGTGAAAGAGGGAAATTCACGACAGACTGTGACTCCTTTTTCCTATTACCATGAAAGTTTAATCGTCATCGAATATTTTCTTGGAAAGCGTTTTTACAATCCGAAAGTCACCGTGTGGTACTTGCAAATGATACCTTGCAATAAACTTTGACTCTGAAACTTTCTGGCATATTAAAATTGTGTGGCGGAACAGGGACCGATAGCTGCTGTGCATACAGGTACACCCAAAAGACAATGACATTCACACAGTTTTAGCCACAGCCCTCGTCGGAAATATAGCGCGCATACACACACACACACACACACGGACACGGACACGGACTCGGACATTCATATCATCCCACAGGCACAAACTCACATCTGTCGCGTCGTGACTGACGAAAGAGGTGCCCAAAAGCCGTGTGACTGTCTTCAGCTCAGCAATCGTCTTAACCGTTAGTTGCACCCTATCCTCATTATATGGATATTTCTATAAATAATTTCCGTATGTATGTCAGATCATTATCTGGGAACGATTAAAGTTTGTTTGTTTGAGTACGTAACTATCAGGACAACATTTGTATGGAAAACTATTAGGAGAAGTTGCCAAGAAAAGGAGGAGGAAGGAAAGTTGGGGTTTAAGGTCCCTTCGACAGCTTGGTCATTAGAGACGTAACTAACGTTCGGATTTTTGGGTCAGGAAGAAAATCGACTGTGTCCTTTCAAACGCAACATTTCGGCATTTGCCTAGAGTGATTTAGGGAAATCACGGAAAGCCAAAATCTACGTGACGTGGACAGAGATGGTGTTGAACCACCATTCTCCAGAGTGGGGTTTCAATGTGTTCACCGCGGTACCTCGCTCCGTTCCCCACCGGAAAATTGGGGAAGCAACTGAAACATCCTTTTTCTATAGGATTTGTGCGTGGACACCATAATTCACGATTCAGAATGTGGATCTACATAATACTTTTGTGTTATTCATTATGTTCCTAGAAAAGTATTTTGGAATGATTCGGGACAATTACAAACGAATGTCAGAAAATTCGGACAACCCACAAAAAACTCTAGATTATTAGTGACAATAGGAATGATATTTTTGACTTGGTATTTTACGTATATATATGTATTTTCATGGAGAAATTAGAAGTATCCTACAGTGCATGGATAAGGGTACCTTGCGATAAAGTTTGTCTAACCGATCACCATGAAAAATCGCAGATATTTAACTTTTTTTTCTTTTATTTATTTATTTATTTATTATTTTTTTTTGGGGGGGGGGGAGAGACATGATGGCCAGAGAGAGGATGAAAATGATGTATAGATGTTGGGGAGGTGAGAAGTCAAGAGATGGGAGGCGGTGGATTTACAGAGAATGGAAAGAGGAGAGATTGATAGAGGGAGGGGGGATGTGATGGTCAGGTGAAGGGAGGAGATGAACAGAGGGATGGGCAAGAGGAGAAAGACAGGGGGAGGAGCAGGTGAAAATAGAAAGGGAGAAGAAGGAGATGGCCGGGTTAAAAGAAGATTCATTGACAGAAGATTGAAACAATCTAATGGAAACCAAAAAACATCATTAATTTCAAAGGATACTAAAAGCTTTTTATTAACACCAACCAATGATTGCGAGAAAAATGTATTCCGATTTCATTCCATTATCGCAGATGCAGAAACAGTGGCTAAATATTTCACATCAGTAAGCACTCACTGTCGGAACAGCAACTGCTCATTAATTGCAAATGCGATTTATTTCATTTCAATAAATTCATAATCGCACTGAAATTGTTTAGTTTCAATTCAAGCTAATTCCCGGAAATAATCGGTAGGATGAATCCCTTCTCGATGCACTTACTGACTGACAAATAATGCAGACCTTAAACCACTGTAGATATAAACCTTTTTATCGAAGCAAGCGCACCTCTCATTTTCTTCATTAATAAATTGCAATCATGCGAAGCTGGGAAGGGTACAAGTTTATAATATAAGTACAGATCGCTAATCTATAACACCAACACCACATTTAAATACATATAATATATTTTTCCAAGCATTTCCTACAGCATGATAAAAGTTTACGTATTCTTTCGCGATAGAATGTTGCCGACCGTCTTGTGAACTGTTTGGTAACATGTTCTTTTACCTCTCCATCGTTCTAAAAGCGTTTACCTGCAAGGAACGACGTCGATGTCGAAAGAGATGAAAATTACTAGGATCGATGTCAGGATGGAACGGAGGATGGCCTTGACTGAAGGAGTTTTTGTCTCATTCACATTGTATAGTCGGAAGTTGTCCTGAATGAAAACCGCACCATCTGAGAGCGTTTCTCTATTGCGCGGCGGAGTTTCTTCACCATATCGAATAGATTTATTGGTTGTTGCACCTAGTGATAAAATATCAAAGAGTAAAAATGCCTTTTCTATCCCAAAACACTGTGTACATGACTCTTAGGAGTGTTTTTTTTTTTTTTTTTTTTTTTTTTTTTTTTTTTTTTTTTTTTTTTTTTTTATGGGACTTAACTACGGGGTCATCAGTCCCTAAGCTTAAAAACTACTTATGAACTAGCTAAGACTAAAGACGTCACAAATATCCATGCCCGAGGGGGGATTCGAACCCCCGACCGTAGTGGCCGTGCTGACCGCGACTGGAGCGCCTTAGTCATCTCGGCCACCGCGGCCCGCTCTTAGGAGTTTCAAAATTTGCTAAGGTTTAGGTTTTTGTGGAGACGAAGTGTACCTAGATTCTATCGTTTGCCGTTCCGCTTCCGGGGTGTCGTAAGCAACCCAGTATCATCCCCATGACTATCTGGAATAAAAATAACTCGCTGTCGTCATTGTACCGTGTCAAAAAAATAAAGAGCGCTTCCCATCCGTAGTTGTTTGTGATTTTCGCTAAGAATTTTAATCACCGAACGTGCGTAAAGTTTATGAAAACCAGTTTTTCAGTGACAATCTCGTAATTACTCTTCGTGAAATTTGTGGAAGTCGAAGTGCAAGAGCATTAATCGTAAACCAGCGGTTTTCTGAATCATTTCATCGATTGCACATACCGTGTCATTAGACAGCATAGCTGAACGTCCACTTCGTTCTTCGTCATGCACTTAGTCACGGCCGCTCGGGAATGGCCGTGTGGTCTGGAGTGCCACGTTACGGATCGCGTCGGGTGTACGACTCCTCCCTCGAGCATGTGTGTGCGTATTGTCCTTAGTATATTAAGTATATTAGTATATTAAGTTATATTAAGTCGCTTGTAGGTTTAGGGACTGATTACCAAAGATATTTAGTCCCTTAGCATTACAAAGAATTTAATCAGTGGCGTAAGTAAGGAGATGGGGCGAGGGACTCCCCCAGCCCCCCACCCCCACCCCCACTCCCACGAATGATGAATATAACGAAAATTTAAAAAAATAATTAAAAAAGTAAACAAGTGAGACATGTGAATTATTTTAATGAACGATGCTTGAAGGTACCGCCGTGGTAGACATAATGCCCTTTGTTGGTGACAAAAGTGGGGTGTTAGTGGTGTGTAATTCGTGTTTTTTTTATTTTTTTAATATCTATAATTTTATGATTTAATGTTAACCATAAAAGCCTCAGTGAAGAACGAGGCTTCAACGCAAATTATCCTCTGAATATGACCGGCAAAAATCATACAAAATATATTGGGGTCTCATTTAAAAATACTTAACTTATGTTTACGTTAGTTTTGCCCCCCCCCCCCCCCCCGCCCGAAATACATGCTATATTCTCCACTGATTTGACACATGATTTGAACTGAATCATGCCATACAAAAATGTTTGTAGAGCTTATGGGACTTAACTACGGGGTCATCAGTCACTAAACTTACAAAGTACTTATGAACTAGCTTATACTAAGGACGGCACAAACATCCATGCCCGAGGAGGGATTCGAACCCCCGACCGCAACGGCCGTGCGGCCACTACAGCCGGCGTCACGCTGTTCCTTAAATTTTTGGGCCCATCTTATCACCATTAGTGCACTCATTGAATTTTCTCCGTAAACCTCGCAGGATTGTCGATTAATGGGTTAATGTTCTTAGCATTCGGAAAACTGACATTTTGTATAAACGGGATTACTGCCGGATGTATGCGTCGTTCTGGCACAATATTTCGGCCGCGTAACTCGCTGCCTTCTTCAGGTGCTACCTGAGACTGCCGTTTTTGGAGGACCTGGTCCAGTATTTATGCCCAGCAGACGCTAGGCGCTCTGTCTGCGGTCCGCGCCCAGCTGGCGCTGCTTGTAGGGTGTTGTCTCTTCCCTGGCGTTCCGTCGGACGTCCGCGCCCCAATCCGCCGCCATCTGTGGCAGCGGCAACTCTCTGAGGCCCCTCCCACGTTGGCTGCTCCCTCTGCGGTCCGCGCCCGTCTGGCGCTGCTCCTGAGGTGTTGTGGCTTCCCTTGTGCTCCGACGGACGTCCGCGCCCATCTTGTCCACCATCTGTGGTCGGTGCAGCCGTCTGAGGCCCTTCTGGCGTCAGGCGCTCTGATCTTGGTCCGTGCCCACCTCGCGCCTCTCCTGAGATGTTGTGGCTGCGCAGATGCTCCAACGGATGTCCACGCCCGCCTTGGCCGACATCTGCTGCTATAACAGCTGTTTGAGGCCCCTCCTGCATTTGGCGCTCCATTCGCGGTCCGCGCCCGCATGCCGCTTCCTCTGAGGTGTTGCAACCTCCCTGCTGTTCCGACGGACGTCCGCGCCCAGCTCGTCCACCATCTGTGGTCAGGGCAGCTGTCTGAGGCCCTTCTGGCGTCAGACGCTCTGATCTTGGTCCGTGCCCGCCTCGCGCCTCTCCTGAGGTGTTGTGGCTGCGCAGATGCTCCAACGGATGTCCACGCCCGCCTTGGCCGACATCTGCTGCTATAACAGCTGTTTGAGGCCCCTCCTGCATTTGGCGCTCCATTCGCGGTCCGCGCCCGCATGGCGCTTCCTCTGAGGTGTTGAAACCTCCCTGCTGTTCCGACGGACGTCCGCGCCCAGCTCGTCCACCATCTGTGGTCAGGGCAGCTGTCTGAGGCCCTTCTGGCGTCAGATGCTCTGATCTTGGTCTGTACCCGCCTCGCGCCTCTCCTGAGGTGTTGTGGCTGCACAGACGCTCCAACGGACGTCCGCGCCCGTCTTGGCCGACATCTGCTGCTATGGCAGCTGTTTGAGGCCCGTCCGGTGGCAGGCGCTCCATTCTCGGTCAGCGCCCGCCTAGCGCCACTTCTGTGGAGTTATTTGGTCCCTTCCGCTGGGCCTTGACAAGTTCCAGAGCCGGACTCCACGCTGTACTTAGCTGGTAACCGCTATCTCGGTTTATTAGGTTGTCAGTGACCTTTATTTCGATGGCCTCCTTTATGATGCTGTCCCAGAATCTTGGGGTCTGTGTCACAATTTTGGTTTTGTCATAGTCCATTGTGTGGCCATACTCTAGACAGTGCTCTGCTATGGCTGACTTGGTTGCCTGGTGCACCTCTGGTGTTCTTTGCACCTTATATTCACCGTCCTGATTGTCTGGCCGATGTGTGACATCCCGCACTGGCACGGGATGCTGTAAATGCCTGGTGTACGTAGCCCCAGGTCATCTTTCACACCTCCCAGCATTGTCCCAATTTTGGCAGGTGGGCAGAATATGCTCTTAATATCATACTTCATAAGAATTCTGCTGATCTTCGCAGAAATAGGACCAGCATATGGTAGGTATGCCACCTTCTTTGCCTCCTCCAGCTCCTCCTCTGTATCCTGTGGTTGGCTGGTTGTATGAAGTGCCCTCTGGATGTCTCTGGAGGAGTATCCATTTCTGCTGAAAACCAGCTGAAGGTGTTCAATCTCCGGGGCAAGATTTTCTGGATCTGACAGAGCTTGGACCCTGTGCACTAGAGTTTTCAAGACTCCATTCTTCTGTGCTGGGTGGTGGCAGCTACTGGCTTGAAGATATAAGTCAGTGTGGGTGGGTTTTCGATACACGCTGTGCCCCAGAGTGCCGTTTGCCTTCCTCTTGACCAGGACATCCAAGAATGAGAGCTGCCCATCCTTCTCTAGCTCCATAGTGAATTTTATACTCGGGTGGCGTGAGTTTAGGTGTTCCAGGAACTCCTCCAGCTTCTCCCTGCCATGGGGCCAAATGACAAATGTGTCATCAACGTACCTGACGGACAGGCAACCAAGTCAGCCATAGCAGAGCACTGTCTAGAGTATGGCCACACAATGGACTATGACAAAACCAAAATTGTGACACAGACCCCAAGATTCTGGGACAGCATCATAAAGGAGGCCATCGAAATAAAGGTCACTGACAACCTAATAAACCGAGATAGCGGTTACCAGCTAAGTACAGCGTGGAGTCCGGCTCTGGAACTTGTCAAGGCCCAGCGGAAGGGACCAAATAACTCCACAAGAAGTAGAAACAACTCAGAAGTGGCGCTAGGCGGGCGCGGACCGAGAATAAAGCGCCTGACACCGGACGGGCCTCAAACAGCTGCCATAGCATCAGATGTCGGCCAAGACGGGCGCGGACGTCCGTTGGAGCGTCTGTGCAGCCACAACACCTCAGGAGAGGCGCGAGGCGGGTACGGACCAAGATCAGAGCGTCTGACGCCAGAAGGGCCTCAGACAGCTGCCCTGACCACAGATGGTGGACGAGCTGGGCGCGGACGTCCGTCGGAACAGCAGGGAGGTTTCAACACCTCAGAGGAAGCGCCATGCGGGCGCGGACCGCGAATGGAGCGCCAAATGCAGGAGGGGCCTCAAACAGCTGTTATAGCAGCAGATGTCGGCCAAGGCGGGCGTGGACATCCGTTGGAGCATCTGCGCAGCCACGACATCTCAGGAGAGGCGCGAGGTGGGCACGGACCAAGATCAGAGCGCCTGACGCCAGAAGGGCCTCAGACAGCTACACCGACCACAGATGGTGGACAAGATGGGCGCGGACGTCCGTCGCAGCACAAGGGAAGCCACAACACCTCAGGAGCAGCGCCAGACGGGCGCGGACCGCAGAGGGAGCAGCCAACGTGGGAGGGGCCTCAGAAAGTTGCCGCTGCCACAGATGGCGGCCGATTGGGGCGCGGACGTCCGACGGAATGCCAGGGAAGAGACAACACCCTACAAGCAGCGCCAGCTGAGCGCGGACCGCAGACAGAGCGCCTAGCGTCTGCTGGGCATAAATACTGGACCAGGTCCTCCAAAAACGGCAGTCTCAGGTAGCACCTGAAGAAGGCAGCGAGTTACGCGGCCGAAATATTGTGCCAGAACGACGCATACATCCGGCAGTAATCCCATTTATCCAAAATGTCAAGATCTCGCCGGGAAAGCATGAAGAATTACATTCGGAAAACTATTATCACAAATCTAACGTCACACGCAGCGGGAATTTCGATCCACGATGTCATTAAAAACAATCACAAATGGCGAGATTTTGTTCTTCTTGAACCAGAGATACTATTGCACGTGAGAGGAGCAGCGACCGTAGCAGCACAGTCTGACATAACAGTCACGACACTCCCACAGATTTTTGTTATATGACTCGACAGCAGCACTCCAAGCGGCTAGCAAGCTACATTTCTCAAAACGTTTGTTAAGCTTATGGGACTTAACTACGGGGTCATCAGTGCCTAAACTTACAAACTACTTATAAACTACCTTATACTAAAGACGGCACAAATATCCATGCCCGAGGGGGGATTCTAACCCCTGACCGTAGTGGCCGTGCAGACCGTGACTGAAGCGCCTCAGTCTCCTCGGCCACCGCGGCCGGCGTTACATTTCTGATTACGATACCGGATGAGTGTGAATGTACCGTTTAAATTGATTTTCACATACTTTTTAAAATAGGAAAGGTATGTAGTCCCATAAAAATAGGTAATCACCAGATAATAACTCAACATTTGTCTTTATTACGTTTCCTAAGACTCATTGGAAGGTAGGAAACGGTATTTTGCAGGGCAGTTTATTTAAGATTATCTTGAAATCTACGAGTTTTTTAATAAAAAGTTTTAGTTTCTATTAAGAGCAATGTTTGCTAATAAACAACAGAAGACCCAACCTTCTACAGAGAGGCGTCGGTTTTCTGCTCAGAAACGTTAGGATTGCTTCACTACAATTTCAGCCAAATCAGTAAGTGTTATGAAATGCAATACGTACATTATTGAATGTACCAGATCAGCCACTACAGCTATAGCTGAAAGGATATCGTCACAAACGTGAGAGTAAAACATCGATAACAAAAACACAGTTTCCCAACAAAGCAAAAACCAATTGCACAACTGTTACTACATCTGAAGCACAAACGGCAACAATCTTCAAGACATTCTTTTTATAATCAAAGTAATTATACTCAAAAGTATATGGGTTTATAACAAAGATGAGTGAAGGGTAAAAACGAAGCAAAATTACAGAAACTATTTGTTTAATTACGTAAAAAAGTAATTACAAAGAAGCATTTCTCTTATGACACCTTGACCACCACTAGGGGCGCTAGTATTGTTGCAACTGTCAGTTGGTAACAACTTTCACGGCAGTGAGTGTCCCGATCGTCTGTGTTAGACTGTGGTAGCAGTTCCGCGAAGAAAAATCGAAACGTAACTTATTTACCGGTTCCCTCGAATGTTGGAACATATACGCGCCTAGAATTTGACATGTACCATATCTTTTCAGCTGACAGTGATCATCCCCTACTAGATCGCGCTCTCCTTCATAATGAGCATAATACATTTGAGTTCATAGCGAACGAGGAAATTTTTTTCTTTCTACTGTTTCTGACTGAACCTCAAGTGCCATACAACGTAACGGCACCTTGCGACCTCCCGCTGTTACGTTTGCGTGCAGTATACGTTGCGAAATGAACTTGAGAAGGTGTTACATGGGAGCCAGTAGAGTAGGTGAAAGATATTAGCATGCGTTACATCAGTGTGTGGTCACAGCAGACGCTAAAGAAATGCCTCTAGCAAGCCACTCGAGAGGCACATGCAACGTGACTGAAATTTTAAGCGTTTCCGCTACGTTTATTTCGCGATAACAGTCTTATGAAACACTTTCTCTTCCTAGTTATTTATCATTGCGGCCATTCTGTGAACTCTCACTACTCCATTACGCTCCCAGTTTGAATACTGGCGACATCAGATGTTGGGCATGTTAGTTTCTCGACATTACGGCCTTTCTAGAGGCTTTCGCTTCGGAGATGCCAATTGGCATTTATTGTGCTCTTTTAATTCTTCAGGTACGCTGGATAGTAAAAAATGCAAATCTTTTAAATGTCAGTGAAAACGGATAACCTGTTGATTTGTGCAAACCTTATTCGCGTAAGTTACTAAGTATCAAACGTACGATTTAGAAAATATATCACTACCTTGAGTTCCTGATAAAATTAGTTCTCTCGGGGGATGATCATCACCTTAAACAGTGTTCAGCATATCAAGTTGGACGAATACAAAATCATGAATAGTCACTATTAATATATATTATATCGTTAAACTATTCAAACAGTGCTAATTTGACCATGTAATTTATATTATTATACGGTAACAGTGACTACTCATGTTTTCATCAACTGACGTTAATTGTTATATATTTCGTCCAACATGATGACGTACATTTTGTGAAACTGATAGTCGTCAGTGGACCAAAACTAGTTGTGTAAATAAATAATATTAGGAACATCTCAAGGAGGTAACATCATATTTTTCAAATACATACGACCTGCACGGCACCACTCACTGAAAATTACTGACGTTGGACTGAAATTCGAACCTGATTTTTTCTTACTTTTATCTTTAGACTGTCGGATCATTTGACTAGAACTATTCCAAAACTCGAACAATTCAGAAAGCTGAAGGTATACTGTATGTAACAAAATGTTATTTATATTTAATTATTTATTTACCTTCAACTGGATTAGGACAATCAACACTTCTTTTTTCATATAACTATGTTTTCTAAGTATTATAAATTTTACTCATTATGATAAGCGTTTTATAAATTATTTTTCATATTGAAAACAATAGCTTGAAATTAGTACGAGACAGAAGTAAGCATAGTGTTCCTGCATATTATGCGCTCGTGGTAAGTACAACAATAAAGAAAATAAGAGGGTACGTCTGAAGTAATAGTTGACATGATAAAAACAGACTGATGTTCGGGGTTGATGAAACGTCATGAAGCTGACAGGAGGAAATGCTTCAACTTGTTCTGCACAATGGGGCAGAGCAACAGCACATTCGAAAGAGGACAGCAGCAACTGAGGGGCTTCGAACAGTGTCTAAAAGTCATGGTGCTGTTCTAACCAATCACAGCAAGGCAATGAAACACGATAGTTTTGCGAAGATTAGATGATTAGATTAGATTAGATGTACTTTTCGTTCCCGTAGATCCGAATTGAGGAAATTCTCTTGGATGTAGAACATGTCAGAACAAAATACACAATATATACTAACAAAAAGAGAGCATATGTGTTAATGCACCTTCCACAGATCCCAAATGTAATTGCCCTTATGGATGTGGAATTGGTCAGGAAAAACAAGAATATTTACATTTTAAAGGGCATAATACTTATTACTACATACTAATATACTATAATACTTATTACTACATACTAATATACTAGGTGCATATTACAATTCTTAGCATTTTTTATTTTTAACTTTATTTTTCACAACACTGATTTACAATGATCACATTACTGCACAAAACTTGTACTGAAGTCACACTGAAAACAGCGTTCATATTTGTGAATATTATATACAATTACTTACATCAATCACTTCTGGTAAGAAACTCATCCATGGAGTAGAAGGAATTGGCCACTAAAACGTCCTTTAGACTCTTTTCAAACTGTATTTTAATGTCAGTTAAATTTTTTATGGCTGCTGGCATGTTATTGAAAATTTGTACTGCTGAATATTGGATACCTTTCTGAGCCAAAGTAAGTGACATAAAATCATTATGCAAGTTATTCTTGTTTATAATATTGGTCCCAAGAAACTGATCTATTGGATTGAGGAAAAAAAACTGGACATTGGCTTTTGACTCGCTTATCGATTTTACATAGGACCAGAATTTTTTCGGGTTCTCGGAAAGATCTTTCAGTAACGTATGGCTTTGGTAATTATTGTAGCTTTATAAAATATTTCAATTTCGTGTGGGCTGTCGGTTTAACTGCTCAAGATAGTTTTAGGAAATCGTGTCCAATAGTAGTTCGCAAGATTGCTTGTCTGCACCACCTGAAATGAAACCAGAGAGGTACCAACCTAAAATTTAAGGTTGAAGTCTCCCCCGACTAATGTTTCATGGCCCGAATACCTACGCAGTGCCTGGCGTAGGCAATATTTGAATGACTCTAAAACTGCATCAGCAGCACTGGGGGACTGGTAAAATCACCCATCTACTAACTTTATTTCTCTTAAACATGTTATACGTGCCCAAATAACTTCATAGTGATCTTAGTATACTACAATGAACACTCCCCCTCCAGTTGTGTCTGATCTTCTTTCCGATATACCTTCTGCACCTCACTAAATATTTCCGATATTTGCACATTATGATTTAGCCAGCATTCGGTGCCTAATAATATCTGAGCACAATAAATTCCTTACAGCGCGGTAAGTTCTGGAAGTTTGTTTTTAATACGGCAAATATTTTGTTAGTAGAATTATCGTTCAGATTGCGGCCTGAATTCGCTGTCTAAATGTTGACTGGCGAATGTTCATCAGAGTCAGCGCCTATCCTAAGAAAACCCCATGTGCACCCCCACAAATACTCTGCTACCCAGGTTATTCTTCCGTCTGATACGCCAATACGATATGAATTTGCTTCACATATACTGCATGAAATTGGCAGTGATCAACAGTTTCTAGAGAGTATTGTGTTTAGTGATGAGGCCACTTGCCTGGAAGTATAACATCGTTAGGCAGGCCGTACAAAGGAGACCTGATGAAATAATCCACCAAAATTTATGCTAAGCAGGGGTCTGAAGATGGTACCACTGTATTACCGCAACTAGACATTAAAAGGTTTCATAACATTAACGGCTAAAGGTGTTGTTTAGTACAGCCGTAGCCCCAAAACATCGTCAAGAGAAACATACAAAGAAAAGCATTAGACATGACATGATCTACATACTGACGTGTCAGAAGTGACGTAGTGCAGTACACGGCCATTCCCCCTCGGAAGTTCGAGCCCTCCCTCGGGTATGTGTGTGTCTGTGCGTGTGTGTGTGTGTGTGTGTGTGTGTGTGTGTGTGTCCGCTGTTCGTAGCATAACTTGGTTTAAGTAGTTTGATGACCATTGCTGTTAGGTCCCATAGCTCTACAAATATTTGAAAGTGACGTAGATGTGTCTAAGAAAGTAGTCTGTGTAAGTCAGATGTCGAGTACTATACACAATCTTGTAGCAGTTACCGGAGGAATATGATCTCCATCTAGGACAAGTAATTGGAATCTATTGGTAAAACATGATTTTACTAGCACGCAGTGATTCCAAGAGGTCGTCAACGACAAATGAAATCAACGGTAAGCTGTATCAACCACCGACGGACAGAATACATTCATTCCACCGGAAATTAAAACTTCATCTCCTACTGATTTCAGAGGCTGCGCTTCATTCAACTAATGTCAGATGTGGCAGTGTAAAAACGGGCCACACAATCCTGTTCAATTCCTTCCAGACAGAATGCTCTTTGTGTCAGTAGCCATGAATGGACGATTAAGAACGCCGTAGGCGTGGACAAAATAATGTGAACGTCTGACATACACACACTATTAATTTATTAATAAGGAGATGGGTCATTACTGGCTTCGAGGACAGTTTCAATTCTTCGAGGAGTAGATTCGTAAAGTGTCTGAATAGCTTCCAACGCAATGTTCTTCCATTCTTCTACTCAAACATCTACTAACTGATTACTTGATATTGGAGCTGGAAATATACTCCTCGCTCTCTGCTCTAAAATACTGACCGCGGTCTCTCAGCTCGAAAGTTTCAACTGAAGAAACCGCCAGCCATGAAAGTTCACATTGTATGATACTCCCCATAAAGTTTCAATGAGGTTGAAGACTGTAGCTGTTACTGGCTATAATGTTCCGCAAACCACATCTGAAAGTTTTTCACTGTGTGTGTATGGGAGCATTATCATCTTGGAATATGATATGTTTGGAAGTAATATGCCAGTCATAGTAAGCTCTTCATTGTCTAGAATGCCAAGGTACTCATTCGCAGTAATCCGGCAGGTGACGGTAATGATAAGACTAACTGAATACCACGGTATAGCAGACCACATCATAGTGAAATCTCCCACATGGTTGACTGTTGAAAGCAGGAACGCCAGATGGTAGCCTTGTTTCGTAGTTTTCCACACATAAACACGGTCTTAGAAAGCAACGTAAACGATGATTCATCGGACCATATAATATTCTCTCGGTCATTAAGTGGCCACATTTTATGATCGTGGCGCCACTTCCTTCGCAGCTTCGTGACGGCTGCCGTTGTTAAGGGTTTCGCAATTGCAGATGTTCCATGAACATTAGCCTTGGGACGCTTCTGCAGTACTGTTTCTGTTGAAACAGTATTATTCAGCTGAGTGTTAAGCTCTGCAGTCAATTTTGCGGCAGCAGATTTATGTTGTCTAGCCACTATCCTTTTTAATGTTCATCAGTCTCTGTCTTGGAGTTTCATCCATAATTCTTCTTCGCTGACGACACTTTACTATGCCTAGTGTAGTCGGTAATTATCGAGGACATGATCCTCGGAAAGCGTTAAATAGTCACAGTGGCTCCTGCTAATTGCACACTACCGAGGTCTCCTCTTAGAAGTGTGAGAGATAACGCATTTCACACATAACTTGTATTATTCGTCTCAACAAAAAACGTATAATAAACTGAAAGGTAACTCTCAAAGACTTGGCAAGTCACTTATACAGCCCAACAGCCATGTCGCAGTATTTACATACGAGCTGGCCCAAGAACACCGTCCTCAGGTAACGTTAGTTAATCTCGGATACCACAGACGTTGAAGAGTTTCCCTAGCAGAACAGTGTAGGGGACTTGGCGCTGAAATAGAGGAGACTTTGCTCTAAAGCAAACAGTTTACAACATAGTCGCTAGAAAACTTACTTGCTGTAGGAGGGGTGGCGTGTTTGATTCCTGTGCTCGATAAAGGTTTCTGTGTAGAAGAATGATTGCCTCTGACAAAAATAGTATGCACAAGGGTCAAAGCTTCAAGCCATATCAATATATGACAGCTAAATTACGCATAATGCAACAATTAGTTCTGCAGAATTAACAGTACTTAATAAACGCTAGTATAAAAAATAAATGAATGATGTTCCATTTACCATTTCGGAACTAATGGCTACAACCGTGTACGTAAGCTTTACAGTATCAAAGATAGACTAGAAATAGAAACATTATGAGTACAGCCTTCGGGCTCCAACCACTTTGCATTTTGTCTCCTCATACTTAACACATCTGCGTAGTCTTCGCTGTGTCCATTTCTGTTTTTACCTGTCTCACTGTTAAGACCTGGCCCGGAGTACAAAGAGACTGACAGGCGACCTCATCAGAGCGAAACCGAGGCCAACGATAAAGACAAGCCGCGGTGCGCACGTCGCATCACGTAATCAAGAGGGGCTTGCGTCAACGCGATCGCTAGCTGACTGGCTGACCGCTATGAGACAGTCGGCTGTGCCTCAGCGGCCAACCAATGAGCTAGCGATCGCGTTCACACAGGCCCCTCTTGATCACGTGACGTGACGTGCGCGCCGCGGCCTGTCTTTCTCATTGGCCACGAGCGAAACCGGAAGGGAAACGGAGGTGGCGGTACAGGTCAGGGGAAGTCCACTTCTACACGTACTGCCCCTGTTAACAGCAGTGGCGAGACAACGCTTCCTGTACTACCGTATGCGGGAGGCATAAAACTACAGAGGACGGCGTGCATGGGCTACCTAGTGTAGGCTATAGTGCTAACTTCCAACGAGATGTATTGTATTTTGTTTATTTTGTCCGTGTCCTGTAGCTACAGTGTCATCAACGCCTATTTGCAGCGACCACGTGAGCGAGAGTGGTAAGTGACTAATCAATCGCACAGTGAGAACTTCCTCCCCAGTTACCTGCAACTCTGTGCAGAACGTGTATGCGAGACACATTTCTCAAATCGTGCATCAGGACATCAGTATAGGATGGAAAGTAAAGATAAAAATAATTTTTTTGTGGTCCGTCGGTTTTCTCACTGGGCTCACCTGTTCTACTTAGTTATTTTTGAATATTTTCTATTTTTATTATTTGGTATTATGAATAGCCGAAACACCGGTCGGAAATGAACATAATAGCGCGCATGAGTTTTCTATGTCATTATCTGTGTGTGTAAGCACAGTAATTATTGTGAATGTAGGTCCTTATAAAACACATTAAGGAAATACTAGCATTAATCAACGAAATTTTCTACTTACATTTTCAATTTCCGCAGAACAGCGGAAAATTTGATATTTTCATAATGGGAAGAATTCTGGAGATTTATTTAGTGTTATTCCCCTCTTAAAATTTTCAACTGTAGACAGTTGCACCATTCTCTTCTTTGAAGGCAGGAAGGAGTCTTAGGGTTTAACGTCCCGTCGACAGCGTGGTCAATAGAGACGGAGCTCGCGCTCTGATTTTTGGGTAAGGATGGGGAAGGAAATCGGCCGTGCCCTTTGGAAGGAACCATCCCGGAATTTGCCTGGAGTGATTTAGGAAAATCACGGTAAACCGAAATCTGGATGGCCGGAGGTGAATTTGAACCACGATCCTTCCGAATACGAGTTCAGTGTGTTACCACTGCGCCACCTCGCTTGTTCTTCTTTAAAACCAAGCTAGGTGACACAATGGTTATACACTGGCATTTGGGAGGAATGCGGTTCAAACCCGCCTCCGGCCACGCTGATTTCGGTTTTCCGTGATTTCCCTAAATCAAACAAAGTAAATCGCCAGAATGGTTCATTTCAAAGAACATGGCCAATTCCTTCCCTATTGCTGGCAAAAAAAATTTCGCCCCTGTGCTCTGTCTCTAATGATGACAATGTCTTGTTTGAAGACTACAGATTACTCGACACATGCAAGGAGCATCCAGGAAATAGGTCTCCCTCTAAAAGAAAAAAAGAATAATAAAGTTCGCATAATTTATTGGGACAGGTACAGCATTGTTTAGCTATATTTCGACGTATTGGCCAAAAGAACTGAGACGGTTGTCATGTCGTGGGATTTTTTCTATGTCTATCTTTACATAAGTGATAAAGTTTCACCGATAGGCAAGGAGCATCTTTCTGACTTCTACGTGTCATGTTGGTGATGTCTTCCTTGTAAGAGCCTTGGGTACAATTACAACAGGTCAGATCGTGCTGTTGCACTCTCTCAACAGCATAGGTTTCATGTTAGAACATGATGAGGTTAATATTGATTTTTGATTACGTCGTTTAAAGTACTAGTTAGTTTTTGATCGTACTAAAGGAAAGACTGATTTAAGAAAGAAAGATAGCAAGAACGTAATGACTTTCTGTAGAGAAATGTAACAGAATCACTGCTGTTAATGTTTCGCGTCCATCATTCTTATGAACAAACTATAAAGTGATTTTAAAATCAAACCTTCAGACTGCATCCTGTTGATCATTTATTCCTAACCAAAATTATTAAAACAAACTGCAGAGATGGAGAAATTTGTATTTTTGTGGTAAGTGGATTCGCACTGCACACCTCGAAACTTATAGGTAGCTTTGAAATCGCAGCATCTGCAGCTTTGGCAGTAATTTTGAGAGCAGTGTCTCACATGCTCTTTCCTTGTGCACAGGTCGGTCATAAATTAACGTTAACTGGTACGTGAGCTACGACAGAAATAATTTTTGAATTCAGACATAAATTGATGAATTGTAATCTGTAACTTTACACAGAAAATTTAATTCTTATTGCCCAAACAGTTTCAGTCATTAATCAGTCAGCCTGTTTTCTACCAAAGTTTTAATTGCTTACACTTAATGAATAAAGCCATAAGGTTAGAATTTGATTTAATTATAAGGTACATGTACCAAATAAGGCCCGGTTCCTAATAAGGCCCACCCTCATTTTGTAGTATAGCGCTAAATGTCGGTGGTAATGATAGTTTGTGAGAACTAGTGGACAAAGCAACAACTACTTCCGCACTCGCTCTCGTGCTGGCCATTTTACTTTCAGTTGTGCTACGGCGTTCAACGAAGTAGGGCTGCTTCTTATTTTCACGTTACGTTTCATCTAATGCAATCGCTTCGGTCATTAAGCATTTGTACTGTATGTATGTGTGAATACGTGTACAGAAAATTGTGCTGTATTATGATAGTGGCATTAACCGCCCAAAAAAAGTTTCTTTTTAAACGATAAACACACAGGCGTTTTAAACGGGTTGTTCCCAATAAGGCCCATCATAGAAAATGTAATGATTAGACTTATGTTCCTATTAACTTGCGGTGGCCGAGGTGACTGAGGCGCTCCAGTCACGGTCAGCACGGCCACTGCGGTCGGGGGTTCGAATCCCCCCTCAGGCATGGATATTTGTGCCGTCCTAGTTCGTAAGTAGTTCATAGGTAGTTTGTAAGTTTAGGGACTGATGACCCCGTAGTTAAGTCCCATAAGCCTTACAAACATTTGAACATTTTATTAACTTACGATAAGGAACCTTTTTTTTACTGTCAGAACAATGTTCGTTGCTGATTAGTAAATTTAATCGTAAGAGTTAATAACCTTTAAGTAAGTTACCAAAAGTACTGTATGAAGCGTTTCTAAAAAAATTTAAATATAAAATTCTATGTATAATCTCATTCCATTTATGTCGAAAATAAAATTACAACTCTTGCAGTGTATTGCAACATTTTTCTTGCTATTTACGTGCCTCAGAATGTTAATATGAACTCGATATAGTTACGGGCGATATTAGGAACAGGGTCTCCTAACAAGGCCCACTTGAAGGGGTTAAACATTTTCTTTATAGCGATGATATTAATTTCATAAAAGTTCCATTTTACTTTATTTTTGAACTGAATATAGTTGTAGAATGTTGCAGGTATGATCTCGGAATATTACCATTTCCACACACTGCATACGAAATTCCTAAACGTTAGGTGGAGCCGCGGCGGAGCGGCCGAGCGCATTGAGGCGCTATACTACGATGCGCGAGGTCGTTCCCTGACGGAGGTTCTAATCCCCCCTCGGGCATGGATGTTTGTGTTGTCTTTAGTATACGGTAGTTCATAAGTAGTTTGTATGTTTAGGAACTGATGACCCTGAAGTTAAGTTCAATAAGCTTTACAAACATTTGAACATTTCGTTAGGTGGACCTTATTTGGATCACGTACCTTATATTTGTTTTTTTTTTTCATACTCACGTTGAATCACTTTGATAAAGATTAGCGAAGTTTTATTTAAAGTGCAGATTCATTAACTATTACCCATAAAACACGCAACATACAATTCATAAAGAAGTCACTCAGTTTCAGTTTAAGTAATTTTTATAATAATCTTTATTTAATTGACACCTTCCGATTTTATTAACAACTATCAAAAATATAAGAAAGAAGTAAAACACAGTAATAGATAAATCGATTACTAACACCGCTATGTCCTCAGGATCGAATTGCGAATGTGAAAAAACTCTCGCGGTGTTGTCGGAACATGATTATCATGGGGACATTTGTTATGCAAATTGTACACGAGTTTGCTGCTGGCTAACCTCTCCGCCCAGTGACTTGCAGCTCTGAGCTGACGCCTATTTGTCAGCCCGGCTAGGCTGACAGCCAAGGCTGCTGCCCTCGCAGATTCCTGTAGGCGCGTGGGACGCCGACAGGAGCCACACTGACGATGCAGCGTGCGTGGCCGTCTGCCAGGAAACAATGCGATTTCCCGTATTCGTACAATGAAGGCTTTTCTACAGGATGTCACGTTTGATAATGAATCTTCCGTGTTTGTTGGCCGTTGTACATGAAACATTTGCGCTCCTGGCGTTTCGTGCAGAGCTGGTATGAACTTTTTCAGTGGTGATCCTGGCGACGCTGAGTCCAACAACACTGAGCGTATCCAGGAGAACTTTCCAAGATGTACAGCGTAGCTCTGAACGAAACGCGAAGAGAAGAAACGTGTCATTGCGCACGACCATACAACCCGGAAGAATGTCCTGAATTATCGACAGTCTTGTAGCTCAAATAAAAAGAAGAGGTATCGACAGCAATTGACAGTTTTATACCTAATAAATTAATAAAAGAAGGAGGTGATCCCCTTGGTACACAAAACAGGACAGGTCACCGATTCAAAAGCAAAGGAAAAGTCATGCTAACTTTAAACGAACACAAAATTCCCAGTATTGGCGATTCTACACAGAAGGAAAAAATTTAGCAAGGACTTCAATGCGAGATGCGTACAATACTTATCACAGCGAAACTCTTTCTCGAAATTTCACAGAAAAGCCAAAGAGATTTCGGTCATACGTTAAATATACTAGGACCAAACACAAATAATACTCTCACTGCGTGATAGTAATGCCGATCCTGCCGATGACAGCGCTTTTAAAGCATAGTTACTAAACATAGCTTCTAGAAACTCATTCACCAAAGAAGATGAAACCAATATTCCAAATTTCGAATTACGAACAGAGACCGTAATGAGTAACTTAGAAGTAGATATTATCAGAGTAGTGCAGCAACTAAAATCATTTAACAAGAATAAGTTCTCCTCCGGACTGTATACCCATTACATTTCTATCTGATTATACTGACGCGATAGCTCCTTACTTAACAGCCATATACAACCGCTCTCTCAAAGAAGGATCTGTACCAAAAGATTGGAAAGTTGCACAGGTCACACCTATATTCTAGAAAGGCAGCAGGAGTAACCCACTAAGCTACAGGCCTATTTCATTGACGGCAATTTGCAGCAGGGTTTTGGAACATATCCTGTATTCAAATAGTATGAATTATCTCGAACAGAATGATCTATTGACCCAAGGTCTACACGGAGCTAGAAAATATCGTTCATGCGAAACACAACTAGCTCTTTACTCACACGAAGTGATGGGGGCTATCGACAAGGGTTCGCAAATCGATTACGTACTTCTTGATTTCCAGAAGGCTTTCGACACCGTACCTTTTAATAAAATTGTGTGGTTATGGTATATCGCCTCAAATTTGCGACTGGATAGGGGATTTCCTGTCATAGAGGAAACAGTTCGTAGTAATCGGTGGTAAGGCATCGACTAAAACAGAGGTGATATCGGGCGTTCCACAGGGTAGTGTTATTGGTCCTCTGTTGTTCCTTATTTACTTAAACGATTTAGGGGAAAATCGAAGTAGCTATCTTAGGTTGTTTGCAGATGACGCCGTCATTTACCGTCTACCGTCTAAGATCAAAACCAACTGCAGAACGATCTGAATAAGATATCACTATGGTGTAAAATTGGCAATTGACGACTCTAAATAATGAGAAGTCTGAAATCGTGCACATGAGTACGAAAAGAAATCCGTTGAACTTTGTTTACAAGATAAATCAATCAAGGCCGTAAACTCCACAAAATATCTATGAATTACTATTACATCAGACTTAAACTGGAAAGACCACGTAGGTAATGTTGTGAGAAAGGCGAACCAAAGACTGCGTTTTGTTGGTAGAACCCTTAAAAGATGCAACAGAACTACTAAAGAAACTGCATATACTACGCTTGTCCATCCTTTTTTGGAGTATTGCTGCACAGTGTGGGACCCTTATGAGGTGGGTTTGACGGAGAACATCGAAAGAATCCAAAGAAGGGCAGCTTGTTTCGTATTGTCACGCTACAGGGGAGTCAGCGTTACCGAAATGATGCAAGATCTGGGATGGTAATCATTACAACAACGGCGCTTATCGCTGCGACGTGGGCTACTTACGAAACACCAAACGCCAACGTTCTCCTCCGAATGCTAAAATATATTGTTGACTCCCAGTTACATACGTAGAAATGATCATCAGAATACAATACGAGAAATCAGAGCTCGAACGGAAAGATTCATGTGTTCTTTCTTCCCGCGCGCTATTCGAGAATGGAATGGGAGATAAATAGTATAACGGTGGTTCGATGAACCCTGTGCCAGGCACTTATATTGTGATTTGCTTAGTATCCCATGTAGATGTACCATTTGACCAGACACTTAGGCATGGCGGGGATGCGCAGTTTTGTCGATTGGTTTCTCTTTTTTAGCAGCGTAGCGGTCAGCCCAACAGACGTTGCATGATTTACGAATGTCAGATGATTCACACTCAGCCGTATGCAACGTACACAGTGTTCAATGCAAAGTCAACAAGCAGCACGTTTTCGCGTAGTGGATGAAGTTAACATTATACTTCATGCGCATGAGGTAGACTGTAACATCTAACACAACATGGTATTTACACTGTAATGGTCACTGAATCGAGTGCTATATGTAGTAATGCCAATAATGGAGTTATTTTGGAAAGATGGAGTATTTATTTGACTGGCAGTCCGCATTAATGAGAGGCTCTTTATTATGACCACCCTTATTAACCAATTGCCAGCGATCCTTGTCTCAATACATTTTCTTAACTACTTGTTAAGTAACGTCAGTCTTTTCTTTACTCGTAAGCAGATCTTGCTGCACATATTATGAGTAAACGAATTGTTATGAATTCTTTCTTTCTCTCTCTCTCTCTCTCTCTCTCTCTCTCTCTCTCTCTCTCTCTCTCTGTCTGTCTGTCTGTCTGTCTGTCTCTCTCTCTCTGTCTCTCTCGATATATAGATGACTAATTTCACTTCTGCTTCGTACTTCTGTGTCATAAAATCCTTGGTCTCTTTGGCTTGTAGCATGTCACTTCATGACAAAACAGCTCTGTCGCTATTGGTTCTTCTTATCGTTGATAGCAGCACCAGAGGAACGTAAGGACAATTAAAGTCATTCTCTCTTATTATTCTGTGGTGCAACACCTGACTCTCAACATTGTTCTGTTGCGCGGAAATGGCATGCCAGAGGTTGCGCGGCAACTCCCGCCGGAGGTTCGAGTCCTCACTCGCCCATTGGTGTGGCATGAGCATGGGCATAGGCATGTGTTATCCTTAGGATACGTTTCAGTTTCTTAAAGTAGTTTTTAAGTCTATGGGCCAATGTCCACAGTAGTTTGGTCTCATATGTTTACAAACATTTGAACATTTTTCCAACATTGTTGTTGTTGCAGGTTTTAAGTCCAAAGTTAGCAAGGAGAAACCAACCGATTAAAACCAATACCGGAAACTTAGTTCTGAATATCTAGGATTAGTTTGTTCTCGGTTATAAAAGACTTTCTCCATTTTTTCTAATAACAGAGAACTAAAACTTTTTATTTCTATTTATTTATTTACATTTTTTCCGTAATATCTCCATTTCTTTTAAATATTGCGTAATTTTAGAAAACAGGAAGCGCGATCAGTGCTATTCTGAAGGGTTAGTCAATAAGTAGGTCGCAAACTTACCTAGAGATACCAGTGCTGCGTTTGCCGGCCTAACTATTGCTTTATGTTTTAACTAACAGACTGCTCCTGTAAATTCGCTCATCTCGCTGTTCCTAAGGCCTCAAAAGCCTCAAAAGTACACAAGGAAACAATGTGGCAACACTGGGTAAACATAATGGCAAGGTTGTTCTTCATTTGCATTTTTTTTCTTGTTCTTTGTTTATTGCCTGTGTCAAGTGAAATACAGATTTCCACCATAAACGGTCTTGACCACATAAAATTTGCCCTATGGACAGTCCTTTGTCCCAAAAAAATTTGTCCGTTCCAGGCAGGCACATACTTATAGGACACCTGCCATGTTATTCTGAATGCGCTTTCTGCAGAACACAGTGTACAGGCTACCTCCAAACCGACATGTTCTGCCATATTCTAGGTATGTATTGATCCTATATATCAGACGATATTACAGTGTTCTAGCGTTTGTAGATTATTTATTGGCTCGCCATTGTAGTAACGTCAACTGTTAGAAACTAGCAACAAACACATAAGAACTAATGAGACGGTAGTCTTGTGAAGTGTTCTGTTAGGCTGTGCGTGTGTACGGGTAGTGAACGACACACGACACTTGCCTGCTCCTGGTCTATACCTTAGTTTCACGCTGTCGTGCTCATAACATTAATCACAATATCGATAGCAAGAAACAACAGCCATTAGCTTTAAAAGGTTAAAAATGGAAGCTAGCACAACAAAATTCCTACATCACATGTGGAAAGAAACATCCATTCCCCGTCGGTGGCTCGAATCCTCCCTCGGGCAGGGATGTTTGTGTTGTCTTTATTATAAGCTACTTTATAAGTGGTTTGTAAGTTTAGGGACTGATGACCCCACAGTTAAGTCCCATAAGCTTAACAAAGATTTGAACATTTTTTTTGTGGTGTCGCACAAGTACAAAGTGCGCGCCACCTACTTTCGCCGCGCGCCGCCATGCACGCACGGCGCGGCGTTCTCACGACGACAGCCACGAGCGCCCTCTGCGACAACTCCGCTCGTGGCCACCACTGAAGGAGATCGGTCACTTCGGACTGAGATAGCAACGAGTTAGGACCTTCGTAATCAGATAGGCACCGGTGAAGACTTTGATATCGTACAGGCACTAGGCAGGCCTCTAACAACTATGTATCAACATTCTGCAGTACTATGTAAAAGTTAAGTATTGTTACATTCTGTGCAATATATATCTCTTTCTAATTTACTCTAGTGTTTATAGTTTCTGGCTGCTCCCCTCCGTACCTGCACCGGCGTGCTGTCTTTGTTACTGTATCGGTCTCGTTCCACTCGGCCACCGACACCTACGACGAGGCTGGGACACAAAAGCGGCGACGAAGTTGGGACACAAAATTTTTGTTCGTTGGAAGAGAAGGTAAATTTAATAGACGCAACCACAATTTCACTGACGTGCAATAATCTTGGTGTAATAACTCAGACCATGTTTAATGTCACAACCAGGTTTCAGCCTTAGGCCATTCTCAACTCATAAAAGTTGTCAGACAAGTTTTCCTATGTCGTTGTCATGAAAATAAAACCTGTCTGAGAACTCTTATCACTTAAGAATAGCCGAAGGATGAAACCTGGTTGTGACAATAAATATATACTTATCAGTCAAATGGCGGTCAATTCTTTAAAATAAATTATATGTCTGACACTACGCATACAAATTCAAATACTGGTTTCTTCCACAGTTTCGACGAAATACTGATGAAGATCTCTTGCACCATTAGACTTCTTCAGCCTCTTTTCTATGTCTACGTTTATTGCTGAGAATAGTAGAAGGGAAAAAAAAGGAAAATTGGGTTACTTCAGAACCAGGTTAATTTGAGCGGTTTTAACAGTGAAGTTCCATTGTAGAAGAAAGACAGAGGTATAACCGATTGCTACAAACATTCGAATCTGCTTACCGAAATGAAGCCTTGGTCTCCTCTACAATTTTCTGTCCCTCCCCCCTCCACTTCCACCCCTACCACAGAACTGTCCTCCACTACCTCACTAGCTGGTCCTTGGTGTATCCGAACCTCTCCGAAGCTTTATAGTCAAGTTTTAGATTGCTTCCCTCCACAGTTACATGCAGTGACTGCTTCATGGTAATCTAATCCGTGACGTAACACATAATTTGAAAATCTTTTAATCTCACGTTCTCTCAACATATTATTGTCCAGGTTATGATTTGGTTCAAGAGTGCAGTAGAGACAAAGACGTAAAAAAAAGTTCCTCAGATATAAATTTCTTTTTTTCAGAAGCACTTTTCTTACTAAATTTGCATTAATTTTTTTCGGTTTAATTATTGCACTGTGATTACCAGTAATTTTCTGTCCCTTCAAACGGAACTGAGAGAATGAGATGTGAAAGAGAAAATCACGCACATAGATCCTACTCATGGTGTATTCCTCCATCATGTTGAAGTGGGCACATAAGCAACTACTGAGGGTGCAGGATACAAGTAGCAGTAGATCACTGTCTATAGTCAATAAAAATGAAGTACTGAGTCTGCAGCTGGTTTCTGAAAAATCACGAACTTGATGGCACTTTCTGTTGGTTTAATATTGTGTGAAAATTACTTACGTTCGCATCTATATTCATATCTGACGTGACAGAAATACTGATAAATTGCTAGAAAATGTAACGGAGTTTTTATATCATTTGGCTGAATCAAGTGAATTTTCTTCCAAAGTCACTTTTTTTCATATTCACAGAATATGACTTCAACTGCGAATGGGCAAAGCTGAAAATGTGTACCCAGCCAGGATTCGCAGTTGAAGTCTTATAATCTGTGAATATGAAAACAACAACAACTGAAGGATCAGAAGTGACGTCTGTTCTTTCGGAATAGACGCCACGTATATATCAGAATTTTTTTATTTTAATACTCTAATCGTCAATATCTTAGAGACTACTAACAAGGTCTAAAAACTCGTTACTAATTTAGAGACTAATAACATATCTCTAATAGCTACTGTGAGTGTCTCTTACAGTTTAATCTGGAAGGTTTCACGTTCTTTCGTATAAATCTGATGACATCTGACCATGAGATGATATTATTTAAAATACCACATATACTGAAGAATACCGTCGACGACTTCCAATAATAACCGGAACTGTGAAGTAAAGCACCAGTGGACACAGAAGATAACAACTGCATCTACTCATAAAAAGAAGTGTGGTAACACTACGATTGTAGTGGTTCATAACACTTTACATAAAATGGAACAGAAATATACAAAAACAACATGTCAGTTCTCTTTATTGTTCAAGAAAAGAGAGACTGACAAGTTGTAGGACAATAACATAGACATTCTGGATTTGTCTTCCAAATTGAGCACACCAGTATCCCTAAAACCTGGTAACAAGTTTTTTGCACTGATGCATGTCTGTATTCATCGTGAGATACTGTCAACCAGATCCAGATTTTTCCACTCTGCAACCTCGATTCGGAGTAGTTATCTCAGGTTAGTTGCTAACACGTCTTGTCCAAAAAAGCCGTTTTTAATGTATCCCAGGCATGTTCAATAAAGTTGATGTAAGGAGAACTTGCTGACCATTTTAATCTTGCGATGTCGTTATCATGAAGGAACGCATTCACACGATGTGCGCGATGAGCGCGATAATTGTGATGCACTAAGACGAATCCCTCCCCAAAATGTTGCGATACGTCAGAGGAAGCCGTTGGATTGCCTTCAACGACAACCAGTGGCGTACTGTGGCCCCATTTAAGGCCACTCCAAAACATAAGAGAACCACCACTTGGGGCGGTGTGTTGAAGGTGTTCGGGCTGATCAGGCTGTCTCCGAAAACGTCTACGACGATTGTATAAAGGCAGATGCGAATTTCATCTGTGAATAGCACTTTATGGCGAGCAACATTCTGTTAGGTTCCTCTGTACAGCGCTGCATGGTGTCTGTCAAATCTGGACTTGGACGTCGGAGTGAATTTGCATGTAAGGACGGGTAGAGCGAATCCGTTCATCTATCATGTATCAATCTCCTCCATGGAGATTGGCTTTGGTTCCCAGACATGAGAGTGCCTCTTGACACAAAATAACACTTGGGATATGACCAAACGACGTAAAGACGTATAGGCACGGCAGAATTATGGTGAACACAAGCGTACTTCCTACTTGAAGATACGATTGCAACTAATCGGTCATGCATGGTTGTTTACATCTTTGTGTGGATTAAGTGCCAACTATGGATAATCTAAAGAACTGCAATATACTCATTGAACGTCAGTGGTCAGCATACCTTGTAAGCAAGATGATGCAACACTTTTTATGTATATATTATTAATCATTACAGCAAATAGTGTGATCGGATGTGTGTGATTAGGATACAGTAACCGTGTGGTATAGGCAACCGAACAATGACAACTAAAACTGGCTGCTGAACACTGAAAAAGAAAAAGGATTAAAGGAGCATGTGTGAAATAAGAAAAAAATCGATAAAGCAATTATACCTTCCAAAATACCTAAAGTTAACGTATATCCTTTGCGAATAAATTACTTACACCTTCTCACGCTAAAAACGTAAATATCTATCATTAAATATCTATAAATTTCTATTTCACTAAATTAGAATTATTATATTAACAGCAAGACAATCTGAGCAGCTCCCATAGTCCGCGGATGATGCTGTCATCGGTTAGTAAAGTCACAAGACTATCAGAAGCAACTTCAAAATGATTTAGATAAGATATCAGAAAGGTAAAAAATATGGAAATTGACCCTTAATAATGAGAAGAATGAAGTCATCCATGTGACCAACAAACGAAACCTGTTAAACTTCATTTACACGATAAATCAGTCAAAACTAGGGGCTGTAAATTCAAATAAATACTTGGGAGTAACAATTACAATAAACGTAAATTGGAAATAACACATAGAAAATATTGTAGGAAAAGCGACGCAAAGAAGTTTCGTTGGCAGAACACTTAGAAGATGCAAAGTTCTACTAAAGAAACTACCTACACCACACTTGTGCGTCCTATTTTGGAGTATGGTTGCACATTGTGGGATCCCCACCAAGTGGGACTGACAGACGATTTAGAGAAAGTTCAGAGAAGGGCAGATCGTTGAATTATGGCGATATAAGGGAGAGAGTCTTACGGAAATGATGCACGAGTTGAGGTGGAAATCGTTAAAACACCGGCGTTATTCGTTTCGATGAGATCTGTTTGCGAAATTTCTTTCACCAAATTCCTCTTCGGAATGCGAACATATAATATTAGCACTCACCTACATAGGTAGACATGATCATCAAATTAAAATAAGAGAAATCAGTTCGAAAAAGGAAAGATTTAGGTTTTACTTTTTTCCTCGAGCTATTAGAGAATTGAACTGTTGAGAAACATCATAAAAGCGTTTCGATGAACCCTCTGCTATGCACTTCAATATTACTTGCAGAGTATTTACGTAGTTGTAGATATAGATGTAGCAAATTAGTGACTGTTCTACCATTTTTGTATTGATCATCGTCGCTGATGGTGGAATGGGCTATCTAGGACTTTACTTAATATACTTCAAGCTTTTTATTTAACATACTTTTGTAGGCTGTGTTTTAAATTATAGACGATATTGTAGCGGAATTTGAGTACTCTCCTAGCGGAAACAACCTATTTTGTGAGGGTAAAGCTGTCTAGAAAAAGTCATGAACCTAACATTGTACCAGAGGCGTTCAATATAGTTGGAACCAGGAACGACAGTGGTCGAGTTTAGGCTTGATCTGCACATACGTCAAGCATTCTGCAACATCTAATGGGCGTTCAGTATTCGGAAGCTCTTTAGTGACAGTCGTAGGCATTGCCAAAATTAAACTTCACTTCAGCGAGCTATTCAGTGGATTTTATTTGTTGCATGTCGTCATCGCTGATAGCGCTGGCATGCAACAGATTCTACGTAAGAAAACTAGAGGCATTATTTCCTGGCCACAAGGTTTGTTCAAGCGCGATGCACATATGCAGGCGTACTCTAACGCCGTCCTCACACGGGATGTGGAAACGCACGTGGAGGAGGAAGTGGTGACGTCGCAGCGTGGAATTCCACGTTTCATTCTCCTACGAAGCCTGGAACGAAGGATCTGGCACGATAGATTTTTGCTTCGTGAAACGTGGACAAGCAGAACTTTTGAGCTGCTATATTACAAACGGAACTCCGTATTTCGTGCCTTCTTTCGTTGTAGCGTGCGATGTATGAATATAATCTTTTTTAAAGTGGCAGAAATTTTAAAATGCGTCATATTACATATGATTTGTTACAAATAATTACCGGAAACTACATTTTCATAGTCTTAAAGGTCATCGTATTTAATGTGTCAGTGATATAATTTTTATATTGTGAAAGAATATCATTCCTTTGCTATGGTATAAGCGTCTTTGTGATGCTATGTCATAAATATACAATATAGCGCAACATGTTTTAGATGTGAAGTATACATATAAACTGGATAACTCGAAAAAGGTACAGAAGTAGCGTAGTTGGTAGTGTTGCAGGCTCCAGTGAAGATTCAAAATGTTCAAATGTTTGTTAAGCTTAAGGGACTTAAACTGCGGGATCATCAGTCCCTAAGCTTACAAACTACGTAGGAACTACCTTATACTAAAGATAGCACTAACATCCACGCCCGAGGGGGGATTCGAACCCCCGACGGTGAACGGCCTGGCGCATCGTAGCATAGCGATTCAATGCGCTCAGCCGCGGCTTCAGTGAAGAGGCTACAAGTTGACAAGGTTCGTGTGTCTATAGATCCGAAATATTTTCGTTTTTTTGTTTCTGGTTCTTTCTTGCTAATATAAGTACAATATCCAATATTCGTTTTTATTTCTTTTTTAAATGACGTAGTAGCGTGGTGGTTAGCATCACGAGCTGTGGAGGAAAATAGTTGTAAACTACGGGTTTGCATCTACACATTCCCAGATATTTATAACGATTTGATTTAATTACAATTAATGTAAATTAATTGTTCATTTAATACGATTATAATATCTGGTATTCTACGTTGTTTGTTAAAAACAAGAACAAACTCTGTCCCCCAGCGAATTTGTTGAGTTTTTCGTGCCAGGGCACAGGAATCAACACAGTACCCTACGTCTCTCGGTTTTCCCCACGGTGTCTGAATTGCAGTTCAGTACAATGTCGTTACAGAAGCAGATACAGTGAAGGAGGAACAGTGTTTTCGAACAATACTAAAAGCAAAAATTATCACAACGAACACTGTCCAGCTGAGGCGTTGTCCCGCGTGTATGGAAAGGCATAATGTTATGAGGTAGAACCTCTTATTTCCGAAGGAATGACAAGGTTATCATTTGAACATGCAGAATATGTACAACGTGGAAAATGAAATATAAGAGAGCAACACAAGTGGAGCTGGTGCAGAGGATGTATTTCACCGTTGAAAATTTGTTTTATGATTTTTTGTCAAAAGTGATTTGGTTGTATAGTTTGTTATCATTCTCATATGCTGTCAGCTAAATGTACCGTCATTCTTTTTATCTTTGAATAACAAATTCTAAATTCTTGAAGAGTATTGCATGCCACATACAAGCATAAAAAAGCTACAGTTTCAACGGTATTTTTCTTTGTTTCGACGATTGCTGACAGAGGTATCGTGTAATTTTACGCACATCCATCTTTGTAAAACCCGCAACTGGCGCGGGTGAGCGCTGCGGTGGCAAATCACGATTAGCAGCAGAGTCGAACATAAAGAGTCGCGAAACTCCCAGTGATTTTCTACAACTTCGCGATTGCAGCGCTGCCAAGCGGCCGGGTCGTAAAATCACATCGCGAAGCGATTGAGTAATGAATGCGTATTTGGATTGAAGCAGCATTTTCAAAATAACTTCGTATTTACGAGCTTTTGTGGCGCTATAAATTGTAGCAACTGTCACGAATATAATTTGGAAATCTCTCATTTGCGTAGGATGCTCAGAAGAAACAGAACAATGTTATTATTAACAGGTGTTCGTTTAGTGTGGTTAGTTATACTTTTAGACATAGAAGTAGATCCTTAGCAATTCATTCACGCCCAAACTTCTGCTGTTAACGAGAATCGCAAATACATGACCACTATTTCATAATATTACTGCTGAATGAAAGTAATGTCTGAATGACTGCATTAGGTTCGTACCTCAGCTTCACTAAAATTATAACCCTGTATACTAACATATTTTGTCGATTACCTACTAGTTTGATAAAGTGAATACGTAGCTACAACTATATATGTCCATATATAAGCTGTTAATGTTAGCACGTCACATTCTTGAAGATATTCAGTTTGATACCTGCCAAGTAGCTAAAAAATTGTGATAGGTACACGAAAGGCAAGGACGAGGTGAAAAGATGGTTTAAACGACGATGTAGAATCTAGTCCCCTACAATGTGAAAATCGTGTGTACTTTTCAAAACATTACAAGGTCCGAAATTCGCTAAAATATAACTCGTGCAACATGACAGTACGCGTCCAGAATGTGAACATAATCGTAATCAGTTCCTTTTATATACTTCAGCACATCAGGTTGCAATTCCTTTCTGCTTTCAAAAGGTTTCAGACGATATTAATATGACTCGGGTATTGTGAACTGTATGAATTACACTACACTAACAGTTTGTTAAATTATAGACTGCCATTAACAGAAGCAGTGATATTACATTGATGATGTTTTCGTGCCTGCCGCGGTGGCCGAGGAGACTGAGGCGCTCCAGTCACGGTCTGCACGGCCACTACGGTCGGGGATTCGAATCCCCCCTCGGGCATGGATATTTCTGCCGTCTTTAGTATAAGGTAGTTGATAAGTAGTTTGTAAGTTTAGGGACTGATGACCCCATAGTTAAGTCCCATAAGCTTAACAAACATTTGAACATTTTTGATGTTTTCGTATTTGTGTTAGGAAGTTCACAGCAACGTTCAGTGACCAGGAAATATGAAAGTAACAGCATTAAAAACGGCAACCATTCCACTGTTATTCCCTACTAGCCGCTTGAAGCGCTAGTATCGCTTCAGCTGCATTTTTCCCCCCTAGAGAGTTTCTGTGATAGACTGTGATAGCAGCACGTTGTGTTCCGTGGGATGTATCGGGTCGTTTCAGAGCATGCTGCAGCTAGATAGTCAGCACGTCTGGCCTGCGCCACGTTAGGACAACACGATCCGTGTGAGGACGGCTTAACTGTTGCTTGAAAGCGGCAAAGATACATTTTTCATCTTTGTCTAGACATGCGCGACCGGCAGGATACTGCGAGTCACACCTTACTCATTCGCAGGCGCGGCTCGTAGTTTTCATACTAGAGAAGGCTCTGACATTTACCGATCGGAACAAACCTAGACTTCGAGCTACGTATCAGTCTGTAACCATGACGATTTCCAGAAAGGGGTGAGGCAATATCATATTTTACCTGAAACTTTACGTACTACACCTTCTTCCTGTTTCAGAAGCAATTAAAAATCAAAGGCTAAAACCAACATAAAGCCCTCTGATAGCTTTTATCTACTGATATTACATCTCAAGACGTTATTGCAATAAACAGTACTAAATGACACCGTTTGCAGGAATCTTTAAAGTGGTGTGGATAAACTACGCTGCTTGCTTAATGTTATGATAATTTCAGTTGTAAACATGAGGTGTAATATATAATTGTGAGTAACAGTGAATAAACTGCGCATTTTGATACTCATCTTTCATTCTTATCCGAACTCCATTATTGCGGCCACTCATAACAGGAGCACCATCGTAACACTGAGCTATCAGTTTTTCCGGTTTTTTATGTATATTCATTTTCTCCAGCGCGCAGAGAATTGCTGCAGTTACATTCTCTGCAGTGTGGCTTTTCGCTCGTACAAAGAAAATAAATCTTTCATTTCCTTTCCCCAGTAATTCATAGCTAATTATGAAGACCAATTGAGACAAATTTGCAGTCAGTCGTTTCGTCAACTTCAATTGTGAGGTAATTTGTTTTTGACAGTTCACTCATGAGATTGAGACCATTGAGGCATACTTCATAAATCGACTCTAGCAGATCATTTTGAAGTAAAAGTCACTAAAACTTAGCCACAGTACGCGCACAAAAGACGAAACTAATAACACACGTTAACCGCAAACTCAAATCAGCGAGAATGGAATCGAAAGTAACGGGACATATTTCGCGCACTTTTTTCTTAAATCATTCCCAACTCTCTCGCTAGGTAGTGACTTTACGGTACCACATTGTAGTGCACTGTAGTGAGAAATTTGCGAACTTATTCTAACACCGGATATAACAGCCAATATCAGAAGTTATCTAAAACTCTATTAAAACAGTAAAACTAACGAGTGGTAAACCGCACACCAAAACATAATAGACATATACAGAGACAAGAGATTTGATAGTGGAGTTTCAGCCACTCTTTATTCTCTTTTGAAGTAAGCAGAAGAACGTGAAAGTAGTGTGGAGGTTGGTAGGACACTCTTAGGCTACAAGCTCGGAGCCTTCGAGACGCCCATAAAAGCAATACACCAACGAACCCCCACTCCCAACCCTCCACTACATGGAGCTAAACGACACCTCAAGGCGCAGCCTTAAGGCTACTACCCGATTGAAAAACATCGTTCAGTATCAACAGTTCCAAAAACATTCATCTTCATTATTTACACCCGTGTGACGGAAAAATGCTAAATGAATTCTCATGATTATAATTCTGTAATCTGTTGTTGATACATATATTTCAAATATTTTTTTGGGGCGGCTCCGCCTCAGAGCCTTTAATTACGAGCCGCGCCTGCTCATTCGGAAATTTCGCGTACTCCTCTGAACATGTTAGCTCTGTCTGTAATTCACAGGGCAGTAAATATACACTAGTACGTCATCTCGTGTGGCCTCGAACGCCAGAAAGGCTGCTGTCACGGGCCGGTTATACGAACACCAGGAATGCGGCAGAGCCCCCGATGAAGACCGAACTGTGAGAGCCGGTTCGCCTTGGCAATCGCAAGGCACCCACTCGCTGTACCCAGACACCTAGTCCTTCAGGGCATGCCGTCGTTTGCATATGTCTCCAAATGCCGTGTACCTGGCGCTGTAATCATTTCTCAGAGTTCTTGTACTTACATCCTATGTTCTCACTGAACAAAAACTGGGAGTGCTAGCTAGTTTTCCGACTTCCTCGCTGTTCGTTTTATTTTTGTTGTTACCGGTGACAGGTTTTGCAAGTTTAAAGCACTTTCTCCATCAAAGGAAGATTAGGGTTTAGTGTCCCATCTACTTACAACTCGATATCTATCTACGAGGGGGAGTTGGAAAACGAGATTCCCCTGTCGACTGTGGACAGAGTTGTATATGAAAGAAGACAATAGGCGCGCCTCGGTTGCACAGTGGTAGAGTGCCAGACTGCAAATCCAAAGGTCGCGGTTTCGATCCCCATCGCGACCTGGGATTTTTATCTGTCACTTTCCACATCTTTCACCTCTGGCAGTATTGCTCATATGAAAAATACCGAGTAGCACCGTGGTTCGGAACCCACGTTAAACTGTAGGTCCCCCTATAACTGGCTGGGTAAGTCAGTTCGAAGGGCGGAGGAAGGCAACGGCATACCACCTTAAAAAGGACCATGCCTAGTAAAGCACTGTGGTGTTCAAACCAATCTTCGGATTGTTGACTGCTTTACCTTTTTTAGAGTGAGACGTTAAAGAAAATACCTTTATTGTTCTACATAATTTTCAAGTCATTGCCAGATCTGTAAAACCGCTTTCTAAGCTTCAAAAAGCCGTCCAGGAAACAAGTCAGGGCGTTGCATACGAAAGAAGCGTTGAACGGTTATGGAGTGGAAACATCCGCCATCACCTATCCGAAAGAAGTTCAAAAGCTTCAAAGCTTCTAAGCTTCAAAAAGCCGTCCAGGAAACAAGTCAGGGCGTTGCATACGAAAGAAGCGTTGAACGGTTATGGAGTGGAAACATCCGCCATCACCTATCCGAAAGAAGTTCAAAAGCACTCCGTCTGCAGGTAAAATGGTACTCACCGTTTCCTGGGTCGCCCAAGGAGTTTTGTTGATGCACTTTTTGGAGGACGCAACCATCAGTGCTGCGCGGTACTGTGCCACTCTGCCGAAATTGAAAGAGCTGATTCGGAAAAAGCGGCCTGGCCTTCTCAGATATGGCGTTCTGCTGTTGGATGACAATGCGAGACCACACTAGGCGAGGGCAGCGAAAAACCATATTGCAGTTCTTGGTTGGGAGCCCCTACGCCATCCGCCATACAGTCCTGATCTCGCACCAAGTGACTTCCAGCTTTGAGGGAGACTTTCGGCGGAAGGCGCTTTGGCAACAATACTGACGTCTAACAAACCGTTCAACGCTTCTTCCGTATGAAATGCCCAGATTTTTTCCTGGAAGGCTTTTTGAAGCTTATGAAGCTTATGTACTTGGAAATGATCTAGAAAAATAGAGATATACCTTTAATGTCTCTCTCTCTCTCTCTCTCTCTCTCTCTCTCTCTCTCTCTCTCTCTCTCTCTCTCTCTCTCATTCTTAGTTTTCTTTCATATGGAACTCCGACCAAAGTCGACAGGGAAAACCTATTTTGCAACTCCCCATCGTATAAAAGGCTTTTGTGTATAGGTACTGACAGAATTTCTCCACGACCAAAGCACCGCCACCTACTCGTGGTTGCAATGGTCTCATGCTTTTAGTAAGGGACTACGGTCACTGTGCGTGGCAGTGGGAAATGTGGCGAACAGAGAACAAAAATCTACAAATTATATAACAAACAATACTCTTAGGAAAATTTACATTCCCTGTGACTTACAAACTCTGCAGCACATATGCGTTTATTGTTTTATACATAAATCATGATTGCTTTATTTCGTCATTCCAACTCCTATAAAAATGATAGCATATCTAATATCGCAGAGCGTTTTCGTCACACACAGTTTACCGACAAACAACATCCACTCTAAGACATAATTCCAGATAGATTGTAACCATTGATGGGTATACCAAATAGCTCTCTAGACTACCTGGATTTGCAACTTCAGTTGCCTGAGCGTGCCAGCCAAAGATGTTCATATTTCGTTCCTTGCCAAATTCAAGTAAATCGTTTTTTGCTGTCATATTTACATGTTAAAGCCTGAAGTGGATTTCGTACTCCAGTCAAATATGATTTCTGAAAAACAGCAGTTTCTATTCCTATTTCATCAGCACCATCGTTATATCTGTTTACTTAAATAAACAGATTCATGCTCAGTCTACTATTTATACATCTTCCTCACTGCAGAGAAAGTCGATCTGTCCAAATTGACAGAAAACTAGAAGACGCAACCTGAAAAGCGAAACGCGTTTCAAAAACGATTGCTTTTACATGAGTGCGAAAATGGATTGTGAAAGTGTAAAACCGCTTTATAAAAGCGGATTTATATAATCACTTTTCGAGTGTTTATATAACCAACCAAAGACGGAATTATGAAATCGGTTTACAAAATCCGGTTTTGAGAGCAATGTAATCTGGGTGACGTCTTGAGAAGAAGACAGTGATTACTGACAATAATGGTCTTTATTGCATCGCGAAATTTACAAGCATTAGTTGTTACGCTGTTATCTCCTCTCCCTCTTACAGTCAACTTTCTCGTGAACAGAAATGTGAAACGAAGTGTGTCAGTTCTTTCTACAGAAACATAAGAGTTGCGATATCTACCCTTTGCTAATTGTAGTTCATATACTTCGTCTTCCAAATATTTCCTACGTCTATAAAGTAAGTCTATGAATTAAGTCAGTCTTCTGAGTCTCACAATGTGAATCGGCTGTTCACGCCCACGTTTAGTTTACAACTCTCGCCGCTAGAAGGTGTTCGGGAGCGATGTAGCATAATTTAAGGAACAGATTCCGATATTATCTTTATAAACTATTTGCTGTAAGACAATAAAATATTCCTTTTATCTAAAACCGTCATGTCTGAATGAACACGTTAATCTGTAACATCAATAGACGAAATTTTACGGAAATTTCATGGATTTTATTTCATAAAAAACGAATAAGGGGATAAACGTTAACGTAATTTAAAGTTATAGAAATCTGTTATGCTTATAGTTTAGCGTAGTACATCAGAACCAATAGAGCTGTTACTTGGTTTTACATGACAGTCATAGACATCAGTATTTTCGAAAGATTGCGTCAGCAGAAGTTATTTATTTTGTTAGGATATTACGAGGTCCTGATTTCGCTTTTAGTATTATGACCTGAACTCTTTCGACAGCCGGTTTCGGTAAGACAGAGTTATCATCATCTGAGCTGTAACCAGCGTATAGCTTACGCTCACTAATTACAGATCAAATGATGGTGATCTGTTTAACCAGCCCCAGCAATCGTAAAACGCATTCTTTGCTGAGAAGCTCTTTAAAGTCGTCCCTTTTTACTCAATACAATTAAGTTATTTCGATAAATTTTAGTACTTTCTGACTTATTACCAAGGAATAACGAACTGATTGACTGAGTGATCCGCAGCTCTGAAACCCGACGGATGCGACAAACCTTCTTTAGTTCCATTTGCGAAGCAGTGGCGTACAGTTAGTACATAGGATAAAATGGATATTACCATACCTCCTTCTAAACTACTGCATATATTTCAACCAAACGACCTATCCATATTCCTTACTATTAAAAAACAATCACTCTGGGGTTATCAACCACCTACGACCATAGACAAAAGATAAGATATGGCGCACATGTCGCTTTCTCTGCTGTATTATGGTTTGAAAATTACATCTAACATACCCCGAGTCACATTATTGAGTTTTCACCATTATGAACAACAGATTTTCTCATTTACTGGTGATATCGTATTGTTGTAACAGTTTTAGTAGTAAAGGTAACGTAATTTCCCCATATTACCGTTACTAATGTAGTGATTATCGTGTTTCACACGTCCACAGACTATTGATTACACCTTTAAAACGGGTTCTTGTCAGTGCATTGATGATGTTTCCTCACTAAATTATTGTTTAATGTAAATTAGTCCAATATTTTTCTAAGTTTACGTTTTGGCCTCACGGTATGTGGGATAAAGTCATAAAATATAAACGGTTGTATTGGGTTAAAATTGAACATTATGGATACGAAACGATTTGCGGCGCGCCAGTCACAGTCTGCACGGCCGCTACGGTCGAATCCCCCCCCCCCCTTGGACATGGATGTTTGTGTCGTCTTTAGTATAAGTTGGTTCATAATTAGTTTGTAAGTTTAGAGAGAGATGACCCCGCAGGTAAGTCCCTTAAGCTTAACAAACATTTCAACTTTTAAACGAAACGATTTCATTTCTGAAAAAGTATAACAATACATTTCACAAGTATTGTCGAGGTATCGTAAGAAAACTAATGCTGCTTGTCAAACTGATATTTCGTATACTACTCCAGTGTTAGACAGAAACTAGAAGACTGCAGTACAAGAAAAATAATCATTCGCTTTAAAATTGCAGTTTTGTTGTTCGACAGAAACTGTCTATATGTTTCACCTAGGCACATGTAAAAATTGTAGACGTCGCATCAACATTGGGAATTACATCAACTCTGCTACAAAATGTCTAGTAATAATACGACAAGACATTTTATTGTTAAACTCTAAGCTTACTTTCCAGTACAAACGATGGAAACTGCTACTCTCCGCTGGTGCCTATCTGATTACGAAGTGTTAGCTGGTTCCTATCTCAGTCCCAAGTGAACGATGTCGTTCAGTGGTGGCCACGAGCGGAGTTGTAGCAGAGGGCGCTCCTGGCTGACGTAAGAACGCCGCGCCATGCGTGCATGGCGGCGCGCGGCGATAGTAGGTGGCGCGCACTTTAGACTTGTGCGACACCACAGAATGTACCCTAGAAATTATAACATAGTGCGACTCATAGTTAATTAAATATGAGATCATAAACAATAATGGTCCCGAAAAATCAAACCATCACGAAAGAAATTTCATTTTATTGCGTCTTTCCTACGAACGCTATTCACGACATATTTTGCAGACAGTATGCACATATACCTTGTACATTCTGTTCTATATCATTACACGATGCGTAAGTCGGGATTTATTTATTTGTCGTATGACAATGCACATCATTTTATAGGCATTACAGATGTAAACAATGATATACCCAAAAACATGTAACTAAAAATTTGGTATTGAACAAGCATAAAACGCATTGAAAACAAACAAACGTCGAAATTACGTACATAGTCCTTTTCGCGTTTTTTTACTGTCAGTAAATCTGTGGAAATACTACCAGAGGATCATATGACGCGCTGATGGTCCGTCTGTTGTGTCCGTAAGCACATCTTCTGTGGTTTGTGCGTGTTCTGTTAAGAGATTTTACTGGGTAGTTCTTAACCTGGCTATCGCTTGGTGACGTCAGCAGTCGATGACTTGACACTGCTCAGGACACACCTCGAGCCATTATTCTCTCAAGGACTTAAGTAGCTTTACGTTCAGGAGATACGACTTCATAAACAATGAAATGAATGAAAAACAGCCCCATAACACACGAGGTTGTAATTTTATTACATGCTTACTGCCAACTCTGTTCGCAACATATTTCAGACATTTTCCTGATGTTCAGTTTTCTACTGCTCTAATAATATTTTGATAGTCATCTTTCGATGCTTTTTTCACTAAATTTTTAATGAATTTAGCATTTGAGGATGGCGAGTAGCAGAGTGTGCAATTACAAGTTTATAAGTGAAAATTTAAATTTTATCATTTATCTCACATCTTCAATCCATCTTACGGTCTTGCTGAAAATGAAAGATCCGTTTTTCAGCGAGACTTTTAACTAAAGCTTGCAATACAGATGGTTGGTATAAACTATCAATTATTCAATAAAAAAAACTTAGTTTGACCGTTTCTATAAAACATTAAGTGACGGCCATATTGCCTCAAAGATGTTACACATCACTGTTTCTACACACTCTTTGATGTAACTGCTGGTTAGAGAAAAACCATGCGAGCTTCACATCACTTGATTAAGACTGGACTCACTGACAAGCGACCTGCTCGATCACTTTCAAGGACGTGCTAAAATAAGGGGTAACATCGCTGAAATCTACGAGAATATTATACATAAATAATTAACAGGTTAAACTGTGAGCAGTGGATACATGGTTTAAACAAAGTTGTTTACATTTGTGTTTGTGATTGTCAACAACAAATATTTGTAGTTCCAAGGTACGAAACTACGCTCGTTATCTGTCACTAGACTAACAAACTAGTTAATCTAGCTTATACTATACCCCAGGCAGGACTCTAACCTCCGACACGGGTGACCGCGCGGTCTGTAACGTGACAACTCAGACCGCACGACCATTCCCTCGCGGCTGGTGATTTCACATCAATACCGCTAGTGACATATGGAAATGTAAAAGTATTTGCACTGAGTGCTGCAGTGGTTGTTGATATTAAGAATAAATTGCAAATTAACATAAACACACGTGAATTAAACTAAATTAAATATTTTTTCGGAAATAAAGTATTTTAAAAGCAATGAACCAATAGACTGATTTTTTACATCAGACATCTGAAACTATACTTATTGTTTTCTTTTGCTTATAATTTAGTACATTTATAGCTAGATTCATAATATCAGACAAGCAAAATCACATTTAATACGGGTTTCCAATGTTATGAAGTGATTTTCAAGTTAAACAAACGTCACTATTATTATGTGTCATATTATAGAAACGTAAGCGTTGATACTTTGAAAAACAAGATGTAGATACGTTTGTAATATTGGAATACTTTGGTTTACAAGTTCGGTCTTTTGGGACACTGTAAAATTATTCGTATATTATTATAGGAGACGTTGTTCAGAAGGTATGACGTCAGAAGGATTCAGCTGTATGAAAACTAAACTGAAGTGGAGTTAGATAGAGGGCGAAAGACAGAGGGAGAAAGAGGAAATGAACTAATATAATAATACAAAGCCAGGAACTAACGCTATAATTCTCTGACAGTTATGTTTGTAACAAACCTCAGCTCATTTGTACAAATTGGTTATTTGATATCTTATGATGGGTGCACTTTATAAAAGCAATATTTGGAAACCCAGCGATGCTCAAGTATTTAATTATTTCAGTATTATATTTGCTCATCTCCTCATCCCTCGTCTCTGTCCATCGCTCATCTCCCCTCTCTCTGTTCAAATAATTCCCCATTCTCTGTAAGTCTCTCTCTATTCTCTCTGTCCATCTTTTCCTCTTGATCTCTCAGACCATATCCTCTCTATATGTGCAACTACAAATATGTACAAACTTACATGGTGATGGATGGTACAGTGCCGACAGACCCTCCTCCATGCAGCACACGCTGGCTTGTGGAATGAAACTCCTTCACTACGAAATATATATGCGTGTGCCAACCATCATAGTTTTCAATCAAACTGCGTTGAAATCTGTTGTGAGGTACTGACAGAGATATTCCTCTTGTTTTCAAGGTCAGGTGTGCAAACTTTCACCAATATTGGAGTAAAACTGTAGATTGGCATCAAGTCTTCAATGCAACTAAAGAAATTTAATGTGAACGGTTACATTTCTCTTGGCTTGAAGGTCAAGTCTCCGAAATTTCATCGATATCGGAATAAAACATTAGATTTTTATAATTTACAAACAAACAGATACACTGCTTTATATATAAGAAGACTTTCAACCGATTTCTGTAATTCCCTATCAACATCTGTGCAATATTATCCCAAATACCAATCAGAACGTTACATAACGGTACCTGCCGATGTAGCTTGAACTGATTCGATAGAAGGAAAATGAACGCTAGCTAAAGAAACCTTTCTTGTCTCAGCGACGATGAGCTTTTAATGAATTTGAACTCGGCAACTAGTTGTCTTCATCCTCTACCCACGACGTGACTCCTGGAACCTTGTTTATGAATCGCTCTGTCAGCTGCAGATACATGTTTACTCCATTAGCTGCTGTTGCAACAAGGTTCGCTGCGAGAGTGTGGCTCCGCACACTTAATCAACTACGTCCGTATCCTACAGATAGCCAGTTAGTATTGCCTGATAGATTCTATACTTCATACCTGCATTACCTTTTAGGCTGCAAAAGCGCCAAATATATTTACGTGGTTTGCTATAAATTAACTGAAGCCAGTGATTTGCTTTACTTGCAAGACAACATAATAATTCCGTGCATTTGGTAGTAGCAGACTTTCACATTACTTGTGTATTAATAGTAGTGCACTGAAAGGCTGCATACGTGAACGCACAACTCTTTCTTGGTGATTAATAAATGAAAAAGTTTACCCTGATTCAGTGGCGTATCTAGGATCGTGGTCTTTGGGAGGGGGGGGGGCGCTGAGGTCAATCATCGATCTGACGCTGTTTCTAAAAAAAAAAAAAAAAAAAAGTGGGCTGCGTCTTTACTCGCCTTCACTCATTTTGGGAGGATTGATCCCTTTCTGCCCCCCCCCCCCCAGTCTCTTTCTCTCTCTCTCTCTCTCTCTAGGGGAGGCTGCAGCAAGATCTGGGGGAGGGGGGAGCCAGGAGGGTCTGGAGGGGGAGGGGGAGTGCAGCCCGACAGCCCCCCCCCTCACCCTCTGGATACGCCTCTGCCCTGTTTAATATTTTGTCGAAATACTTAGAAGTGGTGTGTGCTTGGAAGATAGAAGTAGTGTGTGTGTGTGTGTCTGTGTGTGTGTGTGCGTGTGTGTGTCGGAACAATCGTGTTAAGTGACAAAGTCCGATAAAATTCACAATTTTTCTGTTGTGGCTTTGGCTACAAAATAACTTGACTAAGCAATGAGACGTAGTATCTTACTCTGCCCTGTTAGAATAAATTACAACTGACATGGAATGCAATAATCTTATGTGTATGTGGTTTTGTTTTATGCGCAATAGATAACACTTTAAATTGTACAGTAGTTAATAAATCAGCTGTAATTAAACTCGTAATTTGTCCACACATTAATCTCGTGTGTGAGAAACAATGTGAGCAAATGAAATAATTCAGGTTTACCAGTGTGCACCAATACTAGTTGCCAGACTGTACCTGTACAATTCGACTGCGAGAGCCAAAAAACCAGCATGCTACTACTGTAATATTTTGTCACTTGAAAAAATATCATTTCAAATTTTGGATTAATGGGACACCAAAATCACTGTACAAGATAATATGCCTATGTGTACAACCATTACCACACTGATTCAATGATATAAAAAATGTACTTCAAGTCTGGTAATGTTTTCTAAATACAACACACTGCAAATATTCCTTTTCTCATTACGTGATCTATTTCTCTTCTCATCAGACAAATCACTTTAACTATTACTAACATTAAATTAAGTGAAAATTATATTACGTACAGTCGGTGACAGAATTCGCGAGACCCCTCGCCTGATCGCTATACACAACCGCAAAGTTCTGCTGCTTGGTGGGAAGTATACACAGCTAGGCAACACGATCGTACATACTGTCGATTACCCATCTGACACAAAATCTGAGAGGGAAAATGTTATCTTCCATTATCGCAGCCAGTTGTAACAACACGCGTGCTTTCTATGGGACGTGAAGGCGACTTCAAAAACTGATTTTAGAAACTGCTTTGCGTATTAGCCATAGCGTTTTAAGCTGTTCGCGACGAGACAAATTCCTTTCCACATTTCTTTTCTTATAGTTTCAATGAACAAAGACAGCAATTAGAATTGAGATGCTGCAGTCCGTGAATATTTTCGGACCTTACTGACACATTCAAATGGAAAAATTGCATGCCTATCATAGAATTAATTCAGTTACATGAATGGACTTTGTTATGAAGCTAATTGTTACATCATGGTGCATCATGTTCCGAGTATCGCTGACGGTTTCCGCCCACCGCCTCGGTTGCGCTATAAAGACGACAACCGTTTGGTGCCGCAGATCACTGATGGTATTTCCGAGAGTGAAGGTATCGTGTCATTTCCACTGGTTCTCTTTCGGTTGATGTTGCAACTAAGATATCAGCACAAATTTAACAAACATAAGCCAGCTGTGTCACCACATATTACAGTTCTCCTCAGATGTTTGGTACTTTTCCATACTCCTTGTCTTATTGAAATGCCTAATGGTAAGCGTTCAACAACATCTTGGGCTATTATAATACCAGATACGATTATGTCAAATGAATGTGCAGACAAGCAAACAAATGATAAAGATAAGCTTATTTATCTCACCAAAATGGCCAACTACTGATCAACGAGCGACAGTTAGATTACTGACTCTTTCACATTTTTCTTCTATTTTGAAATATGGCTCATTATGTTTCTCACGTAACAATAACAAACACACATGATATCTGCCGCGGTGGAGTAGCCGAGCTGTCTAAAGCGCCTCGCTGCGGAGCGCGCGGTTGCTCGCCGTGGAGGTACGAGTCCTCCCTGGGGCATGGGTGTGTGTGTGTTGGTCCTTGGGTTAGTTTACCTAGGTTTAAGCAGTTTGTAAGCTACGGACTGATGACCACGTAGTTTTGTCCGATAGATTTACAGACATTTGAACACATGATAATTGAGTAACAATCTGTATCGCAGGAAATTATTATTCCGTAACCATGAAAATATATTGATAATATTACATGAAACATTGTGTTGCATCAAATGAATTTCTTTAAACTATCGTATCCAACACATAATTGTATTTTTATTGCGTTTCTTTTGTAATGTTACTTTTTTTTTATTATTATCACTGGTGTTGTCAAAAGATCAAGGTTGAAAACCGGAATTGAAATTTAAATAACCGTAAGATCAGCAATGAATATTAATTTTTGAAATGGTTATCAGTTCTCAGTAGCAATGTAAGTTAAAAATTACGACAACACCAGAAAGCACCATTACATAAGAAAATAGTGGAATAAGTTACCTGGTATGCATTCATTGGTGGAAGCTGTGACACTGCAGTTGAACCTGTGTGAATTGATTAATATCTTCGTTCTCGTAAACTGATGCTTGGTTTCATGACTATTAATTATTAAAGTTTTAAGACCGTGTGTAATTTTGATCACTATTGTTATCGAAAGTTAAAGAAATTATCGGACTTCGCTTTTAACAGAATGAAGATATCCTGCAGGCATTGAATTCAATGTTTAACACAAAATGAGAGTAAATAAATTTTGCATTCTTTTGTCATCATGAGGCAATAGGCAACAATATCCAAGCATCACTTTACTAATATTGCTGAAAATTGGTAACAAGATGGGGATAAATAGTCATTATTTAAATGAAATAGGAATTCCAAATGAAAGTTAAAGTTTATTAAGTAAAAGGGTGCTAATCAGAGCTCACACTTACAGGATTATGGAGGTCGAGTAAAATACGTCCGCTCAGTACAAAGGTAGAAGAACGAAAGACGAAAAGCGATTCCGTTTTCTCTCCAGATCGTTTGAAATAGTTGAAGGTATAACTTGAAACAGTGATAATCAGAGATTTATTGGCAGAGAGAACGGATGCTAGCGACAAGCGTCGCAGATATAATTTTCAATAAAAAAATATTAATGTATCGCTACACTTTCAATAAAGACGCAAAAGCTACGTTATTCGTGCAAGCAACATTAGGAATATTAAATCGCTGTGACATTCAAATCCGTAGTCGTTTAATACAATCCTGTTTCAATCCAGACAGCAGTACGACAACAAGAATTCCGAATACTGGCGATCTCGGTGTTCGCCACTCGGCTTCCCCAGAGGTTACAAAGATCTTTTGGTGTGAGTTGGTCACTGACGAGTATTGAAGACGATATGTTTCGCATACTAATCAAAAACATAAACCCGCCAAACCACCAGCACCTAGAAATACATCATGCAGGAAGTAGACGTCTGAACAATCACCTTAGAAACCTTAGAATGAAGTCGGTCATCTATTCAAAGCAGCAGGCATTAATTTGATAATGCAAACAGCAAAAACAAGTAGATTGAACAATTTGTAAAATTTCAAACCTAAGAGTCGACTTTTGGTGATTTTCCATCGTAGCAATTAGATGAGTGAAAGATTCTAAAGCTAATTCCTTGGTTTTAGAAGCCGCAGCCGTTTATTCTGTAGTAGGACAGCAGATTGCAAAACCACGGTTTTTCGTCAAAAGCGTGCGTAGTTTCCTGCCACTTCTGAATAGGTAGTAGACTTATGTTCCTGCGGAGATTCGATAAACGGCTATGCTATAGTATGTGTGGGTGGCGCCGGCATAAATGCGCAGATGCGTAACACGAGGTCCTAGGATCGATCTGACATCCGCAGCACTTTTATTTTTAATTATTCACTCATTTTCACGAGTTTCAATCTGTATTTTTCACACACGTAACTTTTCTGCTCAGTAACAACTTTGGTAGCGAACGTTTTAAGTCTTTATTCAGCCAGTTGATATGATAACAAAGAGAAGTTTTGAATGAATGAACGAAATAGACAGTCTATTTGCGTCAGATGTTCTGAGCAGATTGACACTGCCACCAGAAAAATGCAACAGATCGTGTGAGTCATAGAGTAAGTTTTTCCACAGACAGATAATACACGTTGGTTTCAGGGCACATATCGTATGGATTTATAAATATCAAACAATATAGTAGTCACAATTTATTAGCTGAAATAAGTGCATACTGGAAAACGTTGCGTTTATGTGGGTTCAAAACTTGACAAGCACATACCAAGAGTGTAATAGCTACAACGACAATCTCCGAATGCGATTGTCTTGACAAAGGCTAATAATATCCCCTTATACGCTAGGGATCGCTGGATGGGTCTCATCTACTTGGCCCAATTTGTGCGAGAAGAAAGACGAATATGAACCTTTTGAATTCCTACAATATCTCCCCTGTGTAGGCCATAGGAAAAGAGAAAACTCACGCCAAATGATCGTACTACAGATAGGTGCAATATCAGCTAATATTGAGGCTCACCATTGCTGATGACGGTGTTTTCGGTTTTGCGAAGTAGCTAAACGATTAGCTTTTGAATGAAACAGCACGGGTTTGAATCGCGTCCCTTCCAAAATACTTTTCTTATATTAACCCTTGTAGTTTTAATTATCAATTATAAAAATTTCTATGCATAGTATATATATTTGGTTTCGTTATAACTAATTTAATTAACATATCTTATTTCATCATTTAATTTTCATAATTCGATGAAGTACTAAATGAAAATAATATTTCAAAAATTGTAGCACGTATTTATATGCCGAAGTTATATTACATTCCTTAGGGTGTTCATCGTCAAAGAAAATCTCCACACTATGCAGACTTTACCAAAGTATTTTAAACGAGAAATATTATCCGAAATATGCTTCGGTGCAAAGAATACTTTATTCAAGTTTTTAAGTAAATAACTTTTCACTGTTAATTTTTGTGCATACCAAGTGTATGGATGGGAATTGTGGCACTGAACTGATGCTGTAGGATTGAATGTGTTTTAATTGAGACACCTCTTGACATCAACGTTCGTGGCACACTGAAACGTTTAAGTAAATTTAAATTTCATAAATAAAAAGTTTACATTGCGAGGGATAATATGAAATGAACAAAAATGTAAGGAGTACCGGGGAACCGAACCTTGACTTCCAACTTTGCACTCCAACCACTTGTCCACTACGCTAGGCACACTCCTCAAAGACTGCAACTAAATAAGCAGCTTATATAACACCTATTTGTCTGTGAGAAATTTTCGCCACCGTATTCACTTTCCCTTTAGCCAAATCGGACGGGATATTTTGGGAATTTGAAAGGTTTGTCAACTTCCTTCTCGCGGGGTTTGAACAAAATCTTTGAAAACCATCCCGCAATCTACTCTGTCAGTCATAAACATTCTACAGCATAAACTGAAAGACAGAATCGTTGAGGAAATGTCTGCCCCCACCCCTACCTTTTTTTGTGCTTTTTTTTTAGGGCCTCCAACCTCCCCTCACAGCCCCTCCTTTCGCTCTCCAAATATCGCCTTCGTCGGCGTTTTTTTTTTTTTTTTCTTTTATTTTTTTTTTTAAAAATCTCTTTTCCTTCTTTCTTGTAATGGAATTAATTCTCTTCTTACTTAACGTTGGTCACCCATAACAAAAGTTTAATAAAAAACAAATAATCCCTTCTTGGTTGGATTCAAAACTGAAAGCTTTTCTTATGAGTGCTGTATTCCACAGCTTAATTGCGTCGTCTCCTTCTTTTTCCATTTAAAAATGTAACATATGAAACGTAACAGTACCTTCTTCGGTTGGAAACATAAATATAGATTTTTACCAAACGAAATAAATAAGTAAAAAATAAAAAATATTAATAAAAAAAGATCCTTCTTTTCAATCTCTGCTCACCGACGATTTCAGAGTTCGTCTTCGCGACAGTTACAATGGAGTGTTTCCATGTACTGTTTTGTCCGTTCCTATGTTCGTTTTCATTATTTTTTAATTACTATTCTTATTTCATCTTCTCTATCTCTGAACGCGTTAGTTGTCGCGAGATCAGTCTAGAAGGGGACAAAAATGAAATGGCTCTTTACAAAACTATGACTTTTTCTAAAATTATTTTTTTAATAAAAAAATAAACTTCTGAGTACCTGTTCTTTGTTTGATCATGATCGTATTTGTTCATTAAATAATTGTAGATTTATTTATTTTCAAATCAATTTCAGTCACACTTTCAAGATATCAGTGTGAATAGAGGAGTTCACATGATGGTCCTTTTGAGGAAATTTGCATAATGTTTATTGTAATTATTCATCTGGAGTAATGTGTGATGTTGGGTCGCGATATAAGTCCAAAAGTCACCTTCGCTCTTCTCCTTGTTTGATAATATGTAAAACACCGTGTGCCCCTTCAACCAGTTCACGGCGTTTTTCTTCGTGTTAGGGTATAGTGCTTCATCCGGGTGTAAGAGATTTGTTGGAGTTATTGTGTGGGGCGATGTTCGTTGGATAATTGCTAAAATACTTCTTACTGACTGCCATATATTGTTAGCATTGTCGCAGACAAATTGGTGTTCATCAGTATCGTTGATTTTACAGGCAGTACACAAAGCGGAATCTGCCAGATGGATGGCGTGGAGTTTTGAGTTCGTCGGGATTTTTCTATTAACGGCATAGTACCACTGTGCCTTCACGTGAGTTGGCAACTGCGGATGATGGAGGTTTCTCCAATTAAAGTGACGATACTTTTGTTCTATGATGTTTGCGCTGTGGTTGTTCATGAAAGTTTTGTAAACTTCTTTCACTCTGATCAAATCATTTTCTGGCAGACACATTCGGATATAACTATATTCTATCAAGAAATGTTTCAGGTGGAAAAGTTCGTTGGGAATGTGGTGAACATCTATTGGAGCGTCGTGGTTGGGCGGCGCTATTTCATTCAGTAAGAATTTTACGACACTATTCCATGATGTCGTCCACTGCTTGTACGTCTTGCTGGTGTATAATGCCTGTGCCTTGTTATATACGTTTATAAGATTTAGGCCACCGTTGTCGGTTGGTAACGTCAATGTTTCATATTGTATTTTAAATATATGGCCACGGTTGACAAAGTGACCAAAGGCAGCCAAAATTCTGTTGGCGACATCTCGTGGCATTGGCAAGACCTGTGCTACGTAATTTATTTTAATGTTAAATAAATATTTATCAATGCCACTCTCTGCAGTTCATCCAGTTTTCTGAGATTGTGTTGTTGTATGCTGGCCCGGATGGTGTTCAGTATCCTCCTGTAATTTTTTGCAATTGTGTGCCGGATGTTTCGCGTATATTCTATTCCAAGGCATTTTATACTGTCCGTCTCCTTTATCTGTCCTTGGATGGGCGCTCCTAATCCGCGTCCGATGTTCATTACTGCAGATTTTTTTCTGTTCAGCTTTGCGCCGGATGCGAGCTCGTATGTTTGTATTATTTCTAGTGCCTTTTTGATCTCATTGCTATCTCTGACCAGAAACATGACGTCATCAGCATATGCCCTAATGACAACTTTCTGGCCATTCGTTACTATGCCTTGAAGATTTTGACTTAAGCTTAAAAGTAACGGCTCAATGGCTATCGCAAACAAGGACATAGAGAGAGGACACCCTTGTCTCACTGAACTGTTTATTATAATTGGTCTGCTGGGTTGACCGTTAACCATGATTTTCGATGTAGAGTGGTTTAAGTAGTTCTTTATAATTGCGATATAACGCTGTGGAAAATTCATAGCGCACATAACATGGAAGAGGTAATCATGGCTAACTCTATCAAATGCTTTCTCGAAATCTAAGGAGACCATGGCGCATTTAATTTTACAGACTTCAGCAATTGAAATAATGTCTCTATAGTCGGTCACTGTGTGGTGGATGGATCGCTCTTTTCCAACGCTCGATTGATAATCCCCAGTGACATTGTTCAGGACTGATTTTAACCTCTCATTGATGATGCGTGAAAATATTTTATAATCGCAATTTAGTAAAGTGAGAGGTCTGAAATTTGATACTGATTTCCCTGCAGGAGTTTTCGGGATGAGAACTATTGTTCCTTCTCGGAAGTCACTCGGTATATTAGTGTTTGGATTCATCAGTTCTTGACAAATACATATTAGTTTAGATATCATCTGTCTCCTAAAAGTGTGATAGAGTTCAGCCGGAATCCCGTCGGGTCCAGGAGATTTATTTTTCGGGCTTCTTATGATTGCGTTTTCAACCTCTTCCTCTGTTATTTCTGTTAACAAAGCGGCTGCTTCCTCTTGGTCGAGCTTCCGGGTGAGTCCTGTTGTAAGTTCATTGTGCGCTGTTACATCCGTTGTTGCATTGTTTAAGAGCTCGGCGAAGTAGTTTTGTATTTCGGTCTTGATGTCACTTTGCTGCGTCAATACTCGGCCATCCGCGGTTATTATTTCAGTTATTATTTTCCTCCGCTGTCCCTTTCTTTCATTGATAACATGGTATATTGATGTATTTTCTCCACGTACATCATTTTGGAGTCTTGATCGTATTTTGCAACCGTCAAGTTGTTTCCGTCGTAAAGCTATGAGCTTAGCTTGAATTCTTTTTATCTCCAGGTGTTTGTTAATTATAGGTGTATCGGATCTGTACAAATCTCGGAGGACTTTAAAGTAGAATTCGGTCGTCTGCTTCTGCCAGGACATCTTTTCCCGTGAGTAATTTATTAGCGCTCTTCTTATCGTCGGTTTGGCACATTTCAGCCACCATGTGAGTGCCGAAGGATAGGATGGAAATCGCTTCTCGCATTCGTTCCACGCATTTTGGAATACTTCATGACATTCAGGGTCGTTCAGATGTTCTGTATTAAGTTTCCACAATCCTCGACCCCTGTATGTTTGTTGCCTTGTTAAGTTAACGGTACATATGTACGCTATGTGGTCCGAAAAGATGGTGGGCCACAACTCTGTGTGCAGAACATGCTGTTTCAGGTTGGCTGAAACGTAAATCCTGTCAATACGGCTGGCAGAGTGATTTGTAATGTAAGTGAACCCTGGTAACGCACCGTTTTTGTGCTCCCAAGTGTCAGTTAAGATTAATTGTTTAATAATAGCGTCAAGTTCGGCACAGTAGTTAAAATTTGGGGTCTGATCTTTAGCCGACAGGACACAATTATAGTCACCGCCAAAAATTATCTGATCATATCGGCCGCAGAATAGGGGAACCATATCCTCCTTAAAAAATACAGCTCTTCCCCTCCTGTTGCTTGTACCAGAGGGTCCGTAGATATTTATTAACCTAGTGTTGTTGACGGTGGCGCCTATACCCCTTGCATTTGGCAGTTTCTCCACATCTTTTACAATTACGCCTTCCTTAATTAAAATTGCCGTGCCGAGTTCATGGTCGTTCCCTGAATTTACAATTGCATTATATCCTATTGTTGCATCAAGTGTAATATCTGTTACTTCTTGTAACGTAGCAATATCGATGTCGGCAGCGTATAACATGTCCTGTAAGGTCTTTAGTTTTAAATGACTACGAATCTTATTGATATTTATCGTCGCAATTCTGTACGATTGTAACGCAATTGTGAGATGTAGACTGACTTTATATATTAGATGTTATAACATGCGCATGACGCCTTATATTATTGTTGCACCGGTCGTGGATGCGATAGCCCTTTCATTTTCTCTCCCTTTAATGCGGAGGACGAGTCCTTTTTGGACTTGTAGCTTCTTTCATATCTTCATCTTTGGGATAGTCCACTTCATCTGCACAGTTTCTTCCTTCATTGCGATGGTGCATTTCTTTTTCGGGACCAAGACTAGGTGGGATCTTATTCTGTAATTGTTGCTTTGCAGGGTGTTCCATTTCCACATCCTGTTGGGTTATCATTTCTACATTTTTCAGATTTTCATTGGCCGCTGAATTTGTCGTCTGTTTGCTACGCTCCGAAATTTCAGGTGCTTTTTCACTTAATTTGCGAGCAATTTCTTGCGCTTTTTCACGCGTTGCCTGAGCTTTTTGTTTGGCGTCGGGAGGAGCTAAACGCCGTTTCTTATGTTTTTTAAGAGAGGATCGAGATTCCTGACTAACCTCAGTCTCTGAAGTCGTGCTAAGGTCTTGTGCTGCACTATCGTCTTCGTCTCTGCGTACTCCTCTTCCGGACTTATCTTCTGGGTTTGTTTCACGTTCTTTTTTAGTGGCTGTTTCTGTTTTGTCGGAGTCGGTGACAGTCGCTTTTTCCGCGGCACCAACATCCATTGCTAGTGACGGACCGTCTACATGTACGTCATCGTTTTCACCCACTGCGGCGCTCGACGTGGTGGCCGTATTAACGCGGAGGGCCGTGGCGTAAGTCACTGGCAGTGACGTCATCATCATAGGAGCGACTGGTTCCCCTGCCGGCAGCTGCGTCACTCTACGCATGACCTGATTGCCCACATCCTGAGCAAGTACGTGGCTGACCATCGTATATGGCAATGGCTCTATATCCGCATACGTAAATATACGACGGGATATGTTTCTGTAGTTCTAGTTTCACTTGTCGAACACCGTTTAATACTGGAAAAGTTTGAAACGTTGTCCACTTTTCCGCAGTGTTACTAATAATTCTCCCGTATGGTTTGAGGACTGAATTAATCTGCTCCGCAGTTATTTCAAATGGGAGTTCAAATATGCGAACTGCTCTAATGCCAAAACCGGCGTAATCAATTTGTACATCGCCAACATTGCCGTCGCAGTGATTGAATTTAAGGTGTCCTCGACAACGTTCAATTACTTTATCACAGCACTCTGAACTGATCATTTTAACATAGACCGTGCTACTAACGATCGATAAATGGATCCCTATTATTTCATTCACATTAAGTTTAACTACATCTCTTAAGAAAGCTTCTACTTCAAAAGCTCTAGGTCGGACGAACTGTTCGTTAAACATGAACTTTAAGGTGTCTTTTCTTAAAGGTTGATTCATCTTTATGATCTATACATGTTGGAATATAACTACGATATGCGCTGCGAGAGCGTCCAACTCACCACACAGTGTCAACACACAGCCGGCCGCAGCGAGGACGTAAACACGAACCACACAGCTCGCCCGCCGAAAGCAGACTGTGACCCCTACCCAATCCTTGAGGGTTAAAATTCTAGGAGTAGGAACATCCTCATCCATGATCCACGGATTGAGACGCGATATTTTTGTGAAATTCAGTGTCCTGTTACAGCGACAGTCGTAAAAATTGTGGGAATAAAGTTTATGAAGTATTTTCTGTTAATATTTATAAAGAAACTTTACGCTGTAGCTACGAATGCCTGTTCTACGAAACAGCAACGAATCTAAATCATTAATACGAACGTGTTTCTGACGGAATTTTGACTCGTGATTGTTCTATAGTTCAAAGGCATAAGCGGTAACTTGAGAGTAATTTTGCGAAAAATTTGTAACAAAAAGTAAGGGAGACGTATGTCGACCACGCTACTAAACACCCACATACAAGGTATTGGTATTCTGGGGTGTTCATTCTACTATCAGTTGCTGTTTTATGTCCTCTGACTTTATTGAAAGCAGTACGGTTTCTTTAATAAATGAAGCATGTCAAGTTACCAAAAAAGGTGGTCTTATTTTTGTCACCCTGATTTCTTTAATGAACAGTTTCATTTTAACAACATACCTAACGCAAGAATCATTCATGAAACGTCTGAGACCAACTGAATAACAGTTGGTAAGATTTAGCTGTAGTAGATTGTCGTGTAAGGAAGTTTATTTACACGCACTAGCCGTGCTGTGAAGTGCCCCGTTTACTTCCGTTCAAACCTCTGGCCGGCCGCAAGCACTGACTGGAGGACGCTGCGATTGAGCAGAGGCATGCCTCGCCTCTTCTCGACTGCCCACTGATGTGTCTGAACCTGTATTTTCTTAAATGGACTGTTTGCCTTATGTTGCGTGGTTATCCAGATACCGATCTCCTAATGGATTCTTGTTTTAGGTTATATTATTGTGCACTGAATTAAAAATTTTATTATTCGATGGTTTCAGATAGCCCGCCTGTTAGTTGCCATATTTAGCGGCAATTCTTACATTATTAAACAATAAGTCTATAATAACTTCTTTATATTTGAACATTAACATGTCATGACGCTGAAAAAAAAGGCGTGTATGGTCTATTAAAATTGTATTCTGTTTAATGTGTAACACATTAACCTCGAAGCAACTATCAAATTATATCTTAATAATGACTTGGCCGCGGAGGAATGGCCGAGCGCATTGAGGCGCTACGCTACGATGTGCGAGGCCGTTCCCCCTCGGGGGTTCGAATCCCCCCCTTGGGTATGGATGTTAGTACCGTCTGCAGTATAAGGTTGTTCATAAGTAGTTTGTAAGTTTAGGGACTGATGACCCCGCAGTTAAATCCCATAAGCTTAACAAAAATTTAAACTGTTTCTTTTTATTTTTATTTTTTTATTTTTTTATTTTTATGACATGGCAGTTACTTATTGATTTGAACGTCCAGTCTGTTTGTTGGTTTTGAGGAGTTTTCAATGGTTTTAATACCATTTAGATAGTCTTAACTGCAACCAAAGAACTAACCTTCGGGAAATCTAATGGTGAAAAATCGTACGCTGTTGTATGAACAAAAAATACAAAAGTTTCGAACCTCTGTTATAGTCTCTGTATCTGTTAGCTGGTTCAGAAGTAAGTTTTATATACAGCTTCAAGACGAATTTGAAAGTAATGTATAAAATCCATTACTCCACGACCCAAGTTATTGGCGCTTATCTTGTATACAATCGATATACTCGGAATATGACTACTATATATCGTACAAAGAGCTTTCCAACCTACTTCGAGAAACCTACTGGAAAACCTCTGACCTGAATAGAAAGACATGTCGTTTATGGCTGCTTACCGTCAACAATAGTTATGATAAAGGGTTTCATTATGTTTTATTTTTTATTTGGCCTTCATCGCCCTTCCAGACGAACCTGCTCCTACAACAACGCTTTTTTATACTTGCTTCGTCTTCTGTACTATAATTGTTCACAATATGTTATTCATTCCCTAAATTAATGTTTAAAAGTAATACTGTTCTCCCACATTGAAAAAAATACACAATATTAAAATGAAATCATAGATTAGAACGTTAAAACATACTACATCCGCTTTAAAAGAAATATACTAAAAATGATTTCATTTCGTAGGTGATTTTTTTTCTATTCTATTGAACCTCGGTGTTTCTCAAACAGCTTGACTCGGTTTTTTTTTTTTTTTTTTTTTTTTTTTTTTTTTTTTTTTTTTTTTTTTTGCCAATGGTAGCCAAACAGTGGGTCCTATGAGTAGCACTCTTATACTGTTACATACTAAACCATTATAAATAAATGAACGTCTTCTGCTAACACTGCTTCCGCAACGATTCGAAGCCTATTGGGTTTTCTCGTTTCTTATTATTTTGGTGTGATGTCTGTTATTTCGGACATATCCGAAGTAACAGACACCATACCAATATAATTAATTACGCCTCCCGAAGACGGCGTTTCTTCAATCACTTCACCGCATATGCGTTCACGTTCGACCTCGCACGATATGGGCGCTACAGCCATAGCGTGCAACTTGTGGAAGTTTGAGAGAGACGCCGGGCGAGCACCGGTAGCCACATGGTTAAGTTCACCGCTGGCCCGAAGCAGGAGACACGGGTTCGATTCCCCTCCCGCTTTATATTTTCACTTATCGCCATTGTTTTATTTCAATGCCCTAATTCAGCACTAACATTCGTTTCCTTCCTAATTCTTATTCCTTCACCTCGTTCATAAATATTTGCCAGTTCTTGTTTCTTTTTCTTTGGACCTCCTTATCTGCTCTTCTAGGCTGAACTGAACTTCGCTCACAAATTACGCCTTCATCGGTGATCTTGTACTCTAAACGTTTTGCAGATGTTTAGATGTTTAATATACAGTTCAGCACATCCATGTTTTATTATTACTTTTATTGAATCTAGAAACTGAATAGTTCTTCTCACGGAAAAATAAAAATTATTATTACGAATCCTGATGAAAATTAGTTTTATATGTACAGTTTAAACTTACAACTGTCCCTTAAAATAAAAGTAAATAACTCTTCTTTATAAGAAATAAATTCTCTGACTGCTTAAAAAACGAAGCAAACAAAACAAGAAATCAAATCAAAATGTTCAAATGTTTGTAGAGCTTATTGGACTTACATACAGGGTCATCAGTCCTTAAACTTACAACCTATTTATGAACTAGCTAATACTAAGGACGGCACAAATATCCATGCCCAAGGGGGAATTCGAACCCCCGACCGTAGTGGCAGTGCAGACCCTGACTGGCGTGCCGCAGACCGCTCGGCCACTGCGGCCGGCCAAGAAACTCTACTAATACTGTTCAACATCCCGTATATCATCCTTCAGCCTCAAAGACGGCTCGAAGCCCGTCGGGCAGTGAACCCACAACTCTAATCACATAACATGGATATTCAAGTAACTGGTTCCAAGAGTATTGCCTCGATCGGTTTCGCGCCAACACCGCTTCCACATGGCACGGTTTCACCTGCCCTCCACCCCCAGTATATTTTTAAAAACTAGGACTAACGCAACAGCGTTCAAGTTTTATACTTTTTAATGAGGACGTGAAGTTAAGCTTTCGATTGTTTTAAATTTAAAGTGACGCTGGGGAAGGCTAAATGGCAGATATGTTTTTCTAAGGAATTTTAGCACCTGATGATGTGTCTACAGGACGCGAAACCGGTAGTGCTTTTTTAAATAAAGTTAATTGCAGTCGAAGCGGATTTTGTTTCAAAATGTTCCAAGAGTCCTGAATCACATGAGAATCCTGGTGGCGACTCGACAGTGAATGTCGTGCTTCACCAGTCAGCGTTACGTCTGCAGATGTGGAGCGATGCCTACGAGAAAGACAAGCCCCGGCGCGCACGTCATCCTACGTAAGCATAGCAGTCCTGAGCCGGCTGGCCGGCTAGCTAGTTGGCCGGCCGCTGTGAGGCGGTGGGCCGTGCCCCAGAAATCTGTAAGTTTAAACTGGACGCACAGACTAATTTTCATCAGGAATCGTAATATTTATTTTTCCGAGAGAAGAAGTACTCATTTTCTAAATGGAAAAATGTCGGACTATTTTGATTGAAGAAAAAAAAAACTGCGCAGAGGATCCGAACGCGGTACTTCTAGCGTGGTAGTTGGATACCTTACCCACTGCGCCACGTTCACTTGATTGGAACATGGCTTACATTACGCGTCTTACATCGCGCAGTGAAGTTCAATTTTCTGGAAAACCAAGACCCGTCGCTAAAAAAGCATATAGCCTTATATTCAAGGGTATGTCCAACTACAACATATCCAAGACCCATCAAAATCCGTTATTTACACCACTTCTGATGGTCCTCTTGTCAGTCTCTCGTACCGAGTGAAGTGGCGCAGTCGTAACACACTGGACTCAGGTTCCGTATGATGGTGGTTCAAATCCACCTCCGGCCATCCAGATTTAGGTTTTCCGTGATTTTCCTAAATCACTCCAGGCAAATGCCGGGATGGTTACTTTCGAAGGGCACGGCCAATTTTTTGCCATATCCTTCCCCAAAACGCAGAGCCTAAGCTCCGTCTAGACCACGCTTTTGACGGGACGTTAAATCCTAAGCTTCCTTCCTTGCTTGTTAGTTTCGTGTATCGCGGTCATCGTTAGCCAATTCCTCCCGTAAAGAATTCGCGGCTAGTCTGCATGCGCACTGATATTTAAGAATCTTTGTGCCTGTAGTCGGATTCATTGTAAAGTTCCTATCTGCTGCAAAACGAGGTAGTGTTGGTTCTTTCTGACACATCCTAAATGCTGAAACATAAATAATACTCCTAGAAAGTTGAGGTCGATTCTGATCAAATGACGGCAGATGCCGCCTGGGATAGTAGATGCACTGATAATGGTTTCAACGTCGTCCGCTAACGGATAGAGTTGTGTCGTAGCTACCAGGTCGTTAGTTGTGTGTACCCTATGGGGATGTTTACGGCCATCCTGTGATATCAGCCTGTAAAGGAAACAGGCACGATGCCACGGAGCTGCACTCTTGTATCCTTTACCCAATTGAGCGAGTGGGTCAAATCATTGCCTTCCAAATTGCGGGATGCTCCTTTCGGAGAATTGCCACTCAAGCTACACGGGCTGCGTCGAGCATGTAACAATGCTGGTTGTAATGGTCACGTGTTCTCACAGCCATAGACGAGCTTGAGTTTCTGGACCCCAACGCAGTACAGACGACCGTCAAGATTGCAGTACTGTAATGGCAGCAGCTGCAGATCGTACAGCTACCACAGCACAGGTAAAGGGTTCGTGAGACCAGAAGTGTCAAATGAACTGTTGCCAACCAGTTGCTAGCACTGGGACTACGGGCGCGCACGCCTGTGGCCCGTCTTGTACTCACGCAACAGCTTCGACGTGTACGGTTCGAATGGTGGCGTCAGAGCATCACTTGGTAAGATGAAATTGGGTTGTTAACTTCAGCGACTGAAGCACATACTGCACCACGCAAGTGGTGATCGTTCGTGCGTACGACGTAGGCATGGCGAGCGCTGTATCGGAGGGTGTATTCGGCCAAGATACAATGACAGACAGTATGGTCTGGGGTGTGATAAGTTGCAGCTCCCGTTGACGTTAACAGTTTCTGGACGGTATGTGCAGAATGTTGTAAGAGCCAATCTTTTGCCATTCTAGCAAAAGGAAGGCGATGTTTTGTTCCAACAAGAACATTTCTTTTACAGAAACTCTAAAATTAGCTCCTACTTCAATGTGAGAAGCTGGTAATACGAGGGTGAGTCAGTGAAAAAGTCGCAAACTGATTTTGACAAGCCAGTACTGCGTTTACAAGCCTGAAAATTGTTTTACTTTTAATCTGACTCGATTCGTAATTTTACACACTCTTCCCATCGTTCCAGAAGGCTTTAAAAGCCTGGAGCTTGGAATTTTTATTGCAGCGTCTGCATGCTGTAAGTGCCGCTCTTGACATCTAACTCCATTTTGTTTCTTAAAACTACTGCAACCCCCACACAAGGCGCAGTACTGGCGTGTCTACTTTAGTTTGCGACTGTTTTACTGACTCACCCTCGTAATTTCCACAACAAAAACCTGTCACTTAATCTGGTAGAAAATCCTAAGAAATTCTGGTTCTATGTTAAGTAAATTATCGGCAAAACACAATCTATTCCTTTACTAGCGATAGCAATGGTGATGCTACTGATAACAGTTCTGCTAAAGCAGAATTGCTGAAACACAGCTTTCCGAAATTTCTTCACCAGAAACCATACAGCAAATACTCCAGAATGCTAATCAAGAGCTGCTGCCAGCATGCGTAACGTGGAAGTACATATCCCTGGTGTATTAAAGCAACTTAAATCATTTAACAAAAGCAAGTCTCACGGATCAGACTGTGTACGAAATATGTTCCTTCCGGAGTATGCTGATACAATAGCTCCATACCTATCGATGGTATACAACCGCACCTCAGCGATAGATCCACACCCAAAGACTGGAAACATTTACAGCTCACTCTAAAATTCAAGAAAGGCAATAGGAGTGATCCATAGAATTACAGTTCTTTATCAATATCATCGTTCTGCATGAGGATTTTGGTGGATATATCTTCAAATATTATGACAGTTAAGGGAGAGGAAGACTGAATTGTGATGGGAGACTGGAATTCGGTAGTAGGAAAAGGAAGAGAAGGAAAAATAGTAGGTGAATATGGACTGGGCAGGAGGAATGAAAGAGGAAGTCACCTGGTAGAATTTTGCACGGAACATGATTTAATCGTAACAAACACGTGGTTTAAGAATCACAAAAGAAGGTTGTATACGTGGAAGAGACCAGGAGACATTGGAAGGTATCAGATAGATTCTATAATGGTAAGACGTAGATTCCGGAACCAGGTTATAAACTGCAGGATATTCACCGGGGTAGTTATAGACTCTGACCATAACTTGTTAGTCATGCACTGTAGGCTGAAGCTGAAAAAACTGCAGAAAGGTAGGAAAATAAGGAGATGGAACTTAGATAAATTGAAGGAAAGTGAAGTTCTTAAGAATTTCAGAGGGAGATTTAGGCAACAATTGACAGAAACAGGGGGAAATAAAACAGTAGAAGAGGAATGGGTAGCATTGAGAGATGAAATAGTGAAGGCAGCAGAGGACAAAATAGATAGAAAGGCAAGACCTACAAATAATCCTTGGATATCACAGGAAATACTAAATTTAATTGATGAAAGGAGAAAATATAAAAATGCAGTAAATGAAAAGGGCAAAATGGAGTATAGACGACTAAAAAATGAGATTCACAGGAAGTGCAAAATGGCTAAGCAGGAGTGGCTAGAAGCCAAATGCAAATCTGTAGAAGAATGTATAACAAGGGGAAAAGTAGATACCGCCTACAGGAAAATAAAAGAGACATTTGGGGACAAGAAAAGCAACTCTACGAATATCAAGAAATCAGATGGGAAACCAGTTCTACTGTCGGGGGTTCGAATCCCCCCTCGGGCATGGATATTTGTGCCGTCCTTAGTCTTAGCTAGTTCATAAGTAGTTTGTAAGCTTAGGGACTGATGACCCCGTAGTTAAGTCCCATACGTTCTACAAACATTTGAACATTTGGAAACCAGTTCTCAGCAAAGAAGGGAAAACTGAAAGGTGGAAAGAGTACATAGAGCAGCTCTACAAAGGAAATGAACTTAGAGGTTTTTTTTCGATATTGATGAAATTTTGCACACTCTACCTTAAAAGAGGAATGTCACTATCTGTATAAAATTTCTTTCGGTGCATGGTGGAGGATATTGACTTTCGGAATTTTACAAAATGCATAGTTTTGCTCCAATCTATATGAATTTTTGCACACACGACCTTTAAACCAAGAGGAAGAGCACTGGGAACATACATGACAGAGGGTACCTCGCAAAAATGTTTGCCGAAAGAGGGAAAGGTGGAAACGAACAGAGAGATGGGAGAGAAACAGGTGGATGTAGAGAGAGAGGACAAGGCGATGTGGACAACGACAGTGTAGGATAAATAAAAGCCCAGGCAACGCCGGTTTACAACTAGTAATAATATAAGAGAAACTGGATCGATAAGGGTAAGGTTTAGATGTTTCTTTTTCCTGTACGGTGTTAGAAAATGAAACAGTAAAGAAATATAATAAAAGTCGTCCTACGAACCCTCTGCCATACTTTTCAGTGGGATTTGCAGAATATTTATGTAGATAATCAACGTGCTCTGCAAGAGTTAGTGCGATATCCGGACATTACTATACCACTTGTGGGGTATGACGGATCGACTAACGACATGTCGTACCCGTCAACGCACAACAATTGCAGAAGTACGCGAACAGATCAAGCTGGCGTACAATAATGTAACCCAGGAGAGAATTCGTCGTTGATGCCAAAATCAGCACCTTGCCTTTGAGGCTACATCACGTAGTATTGTGTTTCAGCATGGATAGACCCTTGATTATCGTTTGAGCTACTGATCTGCCAATATAATCGTTTCATTAATTAAAACTTCCGGCCTGAGAGGCCGTGGTCAAACAGTAGAAATTTCTTCCCCTGACGTTTGGTTGCCGACTGCGGGCAACATCTTCTGAGGTGAGTCGACGACTGGCTGCTGGGCCGTGGAGATCCTGCTTATATAGAGGGCTTAGAGGGCGCCACACGGACAGAAGAGCAGACAGGAAATACCAGATATAGACAATTCCCGAAAGGTTATAAATTTGTCCGGAAAAGAATTATCCATGAAAGAAATTTCTGTTCTTTCAAAAGGTGGAAATCTTGCAATTACTCCGCCGAAGGTTCCAGCGGAGGACATTATAGCTAATATAGAGGCGGGAATTCGTCTGCTACCATCACACACTGCTGATGAGATTAGGATGGAAACAGCCAGGATACTGCGTAAGGCTAAGCCACCCATCAGTAATTTGTCTCCAGCAGAAAAGAAGGCAATGCGGGAGATTAATGCGGACAAGAGTATCTTTGTACTTTCTGCTGACAAGGGAAATGGTACCGTGGTGATGAAGAGTGAAGACTACCACAAGAAGATCAGCGACCTTTTGGATCCGACCACTTATAAAAAGTCGAAAAAGGATCCTACAACGAAAGTGCTGGCAGTTACCAATCAACTGATAAAAAAGGCTTCTATTTCTCCAGAGGACAAAAAACATATTTACAAAACGGAAGCTTACGCTCCTAGGTTATATGGGATACCTAAGGTGCACAAAATCGATATCCCACTGAGACTGATTGTAAGTGCTATTGGATCCCCTACTCAAGAGTTGGCTAGACATCATGCCTCCTTGCTACAACCGGTTATTGGGAAAACTGATCATCATATTAAAAACTCTATGCAACGATGTAGCCGGCAACGAAACGTCAGGGGAAGAAATTTCTACTGTTCGACCACGGCCTCTCAGCCCGGAAGTTTTAATTGCTGAAGACGCCGGCCGTGAAAGCCTACACGTTATGAATAATCGTTTCATGTTCTTCATATGCAATAAATCTTGAGGGAATCGTAAAACTCTAAGACAGTCTTATAATCTTTATTTCCGCTAGTGTACACACAGTATGCAAATCTTTAGCTGTTGTCTCATTAGTAATAAGTTTTCACACTGATACTGATCGTACCAGGGTACCAACATTCAATGTAAGCGTTTCCGGTTCGGTTAGCTGCGGAATATATTATTCCACATGTCGTAACCAGTTACCGATTACTGGTGGCCGCGAAAGTGCAGTCGAGACGAGAGTGCAAGCCGGTAATCCTGTTATGAGCGGCAGACTTCCTGCTCGCGCTGCGCGTTTGTTCCGGTGTCCGCAGACGCGGTTCGTTTTCCTGCTGCTGCCCCGCCCACCGCTCACTGCACCAGGTGGGGGCGGGTCCCGAGCGCCCAAATGGAGAAAGCCGAGTGCCACCGGCAACGCAACTACCAATTACGGCAGCCGTCGACGAGGAAAAAACGGCGATAAATGCGCGGTAGCGTTGCCGAGCTGCAAGCCAGTCCGGTCTAGCGTAGCGTATCTTGACGGCGACGACGACGTGCTGCAACTAACATATGGCTCAGTCTGCTTCCTGTAGTGGCGTGTCGTTAATCTAGCTTCTGCGCCCTGAACGGTGTCCAGATAGACCGCCACTACCTGCTCCAAAAGTCTAACGTTCATTCCTCAGTCCTGACGACACAGCCAAGGGGTCGTTCAGTCCCGCGCTTTCTCTGTACTCCAGCTTCTGCTGCGCGATTTGAAAGTCCTCTCATAGAAAATAATCGATACAAATGTTTCCAATGGTTCCCAGCCAAGATCGGTTATTATTTTAATTTGATGACCGGTTTCGATACTACTTAGGCATAATCTTCTGATCTCCGTTATTCTTCCTAACAGAAATTGTTGACAATATGTCTCGCGTAATACACCATTGCATTTCTCTTATCATAATCTATATCTATAAATGTGAATGTCTGTTCAGTGTACGTTTATCGCGTCTGAACCACAAGTCATACAGAGCTAAAAATTTGTACAGTTACTGATGTCTACCCGGGGAAGGTATGTAGAGTCTATGGGACTTAACTACGGGGTCATCAGTCCCTAAACTAACAAACTACTTATGAACTAGCTACAACTAAGGACGGCACAAATATCCATGCCCGAGGGGGGATTCGAACCCCCGACCGTAGTGGCCGTGCAGACCGTGACTGAAGCGCCTCAGTCCCCTCGGCCACCGCGGCCGGCCCCGGGGAAGGCTTTGGGCACTGTTTTAAGGTGACAGGATAGCTATCCTATCGCCTTAAAACCGTGCACAATATATATTAATGTGAATGTCTGTTCGGTGTACGCTTATCACGTCCGAACGACAAGACGCAGAGACTTAAATATTTGTACAGTTACTAATTTATACCTGAGGAATGTTTTAGGCACGGTTTTACAGCGATCTGATAGATATTTAGTAATTTGAAGAATAGAACGCGAAATGAGGAACAATAATTACTCTTTGAAAATTATATTTACTCTTTGAAAATGGTTTTATTGGTTGCAGTGTTGCTTGAGGGTTGATAACGATAAAAGGGTGGAGTATATTGGGGTGGAAAGTTATCGGTGTATATAAAATTCTACGTGTGTGTGTGTGTGTTAATATTTCGCTCTGCAGCGAAACCTACAGAACACAAACGAATGGTCTGTGTGTAATTGTTGTCGGAAGTCTCCCGTTGCACACCATAGCAGTTCCAAGTCGGTAGCTATAAGGGGATGGAAGATATGGTGCTTTAAAGTCGTCAAATTATAAAAAAATTCTGACTGAAGGCCAGCGATGACGTTTGCGACTCTATAGCAAGGAGGTTACATACAGCGAATCGTGATGCCACAGACCATATCTTTGGTCTATGCGTGCTACAATGTCTTCAGCTCTTTCTCTGTAAGTATAAGCATACGAATAAGGAAATATAAGAATAAATACCCGGGCAACGCCGGGTTTTCAGCTAGTAATAAATAAAGTACACATGCAACAGTCCACATAGGTGTATATATTGATGCATGTGTACTAATTTGTGTTTGATAGGGTTAAATTATGTTCCAGGCGGCTTCAAAAATGCAAACGTTCAAATGTTTGTAAAGTTATTGGGCCTAACTGCAGTGGTCATCGGTCCCTAAACTTACAAACTACTTTAACTTGTCCTAGGAACAACACACGTATTCATGCCCGATGAAGGACTCGAACCTCCGACGGCAAACGGCCGCGCAACGCAGCAAGACGCCTTAGAGCGCAGTGCTATTCCTCTACGGCACAGGGGACTACCTCTTTCATTTCTTTTCCGCGATCCATAATCACCTACTACTTTTCCTTTCCTTCCTTTTCCTACTACTCAATTCCAGTCCCCCATCACAATTAAGTGTGCCTCTCCCTTAACTCTGAGTAATTTCCTTTATCTCCTCATACATTTCATCAATCTCCTCATCATCGGAAGTGCTAATTGGCATATAAACTTGTACTACTGCGATCAGAGTTGGCTTCGTATCTAGATTATGATAAGGCGATCACTACGGTACTCATAGTAGTTTACCCGCATTCCTATTTTCTTATTTATATTAGACCTATTCCTGTAATTTATAACCCTGTACTCACGTGACTAGAAACCTGTTCATCCTACCACAGAATATGCGTGTGTTAAAATTATAAGAACAATGCAACATTTCGTTTGTGGCAAAAATTTTGCTCTGACACTCCATACTACGCGAAAAACGCATATTATGATTTCAGGGTTGCATGTCGTGTGAGTTTTCATTTGGTCTAAAATAGGACGGCGCTTTGGTCATTCTGTGTTGTTCACGTAGGCCTTTGGTCATGACCTTATTAAATTACAGAAAAAAGAATGTTTACAATCGATACCGTTATGCACATAGAGAAAATACTATTTGAAACATATTTTTTTGCAGATAATGAAATACATAATTACTTATTTTTTACTGTAGACTGCTTTCAGGAGACTGAAAGTATGTGAAAGCCTGCCCAATATTTCGACGTGTAATTACAGGCTTTCACATCTTTGTAGTCTTTTGAAAGCTGCTTTTTTATATACATAGAATACCAACCGTACCAGCAAATGTTCAGTTAGCTGGTACAGCGTTTAGTGACAATGCATATTTTTTGTTTCTTAAACAAAAAGCATTGTAAAAGTCTGTTTGGTAGTTTAAAAACTCGATAACTGACTCAATTTGAGAATCACGTAGTGATCTTGTCATTTCCTAAATACAATCAGCAGCCCTTGCGCTCACTTTACCCAAAACTTACTACTTATATTTCACAAACATTTGATGACCGTGCGACACTTTTATGGTTTAAAGGGACTGAAGAGATTTCTTGTCTGTATTGTGATTAAGTAGGAAACTGTCAAGTACCACCTTTAATCAATATGCGGATTCAACATTTTATCGTATACGTCTTACAAGCATCAATAACAACGAAAGAAAATTCATGTCCATATACAAGATCTTACAGTAAATTTCATTCAGATAAATGTGTGATATAATAACCAAGCCGGCCGCGGTGGCCGAGAGGAATGAGGCTCGCAAGTCTCGGTCTGCACAGCCACTACGGTCGGGGGTTCGAATCCCCCCTCGGGCATGGATATTTGTGCCGTCCTTAGTGTTAGCTACTACATAAGTAGTTTGTAAGTTTAGGGATTGATGACGCCGTAGTTTATTCCCATAAGCTATACAAACATTTGAACATTTGAATGACACAAACGTGAGAATACAAGAAGCATTTCACTTTACATTGTACATAGGTTACCAATGAAGTTCATTTTTAAAGTATTTGAAGAAGTCACTGAACATTCTGAGTATATTTCTCTTATGTATGTTTCACTTGGTAGAAGTACAGGAATGTATAAGCAAGTATAACATTAAGTTCAAAAGTAGAAACCCAACATAGAAAAATATTATCGTTTTCAATGGGCTATGCCAGCTTCATCTGGTCATATAAAATTATGGAAGGTGGTCATCTTTACATCATTTAAATATGGACGTTAAATACTACGTGAAACAAAGCACTTAGTCGAAATATTAAATACATAAGTTAAAACATAAACAGCTAGTAAGAGACTCTTACGTACTATTTAACCTCCACTTTTTAAATAACGTAAGATAACGAAATTGTATAATTTTATATGACCAGATGATGGTGGTGGATAGCCCATTCAAACCGGTCGTCATAAAATAATTATTTTGCGCTCTTGGTTTTCAACTTTTGAACATAACTAATCTATCAAATCACCGCCACAACCTGTCAGGTAAGTGAATTTTAACATTAACGAAGCACATTCCTGATTTTATACTGTTTCATACAACAATGACGTTGCATATGAATCCATTTGCGTAAGTGAAGGAATCACTGTCATGGAAGCTGGTCTTAACCCCATCGTTGATCAGGATCCGGACTGGAATGATTACGCCCAGAGCAGCAGGTAACATGACATTTTAGGACAAGGGATAAGATACCCTTCAGGACTTTCGGTGGACTGAATGACCCAGTATGATGTGTCGTCGTCTCTGGAACCCACAATAAATCACATTGCTTACATGCAAAAGAACGCATAAGGCGTCTGAAATATGTCAGGTGCGATTCATGTAAGAGTTGCTGAAACATAACCTTGGTTAATACATAAAACATCACTTAAAATCATAAAATAATTGTAAAGAATTATTTAACCCTCGATCGGCAGCGCTGGTGCAGATCTGCTGCCACTTTTCTTTAAATTCTCACTGGTGATGTAATAATGGAGATGCCGTATTTTCGCTTTAGCTATTCCTCGATTAAGCCTTAACAATGATGTCAGTGAAAGTTCTGAGTTTCTTGTGCATCTTGAGTTAAGGAATGCATCACTGGTAGCAGATTTGCACCGCGCTGCCTGTCATGTAAGTAGATTTGAATTGTTTTGTGTTACGTGTAGTTTTCATTGCAAATGTATTTGTGGCAGTATCTAGTGAGTATTTATTGTATAAATTTTACCCTACATATTAGGATGATCAAAAGTTTACATTTATTTCGTAAATAGAAGTTTCGGTAAATTTTCCTCTTGTTTCTCCTGATTAGCCATGCTGCAGTCTCAGTCAATCTCATTTTAACCCTTTTTAATCCTTACACAATGAGAAAATGATTGTTATTCTACTGCATAATTTAATCGTCATATCTCGTAGCCGTGGTATGGGTGTAATAGATGAGAAAATAGACTTCTTTCTACAATTAATGAAGGTCTTAGTGATATTTGTCTAGATTTCTCATCAGATCATGAACAGGCTACTATTATTCAAATTTAAATCCTAGTTCCTATTCCGAACAAGATTTCAGGCGCAATGAATCTGATATTGAAGACGGTACCACTCTGTGGAGTAAAAGGCTATACAAGCAGCACTCAAAACCACTGAAAAAGAATTTCAAATATGATATTTCTACGTGTACATTGACCTATTTTTGTCATTACAATCATTTAGTAGCTATAGTCTAGGTTTTTAACTCGGAATACACAGTGGTAGCAAATCTGCAACGCGCTGCTGCTGAAGTTATAATAATTGGCGTTGCCGCCCGAGGATTAAAGAACATAATTTGATTATTTAAATTTTCTTACAGCCTTTACTGCAATACTCAAAATTCAATTATTTTATATATAAAACAGTCTAGAGCGCAGTATTGACTTTTCATTTCCGATTAGTTTCGACCAAATGTGGGGACATCTTCAATATATGATTCCGACATGGTGTGATGCGGAGCACGAACTGTGAGTTTCTGAGGTGGGGTGACAGCACCTGAGGAACTCGCGGCTCCTCCTCTGCTCCGTACCATCTAGGAAAAACATCCTGAAGATGGCCCAACATTGGGTCGAAACTAGTCGTCAATCAAATGTCATTTTTGCTGTATAAACTGTTTTATATATAAAATTATTATAAGGACGCTGGTTTCGTTAAAGAAACAAAAAAGTTCCAAAAATGTCAAATTTCATTGAATATTTTATAGGCTCATGACTCACAAGTACGAGAAAGATGTCTCAGTTGGCAGAGATCATTGTCATTGATTTCGCTGTAAAAATTTTTACTTGTATTCTATCACAAAGCGAACATTATATTTTAATCACTGGCAAGTAAACGTTGTAGACCAGTAGGCGGAACATGTTTGTTGCGACGCGAATGAAGTGATTTGACGAGTGTGCGCACGATAAACTGTTCGGTCTTATGTTCAGAGGATTATATTTATACCATCACACAGCATCAGGTTACGTAGTAGTGAGAAACTCACTAGATATAAATGACTCAGGAACTTTATCGTACAAGCAATAAACTGGCTATTTGCTTGTCTATATCCTGTCTTACTAGCTACCTTAAGCACACCTTTAACAACATGCAACAATGGATGTCTAATGCAATACATCGTGTATCAGGGAGCAGGAAGTTGGACGAGTTGCACTTTCTTGCCTTGTCGTCAAATTAAAACTCAGGCGGTTTTGTTGGCGTTTCCTATTCAAGCACTTGAAAGGCGGACTGAGCCCTGTCACGTTCCTCACAACACGTGAGAATCCGAGGTGTGCTGCTGTTTTGTACGTCACGAGTTTACTCAGACACAACTGGAGGTCGACAGCTTTCACTTACCCAGCTAAGTCGAGGACAGATGAGAAGTACACGACTTCCCGAGCGGTTACGTATTTTCACCTAGTATTCTGTTGTAGCGGTTAGCATATGGACCATACGTGCGGCATTGTAGGTACAAACTTACGTCTGTCTAAGAAAACTATTCAATCTGATCTGGCGTCAACATCTCGCAGGTGCTTGTAACCTCTGGTTGTCGGGTGTGATTTCGAATTCCGCCTTCTACAAAACACGATTTTTTTCTGTTTGTCGAAAATTTTAGACAAGGCTCTGTCAACTTCCGTGAGTGTCGCTATTCAGGACCGGAAAAAAATAGTAGGGCGATACCTGGGAAGACAACGTCGATTTTGATCCCGTTACGGAAAATGATACTTAGGTAATAATAGATGCAGTGATAATGGTTTCAACGCCGCCTGACAACAGATAACGCTGTGTCATGGCTGCCACAGCGACACGTTTAAAGCCGTTAAGGCTCACTGCGATGCAAACAGGCCTCGTGCCTAGGGATGCAACATCGTTGATAAAAACATTCGTGTTCCTGCGGAAAAATATCGATGTTTAAAAAACATCGCTCTGAGAAACGATACATTAATGGTTTTTCCGATGTTTCCATACGTTTAAGAAATATTAAGAAAAACACACTGAAATGAAGCTGTGTTGCCAGAAAGTATCTGCCAACTGCCTTATTTATGTTCTTTCACTAGGTTACGAATACACAGCGAAATGGCAGCTTAGAATGAAAAAGAAGTTGGGAGTAAAGTTTCGCTACCTATTGCGCTGAGTTTACTTGGGATTTAAATCGATTTGTTCATTACATGCGAAATAACTTGTGTTTTGTTGACGTATTGCCTTTTTCTTAGCTCTCGACCTGGAGAAAATTAAAAATTATGCGTCTTTCAGTTATTACTTAATAATGTAGTTTTAATATGAATATTCATCAATGATGTTTTTCAAATCATGTACCTTGCTGAAATAAAAATCTGTTATACTTGGCTTGTTTGTTGGCTATTGTTTCGGATTTTTCGTCGACTTTTTTTGGATGTTTTAACTGACGTTTTGATAGTACGATATCAGTCTGACTGGGTAACACTGTCAAAGATTCGATTCCACTAATGTTGGAGGGTGAAATTTCAGCAATTCCAGAAGCCCATGCTGGAAAAACATCAGATTAATAATCAAAGATCGACATAAAAAATGAGATAGACTCAAAGAGGCAATATGACAAATACTAACCATGAAAGCTTTTAATTTTGTTTCAGGATTTGGGATTTGTCTTCGCAATATCTGCATTCTCCAGTGTCGTGAAGGTCCAATAACTTTTACAGTCACTAATCTAATAATTACCGGTACAAGAAAAATTCTAATGCACACTGTTTTATTCAATATTTGAAGTTACTGACTCTTTTTTTGTAGTAGAACAAATAGCTTCATATAAAATCCTCTTATGCACACAATACTCAAACAAAGTGACTGCAGCACTCAGAGAATAGCAAAAAAAGGTGAGTAAATCATATTGTTGTTAGTTTCTTATTTCACTTACCTACTATTCCAAAAGTATGAAAACAGCAACGACAGCAGGAGCACTGCACTTGAGCTGACGCTAGCTGAGCAACTAATAAAGTAATAATGGAGTTGACAATCAATTGTGGAACGATGTCGATAGTTTTGGACTTCTGTCGTCGATGCATCGGCGATACATCGCTGTTCAAAACATCGATGTTAACATCGATGTTTTATGGACGAAACATCGATGTATCGTTTGCATCCCTACTCGTGCCACGGAGGCGCACTCGTCCTTCGTACAGCCAACTGAGAGACAAATAAATATCTGAGAAATCTGATAAAATATATACTTTGCCTTCATCTGACAGACAAATTTCTCGAGTTTCCAAAGAGGTATGGTTTATTTATTTTTAAATAATTATTATAGCCTTAAAAGCTTTTTGAACAAATGTCTGCACACTGGCCACGCTGATGCTTCAGGCAAGGAATATCACCAGAAACATTCCATGCCTGACACCGTCATTGAAAGAATGAAGCCAATATACAGGGACCTCACAGATAAAGAATTACTTTGCAAATGTTTATATGGCCGTGCACAAAATCCTAATGAGAGCTTCAAAAGCTGCGTATGGCAACGAGTACCGAAAACAGTGTTTGTTTAATGCATGCTGTTATCTGTTTCAATAAAGGTGCAATGAGCAGGACAAAAGTAATGAACAAAGTAGGCATCCAACTAGGAAATAATATGATAGCTCCTCAGACTACCATAGATAATCAGCGACTAGTTGAAGTTGAAAGGGCTGCCGAAGCCACCAGTAGAGTCCAGAGTAAGGAAAAGACTCCAGAAAAAGTCTGCAGAACATAAAGAAGCAGCTGGCCGGCAAGATTATGCCACTGGAATGTTCTGAAAGAAGGATACGGCGAGTCAAAAACACTGTGAACATTCTTTTCTCATTTTCTCGAAACTACATTTTCAGAACATTAGGTACATAATGGTTTCAAGTTGTTCACCAAATTTCACCCAATTGAACAATGGGACGGTATCTTTGTATTATGCCTAATACATGGCAGAAGTTATATATATTTGTCATTCTGCATATAATTTTTAGACAAAATAGTAAATATGTGTAAAAAGGGTTTTTGTATTCCCTCAGATATACTCAAAACCACAAAACTTAATGCGTTACTACGACTTTTGACAGCAGCCTGCCACAGTCTAAATGTTATTTGACGATGCACCAGAAAATGGTTCCGGAATTCCAACGTGTATTACAAAAACATCTATTAGGCAAAATATTGTAATTATTAAACTATAACAAATATTTCAACAATTTTCTAATTACAGCTTGAGTTAATGTCATTCAGTGTTCGTACAAAATCGCAACTTCCTCCGCATTGTAGATCAAGAGTAATGTGCACCGAAAGCAAGGTATGAAAAGGCAACCCGTTCACGTTCAGGTCCCCTTGAGATACTGAACTCTAATAATATCACGTACTAAATATCACTGTTTAAACAATAAATCTACAATGAATTGGCAATAGATAAGACTGTCTAATAATTTTTGTATGGGGCAGTGTATTTCTTTTAGAATTTATCCAAATTTCTTGTCTGTTTTCTACTTTAAAACTTAAAACTTATGTACCTCATTTATTTTGCCGCACCGAACACTGAACATATTTCCAGACTAGACAAAAGTGAGTAGTTACACTAACATAGGCATTTTATTACATTCCATGATGGCAGGTAAAGCGACACTGAAGAAATAATTCGAATAAAAATCAATCTCTCTTGCAAACTGTAACAATTATTTTATTTGTCCAATTACGTGTTTAGCGTGGTTAGCGTGTCATCCGACTGGAACAATAATGAAAATAATACAGCTCAAGTACGTGAACCTAGCGGACAACAGGTCCAGCAATACTAAAGTTGAGTAAATTTCAAAATTTAAAACTTATTTGGTTGAATTTTGATAGCATAAAAGTGTGAACCTTTTCATGCCGTGTTAATCAGAGCTGAAACGCAGCATTAGTCAATAAAGTTAACGTAGCGGACACCTACACAAGAATTAAGTGAAATAACGGCGCTTTAAGTAAAACAACCAAGCAACGCGAGTGTTAATGTATTAAAATATTAACAAGATGGATTCTTATGGTAAAACTCACCACAATAAAGTTCCGGTGCCCCGGTAGATAACTGTAGGTAATAAGTAATTGTTGTGGGATTGACTAGCTTTCAGGGACTGATGACCCCGTAGTTAAGTCCCATAAGCTTAACAAACATTTGGACATTTGTCTAGCTGTCAGCCGCGGTGGAGTAGCCGAGCGGTCTAAGGCGCCTTGCTGAGGTGCGCGCGGTTGATCGCCGTCGGAGGTTTGAGTCCTCCCTCGGTCATGGGAGTGAGTGTGTTGTCCGTGGGTTAGTCTAAGTAGTTTGTAAGCTACGGACTGATGGCCACGCACTTTCGTCCTATAGATTTACAAACGTCCATGAGTAAACAACCAGCCATGTGGTGTTTATGGAGTAGCGGGGTCGTGGACTGACTATAAGGAAATCGTGTGGGAGGAGGAAGATTGTGCCAGGAAATATTATACAATTATGAAATAAGGGAAAAGGCATGCAATTCGTGTGGGGAAGGTTGTACTGATAGAGCTAAGTAAAACGTAGTCGTGAAAAATAGTATGGAAAGTGTCATCAGTTTTGATATTACGTAGAGGAGGTGATTGATTCTGAAGAAAAATGAATAACATGGATTTATAGTCTGCACGGCCACTACGGTCGGGGGTTCGAATCCCCCGTCGGGCATGGATATTTGTGCCGTCCTAGTTCGTAAGTAGTTTGTAAGTTTAGGGACTGATGACCCCGTAGTTAAGTCCCATAGACTATACAAACATTTGAACATTTTGATTTATAAAAAATTGTTCGTTCAGACTGTGTTCTGGGTATTGTCATACGAACTTGTGATTTCGGACTACCGCTCTGTAATGGCAACTACCCTTGAAAGAGGATTATTATAAACTACAGTGGCATTTAGTGTTGTAACAGTTCCTATATGTAGTTTTTTATTTTATTTTTTATTTTATTTATTGTTTATATATATTTTTTTTATTTTTTTCATAAGTTACTGACAGATTTTTGTAGGCGAGTCGGCGGCAGATATATTTTTAGTTAGAAACGGCTAGACAGTCGTTGTAGGTTTCCACGGCAGAAACGCACCACATGGTGTTGGTAGTGGAGGTGGGGTAACGAAAGCTTCAGAAGGACTCTATCCGTGGGATCGTCCGTTGCGGCTGCCGCCCCTCTAAGCCAGGGAAATACGAAGAATTTGGCGCGAAACTAAAATTTTTAATTTAGTAATGCTTTTTATTTAACATTGCTTTGGTGGCTTAAGACCTTAGTACGGACTGGGAGTCAAGTAGGTGCTGATCATTTCATATTCTTTCATTATGTTCAAATAGATTAATTAATTAATTACAACATCTTCAAAGAACGTTTACGAAAACTTCCGAAGATGTACGAAGTTTACAGGAGGTAGTTAGGCGGCGTTAGGACTCATAGGAACCATGCTCTCAGTATTAGCCGTAAAATTATAATAGTTAATTTCAAAGTCACTAAACGGTCCTGTATTATGGTGTAGCTAGTAATAAAGCCCCATAATTGGCATCCCGGATTTTATTTAGACGAAATACCCACCCGTAAAAAGTTAACATTTCAGGTCTTTTAATAGCAATTCCATCAATACTTCTCTGTGCTGTCTAGCTGCAAAGGGACTACGTCATCGAGAAAAAAAATGTTCAAATGCTTATGGGACTTAACTGCGGGGTCATCAATCCCTATGCCCAAGGCAGTATTGGAACAGGGACTGATGACCCAGTAGTTAAGTCCCATAGACTTTACAAACATTTGATTTGAGTATTGGAACTCCCGATGTGGAACGGCCTCGCGCATCGGAGCATAGTGCCTCAAACCGCTCGGCCACTCCGCCGCGGCTATATAATTGACAGCACTTCCTACAGGTAGGAGGAACGCCTAAACGTCGGCTCACAAGTCTGGCTCACAGGTGGATCAGCTTCGTTTGCAGATCCCTAATGGAGAGTGTGGGCCGGTAAATCCGCACACCCCCTACACCAACTTCTATGGACTCCCTAACTACGTCTACACTTTGATCACTAGAATGGAGTTCATACCGCACGACATGAGAAATGCCACTAGGGTTGACAAAATGCCACGTCCAATATTATGTGACAAAACATTATAAATGCTACTTTGCATATGCGCTAATATTTCAAAATAAATAAATGTTTTGTAATCTGACAGATCAGTCGAGAATCTAGTTGTCTTCTTTTACATCATTGAATCCGGCAACGACGTATTTGCGTTTTGACGTAGGGTCAGAGGAGAATTTTCCATTATGTTTATACACCCGTCAAATCAATTAGGGATTCAGTTGAGATATATACGTCTCTCAAGTATTGTAATCGGCATAATCAACGTCTTTCTGTCGATTCTACGGCATGGAGATAACAATATCATGCCAACGGATCTAGTGGTAATAACAGAAAGTTGCTGCAAATGAGGCTGGTGTTACATTTTTTCTTTTTTTTTACCAAACAAATTACACAAGCATATGGGTACAGATAATGTATTAAGCAGGTTTTGCAATGCAGTAACTACGTGACTTATCCGAAGCTATGGCATGGAGAGCCATAGGACGCTTGGAACAGACACAGAGGTATGAGGCTGCAGCTACTGGAACGTCCCGAAGTGTAGTTTCCACGACCTGGACGTGGTTTAAGACAACAGGAACCGTTAAAAGAAAGCAAGGCCAAGATCGTCCACGAGGAACAGCAGCAAGAGATGACCGTCATCTCCGGTTAACAGCTCGTCAAGACGGAAGGCTGAATGCAACTGAGCGGCAACACACCGTCCTAGCAGCAACAGGACGGCCAATATCCACAAAAACAGTCCGAAATCGCCTTCGGGAATGTGGCCTCTACGCACGGAGGCCTATGGCGTGTCTCCCATTAAAGCCACGACACTACTTAGTCCGCAGGAACTATGCTGAGGAACATCAGGATTGGAGTAGCAACCAATGGCACCGGGTTCTATTCAGAGATGAATCAAGTTTTTGAGTTCAGCCGGTCAATCGTCATTCCCTCTTCTGGAGAGAACGTGGACACGGAACAATCCTGTTTATGTGCAGGGAGTATCATCATATCATAGTGGTGGACGAATGATATGGGCAGGAGTCAGTATTTGCGGACGGACGGACCTCTATGTCGTTCAGAATGGCGCTTTGAATGCTCAGAGGTATAGAGACGAAATCCTTCGTAATTTTTATGCCATACAAGATGGGTGCCTTCTGGTGGACGACAACGCTCGTCCCCACAGAGCAAGCGCATTGCAGCCAGACCAGCACCTTCCATAGCGCTTGCAGATCTGGATATTGCACTAATGGATGGGTTTTCCTCAAGAGCTGATTGATAATCTCATGCTGCCCATGCCACGCAGGTGTCCAACTGTACTGGCCGTCTGAGGTGATCACACGCCATATTAGAGAGCAAAGACAATGACTTTGTCATATTACGGTAGCCCCATGGTGCCTTGCTCTAAGTAAACGCCTTGTAAACCTTAAGTAAAGATTTGAGACAGCAAAATTTTGTACTGTATCACACACAAATAACAGTTGTATCCAATATTTCAATAACATCCGTCATCATATATGTATTGTGTATGATATCTCACCTAATCCCCTAATTGTTTTCAGCAATGTATTTATGAAAGTTATTTGTTTCAAACTTATGTTTCTGACAACTAAATTGATAAGGGAGTATAGTTGCTACATATTCTGTCTGTAATACTTTCGCCAGACCTCATAGAGAATGGTTTGTAAGATTTTATAGGCTGGACAATGGAATCAACTATTTTCATTAATATGTGCTTTATTCGATCTTATACTGTATTTCACTTATGTGCTTTCTTAGCCTTTGAGGCAGGGTTTTACGAATTCTTGGTATTTTATCTTATTGCTCATAAATTGTACGAGTATTTCCCTGTCACTTTCTAGTAATGATATGGGTATGATATCGCACATACTTATTTGCTTCCAGCATGTATATAGCACTCAAATTTCGAAACGGAACATGAAACGGCTGTATTTGAGGACGATCAATCTCGTGGTTATTCGGGGAGCACGAGACACTTATTATATTCCTGAAGTACCGGCGTATGTATCTTGACAAATAATACGTCCAGGTAAACATAGCGCCCTTTACGTTTTTGCTGTGCGGGAGAGTTGTGCAGCTAATGGTTTCTAAACACGCAACGCACTCATATTGCCCTGGCTTCTAGTCACACGGCTTGAACAGAAGAACGAAAGAATCCAGATATAAGTTCCCTTACATCACTTTGCACGGTACACTTGCTAATGGTGATTTTTATTTTATTTCCTTTGTTGCCTTAGACAAAATTGTTGATAAAAATGTCAGTTTGTTACCTGCTTCATTCTGCTGCTTTACATTCACAAACTATTAGGCGTTTTGGAGAAATATGTAGACTTTGCAAAGACAGATATATATACTGATGGTCCGGACAACGAATGGAAACAGAACAACACAGAACAACACACAACAACACAACAGATGAATAAACATACGGTACTGTTCACAATTTGTCTGGTCGACTGGTCGACAACTATCAGCTGTAGCTGACGCAAAAGGCATCAGACGGAAAAGAAGAGAGTATATGGGTATAAGTGCTGAATTAGATCCTCATTCTAGTAATAATGAAAGCAGTACTCGAAAAAGCTCAGGGGATTACTCATCTTATTATTATTGTAAGAAAGGTTACATTACTCCTAATTTCGATCAGTTTACTCCACTTCTAGTAAAAGATATCCCCAATAGTCTTTTTGAGCGCTGTGAACTAGTTTCTGACGATGGTATATTGAATCGCCTTCGGGAAATGACTATCCTATACACTTTCCAGAAAGGTGCCCACAGTTTTGCAATTTTTTTGGCAATTTTGTTTCTGTCAGGGTACCCAAATGTTCGTAGTTGGAGAATTCTATGGGAAGTCGAGACAGAAGTATAATATAATGCATGTGTCCGTTCAGTAATCAGGTGCAACAGATTTGAAACAATAAAATAATTGGCTCACTATGCTTTTAACTCAAAAATACCTTCAGACGACAGATTTGGTAAAATATCAAAGTTAGCCTCTCAATGATCGCTGTTACTGAGGGTTAAGATCACAATATTTGGCTTCAAGATTTGGTGCCTCTGTCAGCCACTTGGGTAGCTTCTACAATTTTTTCCTTACAGCGGAAATGTTATTAATTCCCTGGAAAGCATTAGTTTAGGTGAATATGCGGTTCAGGAACTAGACAAAGATTTGCCACTCAGCTACATACAGAAGTCCACGCAGACCTTTTTTTCCCTCAATTCCAACGTTAGGCGGGTGATGGAGCCCCTTAGAGAGATGGCTGCCAAGGAGGGGAAGAAGGCCAACGTGCACTCCGTGTGCATACCGGGTGGAGTCATTCCAGATGTGGAACGGGTCCTCCCGGATGCCATGAAGGGTACGGGGTGCAGCCAATTGCAGGTGGTGGCTCACGTCGGTACCAATGATGTGTGTCGTTTCGGATCTGAAGAGATCCTCTCAGGTTTCGAGCGGCTAACTGAAGTGGTAAAGACTGCCAGTCTGGCTTGCAAGATGAAAGCAGAGCTCACCATCTGCAGCATAGTTGACAGGACCGACTGTGGACCTCTGGTACAGAGCCGAGTGGAGGGTCTGAATCAGAGGCTCAGACGGTTCTGCGACCGTGTAGGCTGCAGATTCCTTGACTTGCGCCATCGGGTGGTGGGTTTCCGGGTTCCGCTGAATAGGTCAGGAGTCCACTATACGCAGGAAGCGGCTACACGGGTAGCGGGGGCTGTGTGGCGTGGACTGGGCGGTTTTTTTAGGATAAAGAGCTTCGGGGAAAAAGAAAATGGGCAATCTCAAAGGGTGCAGGTGAATCACAGGAGAAATGTAGATCCGGAAACTATCGGTATAACAGTTGTAAATTGTCGTAGCTGTGTCGGGAAAGTACCAGAACTGCAAGCGTTAATAGAAAGCACCGAAACACACATCATTATAGGCAGCGAAAGTTGGCTCAAGCCGGAAATAAGTTCAGAAGAAGTATTTGCAAAAGGTCTATCGGTGTTCAGAAAGGATAGATTAAACAAACTAGGTGGGGGCGTGTTTGTCGCCGTCAAAAGTAGAAGTTGAAGTTGATAGTTCCTGCGAGCTATTATGGGTAGAGGTTGTACCCGTAAATCGTAAGAAGTTAATAATCGGTTCCTTTTACCGGCCTCCCGACTTTTCTTTGAAAGGTTCAAAGAAAACCTGAGTCTAATTACAAAAACGTACCCGACTCACACGATAATAGTAGGTGGTGATTTTAATTTACCCTCGATCTGTTGGCGAAATTATATTTTCAAATCAGCAGGTAGGCATAAAACATCGTCCGAAATTGTACTCAACGCATTCTCTGAGAATTACTTCGAACAATTAGTTCATGAGCCAACTAGAATTGTAAATGGATGTGAAAACACACTTGATCTCTTAGCAACAAACAATCCTGAGCTCATAACGAGCATCAAAACGGATACAGGTATTAGTGAACACAGAGCTGTCGTAGCGAAATTGAATATCGAAAGTCCCAAAGTTACCAAAAATAAACGCAAAGTATATTTGTTCAGGAAAGCAGATGGAAACAAAATACATTGCTTCTTGAAAGACAGCTTCCACTCGTTACTAACACTAAACTTAGGTGTATATCAGATGTGGCTCAAATTCAAAGAAGTGGTATCGACAGCAATTGACAGTTTTATACCAAATAAATTAATAAAAGAAGGAGGCGATCCCCCTTGGTACACAAAAACAGGTCAGGACACTGTTGCAAAAGCAAAGGAAAAGGCATACTAAATTTAAACGGACACAAAATCCCCAGGATTTGCGATCGTACTCAGAAGCTCGAAATTTAGCAAGGATTTCAATGCGAGATGCCTACAATATTTATCACAACGAAACTCTTTCTCGTAATTTGACTGAAAACCCAAAGAGATTTTGGTCATATGTTAAATATACCTGGCGCAAATCACAAACAATACCTTCACTACGTGATAGTAATGGCGATCCTGCCGATGACAGCGCTACTAAAGCAGAGTTACTAAACTTAGCTTTTAGAAACTCATTCACCAAAGAAGACGAAACCAATATTCCAGATTTCGAATTACGAACAGATGCCGTAATGAATAACGTAGAAGTAGATATCATCGGAGTAGTGCAGCAACTAAAATCACTTAACAAGAACATGTCTTCTGGTCCGGATTGTATACCCATTAGATTTCTATCTGATTATGCTGAAGCGATAGCTCCTTACTTAACAGTCATATACAACCGCTCTCTCATAGAAGGATCTGTACCAAAAGATTGGAAAGTTGCCCAGGTCACACCTATATTCAAGAAAGGCAGTAGGAGTAACCCAATAAACTACAGGCCTATTTCATTGACGTCAATTTGCAGCAGGGTTTTGGAACATATCCTGTATTCAAATATTATGAATTATCTCGAACAGAACGATCTATTGACCCAAGGTCAACACGTATTTAGAAAATATCGTTCATGCGAAACACAACTAGCTCTTTATTCACACGAAGTGATGGGTGCTTTCGACAAAGGTTCGCAAATCGATTCCGTATTTCTTGATTTCCAGAAAGCTTTTGACACCGTACCTCACAAACGGCTTTTAATCAAATTGCGTGGTTATGGTATATCGCCCCAAATTTGCGATTGGATAGGGGATTTCTTGTCAGAGAGGACACAGTTCGTAGTAATCGATGATAAGGCATCGACTAAAACAGAGGTGATATCGGGCGTTCCACAGGGTAGTGTTATTGGTCCTCTGCTATTCCTTATTTACATGAACGATATAGGGGAAAATCTAAGTAGCTCTCTTAGGTTGTTTGCAGATGACGCCGTCATTTATCGTCTAGTAAAATCATCTGAAGATCAAAACCAACTGCAGAACGATCTGAATAAGATATCAGTATGGTGTAAAAATTGGCAATGGACTCTAAATAATGAGAAGTGTGAAGTCGTCCACATGAGTACGAAAAGAAATCCGTTAAACTTTCTTTCCAACATAAATCAATCAAATGTGAAGGCCGTAACTTCCACAAAATACTTAGGAATTACTATTACTTCAGACTTAAGCTGGAAAGAACACGTAGATAATATCGTGGGAAAGGCGAACCAGAGACTGCGTTTTATTGGCAGAACCCTTAAAAGATGCAACAGAACTACTAAAGAAACTGCATACACTACGCTTGTCCGTCCATTTTTGGAGTATTGCAGCCCAGTGTGGGATCCTTATCAGGTGGGTTTGACGGAGGACATCGAAAGAGTCCAAAGAAGGGCAGCTCGTTTCGTATTGTCACGATACAGGGGTGACAGCGTTACGGAAGTGATACAGGATCTGGGTTGGGAATCATTACAACAACGGCGCTTATCGCGGCGGCGTGGGCCACTTGCGAAACTCCAATCGCCAACATTCTCCTCCGAATGCGAAAATATACTGTTGACTCCCACTTACATAGGTAGAAATGATCATCAGAATAAAATACGAGAAATCAGAGCTCGAACAGAGAGATTCAGGTGTTCTCTCTTCCCCCGCGCTATTCGAGAATGGAATGGGAGATAAATAGTAAAATTGTGGTTCGATGAACCCTCTGCCAGGCACTTAAATGTGATTTGCAGAGTATCCCATGTAGATGTAGAATTTACTCAAAACACTGAGAGAAAATGTAATTGGATTCAGGGGTACAGTAATGAGCAATAGAATACGGAAATGTCCTACATATGATCCAAAAAATGTCGAAGTCCCTTGCGGTACGTTCGGCTACAGAAGAGAAAACATTCTGGATCAGTGAAAGCTGTTTGTAATGACAATCGACCAATTCACGTCATATCAACGCGTGACCCTATTCACTCCATCAGAGAGGCTTGTAGATGGTCCCAGGCTGAAAAGAAAAAGATTGTGCAACAGCCGAACATAGTCCAAGCATATAGCCGGTTCATGAGTGGCGTAGATAGGATGGACGAAAATATTTCGTAATATATGGCTTCTGTACGATCAAAGAAATGGTGATGGCTAATGTTTCTTTTCTGTCTTGATGTACCACCACAAAACGTGTAGGAACTTAAGAGGACAAATAAAAATAATGAAAATTTAGACTCTCTCTTTTTTCAGGATGTCATTAATGTAAGTACCTCTTTCAAAACGCTATACCCACTGGTATTGAAACATTAATTTCGTTCCACTGGAATGTTTACAGGGAATTTGCTATTATACCAAACATGAAAATGAGGCAAATGAACAATGGCGTGAAACAGCTTCAACGATGTGGGCTTCCGCTAAGTATCCGCTAATATCTCGGGCATCACTCGTATTTTCATAACTATCACGCGCGCTGCATATTGTTAGCTTTAGTTCCTCGCTATAGAACCAAACATTTAGCTGCAGGTCGATGGAGCTGATAGCCCATGACCGTTTCAATAAACATTATTTTGTGTCTCGTTTCCGCCGGTTGTCCTGGGTGTCGGTGGCCGAATAGAAAGAGACCGACACAGGAAAATAGGATGCACGCGTGTGCGGGTACAGAGTCTGAGGTGACCAGCCAGTGGGACAGCAGAAACTAGAAACACTAAGCTAGATTAGAACAAAATATGTATTTCGTATCAATAGGATAATACTTAATTTTTACAAGTTTCATTACTGCAGAATGCTGATACATAGTTGAACTAGGTAATGGCCAGCCTACTGAGGAGAGTCCTAGTGCCTGTCCTAATTCCAAGTGACCGATGCAGTGCAGGGTGGCCACGAGCGGAGTTGCAGCAGAGGCCGCTCGTGGCTGACGTCGTAAGAACGCCGCGCCGTGCTTGCATGGCGGCGCGCGGCGAAAGTACGGGGCGCGCACTTCAGACTTGTGCGACACCACACATTAGACCTTTGGCAAAGGTTAACATCGCATAATAAGAAAAGGGCAAAAATTAAGAGAGATTTCAAAATTTTATTTAGGCACGGTAATTAAAAAAAGCTACTAAAGCACACTTAAAGTGATTATTTAGTTACTGTTGGGCCTTGAGGACACAATATTATAAAAATCAGGAAATTGAGGGAACTCACGCTCAGCACGCTCGTTACAATGAATGAAATATGGTCTGCCACGAACATAGTTATTTTGTAATACAAACACACGCACATTATCATGAATCATTACTCCCTGACCGTCATTTGAAACTAAAAATTTCAAGTCCCACATTAGGCCGAATGTCTACGTTAAAATTACAAGAATTTGCATCCCACACATGACCTCGCAATAGAATGATGGTAGTTGCAATGCCGATCGAATAACTCAAGAAATTCAGCACTATAAGGCAAACTTACGATACTCACACCAGACCTAACATACTCATGTCTGCCCGGGTCACCGAGCGAGATGGCGCAGTGGTAACGCACTGGACTCGCATTCGGAAGGATGGTGGTTCAAATCCACCGCCGGCCATCCTGATTTAGGTTTTCCGTGATTTCCCTAAATCACTCCAGGCAAATGCTGGGATGGCTCCTTCCAAAAGGGCACGGCCGATTTCCTTCCCGTCATTACCCAAAACTCCGAGCGTTAGCTCCGTCTCTAATGACCAAGCTGTCGATGGGAAGTTAAACCCTAAGCTTCCTTCCACCTCCGCCAAGCCTGTCTCTAATGGCGGAGCTCTCCCATTGGCTGAAGGCATAACGTGGCCCACCACCAACCTGACAACCCTACAAGACTATCGATCCGCTGGCTGGCAACCTATGTTACCACAAGAAAACCTCTGCTGTTCTCTTAATAAGCAAATGTTGACTTATCCTACTTGGAACTTTCTGCTACTGATAAACCCACTACAATCTCTGTCATCTCACCACCTTTGCCACACTCACACATTCACACACACACACACACGCGCGGGAACGTAAATGCGTGCTGTAGAACCTGACTCCTTTTATTTTATTTATTTATTTATTTACTTATTTTTTGCATTCAAAATGTTCAAATGTTTGTGAATCTTATGGGACTTAACTACAGGGTCATCAGTCCCTAAACTTACAAACTACTAATGAACTAACTTATACTGAAGACAACACAAACATCCATGCCCGAGGGAGGATTCGAACCTCCGACGCGGGAGGCCCCGCGATCCGGAACGTGGCGCTCCAGACCGCACGGCTACTCCCACGAGGCTCTTTATTTATTGCATTTCTGCGTCCACTGATCCCTAAATCAAAACTGCACTGTAACAAAATAATGACCTGAACGTCCAACTAAGTTCGTCTAGAATAAAGGATCCAACCATTCTGTTGGCATTTTAAAAAAATAATGAGGAATATTCAGAATAAAGTAATGAAGCGAACTAACAGTACCGTTTCAATATGTTGTACAATTTTATAATTTTTCAGGTATTTTTATAAGTGCTGTATGTCTGTAAAATCTGATGCGAATACAACAGAAGTAATAGATTAAAACTAGCTGCGTGATTGGGCGATTTCTATGAACGTTACTGTTTATGTGCTCATATCTCATGAACTATGCGTCGTACTGTGATACAATTTCAAAGGTACAATCAGCTGTCTGTAAAATTTCCTACGGCTACAAATTATAGCGTAGAAAGTATAAATTGTAACGTCATACCGAATGCCGAGGTTTAAATCCTTGAACAGAGGAAAAGTAGTAAGCGAAAAACTTTTTTCCTTTCATAATTTTGTTATGGTTGTCAGCGAGAAATTATATTTAAAGTTGATAGCAAGTCGCTAAGTACTGTCTTTCTCATACAGTGTGTCGCATTATGTGGTAGTTTCTTGCAACTATATTGTTTATGACGTTGTGCCTCCTGAACCATGTGTCGTATGTAGTTCTTATCTCGACCTCATTGTCACCTCACAAAAGAACCTCAATCTCTCTTCTTCATGTGACATATCATACGCTTGAAGTGTTCAGTTCTTATTTTGCTTCTTTTCTTTATAGTTCTGTACACTTTCTTCCTGTTTGCGTGCTTGATCTCTATTTTTGACGAGCTATCTATTGCGGCATCCTTGTACTAAATCTGAGGGAGATGTGATATGGATGTTTCCATTGTTAGCGTAAAGGCGAACGGTGAAAGCCCCTGCACACCTTACGATTTGTCGGGACCAATTTATCGGCGGTCTGATAAATTAGACGGTGTGGAGGCGCTTCCCGACTAACTTTTCTTGTCGGATGGTTGGTCCGGCCTAACCGTCCGACATTCGACCCTCCCACCACTCCATCTGACAAATTGGACCGTGTGCAGTGATACCCGACAAACTTCCTTCCTGCGGTCGTCTGCTGTCTTCACAGCGAACATGCGAAAACAAAAACTTTAAAAAAAAAATATTAACTTTTTAAAAAATAATACCAGTCCACGTGAACAAAATGAGACGGAAAAAAAATAATGCTAGGAAAACAGAAAATATTCTCATACAAGAACTCTAGGGTTTGAGCGCGACTTCCATGATAATGGTCTTAATGGACGCCATGTCAGGATAGAAGATCGTATGAAAGAAAAAGGAGAAACTGTCCCCCAAATACTGGAGACCGGGCAGTGAAATATAAACTCCAAATTAAAATGAACACCATAAAGGTCCAGGTGTTCACTCCTGGGGGAGGGGGTGGGAGGCAATTGTTCATTAAAAACGAGTTATACTGTATTTAGTAACAGAAACTCCTCCGTAGAGTAAGAATCCTGGCCGTGAACTTATCAAAGGAACTTTAAGTGTATCACCCACATAAAAGAAAGACAGAAAGAAAACGTTCATTTCACATTAGCCCCCAAGTGCATTCTGGTACTCGTGAACGAGTGCCGCAATCAATACATTTGCAAAATTTGGGGGGATTTCCAGAGGTACAACATAATCTCCACAATGTCTGACAATCGAAGCTGTATGATGGCATAGAACGTGTGGCCAGTCAGCCACACAGTCGAATTATATCTGACACGTGGAGAGGGTGCCATTGCGGGAACGGTGAACCAGGTCACTGTCACTTCCTGAGGGGTGATCTCTGGGCGATCTCCCAGACGACAGATAGCCGGCGGCATTCAAAGCGGTGTTTCCTTGTGTCCAAAACGAGACCAGTGGCGGATTAAGGCTGTTGGAGGCCCGGGGCGGCGGCGAAACAAAATGAAGCCTCTCCCCCGTCCACTTGGGAATACGAGGCGCGTCCAGAAAGTAAGTTCCGTTTGGTAATACAATGAAATTGTACACAGATACAGCAGAAATTTTTATTGCACAAAATTCTACAACTCTTAAATTACTTTTCCACATAACTGCCGAAATTTTGCAGGCATTTGTCGTAGCGTGGCACCAGGGTTTGCATACCTTCTTCATAGAAAGCTGCCGCCTGTGTCTTCAACCAGTTGGTAACATCAGTGATCGTGAAATTTGGGGGAAGTCCATAGCCAGAGCACAAATAGTAAACCTACGGTTTTCCTGGATCTTGTCATCCCCCGCTTGAACCAGTTCTTCTGTAACCAAAGGAGGACGCCCACTTCTTTCATCGTGCACATCACTACGCCCGCCATGGAACTGTCGGACCCATCTTCTCACCATCGAATCTCTCATCGCATTTGGTCCGTAAACATCGCAAATTTGCCGATAAATTTCACTTGGTTCACTTTCCTCGCATTAAGAAACCGAATCACCGCCTGATTTCACAGGCGTGCGGGATTTTCAATCAACGTCGACATTTGAAACAAGCACAACAAAGCGTACGTAACTGATAGCGATCTCCAAATGGCGCACGTTCTTCTCCTTGATACACATCGTCCTCTGCGCATGTCCAGAACTGCAATCGCAGTGCTGCAGCGGAGATAAATTGAAACGGAACTTACTTTCTGGACGCCCCTCGTATATTACTTTAAAAGAGTAACTTTTGAGATTTGGAGGCCCCCACAGGACGAGAGGTATGGGACAGTATAAAAAATAACTTTCATCTACATCTACATAGATACTCTGCAAGTCACATTCAAGTGCCTGGCAGAAGTTTCATTAACCACTTTCATAACTTTTCTCTACCGTTCCATTCTCTAATAGCGCCCGGGAAGAAAGAACACCTACATCGTTCCGTTTCCGATCTGATTTCTCTTATTTTATTGGGATGGTCATATCTCCCTAAGTAGGTGGGTGCTAGCAAAATATTTTCACATTCAGAACTAAAAATCGGTGATTGAAACTTCGCAAACAGATCACGCCGCAATGAATAACGTCTTTCTTTTAATGATTTCCACCCCAATTCTTGCAACATTTCCGTGACGCTTTCCCCCACGTAACGTGATAAAACAAAACGAACTGCCCTTCTCTGAACCTTCTCAATGTCTTCCGTCAGGCCCACCTAGTGAGGGTCCCACAAAGGGCAACAGTACTCCAGGAGAGGACGCACAAGTGTCATGTAGGCAGTCTCTTTGGTGGAACTGGTGCATCTTCGAAGCGTTCTGCCGATGAAACGTAACCTTTGGTTCGCCTTCCCCACAATATTTTCTATGTGTTTTCTCCAGTCAAAGTTGTTCGTAATTGTAACTCCTAGGTATTTGGTAGAATCTACGACCTTAAGGTTTGACTGATTTATCGCGTAATTAAAGTTCAGCGGATTTCTTTTAGTGGTCAAATACTTCACACTTTTCTTTATTTACTGTCAAGAGATCTGGAGGACCCAGCAGAACAAGATGCCAAGGGCGACAAAAAAAAAAAAAAAAAAAAAAAAAAAAAAAAAAAAAACATAATAAATAAATTTTTTTTAAAAAAATCTTAATTCGAGGCATTTGGAACCCCCCCCCCCACTACGGTCGGGGATTCGAATCCCCCCTCGGGCATGGATATTTGTGCCGTCCTAGTTCGTAAGTAATTCATAAGTAGTTTGTAAGTTTAGGGACTGATGACCCCGTAGTTAAGTCCCATAGACTACACAAACATTTGAACATTTGATTTGAACCCACCATCCCCCACCCCCTCAAGACCGGAGGCCCAGGGCAGTCCGCCCCCTCCGTCCTTCCCTTAGTCCGCCACTGTACGAGACACTGGAACAATTTCAGTTCAACAAGCAGACACCAGAACAGGAAGGGGCTGCACTGTCTGCTGCGTGTGTAGGCTGCTACGAACTTGGTTCGTTGGCTGGTCAGCTGGTTGGACGATAAATCGCAATGTGTGAAGGGGCCTTAAGAAAGCGAGGCAGGCGGCGAGAGAATTTTCTGGACGCCCCTCGTATATTAGTTTAAAACAGTAACTTTTGAGATTTGTGAGATTTGGAGCCTTGGAGGCCCCCACAGGACGAGAGGCATTGGACAGTATAAAAAATAATTTTCGAGATTTGGAGGCCCCAGTAGAACGAGATGCCAAGGGCGACAAAAAAACTTTGTTCGAGGCATTTGGAGCCCCCGCCCCCTCCCCCCTCAAGACCGGTGGCCCGGGACGGTCCGCCCCCTCCGTCCTTTCCTTAGTCCGCACTGAACGAGACGTTGTTGTTGTTATGGTCTTCAGTCCGGAGACTGGTTTGATGCAGCTCTCCACCCTACTCTATCCTGAGCAAGCCTTTTCATTTCCTCATAAGAACGGCAACCCACATCCACTTGAATCTGCTTACTATACGCGTCTCTTGGTCTCCCTCTGCGATTTTTACCCCACACACTTCCCTCCAATGCTAAATTTACGATTCCCCGATGTCTAAGAATGTGTCCTACCAAGCGATCCCTTCTTTTAGTCAGGGTATGCCAAAAATTCCTTTCCTCACCAATTCTGTTCAGTACCTCTTCATTAGTTATGCGATCTACCCACCTAATCTTCAGTATTCTTCTGTAGCACCACATTTCAAAAGCCTCTATTCTCTTCCTGTCCGCACTGCTTATCGTCCATGTTTCACTCCCGTACAAGGCAACACTCCACACAAATGCCTTCAGAAAAGACTTCCTTACACTTAAATTAATATTCGATGTTAGCAAATTTCTCTTTTTCAAAAATGCTTTTCTTCCCATTGCCATTCTGCATTTTATATCCTCTGTACTGCGACAATCGCATGTTATTTTACTACCCAAGTAACAAAACTCATCTACCACCTTCATTGTTTCGTTACCTAATCTAATTCCTTCAGCATCGCCTGATTTTCTAAGACCGCATTCCATTATTTTTGTTTTGCTCTTGTTAATGTTCATTTTATACGCTCTCTTCAACACGCTGTCCATTCCGTTCAACTGCTCTTCCAGGTCCTTTGCTGTCTCTGACAGAATTACAATGTCATCAGCAAAACGCAATGTTTTTATTTCTTCCCCCTGAACTTTAATCCCTATTCCAAATTTTTCCTTGCTTTCCTTCACCGCCTGCTCGATGTACAAATTGAATAACATTGGAGAAAGGCTACAACCCTGTCTTACTCCCTTCCCAACTGATGCTTCCCTTTCATGTCCTTCGAGTCTAATAACTGCGGTCTGGCTTTTGTACAAGTTGTAAATAACTCTCCTTTCCCTGTATTTTATCCCTGCTGACTTCAGAATTTGAAAGAGTGTATTCCAGTCAACATTGTCAAATGCTTTCTCCAAATCTACAAAAGCTAAAAATGTAGGTTTGCCTTTTCTTAATCTATCTTCTAAGATAAGACGTAAAGTGAGTATTGCCTCCCGAGTTCCTACATTTCTCCTGAACCCAAACTGATCTTCCCCGAGGTCGGCTTCTACCAGTTTTTCCATCCTTCTGTATATAATTCGTGTTAATATTTTGCAACCATGACTTATTAAACTGATGGTTCTGTAGTTTTCACACCTGTCTGCGCCTGATTTCTTTGGAATGGGGATTATTACATTTTTCTTAAAGTCTGAGGGCATTTCGCCGGTGGCCGAGGAGACTGAGGCGCTTCAGTCACGGTCTGCACGGCCACTACGGTCGGGGGTTCGAATCCCCCCTCGGGCATGGATATTTGTGCCGTCCTAGTTCGTAAGTAGTTCATAAGTAGTTTGTAAGTTTAGGGACTGATGACCCCGTAGTTAAGTCCCATAGACTAAACAAACATTTGAACATTTGAAACATTTGGCATTTCGCCGGTCTCATACATCCTACACACCAGTTCAAATAGTCTTGTCATGGCTGGCTCTCCCAGATACTTTAGTAGCTCTGAGGGTATGTCATCTACTCCTGGGGCCTTGTTCCGACCTAGGTCTTTCAAGGCTCTGTCAAATTCATCTCTCAGTATAGTATCTCCTATTTCATCTTGATCGACTTCCTCTTCCGTTCCTACAACATCGTCTCTAAGTTCATTTCCTTTGTAGAGCTGCTCTATGTACTCTTTCCACCTTTCAGCTTTCCCTTCTTTGCTGAGAACTGGTTTCCCATCCGAGTTCTTGATATTCGTAGAGCTGTTTTTCTTATCTCCAAATGTTTCTTTTATTTTCCTGTAGGCGGTATCTACTTTTCCCCTTGCTATACATTCTTCTACAGATTTACATTTGGCTTCTAGCCACTCCTGCTTAGCCGTTTTGCACTTCCTGTCAATCTCATTTTTTAGTCGTCTGTACTCCATTTTGCCTGTTTCATTTACTGCATTTTTATATTTTCTCCTTTCATCAATTAACTGTAGTATTTCCTGTGATATCCATGGATTTTTTGTAGGTCTTGCCTTTCTACCTATTTTGTCCTCCGCTGCCTTCATTATTTCATCTCTCAATGCTACCCATTCCTCTTCTACTGTTTTATTTCCCCCTGTTTCTGTCAATTGTTGCCTAAATCTCCCTCTGAAATTCTCCAGAACTTCACTTTCCTTCAATCTATCTAAGTCCCATCTCCTTATTTTCCTACCTTTCTGCAGTTTTTTCAGCTTCAGCCTAAAGCTCATGACTAACAAGTTATGGTCGGAGTCTACATCTGCCCCTGGGTATGTCCTGCAGTTTATAACCTGGTTCCGGTACCTATGTCGTACCATTATAAAATCTATCTGATACCTTCCGGTGTCTCCTGGTCTCTTCCACGTATACAACCTTCTTTTGTGATTCTTAAACCACGTGTTTGTTACGATTAAATCATGTTCCGTGCAAAATTCTACCAGGCGACTTCCTCTTTCATTCCTCCTGCCCAGTCCATATTCACCTACTATTTTTCCTTCTCTTCCTTTTCCTACTACCGAATTCCAGTCTCCCAAAACAATTAAGTTTTCCTCTCCCTTAACTGTCTGAATAATTTCCTTTAGCTCCTCATATATTTCTTCGATCTCCTCATCATCGGCAGAGCTAGTTGGCATATAAACCTGTACTACTGTTGTCGGTGTTGGCTTCGTATCTATCTTGACAATGATAATGCGATCACTGTGCTGATCATAGTAGTTTACCCGTATTCCTATTTTCTTATTCATTATCAGTCCTACTCCTGTGATACCCCCAACTGATTTTGTATTTATAATCCTGTACTCACCTGACCAGAAATCCTGTTCATCCTGCCACCGAACTTCACTAATCCCCACTATATCTAACTTCAACCTATCCATTTCCCTTTTTAAATTTTCTAATTTTCCTACTCGATTAAGGGATCTAACATTCCACGCTCCGACCCGTAGAATGCCAGTATTGTCTTTCCTGATGATCACATCCTGCTGGGTAGTCCCCGCCCGGAGATCCGAATGGGGGACTATTTTACCTCCGGAATATTTTACCCGAGAGGATGCCATCATCATATGTTCATACAGTAGAGCTGCATGTCCTCGGGAAAAGTAACGGCTGTAGTTTCCCCTTGCTTTCAGCCGTTCGCAGTAGCTGTGTGGCAAAGCCACATTAGCTGATGTTACAAGGCCAGCTCAGTCAATCATCCAGACTGTTGCCCCTGTAACTACTGAAAAGGCTGCTGCCCCTCTTCAGGAACCACACGTTTGTCTGGCCTCTCCACAGATACCCCTCCGCTGTGGTTTCACCTACGGTACGGCTATCTGCATCGTTGAGGCACGCAAGCCACCCCACCTCGGCAATGTCTGTGGTTCATGGGGGTGGACTGAACGAGACACTGGGTACAATTTCAGTTCAACAAGCAGACACCAGAACAGGAAGGGGCTGCACTGTCTGCGCGTGTAGGCTGCTACGAATTTTGTTGGTTAGCTGGTCAGCTGGTTGGACGATAAATCGGAATGTGTGCCTTAAGAAAGCGAGGCAGGCGGCGAGAGACCGTCCGGCCCCGGTGTGTTTTCCGCGTCCCGTGACTGCGCGGTGCGGCGCTGCATGGCGGCCGATCTGGCAGTGTGTGTGCGGCGGTCAGCGGGGACTCGGCGCCGCTGCCGGCTCCCGCGTGACCCGGCGTTCGCGGCGTTTCTTCTCACGTAGCGGCCAGGAAAGCGAGCGCTGACCCCTGCGCGTGGCCGACCGGCCTTTCCCCACGCGCGCTTTCCTCTTTTCACTGGGCCGGCGTTCCGTCTACCGCCGCGGCGCTGCCTCCGGTCTTTATGGACCCTCAACACTCGCTTTCGTTAGCGGCAGCGTTTCACTGTTCGTCGCGCAGTTCGGCAAAATTTCTGACTGCGCAAGTGGGGAATATGGCTCCCCAGACCACGTACTTCCACAACGACAGCATCTGGCACACATAAGCGCGCCATACATACATACTCCACAATCCACTTCCAGTTACTTGCTTTTCTGTTCCACTCCCATATAGAGAGGAAAACAAATACTTGTATACGTCCGTATGAGCCTCATCTCTCTTATCCTTGCGGTTTTTAGGCGAAATGTACGTAGGCGGCAGTAGAATCGTCCTGCAGTTCGCCTCAAATTCCGACCCTCTATAAAATTCTTCAACACTGCTTCTCGAAAAGAACATCGCCCCTCCTCCAGCGACTTCCAGTCGAGTTTCCGAAATGGAAATTAGCGTATAGCTTTCAAACATATAATAAATATTCCTACTCTATTGCAATGTATCAGCTTTACCAAACAAACAAAAATGTACTTGTAAAATTATTGGTAAACTGTTGAATTTAACTATTCTGTTTCCCCTCCAAAATAGTGAAAAAGGAATGTTCTTAAATGAAAGACGATCTGCTTCAAATTAATTTATTATAATTAAACATACAAAAAATAAATTAGATGGCATTTCCTATCACGTAAAACAGATAATGGTATTCAAACATTTTTTTTTATAAATGTTAAAATACTGAGTCACAAAAATGACTGGCTGAGTCAAAGGTCGGAGGTTTGCAAAACAGAATCCTATTAGATTGGCTACACAGGGGGTTGAAATTATCGTTAGCCCTAAGCTCCCCAAAGTAAATAGGCAAATCTGAAAAGAATAAAATAAGGGACAGAATCCAACAAGTCAGATTCATATAACCCTCCAGCAAGTGCGTCACCTTACCCACACAGATGATCATTGACGGCAGCGTCTCAGGCTCGCAGGCAGCAGGCAGTGGGAGCGGATGAGCTGAAATTTTTATCCGGCCGTAATTGCTGTGACCTGTTAAGCAGGGTCGACATGTAACTTAACACAGCGTCACTGGCGTCGGCGTCGCTAGGCAGTTGCTGTGTGATTATATCATGCTAGTAGACTAATCAATATTTTGCATAGGTGACACAAAGCCCACTTGGCACAAGATCAGTCACTTGCGTAATAAGATCTGTAAAAACAATGCCCGATTCGCAAAGGCGCGAATGCTCAAATAGAGACTTCTATATAAACGAAAACTAAACTGTTGCCGCCCACAGCGTAACCACAGGACAATGTAACGTCCGCGAAGTAAACACAAGTTCTACAAGGTCCGAATCTTCGGAATCACACAAGTCTAACCAGAGGACCGTTTAAAACGATGTCCTCTCCGCGAATCTAAACGGAGTATTCCTTGTCTCCCGAGGTCCGTACACTTCGGACGCTCAAACAGGAGTCCTCGTGCCCCCTCGCGCTCTGCCGCAGCTCACGGCAAGTGACGGGCGGCCACACCCACGCACGAAAAGACGCACCACTATCTGCTAACGGCTAATAGTCAAACCAATCAGATGGCGTAGCGCCGTTGACAAATTGTTTAGGTGTCACTCTAAAATAATTTGCCGATCAGATGCGTTCTCTGCGGCTGCCGAGAGGCTCCGCCCACGCCACCAAAGCTTCCCGCGTATTTCACCGTCCCCAGTGTGAATGCCCTGCAAGGAATTTCAGCTTGCTCCTAGCTACGGTCACACGACCTAAAAATGTTAACGTTGTGCTATATATACAGCCGCCGGAGCCAAACCCCTGGGGTGCCAGACGGGCAGAAAGCTTTCCTCTCAACCTAACCATTTGTCACACTAACTGTGTTGAAACTCTGCTGCTTTCAAGGAATTTTCTCAGATAACGCCTAAGGGCAATACGTCTCCATAAACAGCCCGGGGTCCAGAGCACTGCTTTGTTTGTATCCGGCAAATTCCTTTCTTGCGAAACGGCCGAATGACTAAAAAGGCAGTCCCCGCTATCGCCCACCGTAAACCGCCGGTCAACATTGTGTAAAGCGTCTCACACACTCTAAAAAATTCTGCCAGGTATACTCCGCACCCCGGGCGTAGCGTGGCGCCAAACAGGTCAAGCCAGCCCCTCTCGTCCTTCCCCGAAGGCGAGCGAAAGTTGGTGGGAGGGGGAGACCTCCATGAGTGTCTCTGCTCTGCATGGCCTGACCGAACCCAACGCGGAAAACCACTTTTTAACAACCAAGCTGCGCCAATAAACATTAAAATCCCGAAATTTACATATAAACATAGAATGTACTACAATCCCAGGAGCCCATCACCTCTGATGTGTCCCCAAAGGCACAGAAATCAAAATAAAGAAAGATCTACAGAGAAAAATGTTACATATTTCAATAATTAGCGTAAAGAGAATGATACAGTAACACAAGGTTAGTATGAGAAATAGACTAATTACAGCCCCCGTCTCACAGCGATCCAATGACTGTTAGCAGAGTAAGGAGTCGGTGAAATCACAAGGGCAATACGGAACACCATGCTGGATCCCAACGGTCTTGTATCACTAGCAGTCGAGATGACAGGCATCTTATCCACATGGCTGCAGCGGATCGTGCAGCCACATCTCGATCCCTGAGTCAACAAGGGGGACGTTTGCAAGACAACAACCATATGCACGAACAGTTCGACGATGTTTGCAGCAGCATGGACTATCAGCTCGGAGACCATGGCTGCAGTTACCTTTGACGCTGCATCACAGACAGGAGCGCCTGCGATGGTGTACGCAACGACGAACCTGGGTGCACGAATGGCAAAACGTCATTTTTTCGGATGAATGCAGGTTCTGTATACAGCATCATGATGGTCGCATCCGGGTTTGGTGACATCGCGGTGAACGCACATTGGAAGCGTGTATTCGTCAACGCCATTGTAGCGTATCACCCAGTTACCCGTCTCGGTCACCTCTTGTTTGCATCGACGGCACTTTGAACAGTGGCCGTTACATTTCAGATGTCTTACGACCCGAGACTCCACCTTTCATTCGATCCCTGCGAAACCCTACATTTCAGCAGGATAATGCACGACCGCATGTTGCAGGTTGTGTACAGGCCTTTCTGGATACGGAAAGTATCCGACTGCTGCCATAGCCAGCACATTCTCCAGATCTGTCACCAACTGAAAACGTGTGGTCAATGGTGGCCGAGCAACTGGCTCGTCACAATACGCCAGTCACTACTCTTTATTGTGGTGTCGTGTTCAAGCTGCATGGGCATCTGTACCTGCACACGCCGTCTAAGTTCTGTTTAACTCAATGCCCAGGCATATCAAGGTCGTTATTGCGACCAGTGGTGGTTGTTCTGGGTACTGATTTCTCAGGATCTACGCACCCAAATTGCGTGAAAATGTAATCACATGTCAGTTCTGGTATAATATATTTGTCCAGTGAATACCCGTTTATCATCTGCATTTCTTCTTGGTGTAGCAAGTTTAATGGCCAGTAGCGTAGTTACCAAAAATGATCCAGTTTTGCCAGCTCTAGTATGGACGCAGATGCAGTTGTAATGACCGTGTCGGATCGCCTACTGTGCCCACAGCAACAGTGAGGTGAGTGGAGGTGATTCCTCGCGGCACTGTACAGCACAGCACGGCGTATTTCCCCTTTTTGCCAGGAGCCACATAAATTGTAATCGTGTTTGCGCCGCTGCTGATCACCGGCCCGGCGCCAAACAGCGCGCGGCTTAATAAATTATCAGAGGCGCAGTTGTTGCCGCCGCTAATCATGAATGATAAACATTCAGATTTATATCCCGCTGCGCGCGGCGCGAGCTCTCGCGCGCGGCCGCGCCGTTTTGATTCATTTGCCGCGGCAGCGGAGGGCGCGCCAGTGTTTTTTGCGCCCTGCGCCCGCGGCAATATGACACGAAAACTAATGAAGTAAATTTTGAAACCCGCCTGACTGCTGGTCGCTCTCACTCCCGACTCCTACACCCTCTGGGGGGACCTCAGTATGTGACAAGTGAATTAATTTTGTTCTCTCGGCCAGAGTGCTGGCTTCCTCGTAACCCCAACTGTTCTACGTACGTTGTTGTATGCTACGTTTTAATGAGCAGCGCACCAGTAATATTACAATTTTAGTTACTATAAAGAACTATAAGAGTCTCAAATTCATAATGGATTTTTTTAGGGTAATCTGATGCCGCGGCGGATTAGCCGTGCGTACTGGAGTGCCGTGTTGCGGAGCGCGCGGCCGTTTGCCGTCGGTGGTTCGAATCCTCCCTTGGGCATGGATTTTTGTGTTGTACAAATGTTCAAATGTCTGTAAATCTATCGGACCAAACTGCGTGGTCATCAGTCAGTAGCTTACAAACTACTTAAACCGAGGTAAACTAACCTACGGGCAAACACACACACCCATGCACCAGGGAAGACTCGGGCCTCCACGGCGCTCCACGGCGCTCCGCAGCGAGGTGCTTTAGACCGCTCGGCTACTCTATCACGGCGTTCGTGTTGTCCCAAGGTTAGTTTACCTTAGTTTAAGTAGTTTGTAAGCTACGGACTAACAACCACGCAGTTGAGTCCGATAGATTTACAAACATTTGAACATTTGATTTGACAATCTGATATAATTTATTGTGTAAATAGCAAATATCGCTTCAATTAAGAGATTTTTTGTTTCATTACTTTCAGCAGACTTCCTGCCATCCTCGGAAGTTTATCTACATCTACATGGGATACTCTGAAAATCACATTTAAGAGCATGGCAGAGGGTTCATCGAACCACCATTATACTATTTGTCCCCCATTCCATTGTCGAATAGCGCGCGGGAAGAAAGATCACCAGAATCTCTCCGTTCGAGCTCTGATTTCTCGTATTTCATTCTGATGATCATTTCTACCTATGTAAGTGGAAGTCAACAATATATACTTTCGCATTCGGAGGAGAACGTTGGCGATTGGAGTTTCGTAAGTAGCCCACGCCGCAGCGATAAGCGCCGTTGTTGTAATGATTCCCATCCCCTGCACGGCCACTACGGTCGGGCGTTCGAATCCCCCCTCGGGTATGGATATTTGTGCCATCCTTAGTATTAGTTAGTTCATAAGTAGTTTGTAAGTTTTGGGACTGATAACCCCATAGTTAGGTCCCATAAGCTTTACAAACATTTGAACATTTGAATTTGATTTGATTCCCATCCCAGATCCTGTATCATTTCCGTAACACTGCCCCCCCCCCCCCCCTGTATCGTGACAATACGAAACGAGCTGCCCTTCTTTGGACTCTTTCGAAGTCCTCCGTCAAAAACACCTGACAAAGATTCCACACTGGGCAGCAATACTCCAGCAATGGACGGACAAGCGTAGTATATGCAGTTTCTTTTGTACTTCTGCTGCATGTTTTAAGGGTTCTGCCAATAAAACGCAGTCTCTCGTTCGCTTTTCCCACGACATAATCTACATGTTCTTTCCATTTAAGTCAGAAGTAATAGTAATTCCTAGGTATTTTGTTTGATTTATCTTGTAAACATAGTTTAACGGATTTCCTATCGTACACATGTGGACGACTTCACACTTCTCATTATTTAGAGTCAATTGCCAATGTTTACACCATACTGATATCTTATTCAAATTGTTCTGCAGTTGGTTTTGATCTTCAAATGATTTTACTGGACGGTAAATGACGGCGTCATCTTCAAACAACCTAAGAGAGCTACTTAGATTTTCCCCTAAATCGTTTATGTAAATAAGGAACTACAGAGGATCAAATAACACTACCCTGTGGAACGCCAGTTATCACTTCTGTTTTAGTCGATGCCTTACCATCGATTACTACGAACTGTTTCCTCTCTGACAGGAAATCCCCTATCCAATTGCAAATTTGGGGCGATATACCATAACCACGCAATTTGATTAAAAGCCGTTTGTGAGGTACGGTGTCAAAAGCTTTCTGGAAATCAAGAAATACGGAATCGATTTGCGAACCTTTGTCGATAGCACCCATCACTTCGTGTGAATAAAGAGCTAGTTGTGTTTCGCATGAACGATATTTTCTAAATCCGTGTTGACCTTGGGTCGATAGATCGTTCTGTTCGAGATAATTCATAATATTTGAATAAACGATATGTTCCAAAACCCTGCTGCAAATTGACGTCCATGAAATAGGCCTGTAGTTTAGTAGGTTACTCCTACTGCCTTTCTTGAATATAGCTGTGACCTGTGCAACTGTGCAAGTCTTTTGGTACAGATCGTTCTATGATAGAGTGGTTGTATATGGTTGTTGTGTAAGGAGCTATCGCTTCAGCATAATCAGATAGAAATCTAATGGGTATACAGTCCGGACCAGAAGATTTCACAGCCGGCCGCGGTGGCCGAGTGGTCTGCGGTGTGTGTCAAGGTCTGGACGGTTGCTGCGGTCGGGGGTTCGAATCTCCCTAGGGCATGGATGTTTGTGCCGTCTGTAGTATTAGCTAGTTCATAAGTAGTTTGTAAGTTTAGGGACTGATGACCCCGTAGTTAAGTACCATAAGGTCTACAAACATTTGAACATTTTTTTTAATCATTCACACTTCGACGTTGGACATAAATGATTGTCCATCTCATCTACATCTACATGGATACTCTGCAAGTCACATATAAGTGTATGGCAGAGGGTTCATCGTACCACTTTCGTGATATTTCTACATCTACAGCTGCATCTATACTCCGCAAGCCACCGGCGGTGTGTGGCGGAGAGTACTTTGAGTACCACTATCGGTTCTCCCTCCTATTGCAGTCACGTATTGTTCGCGGAAAGAAAGATTGTCGGTATGCCTCTGTGTGGGCTCTAATTTCTCTGATTTTATCCTCATTATCTCTTCGCGATATATACGTAGGAGGGAGAAATGCAATATACTGCTTGACTCCTCGGTAGAGGTGAGTTCTCGAAACTTCGACAAAAGCCCGTACCGAGCTACAGAGCGCCTCTCTTGCAGTCTCCCGCTGAAGTTATCCATCATCTCCGTAACGCTTTCACAATTAATAGATGATCCTGTAACGAAGCGCGTTGCTCTCCGTTGGATCTTCTCTACTTCCTCTATCAACCCCACCTGTTACAAATCCCACACCGGTGAGCAGTATTCAAGCAGTGGCCGAACAAGTGTACTGTAACCTACTTCCTTTGTTTTCGGACTGCATTTCCTTGGGATTCTTCTAATGAATCTCAGTCCGGCATCTTCTTTACCGATGATTAATTTTATACGGTCGTTACATTTTAAATCACTCCTCATACTTACTCCCAGATAATTACGGAATTAACTGCTTCCAGTTGTTGACCTGCTATAGTGTAGCTTTGTAGTTCAATTCTAATAGCTCGCGGGAAAAAGGAACACCTAAATGTTTTTGTTTTCGAACTGATTTCTTTTCTTTTATTATAGTGACCATGTCTCCGTATGTAAGTCGGTGCTAACAATATATGTTCGCATTCTGAAAATGTAGTTGCTGAAAGAAATTTCGCAAATAGATCTCGCGGCAACAAATAACTCCTTTCTTTTAAGGATTTCCACCGCAACTCGTCCATAATTACCGTGATACTCTCTCCAGTATATCGCGATAATAAAAAAAAAAACGAGCTGCTCTTCTTTGTATTTTCTCTAAATCGTTCGTCAGTCCCACCTGGTTTGAATTGCACAATACGCAGCAATACTCCAAAATGGACGCGCTTGTGTAGTGTAGGCAGTTTCTTTAGTCGAACTCTTGCATCTTCTAATCGTTCTGTCCCTGAAACATAGTGACACCAACAGATAAACGGCATCATGACCCTCGAACGGTCTTGGAGAGCTATTCATGTCTCCTAAACTGTTTTTAAAAATAAGGAACAATAGGGGCCCTATAACACTTCTCTGCGTTCTAAGAGTGTGAAACGTTTCTGTAAAGTCGTGTCATAAGATGTTTGGGCTATTTCCTTTTTATTCTCATTTTCATTTATTATATTGCTGATTGGTGAGCTGATTCCTCAAACCTTTTCAGAAGGATTGAATGCAGCAGTGGAATGACCGAGCACTCTCAGGCGCCTTGCTGCAGACCGCGTGATTGCTCCCCGTCGGAGGTTCCATTCCTCCCTCGGGCATGGGACTGTGTGTTGTCCTTAGGTTATTCTGTGATGACTCAACCTTTGATCTCATTAATGGACGCAGGTATTTGCTTATCTTAAAAAACTGGTTTTTCTTATGTTCTTTTTAAAGATTATAAAATCAGGCTGCGTCTCGTCTCCCATCCAATACCACTCGCTCTACTTTCTATACAGCCATCAGCACTGCATCTTGTACTGGTTCTCCACCTTATTATACCAAAACACCCTTCAGCGAATTGTGAACTATAATAATTGGGAATTCACTGTAGTATAAGGTATACCGCATATGTAGCTGTAACTGAAGTAATATTCTTGATTTTCCGGCCGCGGTGGCCGGGGGGACTGAGGCGCTCTAGTCACGGTCTGCACGGACACTACGGTCGGGGGTTCGAATCCCCCCTCGGGCATGGATATTTGTGCCGTCCTAGTTCGTAAGTAGTTCATAAGTAGTTTGTAAGTTTAGGGACTGATGACACCGTAGTTAAGTCCCATAAACTTAACAAACATTTGAACATTTGATTTGAATCTTGATTTGTATACCTTACCTAAACGTAATTTCGTCCACCCATAGTGTAGTGGGTCTAATCTCAGACCATAATAATGTGACAGGTTGTTTTTATGCAATAACTGATTACATTGTAATATTTTGTTTATACTACTTGCAAGTTTCATTATAAAACTAAAAATTCTTCCCCACTAACCACTCCTTGACGTAATATTACGTACTAAAATTACTACAGTGAAACTAGTTTCCAAACAGTAACCTGCTATGGTGCTGCCACTATGCACCAATAGCGAAACAATAAACCTCCAAGCTGTCAGTATCTTACAAGCTGTGATGTTTTAACTTCTGTACTTTTATATTTAGACTAAGTGGTATGTTGCACGTATTATTTAATCTCAATTTTTATATAAGGTAACGTAGTGCCTGATCCTATGTAAATGTTATTTACTATGTTGTTACTTTATTTCTTTCGTGTCTTTTATATTTTTGACAGATCACCAACGTGTAAAATTTAATATGACCACATGATGGTAGGTAGCCCAATGAAACCGGTCGACATTCAATAAATAAGTATTTTACGATCTTGGCGCTTCACTTTTGAAGATTATTAAACTAGGAGATCCCCTCCGAAACCTGCGATGTCGAGTAATTTCAGTAGTGTAAGCTAGTTTATGTAGTTTGCAAGCGCATGGACTGATAACCTCTTTACTAAAGTCCCACGAATTTACAAACATTTTATTTTGAAGTACTGAGCAGTTGGATGAAAATAACCGATTTTGACGTATTACATTATTTAATTACCAGTCCTGCGTACCCAGCTTAACGCACACCCATTCTTATTTCAACCCTATTTGTCACGGTTCATTCACTATCTTGCTTTTTGTTTGAAAGAATGAGAAGGTGTATATGTATCTACTTGCGTTACATGTTTTGTAAGGCTGCAGCGATTTGTCGTCCGCTTCGCGGGTTCAAGGTAGCCAACATAATGTTTCCGTTACCTGAGCAAAGAGGTCTATTCCAATTGTGTGAGTTGAAAGTGGAAGGACTCTCTGGTCATTTTCTGTCTAATTGTGGATTCTCTGGGTGCTGAGACAGCTGGACTTCTGCTGGATGAGGATCCTAAGCGACGTCCTGCTCATCATAATGCCTCTGTAAGTCTTTCAGCTTAATGCAAGTATTTTCCATTTTGTTTGCAGCATGTGTTCATTTTCTATTAGTGTTTTTTTTTCTGTAAATGAATGTTAGGATTTCTCACTATAGTCACAAACTCTGTTCCCTCGAAACAACGGAAGTGTAAAATGTTCCTACCGCACGACGATTAGGCTCTTCGGGTGACCCTTATCTTGTGTGAATGCATGAATAAATGTGTCTTCGTGTACGTGCGTTTCCTCCTATTCTGCATTAATTTTGTTTTATTTGTTTTGCCTTCAAATCAATCTGTACTTGTTGAAAAGAACACCACCTGTCTTTTATTCCCTGAGCCATCAACTCTAATTCTCATGTTTGAAAGTGTGATCTGTGAATCAGTGATCAGAACATTCCGTTGTTAGAAGCAGGTTGTCCTATTTCCTAAAAGTTTGTTAATTCAACCTTGTCCTCCTGATAACGCGGTTTTGTATTAAACTGCTTCAAAGAGTTTATCGGCTTTTTTTCCCATGCATTTTCATTGGGTGACCGTTCAACCGCGTGTTTTCTTCCTTTCTTCGTATCCTTTGTGCCGTGAATTTTCTTATCATCAAGTTACATCATTAACATTGTAAATGCCACGCGGGAGTAGCCGCGTGGCCTAACGCATCATGCTGCGGACTGGGCGGTCGCTACCGCCAGAGGTTCGAATCCTCCATCGGGCAGGAATGTATGGGTGCTCCTAAGTTTGTTTAAGTAGTTTGTAAGTCTAAGTAGTTTCGTCCAATAGGTGTACAAACATTCATTCGCAATGTCACAAGCATTATTTTTTCTTCAGTTCCATCCTATTGTGTGAATTGCTTGTGAGTGACTGAACTTTTACATTCCTTCTTCTTCCACCACGTATCTTCCATACCTTTAAATGTATGTAAATTTGGCTAACTTAATTTGTTTAACGAATCAGTTTTTGCTCAGGCACCAGCAAATTGTTTAATAGAATGCTCACTGTTTATTTTATTTTATTTTATTTTTTTTTTTTTTTTTTTGGCCTAACATTTTATTGAAAGAATAAATGTTCTCACTGAAAGCTAATTTTTTTGTGTTTCTTTGACTTACTACCTAGTCACTTCCCTATGAAATAGTACTCCAAAGGTTAATGTTTCTCTTTTGTCAATGCTTATTACGATACAATAGGCGTAATATGATTCATACAAATTGAGTAATTAATCAAGACACTTAATTTTAATATAGCGGTCATACAAATATATTTCCATTTTGGCCTAATCTTAAGTTTGTATATTAGAGCTTCGGCTGATGGTGAGCCTTTTTTACACTTAAATTACGTACCTGGACACACAAGTGGGCACTGGTAAGAGGCGGGTATGTTACACGCGCACGCTATCATCACAGTGCGAGACGGATGATCATTTATGTCCGAATGTAACTCATCAGCATCTGAGGATGGCAACAAGTCTGCTGACAACAGTTATGACATAAAAAAACTTTTTATCAAAGCGACTTTCTCAATTTACATACTAAAATATCTACGTGTATAAATACTAGAGAGAAGTGGATGGCCAAGGGTGCTTCCCGGATTTTTCCATTTATAGTTATTTCATCCCCCTAGCCCCACATGGGTGAGGTGTGTGCTGTCAATGTTGTAACATTTCAATCATCTCTACGATATCATGCCCGACAGCGCACGGTATCATTATGCTCAAAAACGCAATATGGAAATTGTGTTTCATCTCCGGCCCTACGATCACGTTCTATTAACCAAAGAGATGAGGGGTAAAGTGTTTTGGACATATCGTGACCTTGTCACTATTTTTAGACATAGAAGAAGAATAGGCGTACTATAGTTATCTTACCGTAAAGGATAAAATTGTAAACACTGCACACTTCCTACAACGCAGTCAAACTGAGAAAATCGGTTGAGTTTTTGTAAGTTACTTGTGGCCTGGAATCAGCTTTATACAGCTTATAAAAGCACCATTTCATCATGGGTGGTTTCTGGGAAAAATCACCAAAGGCCTTGATTGTTATTATCGTATGCTACGAATTGTGATTGTGATGATGGATACTTGTAATCATTGCAAAGACGTCGAAATGTTTACCAGGCGTTTTTAAGATCATATTTTCTAAATGATTTTTAATTAATTTTTTTTCGATATCGTTACCATAAGTATGCAGAAAATTCCAAAAACCGATTTTTAGTCATTTCTGCAAATTTCTTCAAAAGTGCTTCTTGAAAAGAATGTCACCTTCCCTCGAGCGATTCGTAGTTAAGTTCCCGAAGCATTTCAGTAATACTCGCGCATTGATCGAATCTACCAGATACAAACCTTGGACAAACACGAAGAGTGTCTGTTAGCCGTCTCGCGAACGCAACTTGACAAAATAAGGCGCGACCGTATGAATATTAAAGGTCAGACCAGAGACGTGGTGAGGGCGCGGTGGCGACTTCCCCCGCCTGTTAGCAGCGGCTGCGCGCTCACACGCTGAAACCCGGCTCAGCACTTTGCGCTGCTCCCACGTCTGCGCTTAACGAGTTCTCAGGAGCCCAGCTGAGCTCCGCCGGGCGTGAAGAACAGGGGTCAACGGCGCGTCGACCAGCTTTCGCCGTGACCTTGTCAGCTGCCGCCGCTAGGCCAACGGGACTCCCTGTCGCCTGCATGACTCCAACTGGACACTGCTGGTGAGTAACGACTACGAATTTTTGACACTTGCCAGAAGAGGAATATCAGTTTGGATTTAGGCGAACACGTGAGGCAATACTGACCGCACGAATTTTCTTTGAAGATGGGGGGTACAATAGATTATATTAGTTACTCCTCCCATAGATCCGTATTGAGGAATCCTCGTGGATGTGGAACATGTCAATATACAGGGTGAATCACCTAACACTTGCACCGCAAATATTGCCGAAACGGAAGTGCGACTGATGTATGGTTTTCACAGAATGGATTGGAAGTCAAGGACTCGTGTTGTTAGCCAATAAACAGCTTGTAAAAATACCTAGAAAGTTTATTTTTATGCAAATATACAATTTTTCAAATGGAACAATGGTTTTTTCTATCATGCTCTGGAATTTTTGACACCAGCTGTGTACATAGAATTTTGAATGACATTTTTATCACGTTTACTTTGGCAGCGACAACCATTCAAAATTTTGGGTGCGCAGGCTACGACAGAGTTGCTGACTGGCTGGTGGTCATGAGGCGGTGGGCCGTGCCCCAGGGGCTAGCCACTCGGCCAGTCACCTACGCTATCGCAGACTCCGCCCCCGAAACTCTGAAAGGTTGTAGCTGCCAAACTAAACGTGATAAAAATGTCATTCAAAATTCTTTGTACAAAGCTGGTGACAAAAATTCCAGTGCACGATAGAAACAACCATTGTTTCATTTAAAAATCTGTATGTTTCCATAAAAATACACTTTCTAAGTAATATTACAGTCTGTTTGTTGGCTAAAAATACGAGCCCCTGACTACCAATCCATTGTGTGAAAACCGCATATCAATTGCACTTTCCGTTTCCGCAATATTTGCGGTGCAATTGTTAAGTGATTCACCCTCTATATTATAGGCTGAAACAGTAATAGTACTAGGACAGATAGGACTACCAAAAATGTAAACACCATTGGTCTAACATAAATTGTGGAGGCCCGAGGTGTACATGTGAGGGAGGGGGTCGGGATGCCTCATGACGCAAATTGCGTCATTAAAATTTCTGTGGGTGGGGGGGGGGATTAGTACTTTTGGCCAATGTGGGGGGGGGTTATAAAACTATTTACAAAACTTGATATACAAGATATTTAATTTCAATATTAAATGGCAAAACAGGACGGGTGTGTGGGGAGGGGTTGGTCGCAGAGTGTTTTTCGTGGGGGGGGGGGGGGGATGAGTCACTGGCCAAGGAGGCGGGGCACCTCTGGTCGTAGTTGTGTGGGGAACGTACCTGAGCTCCAAGCGTTAATAGAAAGTACTGAAACTCAACTCATTATTGGTAGCGGAAGCTGATTAAAGCCGGGGATAAATTCAACTGAAATTTTTACAAACGGTCGAAGGGGTTTCAGAAAATGACAAATTGAATAAAATAGCTGGTCGTGTGTATACTGTTGTCACAAGTGGTTCATCCTGAAGCGAAACTGAAATAGATAGTTCCTGTGACTTGGTATACGCACATGTTGTACCTGACAACCGGCATTAATTAAAATTGGTTCTTTTTAGCATACCTCTAAGTCAGAAGATTCAAGTGCAGAAATGTTCGAAGAAATATTGCATCTAATTTCATCTATTTAGATGGTTCATGAACTAATTGCTCGAGATAATTTCCTGAGAATGCATTCAGTACATTTTCGGACGCTGTTTTATGCTTGCCTACAGTTTTGAACCTGTATTTTTACCAATAATTCCAAGGTAAGTTAAAGTCAGCATTATTCAAAATTGTGTGCTCTGGGCATGTTTTTGAAATTAGATGCAATATTTCTTCGAACATTTCTGCACTTGAATCTTCTGACTTAGAGGTATGCTAAAAAGAACCAATTTTAATTAATGCCGGTTGTCAGGTACAACATGTGCGTATACCAAGTCACAGGAACTATCTATTTCAGTTTCGCTTCAGGATGAACCACTTGTGACAACAGTATACACACGACCAGCTATTTTATTCAATTTGTCATTTTCTGAAACCCCTTCGACCGTTTGTAAAAATTTCAGTTGAATTTATCCCCGGCTTTAATCAGCTTCCGCTACCAATAATGAGTTGAGTTTCAGTACTTTCTATTAACGCTTGGAGCTCAGGTACGTTTCCCACGCAACTACGACCAGAGGTGCCCCGCCTCCTTGGCCAGTGACTCATCCCCCCCGAGCTCCAAGCGTTAATAGAAAGTACTGAAACTCAACTCATTATTGGTAGCGGAAGCTGATTAAAGCCGGGGATAAATTCAACTGAAATTTTTACAAACGGTCGAAGGGGTTTCAGAAAATGACAAATTGAATAAAATAGCTGGTCGTGTGTATACTGTTGTCACAAGTGGTTCATCCTGAAGCGAAACTGAAATAGATAGTTCCTGTGACTTGGTATACGCACATGTTGTACCTGACAACCGGCATTAATTAAAATTGGTTCTTTTTAGCATACCTCTAAGTCAGAAGATTCAAGTGCAGAAATGTTCGAAGAAATATTGCATCTAATTTCAAAAACATGCCCAGAGCACACAATTTTGAATAATGCTGACTTTAACTTACCTTGGAATTATTGGTAAAAATACAGGTTCAAAACTGTAGGCAAGCATAAAACAGCGTCCGAAAATGTACTGAATGCATTCTCAGGAAATTATCTCGAGCAATTAGTTCATGAACCATCTAAATAGTAAACTGTTGTGAAAACCTCCTAGCAACAAATAATTCGGAATTAATAAAAAGCATCAAAACAAGCACATGGTCGGTGGATTCGAATCCCCCCTCGGGCATGGATATTTGTGCCGTCCTTAGTATTACCTAGTTCATAAGTAGTTTGTACGTTTATGGACTGATGACCCCGTAGCTAAGTCCCATAAGCTCTACAAACATATGAACATTTTCAAGCACATGGAATAAAGAACACAGAATTGTAGTAGCCAGACTGAATATCGAAATTCCGAAATCCACCAAAATGAAAGAAATATATATATTTATTCAAAAAAGCAGATAAACATTCGACTATTGATTTCCTTAGTGAGAATCACCTGTCTATGGAAACTAACAATGTTAATGTAGATCAGACGAGTTTTACATACAAAGAAATAATATCGACAGCTATTGAGATATTTATACCAAATAAAATAAGAAAAGAGGGTTTTGACCCACCGTGTAGAAACGGGTTAGATCACTATTTCAAAAGCAAAGAGTAAAGCATACGAAATTTAAACAGACACAAAGTCCCCACGACTGCCAATATTTTACTGAAAACGAAATTTAGCTCGAATTACAATGCGAGAAGCTTATGATAGTTTCAACACCGCAATCCTGTCACGTAACTTGGTGGAAAACCCGAAGAAATTCTGATCGTATATCAAGTATATTAGCGGCAAAACACAATCAATACTTTCACTACGAGATAGAAATCGTGATGCTGCGGATGACAACTATGCTAAACTATAATTAATAACTACAGCTTTCAGAAATTCCTTCACTAAAGAAGACGAAGTAAACACTTCAGAATTCGAATCAGTAAAACCGCACAGCATGCGTAATTTACAATTAGATATCCAAGGAATCACATATATTATTGCTCATCGCTGTTTTTTGTTGGTACGCCATATCTCTCGTATTACTTAGCCAAAATTAATGATTAAGGTATCATTTTCAAGGTTTCGTTCTCAGCTAATGACGAGAAATAAACAGACAGTTGAAACTGTTTTCACTCAAAAAATTGTAGCGTTCGTACAATCTAAGTTGACACCCGGCGTAAATGGAACATGGGTTTAACGTTGCTCCCATCAGCCACCGCGCCGAGTAGTTAGTTTGCGCAGCCTATATAAACACAATGTAGAAAGTGTCTTTTTTTACAATGTTTTTAACATGAACGACTGCTCTTACAGTTGTTTGGATTCTTTACTATTTATGCAAACCAAAAACCACCTTTGATTGAAGCCCTAGTTTATCACACGATTTAGGTTATACAGGTCGATGCAAATAATAGTTTATCACACGATTTCGGTTATATACGTCGATGTGACAACGAAATATACAGAAATAATCTAATTGAACTAACAGGTGCGACAGTTCTTGCAGTAGTTTAGATTCTTTATAAAAGTGTAGTTTATCACGGGATTTCTGTTTCACACATCTATGCACAACAGCTGTTGGAATTGTTCACATTCTTCAAGCAAGCGTTTTGTACTGCACGAATTAACTGAATTTTGTAAAATGGACAAGTTTTCAAAAAATAAAATAAACATGAAACAATCAATATCTGATTTTTTTATATGTTTCACAATTAACCATATTGTATTTATACATATTCTTACAATGATACTAATGTTTGATACTACCATTCAAAGTTTATTATCTTTTATACATCTGCACTTACATCCGCTTTTCTCCAGTAATATCTTAGTTATCTGTGACTGATCAGGGTTGAGTGCGAATTATTCACACGGGTCAGCTAGTATTAAAGAAACTTAAATCATTTAACAAATGCAAGTCTCCCGGTCCAGATGGTATACCGATTAGGTTCCTTCTAGAGTGTGCTGATGCAATAGCTCCACACCTAGCTATCATATACAACCGTTCGCTCGGAGAAAGTTCCGTACCCAAAGACTGGAAAGTTGCACGGGTCACCCCAATATTCAAGAATGGCAACAGGAGCGAACCGCAAAATTTCAGGCCTGTAAAATTGACGTCGGTTTGCTGAAGAATTTTAAAACATGTACTTTCCTTGAACATTATGAACTACCTCGAAGAGAACAACCTATTCACCCATAGTCATCAAGGATTTAGAAATTATCGTTTTTGTGAAACATTACTCACATGACATGATGAGTGCTATCAACAATGGATCTCAAATCGATTCCGTATTTCTAGATTTCCGGAAGGCTTTTGACACTGTACCTCATAAGCGTCTTCTAATCAAATTGTGTTCTTATGGAATTTCTACACACTTTTGCGTTTAGATACGCGATTTCCTGTCAGTAAAGGCACAGTGCGTAATAGTTGACGGAATATCATCGACTAAAACAGAAGTGCTATCTGGCTTTCCCCAGTGAAGTGTTACAAGGCCCCTGCTATTCCTCATGTTCATGAACGATTTAGGCGACAATGTGAGCAGCTCTCTTAGACTGTTAGTGGATTTATCGGTTAGTAAAATGATTTAGATATCCACATGTTGCAAAAATTGGCAATTGACCCCGAACAATGAAAAATTTGAAGTTATCCATATGAGCACCAAAATAAATCTGCTAAAAGTCATTTACACGATGAATCATTCAAAATTACAGGTCCTAAATTCAGCTAAATCCGTAGGAATTACAATTACGAACAACTTAAATTGTAACAACACATAGAAAATATTCTAGGGAAGGCGAACCGATGGCTACGTTTCATTGGCAGACCACTTAAAGGTGCAATACTTATACTAAAGAACCTGCCTAAACAACACTTGTGCGTCCTGTTTCAGAGTATTGCTGACCGCTGTGGTATCTCCACCAAGCGGGAATGACGTACAATACAGAAAAAGTTCAAAGAAGGGCAGCTCGTTTTGTATTATCGCGATATAGAAGAGAGAGTGTCACAGAAATGATGCACGAGTTAGCGTGGAAACCATTAAAAGAATGACGTTAATCGGTGCGAAATTTCTTTCACCGACTTTCTATTCCGAATGCGAACATATTTTGTTATCACCCACCTATATAGGGAGACATGTTCATCTTCATAAGGTAGAGACATCAGATCGAAAACGGATTGATTAAGTGGAGAAACATCATAAGAGGCAGTTCGATGAACCCTCTACTATTCACATAAATGAGATTAGGAGTATTTATGTAGACGGAGATGCAGACCACAAATAGTGTGAATACATACAAAATATCATTTGGTTCTATTAAAAAATTCGTCAGTGGAGCTGAAGCAATATGCCACTAGCAAGTCTTCCAGGCTCCTCGTAAACCAATCTTCATTTGCAGCTGAATTTTTTATGACTGTTGGAATATTATTGAAAATGTGTGTTCCTGAGCAGTGGATCCCTTTTGAACTAAATTAAGTGCTTTAAAGTTCTTGTGAAGATCGTTTTTGTACCTCGTATTTGATGTATGAACTGAAATGTTTGTTAGAAAAAGGGACAAATATCATTAAGGAATAAATATACTGAGAGGCAGTATTTAGTATACCCCGTCTTTGAAGAGGCTTTTACAGGATATATATTAATGTACTCCAAACATAATACGAATTACACTGCAAAAACTTTTGTTTGCCTTGTAGAGTAACACCCTAAATATTATACCTTATAACATTTCGGAATGACAGTAAGTAAAGTATGTACGCTATTTTTATGTCGCCTACGTCTGCTAAGACTCGAATTGCAAACACAGATTTGTTAAGGCGTTTCTGTAGTTCTGTGGTGTGCACTTCCCAACTGAAATAATTTTCAAGTACTAATCCCAGGTATATAATATTTTCAGCGATTTTTTATTAGTTATGCGTATGCTGGATGGAAACCTCTTACACGTTCTGTACTGCATGTAGTGAGTTGTTTCAAAAATTAATGTCAATGAGTTGGCTGTGAACTATTCATTAAGGAAAGACAAATTGCTACACTTATCTGTTGCTTTTGCAGATTTGGAGAAAGATTTTGACATTATTGACTGCAATACTGGAATTCTAAAGTGCCGGCCGCGGTGGCCGATGGGACTGAGGCGCTTCAGTCACGGTCTGCACGGCCACTACGGTCGGGGGTTCCAATCCCCCCTCGGGCATGGATATTTGTGCCGTCCTTAGTCTTAGCTAGTTAATAAGTAGTTTGTAAGTTTAGGGAGGGTAAAATACAGGAAACGCAAAGTTGGGAATGGGATTTAAAGTTCACGGAGAAAAAATAAAAGATCTCGGAGACAGCAAACGATCAGGAAGAGAACGTAAATGAACTGATCAGTGTCTTGAAAAGACGGTATAAAACCAGCAAGAGAAAAACAAGCGTAATGAAATGTAGTCGAGTTAAATCAAGCGAGGGGGTTAGATTTGGAAACGAGAAATTGAAAGTGGTACCTGAGGTTTGCTATTAAGGCAAGTATCTCACGATGGTCGAAGTACAGAAGAAATGTAGAATGGCTATGGGAAGAACAGCGTATCTCAAGAATAGTATTTTCTTAACATTGAATATTGTTAGTAAATCTTTTCCGAATGCTTTTGTGTGGAGTCTAGCCATGTATAGGAGTGAAACATGGACAATAAATAGTGCGAACAAGAAAAGAATTGAATCATTTGAAATGCTAAAGATTAGGTGGTTATATGGCATTACTAATGAGCATGTGTTGAACATAATTTTGGCGAAAAGAAATTTCTGGTGTATCTTGAGTAATAGAAGGTATTAATTGCTGTGACACATTCTGAAACGTCAAGGAATTGTCAATTTATCATTGGAGGAAATTGCGTGAGTGTTTGGAGGGAGGCGGTGAGGGCAGCAGAAAGAGAGCATCAGACGAATACAGTAAGCAGGTTCAAATGGATGAAGGTTCACGTTCTTGCACAGGCATAGTAGTGTGGAGACCTGAATCAAACCAGTCTTTGCACTGGAGACCACAACAGTTGCAGTCCTCTGTCGCTAGATGGATCGGAACCTTAGCATGTAACATGACGGAATGCAACGTAATTACACTGGTCAAAACAATTAGGGGATCAGATGAGATATCTTGTTTCTGAAGTATCGTTATCGACAGAATTACCTAACATTGTTTGACGTCTTTCTATCGGTTCTACGGAGTAGAGACAACAACATTGCTGCAACCGGTAATACCGAAAGTTACATCAGAGGGTGACAGCGTTGACTGGTGTTTACGAAACGAATTACACTAGAAGTTGGGTTCAGATAGTGTAGTGAGCAAGTAGTGCAATCCTACAACAACAATAGCATAGAGAGCCATAGAAAGGTTGGAATCGGGAAAGAGACAGAGAGATATGGCTGCGACTACTGAAGTGTCCCAAAGTTTAATTTCCACGACCTGTACGCCATTTCAGAAAACAGGAACCGTTAAAAGAAGGCAAGGCAAATATCTTCCACGGGTAACATTCAACAAGAGAAGATCCTTATCTTCGGTTAACAACCCATCGAGAAAGGAGTCTGAATGTAACTCAGCTGCAACGCACCCTCCAGGAAGCAACAGGACGCGCAATATTGAGAAACAGTCCGAAATCGCCTTCGGCAATGGGGTCTTTACGTACAGAGGCCTATGATGTGTGTTCCATTGAAACTATGACACGGTTTAGCAGGAACATCAGAATGGCGCCGGATTCTGTTAACAGATGAGTCAAGATTTTGTGTTCAACTGGACAATTGTCGTTGCCTCATGTGGGGAGAAAACAGCGTGCTGTAGTAAGTCTTCAGCAACAGGAAACGTCTATTGATTTGACGAAAGCAACAGACGTACAATTTCAAATTTATTTTGCTACCGGTATCAGCATTTTCCATCTTCCTGCCCTTATGCATAATTAAACGTACGTGTCTAGCCACTGACAAAATGTAGCATATGCCAAGTATATAGATCCCTTAAAAAAAGAATGACCTCACTTCAGAACCTCAGATGTATTGATAAAAACATACTCCAAAACCTGAGTGTATTGGAAAATACATAAAACTGACATTTTAGCAATGCTATTCAAGTTCTTTGTGTACTCACCAGACGTAGCTATATTTTTCACAAGCTGCATACAGTGTATCTTCATTTACGGAAATAGCGGCTGTTAGTCGGTACTTCACTTCTTCTACGTCAGGAGGTACAATCGCGATTTTCAATGCCAAGAATGCAGAGCTCTGACCGTGGGTGCCACGCACCATGTCCAATTAAGACGATGTGAAAGGTGAAAAACATACAGCGACAAAGCGGACAAATAACAACAAAAGGGAACAGAATCTCACAAAATGAATGTTTACATCCATCCGGGTTGTAGGGTTTCGGTAAAATGGGACGAGCAATGGGATGGGATATGCACACAACATGAACGCGGAGAGTTTATTTCTTAGCATTGTGAATGTAGATTTGTAAAGTATAAATACTGAAGTGAAACTGAAAAGCAAAACGTGTTCACTTCAAGTAAATGCCGTCGAAGCGTTCGCATTCCCCAGCTGCGTGGGAATGGGCGCGTGGTCTGAGGAGCCTTTCTATAAATTGCGCGCTCAGTCTCCATCGGAGGTTCGTGTCCTCCCTCTGCCATGGGTGAATGTGTTGTTCTTAGCATAAGTTAGTTTAAGTAGTTTGAAAGTCTAGGGACCGAGGATCTCAACAGTTTGACTCACTAAGGTCTACAAACAATTGAACAAAAAAATGTTCAAATGTTTGTAGAGTCTATGGGACTTAACTACGGGGTCATCAGTTTCTAAACTTACAAACTACTTATGAAATACTTACAACTAACGACGGCACAAATATCCATGCCCGAGGGGGGATTCGAACCCCCGACCTTAGTGGCCGTGCAGACCGTGACGGAAGCGCCTCAGTCGCCTCGGCCACCGCGGCCGGCACAATTGAAAATTTTCGCATTCTCCAACTTGACTAAACCTTTATGACACGTAAGTTATTATTGTCAAAGGTTTGTCTTTACTATGCACATATAGTCTTTCCTTTTTCTAAAATGATAACAGGTATAAATATTTTGTAAATAAACGAAAACTAAGTGGGTAGAGCAAACCAACATTACCTTAATAGTTTTGAGCGATGAAGTAGTATAGGCACAAGACAATCAATCAACGAATACTAGAGGTCAAAGGACATCTTTAGTTTAATTCATGTTTACTTTAGTTGAAAAAGTCGTGTCGAAAATAAAGGAACAAAAGTAAATACGGTCTAAATATAAAAACAAGTAATGGGAATGGCCAAAGACAGAGGCAAAGCTACAGAAGCTCGCATTCCCTAGGAAATAGGTATCGCCAACAAGAAATTAAAGACCTGTAGAGAAGTTCAGACGTCAAGCCAATGGTAAGCACGGAAGGGAAGGCTGAAAGTGAGAAGAAATAAAGGGAAACGAAGACAGGATAATACGGTGATCACAGAACCACTGATTATAAAAGTCATGGTTTTAAAATAGTGACACGAATTGTTTACCATAAAGAGCAAAGCTGGTAAAGTCGACCTCGGTGAAATATCGTGTGGACACATGAGAAATATTTCGTATCAACATTTTATATCTTACAACATACGTTCACCCTGAGGAAACAATAAAAAAAAAAGAAAAAAAAAAGTCAAATGTTTGTAAATCTATCGGGCTCAACTGCATGGTTATTAGTCCGTATCTTACAAACTACTTAAACTAAGGTGAAGAAACCTAAGGACAACACAAACACCCACGCCCGAGGAGGGACTCGATCCCCCGACGGCGAACGGCCGCGCGCACCGCAGCTCGGCGGCACCCCAGTGAGCACGGCTAATCTGCCGCCTCGCTAAACGTACTTTTATAGAATTTTCACATTTAGAATAAAAACTTTTTAATTTCACAAGAATACTCTGGCCTTTTGAAGATTTCAAGATGTGAAATGCAGGTATCTAAATTTTATGTACACCTTGTTCAGAAACGGAAGTACAAGAAAAAACGAATTTGCTAACATCGAATATACATTGTAGTGTTCGGGAGTTTTTGTCTGTATAGCTTATGGGACTTAACTACGGGGTCATCAGTCGCTAAACTTACAAACTACTTAAGAACTAACTAATTCTAAGGACGGCACAAATATCCATGCCCGAGGGGGGAGTTCGAACCCCCGACCGTAGTGGCCGTGCAGACAGTGACTGAAGCGCCTCAGTCCCCTCGGCCACCGCGACCTGCTAGGAAGGGAGTCCTGAAGGTATGTCTCTAGAATGTAACATGTACATATAATAAACGTATGCGATAAATAGTTGTATTTGCGTTTGCTTCTCAACTATGCAAGTTGAAAACCAGTTGTTCATTACATCCTTGTAATCTGAGCACTTGTTTTTAGGTGTCACATTGCTAACTCCTTATTGCTATTCGTCTTCAAAAGTGGAAACAATAGTAATAATAATAATAATAATAATAATAAATCGGGTCCCCCTATACATATCACGTGTGCGCGTTCTTGATTATTAGATCAGCGTCGCATGTGTTTATAGGTTTTAACTATTGCGCCGATTTTTATTTCTCAATGCTTCTTCACACCGAATTATCCGTCGGCGCCTAATTAGCTGGAAAGTGCAGCTCCTTGAACCGCAATTACTTCTCATGAACTCATATGGAAATTTTAAGGTTTCATATTTAGAAGTACTGTATAATACACCTTGCTAATGAACGCCCAATTAGCTAGTCTGAATTTAAAGTTCGTGTACAAGCTCTCTCCGAGCGTTATACACAGCAACAATGCCTTCTCACGGTTTCCAAGTGCCCTTCACTGCTGTTTTGCGCAACACTAGTTAGCGTCTGTCTCGTAGAATGTAATTTCCCCGCGTGAAACCCCGAAAACAAAAGATCACGCATGACGTGTGAGTTACACACGCTTTCCGGCCACAGGATGTTGCGGCGAATGTTTGTTCTTCACGGATACTTTGTTTTGAACTTGAATATCGGAAGTTCTGTTATTCATACCGGCACGGCTATGAGCGACGACTCTTTCCGTACTGCTTATACTTCATACTTCAATGGTAAGGCATCGACTAAAACAGAGGTGATATCCGGCGTTCCACGGGACACTATTATTGGACCTTTGATGTTCCTTATCTACATAAACGATTTGGGAGAAAATCTGAGCAACTCTCTTAGGTTGTTTGCAGCCAACGCCGTCATTTATCGTCTAGTAACGTCATTTGCAGATTAAAACCAACGATCTAATTAAGATATCACTATGGCGTAAATATTGGCAATTGACTCTAAATAATGAGAAGTGTGAAGTCGTCCACATGAGTACGATAAGAAATCTGTTAATCTTTGTTTACAAGATAAATCAATCAAATGTGAAGGCCGTAAACTCCACTAAATACCTAGGAATTACTATTACATCAACTGGTAAGAACACGTACATGTCATAGGAAATGCGAACCAGATATTGCGTTTTATTGGCAGAACACTTGAAATATGCAACAGAACTACTAAAGGACTGTATACACCACGCTTCTCCGTCCTCATTTGGAGTATTGCTGCCCAGTGTGGGATCCTTATAAGGTGGGTTTGACGGAAGTCGTCGAAAGAGTACAACGAAGGGCCGCCCGTTTTGTATTGTCAATATACAGGCGAGACAACGTCACAGAAATGATACAGGATCTGGGATGGAAATCATTACAATAACGGCTTTATCGCTGCCGCGTGGTCTTCTTACGAAACTCCACTCGCCAACATTCTCCGAATGCGAGAATATATTGTTGACTGCCACTTATATAGGTAGAAATGATCATCAGAATAAAATACGAGAAATCAGAGCTCGAACGGCGAGATTGATCGTTCTTTCTTCCCGCGCGATATTCGAGAACTTAGTGGTAGATGAATAGTAAAAAGGTGGTTCGATGAACCCTCTGCAAGCCACTTAAATGTGACTTGCAGAGTATCCCATGTAGATGTAGTCATAGATAGCACAGTTACCACTTAGACGTTAATGGTACGAGAATGAAATTCAGTTATCAGACATCTACAGTGGAGTTCACTACTTTTTATAATACTTCACTGTCAGCGGTACCATTTTGGCTTAAGGATCGTATAATTTTTTCTCTTCAGATTCCTAACTCACAAAGTGTCGAACAACACAATCCGTGTCAGTGTGGCAAGGCATACATCGGCCGTACGATTCGAATTGTGCAAGGTAGATGCGTGGAACATTGCCGCCATACGAGACTACTACAGCCGGAAAGATCGACGGTAGCAGAACACTGTTTAACGGAGGGACGCAAGACGACCTTTGATGATACCCGCATAGTAGCCCGTACCTCCGTTTTCTGGAACAGTGTTAACAGGGAAGCGATTGAAATCAGGTTGACAGACAATTTAATGAATAGAGACATAGGATTTCCTCTTAGTATGACATAGAATCCACTATTAAATAATATCAACTTGCAATGTTCAACTACGATTTCGGCATCTGTGCCCTGTTCCTTCAGGGGCGGCGCCACCAGCCCTGTCTAGGAGGCAGCAACTGTGACGGGCGGCGCATGCGCCGTGACGCGACCGACGCATATATAGGAGCAGCACTGCGGTTTAGCATCAGTATTCAGCGGGACTCAGCAGCAGCGACGGTTCCTGAAGATGACGGACAGATGTACAGTCGAAAAACTGAGACAGTTAGATTTCAGTATGCGACGGAAATTCCGAAGAGACTTTGAAGATTTGTTACGCTGGGAAAGCCTGCGAAGGCACAACACAATAAAGATATTTTTCCGAGAATAGTTGGAGAAATGATAAAGTATAATATATGTAAATCGAGCGCATTGAGGCGCTATGCTACGTTGCGCGAGGCCGTTCCCCGTCGGGGGTTCAAATCCCCCCTCGGGCATGGATGTTTGTGTCGTCTTTAGTATAAGGCAGTTCATATGTAGTTTGTAAGTTTAGGGACTGATGACGTCGCAGTTAAATCCCTTAAGCTTAACAAACATTTGAAAATTATGAGAACAAAAAGAACATGGGTCACATATAACTGAGTGTATGCTTCATTCTTAGTAATCACATACAGCAGCTCGCTAGTCCTAAGACCCGTAGTAGAAGAAAGGAAGTAGGAGCAATCCATTGAATAAGATGTCGATTTTCAGTAAGATTTTGAATTATAAACTATATTCATCATTACGAGTCACATTGACGAAAATAATCTCTTGATGCTTAACCAACACGGGTACAGAAAATATTGTTCTACTACTAAAGCCCGATTAAAATTAATTGCTTGTTGATGCTTCACGTGCTGGAGTGGCTTTCCTCCATTCATATATATATATATATATATGACGATTCATAGGTTTGCCTTTTTTATTTCCCATTTCTTCACACATGAAGAATTCTGATGAAATACATAAATTCCTATTAATATTAGCTTTTTATAATAGTAGTCATGTTATTGCATTTGCTTAATTTAAAACTTTCGAGCATGTTGTGCTTATCTTCAGGCACTATTTCCGTAGAAAAAAATTGCTTACCTTACTATACAGTGAACTAATGTTACACATTTTCGTTGTTGAGGGTGGTAACTAGGGCTCTGGGGGGAAGGGGGAGGGAGAGCGAGACAACTGATGGCCATAAACTGATGTGCAGTGTTGTCTTCTGTTAGTCTTGCTGGTAGTTGTGATGTATATTTATGGTCAAGCGGTATTGCCCTTCGGTTCGTGACAAAGCAGACCGTGTAGCCTCTAGCCAACCTACACATCCTACTCAAAAGGGATAAAACAAAATTAGGACACGCAATGTGACTGGTTTTAGTCACGGTACGTTACAGGCGGCCTCTAATCAACTTACATGGATATGGATATCGTCTCAGTTGGGCGTTTAGATTCGTTATTTCCTATCAGAAAGGACACAATACGTAGTAACATACTAAAAGTCATCGTGTATAAGCAGAACTTATATTTGAACATCCCCACGAACTGTTATAGGGCCCCTGGTGTTTCTTGTGTTTACAAATTATTTAGGACAACCTGAACAGCCCTCATCGTGGATAATATTGTTGTTTATCAGTTAGTACATTCAGCAGAAGATCGAAAGCTGTTGCAAAACTACACTACTGGCTATTAAAACTGCGATACCAAGAAGAAATGCAGATGATAAACTGGTATTCATTGGACAAATATATTATACTAGAACTGACATGTGATTACATTTGCGCGCAATTTGGGTGCATAGATCCTGAGAAATCAGTACCCAGAACAACCACTTCTGCCCGTAATCAAACAGATTGAGTCAAACAGATCGTGGATGGCGTGTACAGGTACAGATGCCCATGCGGGTTCAACACGATGACACAGTTCATCAAGAGTAGTGACTGGAGTATTGTATTTGTGAGAGATCTGGAGAAAGTGCTAGCCAGGGCAGCAGTCGAACATTTTCCGTATCCAGAAAGGTCCGTACAAGACCTTCAAAATGCGGTCGTTCATTATCCTGCTCAAATGTAGGTTCCCGCAGGGATCGAATGAAGGGTATAGCCACGGGTCGTAACACATCTGAAATGTAACGGCCACTGTTCAAAGTGCTGTCGATGCTAACAAGAGGTGACCGAGACGTGTAACCAATGGCACCCCATACCATCACTCGAGGTGATTTGCCAGTATGGCGATGACGAATACACGCTTCCAATGGGCGTTCACCGCAATGTCGCCCAACACGGATGCTGTAAACAGAAGATGGATTCATCCGAAAAAAATGTTTTGCGATTCGTGCACGCAGGTTCGTCGTTGCGTACACCATCGCAGGCGCTCCTGTCTGTGATGCAGCGTCAAGGGTAACCGCAGGCATGGTCTCCGAGCTCATAGTCCATACTGCTCGAAACGTCGTCGAACAGTTCGTGCAGATGGTTGTTGTCTTGCAAAAGTCCCCATCTGTTGACTCAGGAATCGAGACGTGGCTGCACCATCCGTTACAGCCATGCGAATAAGATGCCCGTCATCTCGACTACTATTGATACGAGGCCGTTGGGATCCAGCACGGCGTTCCGTATTGCCCTCTTGAACCCACCGATTCCATATTCTGCTAAAAGTCATTGGATCGCGACAAACGCGAGCAGCAATGTCGCGATACGTTAAACCGCACTCGCGATAGGCTACAATCCGACGTTTATCAAAGTCGGTAACGGGATGTTACGCATTTCTCCTTCTTACACGAGGCATCACAACGCAACGCCAGTCAACTGCTGTTTGTGTATGAGAAATCGGTTGGAAACTTTCCTCATGTCTGCACGTTGTAGGTGTCGACACCGGCACCAATCTTGTGTGAATGATCTGAAAAGCTGATCATTTGCATATCACAGCATCTTCTTCCTGTCGGTTAGATTTAGCGTCTGTAGCACGTCATCTTCGTTGTGTAGCAATTTTAATGGCCAGGAGCGTATTTAGATATCTGCACAGTATAAAAATTGTCAATTGACCCTAAATAATTACAAGTTTGACGTCATCTATATGAGCACTGAAAGAAATCAGTTCAACATAGTTTAGACGATGAATCAATCACAGTATGCGTGTCTGCCCTATTTTGGAGTATTTCTGCGCATTGTGAGATTCTCACCAAGTGAGACTGACGGAGGATGTAGAGAAAGCTCAAAGAATGGTAGCTTGTTGTGTATTATCGCGATATAGGGGGGGGGGGGGGTGAGTGCCACCTGAATGTTGCGTGAGTTGGGGTGGAAATTTCTTTCACCAGCTTTCTCCTACAAATGTGAACCTATTTTGTTAGCACCCTCCTACATAGGCAGACATGATCATAATAGTAAAATAAGAGAAATCGAAAACCGAAATATTTAGTTGTTCCTTTTCTCGCACAGTATTAGAGAATGGAACGGCTTGCAAAGAGAAATATTCTGTAGGCATTTTGATGAACCCACTGCCAGGCGCTTAAATATGGTTTGCAGAGTAAATATGTAGAGGTAAGTGTATAAAAATGTTACCGAACATATAGAATAAATCTTAACGAAATGGAATGTCGCTGTTATATAAAAACCTGCCCGCAATACATATGATCAGTGGAAATTGGCCGAGGATACTCGCAGGAATTTACAGGATTCCGTGCAGTTGTGACGCAAGTACGTGTACGTGGGCACCATAAGAAAAGGAAGCGTTATAAGCGACTGTATGAGCACATGGACTATTGTAGAAGGGGAGAGAATTATAGATGAGCTTTCGCAGAAGATGTTTTCATCCAGGAGACGATCGTATTCAATTTGATAGAACTCGGTTACCAAGTATGTACAGGGAGGCCATAAAATTGTGTCGCTGCGGAGCGCGCGGTTACTCGCCGTGGAGGTTCGAGTCCTCCATGGGGCATGGGTGAGTGTGTTGTCCTTAGGTTAGGTTACCTAGGTTTAAGTAGTTTGTGAGCTACGGACTGATGACCACGTAGTTTGGTCCGATAGATTTACAAACTTTTTTTTATTTTTCTATTTTTTATTTTTTATTTTTTTTATTTTTTTTTTTTATTTTTTTTTTTTTTTTGTAATATTGGCAAAATCCGAAGTATTTCAATAAGAAATTGTTAAACTGATCGATATCTGGAATCCGGTGCTATAGAAGAAGTATACCAGTCTCCCATCACGGGGCGACAAAACACGTGACGTCATTCCTCGGTGTGAGAGTATGCGGAAAAGGAATTTAGCTGCGGTCCGTAGACAGGGAGGGTTTCATTCAGACATCCAAAGAAGTTACAGTATCCTTTGAAAGTGTCCTCCGCAGATAGGGACTAACTTTGGGTTTCATTAATAAATTCATCCGACCACGACACAAGAGCCAGAAATATTTTATTAACTGTAACATTTCCATCCATGAATGTTTCCATTTAAATAATAGTTATTACCCTAAAATAATTTTATTTTGGAGTGTAGAACATAAGTTTTATGTCTGGAGTCCTCTTGTACGTCTCAGGGATTTAAGGAGATAAAAAAAGTAAATTAAATATATAAATAAAATAAAAATGAAACGCACCCATACTTACATGAAAACAGCCATGTTTTATCTTTTTATCTAATACGATGATCCATTTTGATGTTGTGTAATATAACATGTTGACCAAGCATTTTTATTCATTTTACATTTCGACGAGAAACGCTTTATTTGACATATTCTCCGGAGTGAAGATCTTGTAAATCCTTCTGAAGATGATGATTTAAATAATCTAAACCGGTAAGGAGTAATAAATATACTTTATTAGCGATCTTGGCTTAACACCCTACAGAAGGTGTATTTTTATTAACTATACAACACTTTTTTCCTAATAACTCACACTCGAGGCTGGCCGCATGGCCGAGCAGTCTGCGGCGCGCCAGTCACAGTCTACACGGCCGCTACGGTTGGAGGTTCGAATCCCCCCCTCAGGCATGGATGTTTGTGTCGTCTTTAGTATAAGGTAGTTCATAAATAGTTTGTAAGTTTAGGGACTGATGACAACTCAGTTAATTGCTTAACAAACAATAAGAATAAGGTAGTTCATACATAGTTTGTAAGTTTAGGGACTGATGACACCTCAGTTAATTGCTTAACAAACATTTGCCGGGCGCGGTGGCCGCGGGGACGGAGGCGCTCCAGTCACGGTCTGCACGGCCACTACGGTCGGGGGTTCGAATCTCCCCTCGGGAATGGATATTTGTACCGTCTTTAGTATTAGCTAGTCCATTAGTAGTTTGTAAGTTTAGGGACTGATAACCCCGCAGTTAAGTTCCTTAAGCTTAAAAAACATTTGAACATCACATTCGAGGCTTCCTTATACCATTTATAAGCAGTTTTCCATGTATAAGAAGAGCGACAAAAAATTGAAAGAGACTTTTTCACCGATAATGCACGCATGCTGTGTCTACTGAAGACTCGGGGCTTGTAATACTTTTTGAAAAAGAAAATTAAACATCGCTGTATACCAGAACGTAAATGTTGTTCAAATGTTTGTTAAGCTTAAGTGACTTAACTACGGGGTCATCAGTCCTTAAACTTACAAACTACTTATGAACTACCTACAACTAAGGACGTCACAAATATCCATGCCCGAGGGAGGATTCGAACCCCCGACCGTAGTGGCCGTGCAGACTGTGACTGAAGCGCCTCAGTCCCCTCGGCCACCGCGGCCAGCGTAAATGTTGCTTGAAAGCACTATTGCCCATCTGAGGACGAAACTTGAACATGTTACTTGATTATAATTTTGATGTTGCCCGGGTTCGCGCATATCAAACAAACAGTTACGTGTGTAAACCCCTTTACAACCATATCCACAAACTTGGTCTATATCGTCGATCTGCTGTGCAGGGATCTTTGCTAACAGCACCAGCACCCATACTAAGAGCCGTGGATTTCTGCCGAGGGCAGCAATCCCCAGCCGGCAATTTATTTAGGCCTTTTTTTATATAATATATATATATATTTTTCCGGCGCAGTGACTTCGCGCGTCGAAGCGAGGCGGAAAGAAGCGGACGGAGGCGAGGAAAGGCGAGGCGGGGCGCCCGCAAATCGGTAACAAACGGCACGGACACGGGCCGACAAAATTAATAGCTCGGAAGTCATTAGATAGAGGAGCGGGTGTGAAATTGCCGACGCGCCCACGTGGCGGTGATAGCGAGTGATGGAGGGCCGTAAACAACCCCAGCTAAAGCCGCTGCACACGGGGCTGCCGGCGAAACGAAACCAGAGCCGGCGACGGCGACGGCGACGGCTCCGCCGCCTGGCGGCTGCTGCCAGAACCACGGCCAGGGATCGGGGTGGGACTACCAACAACGCTCCCGGTTAGGTCCGAATCTCGAACGAAGACTTGAAGTACTTGCCATGGAGACCAACGGTGTTGCTAACACGGCTTCACAACGCCTGCCTACTACACTCATACTTCCCATCAGCCTAGGAGATCGAACGAATGATACATTCCCAAAGCCTGTCCGGGATCTCTCCCAATGCACAAGCTATCATCCCATCAGCCGTTTGGCCATCTTGGGAAAAAACTCTCGAACGGATCCTTTTGAAGAGGTTACATGACAACCTTATTATCATCGATGTCATATGACCAGAGCAGATTGACTTCTGCATTTATGAGAATTCTTACAACTTTAATAAAAGCAAGATGATCGTGGGCTTTTTCATGGATCTGCAGAAAATGTATGATAAGTCCGGGGGAACTACAAATCCTTAATTCTGCGGGAACTACTCATCAAAAATCCCGTACAGAGCACACCACTGACAGACACCAACGCGAAAACTATCGAGGACTACCTGCGCGACCATATACTGCGATTTTATTGTGGCTTATATATATATATTTGATGTAGACGTTAACACTGACTACAGTACGCCTTAGTAGCTCAACGATGTGTCAAAGAACTAACACTCCGACGTATATTATCAGTGTACTAATAACGTCGCAATGTCTACAAATTCTATTCAAGTTTCAAAAATGTTCAAAGTTTGTTACGCTTAAGCGACTTAACTGCAGGGTCATCAGTCCATAAACTTACAAACTACTTATGAACTACCTTATACTAAAGACGATACAAATATCCATGCCCGAGGGGGGATTCGAACCCCCGACCGTAGCGGCCGTGCAGACTGTGACTAGCGCGTGGCAGACCGCTCGGCCACCGCGGCCGGCCTATACAAGTTTCACTAAAATACTCTAACAGATTTTTTGTGTAGCACCGGTGAATACCAAATAATAATATAATCGCATCTTACTTTCACTTTAAAGATTCAAGTTCTTTGAATGGAACTTCACGTGCAAGGAATGAGATTTCAATGGTAATCACACATGAAACAATTAAAACATATTGAGAATTGTACCACTTTCTGTATTGCCTTGTCGTAACTCGATACGTGACCTTGTGAACGACTCCACTGTCGATAATAAGGACGAGTAACATAGTCTGCCTGTCTTGTCACTAGTAATATAGTTTCTCACCATAACAATGCACCAAAATTAATTGTCCTCTCACAGTACACAGTCACTGAGTATGGCAGTTCAATATGCTTCATGGAATAACACCTTAAACTTGAAACATCAGCGAGTCTAGTTCCTATTATATTTTACGAAAATATTTATCAGTCGTGATGCTAGCAACAGCTGTTTATTAGCATGCAACTGTATCAGAGATAAACACATACACTGCTTCTGCGCTACAATACTCTGGCCGTTGCTATAAAATCGTAATATTTAAAACTTGTTAAAATCTGAAAATTATCGTTTTCAATGTCCAGAACATTTTACACATTATTAATTTTAGCTATCTTATTATCTTAAATCCTGTATCTTTTCTGGTTTGGAAATATTTAGAAATTACCAAAAAATTTTACTTCGCGACCCCAACTTATGTAAGCTGTAACTCGAATGACTGTTGCAGGTAACATAATTATCCACTCTCTTTTCCTTTTTATCTTATGAGTAGAATAATTAATATTCAATAGACTCCTTTCTGTATTTATCAGTCACAAATCTATAAATAAGAAGGAACGCATAGTGTCTTTTAACGCACCGAAACTTTATTTTTGTTACGTTTCTCTCGAAACATTAACAAAAGTAAGTAACCACGGCTGGAACAAATCTTTCCCCACTCTAACAGTACTAGATATAACCAAACAAACAAAAATCCTACGTGCGACCACCAATTTTTACTAACCGTAAAGAAAAAATATTTAATGCAAAACTCAACCTCTTCAAGTGTTGGCAATATCACGACCCATAACCTGTCGGCGATAAACGTTTTTATGTCACTCGTTACTCAATGCGAACTGAAAACTTAGCTGTGCAATATTCTGTTGAAATATCTATACAGTCTAGAGGTAATTCAAAATCGAGTTCCAACTATAAATTTCCTGTGTTTCTTCAGGCGCCGGCCGCGGTGGCCGAGGAGACTGAGGCGCTACAGTCACGGTCTGCACGGCCTCTACGGTCGGGGGTTCGAATCCCCCCTCGGGCATGGATATTTGTGCCGTCTTTAGTATAAGGTAGTCCATAAGTAGTTTGTAAGTTTAGGGACTGATGACCCCGTAGTTAAGTCCCATAAGCTTAACAAACATTTGAACATTTTCCTTCAGGCTTTCTCGACGGATTTATTCTAAATATTGTTCTCGGACGTCGGATGTTATTCTCATAACTGCACAACATTTCGTCAGCACACGTGGCTGACATCTTCAGGTGCCATGGACAACTGCTGGGCCGTAACCGACGAATTCCTATTTAAAACATACAAAGAAGGGAATGCGCATGCGTGAACGCGCCAAAAACGGTGGCCAATAGCGCACAAGGAAAGATTTTGGGAAGTTTCGTTTAAGATGAACAGTTGCGATATATCTTTACTTATTTTTATTTTATTTTTTATTAGTAGATTTTAAAGTTCCTTATTAATTATCATTTATTATATTATTCTATATCTGATGGTAATAATATTGTAGATTTTTCGTACTGGATCCATAAACGAAAGAGCCAGCTACGCCACCTGTTGGACCATGAGGTAAACATTTCGACATCGCGCAGAACTGTCCACATGTTAAGCGCCGTCGCTGACTGTCCCAACGCCCACTTTTGGTAGCCGGAGGCCGATAAACTGTGTGTCTATGCTGGCCTGTGTCCGTTTCGTCATGGTCGTCCGATAAAACTACGTCGCTACCGATGCCTCTTCATATGCAGTCGTTCCCCCGGCGGTCTTCGTGATTTTAACATATTCAGTGCAGGACCCCACGCTTTGCTGAGGTGGTAGCCGGTGTCCTTGTTGAGCAGATTCGAAGAGCTGCGAATTTGCACCGTCTCTTTAATAACACTGTCCTATTACAAGCACGTCGACGAACTAAATCTGGTGTTTTCGTAATCCATACTGTGCCCTGTACTGAGGCAGTGTTCAGCCACTGCAGATTTCTCCGACTGGTCCAGACACTTGTGTCGTCGATGTTCAACGCATCTGTTCTCCACGGTGCGGAAGACACATTTAACATTCTGTTTCTTCAGTAATCTTCCTATTTTTGAGGAAGCACCGCCGACATATGGCAAGATGACCATTCCTCTTTTGTCTTCGGTTTCCTCCTGCTCCTCACTCTGTCTGATATGCCCCGGGTGTAACGCAAGGCGAACCTTCCGTCGAGAATATCCGTTCTTTAAGAAAACGGTTCGGAGGTGGAGTAACTCATCAGACAGGCTGTGCGAGTCTGATATGACACGTGCCTAGTGGACCAATGTCCTATGCACACCACTTCATTGTGGCCTGTAAGTATAAATCCATGTGTGTTGATATACGGTACACGTCGTGACCCAATGTGCCAGCCTCTTTCTTCCGTACTGAAACGACCGGAAAAGGTAGTTCGCCGTTTCTTTCCATCTCCATAATAAACTTGATGTTCCCATGAAGAAAATTTAGGTGGTTTAAAAATGAATCCAGCGATGCAGAACCGTGGGGCCAGACTACAAACGTATCATCTACATATCGCCAAAAACAGGTAGGTTTAAATTCTGCTGACTGAGGTGCTCTCTCTTCGAGGTCTTCCATAAAAAGATTCGCCGCAATGGGTGACAGGGAACTACCCATTGCGACACGTCAGTGAGTTCAAAATCTTAGTCATTAAATAAAAAGTAAGTCGAGGTGAGCACATGTTTAAACAGATCAACAAGTTCCAGTCCAAACGTTTGGCCAATGAGCGACAATGATTCCTGTAATGGCACTCTGTTGAAAAGTGATACCAAATGTTCAAATGTCTGTATAGTCTATGGGACTTAACTACGGGGTCATCAGTCCCTAAAATTACAAACTACTTATGAACTACTTACGAACTAGGACGGCATAAATATCCATGCCCGAGGGGGGATTCGAACCCCCGACCGTAGTGACCGTGCAGACCGTGACTGGAGCGCCTTAGTCTCCTCGGCCACCGTGGCCGGCAAAAGTGATACCACGTCGAAACTAACGAGAATATCAGATGGTGAAAGCCGCAAGTTCTTCTCAGTGTTTCGGATGTGATATTCACACTGTCCTACCAAAGGACTCAGTTGCACCGTAATATTACTGCCAGTCGGTCGAAGAGGCGTGGAATCCTTATGTATCTTAGGCAGTCCGTACAATCTCGGAGGAACCGGTGCCTGGATACGGGACCTCTTGGCCACAACAGCAGGTACCGTGGTGTTCTTAATAAGCTCCAAAGACTTCTGTTGTATCTTGTTTGTAGGATCCTTGTTAAGCAGGCGATATACAGAGTCGTCTAATAACTGGTTCACCTTGCTTAAGTACATCGGTTTGGATAGGATTACGGTAGCGTTACCCTTGTCCGCCGGTACGATCACAATTTCAGTATCCTCGGGTAGCGATCGAAGCACTGACCTCTCTGCAGTAGAGATGTTCTTTGGCTCTGGCGCCCGTGTCAGATTTCCTCTGCAGCTTCCCATGGCAGTTTTCGGATTCCTTGTACAACAGAACTCATAATACGCAGAATAGGCAGTGTTCCCTGGGTGGGCGCGAAGTTCAGCCCTTTCTCCAAGACCAAAACCGCTGCGCCAGGAAAATGTTATCTGTGAGGTTGTACACAGTCCATCTATGAAGTTTATCTTTTAACTTCTCTTCTTGTGAACAACGGTCTCTGAGGCGATGACATTTTTCAATCTGACTATTTGTGTCATGTTGTCGCTTCCAATCTGAAAATATTGACAACTTTCCTTTCTCAATTTTAAAACATTTTTATCCGGAGAAAGTGGCAAATTTTGCTATATTTCATGAAAATAATGAATTATACGATTTTTTTCTGAAATCGGGTTTGACGTTTACAAGCCACATTTGATGTTCATCATTTATACCCATTTCTTTTTTCTTTAGAATCATCACTTTCTTGTCACATTTAGTGTTTATTTCACCAAGTTTCATGTTTTGTCATTTTCGGTATTTCTGTTGAGAATTTCGAAATGTTTATTGCCAAAAATTGTGTTTGGGCAGTTCCTCTGCTGTTTTGACGTAAAAAAGAAGTTAATATACAGTTTCAGCATTGAATAAATCATCATAATCATCATTAGAGACTGATTATGCCTTTCAGCATTCAGTCTAGTGCATAGTACCTCTAATAAAATTCCTCCATGATCCCCTATTCAATGCTAACATTGATGCCTCGTCTGATGTTATGCCTTTTACTTCAAAATCATTCTGCACCGAATCTAAGTACTTTCTTCTTGGTCTACATCGACTCCTCTTACCCTCCACTGACGAGCTCATGAGTCTCTTAGGTAACCTTGCTTCTCCCATGCGTGTAACATGATCCCACCATCTCAGTCTGTTCGCTCTAACTGCTTCATCTATGGTGTTCATACCTAGTTTTTCTTTGATTTCCTCATTATGGACACCCTCCTGCCATTGTTCCCATCTATTAGTGCCTGCAATCATTCTTGCTACTTTCATATCTGTAACCTCTACCTTATGAATAAGGTAACCTGTGTCCACCCAACTTTCACTCCCATACAACAAAGTTGGTCGAAAGATAGAGCGATGCACTGCTAACTTAGTCTTGGTACTTACTTCCTTCTTGCAGAAGAGAGTAGATATTAGCTGAGCACTCACTGCATTAGCTTTGCTGCACCTCGATTCTAGTTCTTTCGCTATGTTGCCATCCTGTGAGAAAATACATCCCAGGTACTTGAAACTGTCTACCTGTTCTAACTTTGTTCCTCCTATTTGGCACTCTGGTTGAATCTCTTTCCCACAGACATTACTTTCGTTTTGGAGATGCTGATCTTCATATCATAATCCTGGCACCTCTGGTCGAGCTCTGAAATATTAGTTTGCAACCTTTCAATCGGCCATTAAAACTAAGTCATCCGTATATGCGAGACTGCTTATTTTGTTTTCACCTACTTTAATCCCGCCCTGCCAGTCTACTGTTTTCAACATATGATCCTTGAATAGTATGAACAACAGTGGTGACAGGTTACAGCCTTGTATTACCCCTGAAACTACCCTGAACCATGAGCTTAATTTGCCATCTACTCTAACTGCTGCCTGACAGTCTACGTAAAGCCCTTTAATTGCCTGCAGAAGTTTGCCTCCTGTACCATAATCTTGAAGAACTGACAGTAGCTTCCTCCTAGGAACACGGTCATAAGCCTTTTCCAGATCTACGAAACATAGATAAAATTCCCTGTTCCATTCATAGCACTTTTCCATTACCTGCCGTAAGCTAAATATCTGGTCTTGACAGCCTCTAAGAGGCCTAAACCCACACTGATTTTCATCTAATTTGTCCTCAATTAATACTCGCACTCTCCTTTCAACATTACCTGAGAATATTTTGCCTACAACGCTAATTAAAGAGATACCTCGATAGTTGTTGCAATCTTCTCTGTTTCCATGTTTGAAAATTGGAGTGATTACCGCTTCCGTCCAGTCAGGCGGAACCTGTCCCGATTCCCACGCCTTTTCAATTATCCTGTGTAACCATTTGAGACCTGATATTCCACTGTATTGGACGAGTTCCGTCTTAATTTCATCCATCCCAGCCGCTTTATTGCACTGTAATCTACTGACCATTTTCTCCACTTCCTCAAATGAGATCCTGTTTACATCGTCGTTCCTATCCCATTCTACCTGAAAATCTGATACATTATTGAATGTTTCACCTACATTGAGCAATTCTTCAAAATATTCCCTCCATCTGCCCAAGGCATCCACAGGATTGACTAGCAGCTTTCCTGACCTGTCCAAAACACTTGTTAATTCCTTCTTCCCTCCCTTTCGAAGATTGCTAATTACGCTCCAAAATGGTTTTCCCGCGGCTTGGCCCAGGGATTCTAGCTTGTTTCCAAAGTCTTCCCATGATTTCTGCTTGGATTCTGCAATTATCCGTTTGGCTTTGTTTCTTTCTTCAACATAAGTTTCTCTGTCTGCCTGATTTCTAGTATGGAGCCATTTTTGATATACCTTCTTTTTCTTTTTACAGGCTGCCTTGACAGTGTCATTCCACCAGGCTGTCTGCTTCTTCCTACCTTTACACACTACTGTTCCAAGACATTCTCTAGATGTTTCCAGAAGTGTGTCCCTGTAGCTTGACCATTCCTCTTCCAGTGACTAAATCATTACATTCAAGTAACTGGTACCTTTACGAGATCATTGTTATGTATTTGTGCCTAAATTCCTTGTCTTGAAGCTTCTCCACTCTTATCCTTCTACACAAGGACCTGACTTTCTGCTCTTTTGGCCTCACAAAACCAATTTCACTGCAGATTAAATAATGATCAGTATCACCAAAGAACCCCCTGAAAACACGTGTGTCCTTGACTGTCTTCCTGAATTCCTGGTCTGTGATTATATAGTCAATAATAGCTCTGGTTCCCCTTCCTTCCCACGTGTAGTGGTGAATGTCCTTATGCTTAAAGAAGGAGTTTGTGATAACTAAGCCCACACTGGAACAGCAATCCAAGAGCTGTTTTCCGTTCTGTTGGCCTCCATATCCTTTCCAAACTTACCCATAACCTTTTCATAACCTTCTGTTCGATTTCCTATCCTGGAGTTAAATCACCCATGAGTAAAACACTATCATTATCCTTCACTCTAACAACTACATCACTAAGTGCGTTGTAAAATCTGTCCATCTCCTCTTTATCTGTCCTGGGGTGTATATACTGCCACAATCCTAATTTTCTTGCTGGAGATGGCCAAATCTATCCACATGAGTCGTTCATTTACATACCTTATTGCAATTATGCTGGGTTCGATTGCTTTCCTGATGTAACATCCTACACCCCACTGTGCTCTTCCTACTTTAACTCCTGACAGGTAGACCTTGTATTCCCCGACTTCGTCCTCTTTCTCTCCCTTAACTCTAACGTCACTAACAGCTAAAACATCTACCCCCATCTTTCTTGAAGCCTCCGCCAGCTCTATCTTCTTCCCATTGTAATCCCCATTGATATTAATAGCTCCCCATCTCATTCCAGATCGTTTGCTAAGTCGCATTAGAGGTGGGACTCCATCACCTCCAAAGGTCCGAGGCATTTTGCTCCGATTGTTGCCAGCATGATATTGAAGTACCTGGTAAGCAGGTTGTTAGCCTTACTTCCCCAGGGCCCCTCTGGTTTTTACCCCTAACGGTTGAGGGTCTAACCGTTAGATTTGGTAGTCTTTGCCGTCTGAGCACAAAGGTGGTCACGACTCAGAATATGTCTGAGATGCCCAACCTTTTTCCAAAGTAACTGCTGTCCCAACTGTCAGGACCACTTACTTGGCCACTCATACGTTGCCCGTGGCTCATGAACTTGGACATGACTACAGGAACCCACACCATGAACCACGCATTGAATAAATATCAACTGCAAATAATGGCAAACTTTCACTCTGAGATTTACAACATTTTCACATAGAGAAGGCAAATTATGCGATATTTCATAAAATTAGATTATATCACGAAATTTCAATGAAAACCGCCAATTCCGCGTAAATGTTGGCGAGCAATTTTGGTTCACTTCTCTATGGCATTTTTTCTTTCGCAAAGACTGACCACTGTTGTGCTCCTTTGGCACCCGTTCAGCTCGCTGGCGGCACAACACTGCGAAGGGAGTGTATTAGAATGTCACTCAGGTACCGACAAAGATGCTTTTTTCATGGCTCGCCGCAGTGAATTGACCGCGGGCACAATAAAAGCAGAGCGGACGGGGAAAAGTAGGTCTGCAGAAAGAACAAACGGCAGCAGAAATACATCGCCCTGGCCACAATACAGCCGGGGGCGGTGCCAACTGGGCGAGCGATGCGCGCCAAACGCGCGAGTTGGCAGCCGCTACCCGCTACCCGCAGTCGCTGCCGGTAGCCGCCCCTCGGCCATTCGGCCGCACGCGGTTTACGGCCACTGCAAGTCGGCCGTCTCGGCGACCGACCGCCAGCCAGTCTGGGCGCACCGAACCGTATAAGAAAGCCACGGCCCGAGGCGGCCAAGAAACACCACAAGTGATGGCGCGTCCGTGCGCTTCGAATAACTGCGCGAGCGACCAACATCTGATTGAGAATTCGGTTTTAAAAGTAGGGTCACAAAGTTAATACGTCGTACCAACTTTCTCACAATATCAATAATCTTCATCCAGTACAGCCAACCCTACCTAGATACAAGGTCTGTGCGCTGACTGCCAAGAATAGTCATAACACAGCAAACTATCTGTCTTACTGATAGATCTGAAGCATTGAATTAAAATTTGTGGCGCGGCCGGGAATCGAACCTGGACCTCCATGCTTACTAGGCAGACGTCTTAACCGTTTTTTTTTTTTTTTTTTTTGGGGGGGGGGTAACTTGCCACCGCCAGTTTTGCCCTTAGAAAAAAAATAAACTTGTCCACTTCAGGCGTTGGCTCCTACCTTATCCTAGTCCCAGTCCAACTAACCTAATTCTAATAAAGGGCAAGGAAAGCTAATAGGCTACCGAAAGCAGAAAAATAATAATGAAGAAAATTAAATAAAATAAAACTCATGAGATTTGGAAGAAAAAAAACCTGGGAAAACTTCTTCTCTTTTGTATTCTTTATTTTTTTAAATTCTTTATGTATATATATTTATTTAATATATAATAAGAGGTGCGCCGTAGTGTTGCCGCCGGCATACTTAGAATCGTCCAAACGTGTCTTCTCGTTGATTATGTTCCGTTGTGGGTCCTGTTCAGTTGAGGTTGGTTGCGTTAAGATTTATCTTCTCATCGCTTGGACGTTCCAGCTGCGAGGTGGGTCGTGAAAGGCACTCCATAAAAAGTTGGAAAAATATTGCTGGTACTTTGGTTTACATCCGTTAGACTACCACGCTACTGACTATTAAGGCGCCTTGGAATAGTCTATGTACGATTTCCCTCCACAACACAAACTTTAATGCAGCTTCCTTGTTCTAACGGTTAAGACGTCTGCCTAGTAAGCATGGAGGTCCGGGTTCGATTCCCGGCCGCACCACAAATTTTAATTCAATGCTTCATATCTATCAATAATGTCTTTGACGTATTTGAGACGTAAATCCGTCTCTGGGATTGTTTATTTATATTATTTGTCTTATGTAACGTTGTGATGAGTTTGGAAATACGTGCATGTTGCACAGTGTGTTTCAGAATGTTCTTAATGTTATTTATGTCATTCACAGACAAATTTGTGTTGGCATAAGATATTTATGGACTATTAGTAAGTTATATTACCGGTATTGGAATCGGACGTTTCATATTAGGCATTTTGTCTCATACCAGCAAAACTCTTCACGGAATATCAAATAAATAATATTCTGAAATACACTGTACAACGTGCACGTACTCTCAAACTCAGTTCAACGCTACGTAAGATTAACAGTTTGCTTGTGTTATGACTACTCTTGGGTGGCAGCGCACAGGCCTTGTATCTAGGTGGCGTTGGTTCAGCTACCTTACAGAAATTTCGCAACTGTCATGGAATATTCCGCATGAAACATTACGCTACTAATCTGCATTGAAATGTTATCTTCCAAATTCTTTATAAGCCTATATTTTACGAGTTTTTAATTTATTTTATTTTATTTACAGTAACATTTTTGTGTATTTTTAAAACGATGCGAACACCTTTCTTAGAAACTATTTTAAGAAATTTATCTGTATCCAGAGATTTTTGTTGAATGTGGCCGTTGGAACATCTTAATGGGGAAAATCATCTACCGTTTTCCTTTCTCTGAAGGAACTGAGATACCAACAGCCGTATGTATAATAAAATATTTATTGTATCACAACCAGTTTCGAAATTCCACTATGCCATCTTCAGGTCCCTACTTCGGAGCATAATATCCAAAAGTAGGGATACTAAAACTGGATTCGTAGACTTCTGTCTCTCTTGTTGCCAAAGTTGTTGTTGTTGTTCCTACTGAGAGACAGTTTTAGTATCCATACTTTTGGATACTATGCTCCGATGTAGGGACCTGAAGATGGCATAGTGGAATGTCGAAACTGCTTGGTATACAATAAATATTTTATTATACATACGGCTATTGGTATCTCAGTTCCTTCCGACTCTTGACCAGCCGCTTTCCCAGTTCCACCACCAATGATGAATTCAATAAGACTTAATGTTTTCCTTTCTATTAGTCCCCTGTCTTTCTCAATAGTTAGCGGATGATGACTGATTGTGAGTGTCTGGAAAATACCTGTTAGTCTCTAATTGAAATTCCCAAGTTGAGGAACATCTCTAATTGTAAATGAGACATGAAACTTTGGTGGAGGTATCCATCCATAATTATCATTAGAATGAATTTTTAAAAACTGATAGGCTGCTGGTAAGAAAAATATCCAGATGGTGATATATTCTTTATTGTACTTGGCATATGCGTTTCAGGCAAAGCCCATCTTCAGCAAACTTGAAAAACATGAAAAGGCCATTTAATAAAGGCCATCACTATGAACTATACCGGATAAAAATATTCCCGCATATTAGTTGCATTCCACAAAGCTAGAAAGAAATTAAACAGAGTTCATACACCACCAGCTAGTCTCAAACAGGTTACCGATTCCAAGCCGTTATCAAACCGAATTAGCTGCATATTCACAGAATTTACCTGTGCAAAATCACCGAAATGAAATTCAATACATTTCTGTATATGATCTGAGATACTTATCCCAAAAATGAACATAAGATCTGAAGTGTAACAAACTAAACAACGAATCGCTACCATCTCAAGAGAGGAAGAAAATCAGAACGTCTTACCAGCTCGAAGCACAGCCACAGAATTTGCTATCGGCCCCTGAGACCCCCGCCACCAGCCGCCGGAAATCCAACGGAAATCGGCAAAAATCCGGAAAAACGAGGTGATGTGGGGAGAGCTTAAACTCGCGCGTCCAACCGAGGCTCGCTAACTGGGCATTGCCAACCCAACTTGTAACCAAAAGGTGGAGGAACCTCTTTGGCAGCGTCAAAAGCAGAGGTTGGGAACGACTGCCTATCGATAAGAAGCCAGAGAAACACTAGTACCGAGCAGCCAGCAGCCGACGACGAAAATTCATTCACACTCAGACTCCCATGCTAGAAGATTCTCATACATGCACATTCAGAATAAAGCAAGTACACATTCTCAGGGGGACAGTGCCGTCACGGAGAAACCATTCATCATGCCAAATTCATAGACACAATGATAAATTATTAGTATAATAAAATCCAAGCAATATTACAGAAAGTATCGTTTAAAAACATGAAATGAAATGCTATTCCTCATGCCTCCCAAAGAGAGGTGTTCGCATTTAGCAAAAAAGGCCGTCTAGTGAGCTTAGATAATTTACAAAGTTAAAAACCTAGGGAAGACGGCAGACAGCCGTATTTCACTCTGAACTGGCCCATAGATCTTCCTTAGAATTTCCCTCTCTTGTTTTTCCATTTTCTTGTCACAGCTTTTGGTTATAAGATACAGAAATATATATATATATATATATATATATATATATATATATATATATATATATATATATATATATATATATATACCAAATAGTTTCTGCAAAATCGATTGAGGAAGCTGCGTTAGCGCAGAATATGCACTAATCCGAAAATAGTGTTTTTAATTTTTTTACGCAGAAAGTAAAAGTGTTACAAACTAAATACAGAGAAGGATTTAGCTTATATTCGTCTACAGTTTTTTTCGAAGCATATCAAATGACTTGAAATTTCACTTTGCGGCAAAGGTGGAAGAGAGAAAACGCCTGCCCTCCACCTCGGCTACATTACGTGTGCACTTTCCCATTGGAAAGCTTGGTTTACAGACGGTTAGGGGCCTATTCTCTGCCTCTCATCTGCCTGTGGTGCATCAAGTGTGCGCCGGGCCTGAGACGGGTGATAGCTTGCTCTACAGTACTTTGGCCGCCGGGGGCACCCACAGTCTCTGTACCTCTTTGCTTGCTTCACGCGTCAGCATATAGAAAGAAGGGGCCTCACCTATATATTCTAGCGCACCACAGCAATACCAGCCAGTTCTGCAATTCGACAGTTCTTATCCAGGAGTCTACATAACAGTTCCATGTACAAGAGCCAGCAGTCTGTCTATGCAAAAGTCGGAAGAGCATTCTGTTGCCAGGCCTCTTACGATACATCTTTGCAGAACTGTCTATTAATTAGGAAGAAATTTGTACCAACTCAAGCACAGCAAAGTTAAGTATTCATTTCACTTGTAATAAAATTATTTTACTTACAGACGTATGTTCACATTATTGCTCGTCACAGTTACACTCACAGTCCATCTCCTGAACCCGCTGCATCGCAGAGATGTAACAACAACAGGTGCCACCAGAGTTGGGGGGGGGGGGGACGTGAGATAGCTGCGGAGCGGCAAGTGTGTGCACCCTTGAACACACAATATGCAAACTCATAAGGCTCAGGGTGATTTCAATGTGTAAAGCAAACAGGCACCATGATACGGGACGCACTGGTGTTTCCGAGAGGCAACTGAGCGTGTTTTAAAATGGTGGCCTACCGGATGTGGGGATGCTTTATTCGGATAATTTCCTCACAAGTTGGACATACTCTATCAGATGTGCAGAGATGGTGGCTGCAGTTTTAACGTTCACATTCTCACAACCTGTGATGAGGTTCTACTTCTCTGCACAAAACAGACATGTGCCAAGATCATCGTATTATAAGGGCAGAAGTGGTAATTTGTACAGCTACCATACAAAAGATATGATGGTTTGTGAACCGGGGGATGTCAACACAAACTGTTGCCAATTGGTAGGACGAGGGTTGGAAAACTTACCTTTTTAAAGTAACTCAGTTAAAGTTGCTTGCCTGAAAGGTAACTTAGTAACAGTTATAGTTACTATAATCGAAAGTAACTGCATCATTTGAAGTATCTTTACAGTTGTTTTACAGTTACTTTTAAGACTGCCTATTTTTAAAAATCGTAATTGTAACTCATCTGTGAATCCGTAATGAACTTTACACATTTAGAAAGGAAACAAGCTTTAATGGCAATCAACAATTAAATCCATTAATACATACATAATTAATAACAATACACAATTAATCTATTCTTAAATAAATTGCCACATCGTTTTCTGCCTCAGTGCATCTTTGTTGCACTGTTTGTTCATTTTCAACGTAAGTTGTTTTTCAGATTTTCTATCTGATGAAAGTTCCGTTCCGTGTTGTTCGTTGTTTGTGTGTCCGTAAAAACTGCCAACTTTGTTGTCTAGTACATATTCGTATCGTCTGTTACGCTGAAATGACAGCAACGAGGAAACATTACAAACTATTTATTCGCATCGACAGCTACGCCCTGATAAGTTGATGATAATGAGGGGCTGCATTAACAGTAGGCTACTCGACATGTTCCGCATCCACGAGGATCTCCTCTATGTGGATCTATGGAAAGAAAAACTAATCTTATCTAATCTAATCTACGAAACAACAGACGAAGAAGACATAGTTGGTGGAGAACGACAAAATACATACTGTAGAAGATATGACAGGGATGACACGTTACCGTGTGGGAGAGGTGGCAAGTTCTAGGGCCTCATTCAACGTAAGACACTGCACATTGGCAGTGTTCCTAGACATAGAGAGAGCCTTTGACAAGATCTGGCACGAAGGACTACTACACAAACTGATAACCATGGGTATCTCCACAAAAGCATACGTCCCCCCTGCTCTACACCCTCTACACCACAGACGTCCCTATCCCCAATAGACCATTTGAACAACTGGCTGTCTACACTAATGACACAGCCTATTGCTCTGCACCATCGACAATTTCCTTACAAAGACATGCCAGCATATACCTAAACAGACTGGAGACATGGATGAAAAAATAGAGAATCAGACCCAACCCAGACAAGACACAGACCATTCTCTTCCGACACAGAAACCTCAGCATGAAATGACAAAACAAAACCACAACAACACAAACTTAACCTTTGGGACACAAGACTAACCTTATCAGACAACATAAAATACTTAGGAGTACATTTTGACAAATATCTCAACTGGAAGACACAAATAAAACAAACACTAGAAAGAATACGAAAAAGACAACGACTAATTAGACTAGTAGAAGAACGATTTTACGGCTGCAGCAAGACAACTTACGTGAGACCAGTCATAGAATACGCTGCAGCCCCTTTAGCATGCATGAACAACACTGCACTAGAACGATATTTCGTAACCGAAAGAAGACTCTTAAGGAGCATCTTCAAAATTCCGTGGACAACTCACAGAACGGAAGTGCACACTGCAGCCAAAATTCTCCCCTTACAAACCAGGCTATTAAAACTTCGTGCCAGATACGGACGACACATTATACGCAACAGACCAAACATGACTTCACTACTCACTACTAGACCCAGACTCAATAACAGACCCAAACACAAATACATATATACCCCCTAGCCATAGCCCACAACATAAACCACGACGACATCGGATAAGAACTAACAAACATCCTCCAAAACTTCACCCTCTCACCGCACCTGGCTCCCTTACTATCAAATGCAAACGAATGACGATGCTCACAAGTACAGAAGCACAAAAAAAAAGGAAACTACGAAAATAACAACCAAATACCAAACCTTGCCAGCACAATAGAGCCTTCGGAACACCTGTCTCAAATAATGACTCTAAAGAACAAAAACCAAGATCATGTCTATCAAACTATTAAACGATAACGCTACTGTATTATAATTATAATAATTATCTATTAATTCATAAGCAACAAAAACCAAGCAAATAAATACTATATATGCATATACATTAAAAATGTATTTTGTAAACCCAAAACTGAGTATTAAGGTAAACTAAGATGGAAAATTATAATGTTTAAAAAAATTTCCAAACACTAGATAGTAAGTTACAATTGTAAAGAATAGAAAGATAATAGCAATAAAGAAACCATCAGAACATAGGCTGCAAAGAGCCTACGAGCTCTTATCCAGCCAGCCCAGCCCCATAAGGACTGGGAATGAAAGGTTAAAAATAAATAAATAAAAGGCCTCATGCTAAGTACTGGGCGATCTCTGCCGCCGGAGGTTCTAGTCCCCCCTGGCATGGGTGTGACTTTTCTCAATAGTGTCAGTTTAATTACTTTGGTACAGTTGCTTTAAAATCATTTCAATTTGAATGACACGCTGTGCGGGTTGAATTTGGAAGACGTTTATGGTTTCGTAACTTCACCAAGACATCGCCGTCAGATTTTCAAATTTGCATGAATATTTTAGGGCCGGTTGTTACAAAGGAAAGCGCACATTTCAGAAAAAAGACTTCTGTGTAGAGAAGAGTTGCTGTTCATCTTCGTTTCTGGGGAACAGAAAGTGTCTATGAAACTTTTGCATATTTTTTCCACATTTCAAAGTCAGCCATATGGCACTACTTCTTCCGCAGTCTGTGAAGCTTTGGATGAAGGCTTCTGTAAATGTAATACAGTTATATTAATGGCTTTGAAACACATATTTAATTCAACATGTACTGATTATGTTTTCACATTAATCCAAATCGTCATTTTCAATAACGGGAACATTTTAGCCTCAAAGTCAGTTACACTACAAATGACTTTGAAATGGAATCTATTGCTGATGACCCCCTTTTCACGTCCAAGTTTATTACACACAGTTGTCTTCTACATACATTCATTTCTGCTTCATAAAAATCGCTGTACAAACAAAATGTAGCCATAACTCTATCTCAGATCGCCACTGACGTTACTTGATGACGCCACTAACGTAACTTGATGACGGTTCATTTTTCAAAATAAGGCAACGAATCCTGTTGCTATTGCTGGGGTGTTGAAAAATGAGAGACTTAATTGTTTAATCTACTCCACATGCGGCTGGCGCTCAACAATGTAGCAATTTTCAGTTGGGAGTTATGCTTCGTTATTTAATATCTTATTTAATATTTTTATGCCGTCAAACATTCCACAGGCACTCCTCTGCTTATTAGGTCGTAAATGTTGATACTTGTCCATTTCGTAAAGGAACACAAAGAAATACATGTAACTTTATAGGGACTAAGAGCAAAATCGAACACTACCGCTGCAAAGGAGCTACTGACAATCGCCAGTAATTAGAGTTCAGAATGATTCGTGTGCATAATGAATTAATTATCCGGATGAATAACGTAGTAGAGGTTACACACACAACCGATACTTCGCGATTTAATTCGCAATAACGATCGTTTGGTGAGCGAAATCTTGAACAATTGTCTTAGACTTAATAAGCCTGGGACAATATATATATATATATATATATATATATATATATATATATATATATATATATATATATATTGACAAAGAATTGATGGTACCAAATGTTTGAACTTGAAATAAGTTAAAGCACAGCACAAGAACATTAAAGCAAATAAACTGCGGATTGCATATTAAAGTTGGGCACCATACAAGCAACAGCACGTTTTAAAACTTACGGAAAGCATCTATCTGGATCCTGCACTACGTATTGTAGAAGCTGTAAATCATAACTTTTATGTCTTATTTAATCAGTGAATGTTCGAGATACTTTCCGTAGGAGATCAATGTTCAGACTGTTCACTTCGCTTTTCATTGTTGTGTGACCGTGGGTGGAACATGAAGTTACTGGTAACGATAAAAAAATTAAAAAAAAAAAAATGATCGGTCTTCGTGAAATTACAAAAGAAATAACTGCAGGTTCTAAATTCAAGCAAAGTATAAGTATAAGGATGATTGGTTGAAATTTTGCAGACAATGCGAAGCGATTGTAATGGCGTCTAAACATTAAACTATTACGGATGTAGAGGAGCTGAAAGCCTTAAGAAATTAAATATTTGGCGTGGAGGGATTCATTTAAATAAAAGCCAAAAAGAGAGGATGATTTTAAATTTAAGTAATATATTTTACAACAGTTTGCATCACAATACCTGAATAGATACATGAATGGAGAGGTCCTTATAGAACGAACCTAAACAAGAGAGTGAGTAAAACTACTATCTCGGTTCCGTCTTCTCGCTTGTTTTTAAGTAAAAAATGACGAACGAAATTAAATTAGTTGCATTGCGAGTCAGAGGGAACCGGAGGCGATAAGTATCGCTGATCAAAGATAAACAAAAAATAAATAAAAATTTCAGTGTATCGTTACAAACAATATTCAATTGGTAAATACATATGGTTGCCAGCTCGATATACGAGCAACATATTTACTTAATAAAATGTCTACTAGCAATAATCACCAATTGGTTAATTTGTAACAACGCGGTCACAGAATGCAGACTGAGCGCACATGCCACAGCAGCAGCAAACACAGAGCAATATAAAAACAGCAAATTCAGGTTACTTATGCAGTGGAAATAATTAGCACAAATCCCTCTAATGCACATAAAGTTTTTTTTTAAGAATAAGCATGCATGCAACAATTCTACGTAAAATCAAACCATCATCATAAATCTTGCCAAACACTTTACTGTATCTTGATTAGCAGTATTAATTGAAATTGTTGTGACTGACTAGTGCCTACAAAGGCCCGCTGATTGATCAAGTGATTCATTTACTGAGACTTATGCAACTAATTTTTCTTCAATTAATTGGATCAAATGTTATTTTTGAGAATTAATATTATGGCACGGACTATTGTTCCATACAATATCAACAACTTAATCTGCCATCAAACATGTTTAGCAGTATCACTGAATCATTCAGTTTAATTCAGTAACAAAGTATTGCAGTGCGTCTTTTGGTACACGTGAATTGAATACTTAATACAAAATCAATATTCACTGCTTGGTAGAATTGAATGATTCCACAACATGTCAGTGATCTGCAATGGTTATTAACTGTACTTTGGACACTGAAATCTTTTGAAATACAATTGATTTTCGTTAGATTTACGTAACGCCTTTTATTGTTCAGGTTGAGCCTCGGAATATTGAAGGTAACGGAATAGGAAACTGTTTGGATAGTACCGCAGGTGAATAATTTTATCGACACTAAGTAATTTCGAAAATGAGCCAAGTGATAAATCGCCTTTAAAAGTGGTCACATGAAAACCATCTAGAAATAAACGCCCAAAAAACCTTCTACCAAATATTTTCGCTATGTCACTCTGAGCCAAAATTAACTCTGAGGTGAAATTATACAGAAGGATGATAACCCTAAATATTTAGGAATATAAATGGATAAAAAATTAAACTGGCAGAACCACATCAATAAATCTACTGATAAAGCAAAAACCAGACTCTACACACTGGAAAGATTAGCAGGAAGTAAATATGAGGGATGTTCAAGAACAATGCTTAGCAATACACACAAAACCTACATCAGACCAATTTTAACATATGTAGTGAAGCACTTGTTACTTCTTCTACCAGAAATATTAAAAAATTAGAAATAGTCTATAACCAAGCTTTATGAATTATAACTTGTGGAGTAAAAACTACTCCTCTAGCTTCAATGAGAATTCCGACTTCATAGCACTCATTGGAACAAGTATCCAAAGATTAGCACTGCTTCAATATGAAAAACTGATTCGTCTACCCAATCAAGATCAATTGACAAGACATAATGAGTCAGGTAACAGTAATTGAAAGTTAAAAACACAGATTAGCTTCCTCGAAAAAGTAGAAAATATAAGATTACAGTATCACCTACCAGAAGTCATTGCTGAGAAATTTATTTTCCCACTCTCTCCATTTCTTCTTCCTCAATTACAGTTCAACTAGATATAAATGATTAAAAAAGTTAAAGAGATCTAACAATAAAATTGCAATTAAGTGGACATCATCTCACTGTGGCGTAGATGGTAATGAGAAAGCTGATTTCCGAGCCAAAAAACGGCACAAAAATTAAACAAACTGGAAAAACTACCCTGTCATATTTTGCAGTAAAACGCATTATTAACAATACTTTTAAAGAAGAATTGAGAAAAATCAATAAAATCTCATGTGAAGGGAAGAGCTGGGAAACCCTCTGAGATAACCAACTGATAACAGATGGACGAAGAAGAGAGGCAGTAGCAACATTTCACCTGGCTGCTGGACACGACTGTTTGGCCGCCCACCTGCACAAGATCTCTATCCTGCCGTCTCCAGAATGTGTTCTGTGTCACAACAGTGGTACCATAATGAACAGTGATCATTTAAAAGAGTGTTAAGAATTGTACAATTGTAATTTAGACTTTAAAAAATTGTATTGGGAAGCAAGAAGGCGAATGAAGTTAAGTCAAGTGGTGGAACATTAAAATAATAATAATAAATATTAATTTCACATAAGTTCCCTATTGACTCCTTGAAAAACTAAACATTGGGTTAGCATTACAGAGCTAAAGACAGTTATTTGCTTAGATCTTACTTTGCAGCGGTGGTGTGGTGTAACTTGTGATTGTTGCAGGCACTTTATAATGATTGCTAAAATTGGTATATTCTTGGCGACGGAATAACATTGAGCCCACAGCCTCTTGAAGTTTTAACGCTGTGCCCACGTCAATTATTTGCCAATTCCCATTTACCAAAACTGCTGCTTGTAGGGGTTCAAATGTTTGTATAGTCTATGGGACTTAACTACGGGGTCAACAGTCCCTAAACTTACAAACTACTTATGAACTACTTACGAACTAGGACGGCACAAGTATCCATGCCCGAGGGGGGATTCGAACCCCCGACCGTAGTGGCCGTGCAGACCGTGACTGGAGCGCCTTAGTCCCCTCGGCCACCGCGGCCGGCTGCTGTTTGTACCAACACATCGTAAAACCACACTATTACAGTTTGCTGCTGCTGCTGTCCAACTTCTCTAACGTTCACTTCGAGAGCTCTCTCTCGCCTCGCGCCAGACTGCATTCAGCGATAACAACTGCTCCACGCAAAGAAATTACGAACATTGCCCTCGCTAAGCCAACGTGTCTACTATAATGCTTTACGTTTGTTTCAGTACAATATATGAAATCATACGTCATTTTCATAATTTACTTACACAAGAAAATTAACCAATTTACACGCGATATATATACACTACTAGCCTTTAAAATTGCTACACCAAGAAGAATTGCAGATGATAAACGGCTATTCATGGGCAAATATATTATAACAGAACTGACATGTGATTACATTTTCGCGCAATTTGGGTGCATTGATGCTACGAAATCAGTACTCAGAAAAGACACCTCTGGCCGTAATAACGGCCTTGATACACCTGGGCATTGAGTCAAACACAGCTTGGATGGCGTGTACAGGTACAGATGACCATGCAGATTGAACACGATACCACAGTTCAAGAGTAGTGACTGGCATTTTGTGACGAGCCAGTTGTTCACCACCATTGAACAGACGTTTTCAGTTGGTGAGAGATCTGGAGAATGTGCTGACCAAGGCAGCAGTCGAACATTTTTCGTATCCAGAAAGACCCGTACAAGACTTGCAACATGCGGGTAGAGCTACGGGTCGTAACACATCTGAAATGTAACGGCCATTGTTCAAAGTGGCGTCGATGCGAACAAGAGGTGACCGAGACGTGTAACCCTTAGCGCCCCATACCATCACGCCGGGTGATGCGTCAGCATGGCGATGACGAATACACGCTTCCAATGTGCGTTCACCGCAATGTCGCCAAACACGGATGCGACCATCATGATGCTGTAACCAGAACCTGGATTCATCCGAAAAAATAAATGACGTTTTGCCATTCGTGCACCCATGTTCGTCGTTGCGTACACTATCGCAGGCGCTCCTGTCTGTGATGCAGCGTCAAGGGTAACCGCAGCCATGGTCTCCGAGCTGATAGTCCATGCTACTGCACGATCCGTTACAGCCATGCGGATAAGCTGCCTGTCAAGCGGCCTATATCAAAGTCGGAAACGTGACGGTACGCATTTCTCCTCCTTACACGTGGAATCACAACAACGTTTCACCAGGCAACGACGGTCAACTGCTGTTTGTGTATGAGAAATGGGTTGGAAACTTACCTCATATCAGCACGTTATAGGTGTTACCACGGGCGCCAACCTTGTGTTATTACTCTGAAAAGCTAATCATTTGCATATCACAGCATCTTCTTCCTGTGGATTAAATATCGCGTCTTCGTGGTGTAGCAATTTTAATGGCCAGGAGTGTGCATATAAGCTACACATATTTCTCATACTATCCGCTGTGATTTATACTGACCGTGTTTACACACGCAAACTGTGGCATTGGACACTATTTTGTTGCGTTACACTGAATTTACAGCAGTTTATGTACATTAGAATTACTGTAACTGTACGACTTCTATTAACTTTCGACCGACATCCACGTAACTAGTGTTGGCAGACTACGTTAATTGAAAAGAAGTCGCGGCACCGCACCAAATAACGTTTATTTTAACAAGTTGCTCCGTAAGAGACGGCTAATGCGCAAAGTGTTATAATGAGTCAGAGCAAGTGCGGATCGAGCGCGTAGCGGCGCTTTGGCGAGCAACGGCGGCCGGCAGCGGGGTGCGCAGTGGATATATGAAAGTGCGGGGGTGGTGGGGGCGGTGGCGAGGTGTCCGGCTACCTGTTGTCGCGGCCGCCACAAATCATGGCGCCGTAATTGCTGGCGCCAGCGGCGCTGAAAAACTGCGCCGTCTTCCGGCGCGGCGCGCTGCCCCCCTCGGCTCGGCTCCATTTTCAGCTGCCGAGAGATTTACGGGTCCACCGGCTGGCCACACCACAGGTACTGCTGGGCTCTGGCGCCCTGGCAGGCAGCCGAATGTATAAGCAGGCTGCGGACCAGCGCCACCAGCCCTAAATCTCTGCCTCTCTCATCAGCCGAGGCCTCCAGCTGCGTATCTTCTGTTACTTGCTACAGAAAACTGCTAAATTATTTAGGGCAGCCCTGCCCATCGTTAGACAGGGTTATTAAAGAAGTATACCGCATCTTTGAACATCTGTACTAGAAAGTAGACTACAATTATGTGATTTTATTTAAAGTTTTAATTTTAGAAATATTTACAATTGATGTTCAAAACAAATGCTACATTTTTATGATTAATCAGTAGATATTTTTGCACCTGTTGATAGTAGGTTAGTGTCTGTAGCCTATTATTCTCCAAATAGTATCCTGAAACATTCCAAAAAATTTCAGATCTCTAGCTCAATAGTTTATTTTTGCATAAAATAAACATGACAGAAAATGTATTTGTCGAGAAATTCTACGAAAAGTATATATTTTATCTATAGCGCATCTGTGTCGGTTCTAATGCATTCCAGGTTCATATTCTTCTTAGTTTACGTTCCTCATCTTCTCTCTTTCTTTTCTTGCTTCTCCTTGCTGTCCTGGCTTCTTTAGTTGCCACAAGAACCACCTTTTCAGCTCCGGCCACTCTCGAATAACAGTTGCCACCAGTCATTCTTTCATATTGGACCCAGAATATATTACTAGCAACTCGTAAACCTCACTTCTGCTTATTGCCCCATCATTTAAACAAACCCATTGCCTTAAAAATGAAGTTTTTCAGCGCCAAAACACTTTTTAGGAGGCATAGCAACTTTGGAGAAACTCAAGGTAACACTAAATCAAACTACAGAAATGTTAATAAACAACACAACTCTCGATAAACATAAGAGAATATAAATGTCTTCTAACAGCGCTGCCAAATTGAAAAATAATCGTTCTTATGTTTTTGGAAAAGTCGTCTAATGACCAAAATCCGCGTGTTTGAATTGATATTTAAACAACTCCCCGTAGTCCAGTTTAAATTTGGTAACCACCATTGTGTTCAGAAAAGTCTAAACCTTAATTTAAGATGAAAAATAAAAAATCGATTTTTTAGGACTCAGGAGCAAGTTACCTTAACACAAGAAACATTATAGAACCTTCACTATAAATCAATATAAAAAGCACTTATCTTTTTTTTCTGTTTTTAGTAGAAAAATGTTCATATACAGGGTGGTTGGAAATTCCCATTACAAACTTCCGTTCTAAAACAGTTTGAGTTGAGATGTGTAGCCCGTCAACGTCTGCTTAGGGGCAGAGAAACGACTCAAAGTTCCCTGTCCTGGTGTGCGACAGGGCATGCAACAGGGGCAACATGATGACGTGTACTACGTCCAACGATCACCAGTTGACTACGTTGGTAGTCGCCACATCGCGCCGCTGTTGTAATACATCAGTTCGTTGCGGCTGTTGTTGGTGTAATGAAAATGCATAAGTAATAACGGAACGAGTCAGTATTCTTTTCCAATTGATTGCAACAACTGTACTGGAACATGCCTAATTACATCCCTCAAGTAGGAATGGATGACATCATCATCTGAATTGAAACCGTCGTGGAACGGAACCGATATATTTCCGAACATGGGTTCCTATTCAAAATGTTAAGTACTCACTACCCTCAACAAGTCCTACAAGTTTGTAACGGGAATCTCCGACCACCCTGTACATGCAATATAACCCCATCCAGACCCTCTCAGAGTTTTTTTATACGAATCAGTTATGAATTGATGGCGTGGATAATGTTCATAAAAAATCATTATTGATGGGGCTAATTCCTCTCCTCTCTTGTCTTTCGGAACAAAGCAAATGTTCCTCTGTAAATTTACCAGAAAAAATACTTAATGGGAATTCCATAGATAGTTATGTACCAAGTTTGTTTGTGTAGCCCTCTTCCTCAGCAAGTAAAGAAATATTTGTTATCGGAAATGAAACAGCTCTTCCCTTGCTGCAATCGTTTTGTTTTCTCCATACGAGTTACGCCCTATATTTTAAAGCATCATCGGTGGTTCTACACCTGGAAATTACAGTTTCACTTACCCATGTAGTATAAAAAGTTAAGAAAACGCTTTGTTTTAATCGAAATAATATAGGCTACTCACGTATTTGAGTTTTGCGAGTTTCATGGTGTTTGTCCCTCCTGGTCACTGGCTGTATACACACTTGTTTACAATAATTTGCGTATTTCTTTCATCCTTTTGACCTCTTTCAAAAGGATTACAATGAAAAATATTTCCATTTATTGCATCACAAATATTATACTTCATATCATTTTTCTGAGCAATTGTAGTAGAAGATTAGCACCAACAATTAATTTACGGATAATATGGCCACCCATAGGAATTCAACCATTCAACACTTCGCAAATTCCTCTATTTCAAACACCAATGCTTCTTGCCTAGAGAGCAACAGTTACATGAGGACACGACAGAATTACAAGCAACACAAGGAATATTTTATTCAGTACTTTGGTTTATACTTCACAATACTGAAAATATATAATTACTTAGAAGAACAGGGTTCCTTGGATTATATGTAATTATTGGCACAATATTTTTATTAACATATTTAACACAACATTTCATAAACCTATAGATGAAGTAGAAAAATATTTTTCTATTAAAAATAGTACACTTGCCTTCCAATCAAAAGGCTTGAATTCATCAAGAAACATAATTATAATTTTAATAACAAGAATTTATAGATTTATAGTACCAGTAACTGTAATTATCAAAGAAGTCAATTAATAACTGAGAAAAATGTCGCAATTTGAATTTGGATTTGACCCAAATAGATATCCACAGATACAATTCTAATTACAATATTTTTAAATTTCAGTCCTTTTGTTAATCTTTGCAATAATCTTACCACTTTTAAATACTATAAAAACATCAAATATTATAATATGAACAATTTATAGACTATTCTTTATTATAATTTTATTACCAAAACTATGCTCTGAATGAAAACAAGGAGCTCTTAAATGAGCCAGTGAGGGTTGTAGTTAATAATACTATTTGGTTTGCAACCAAAAAGTACTGAAGTATCAATAAATATGAATATGTAAATAAAAATCTAAATATCGCAATAAGTTTCAACCTGTAATTTGGCATAATACTGATCTTATTTACAGTAACATAAATACACTATATTGCTTCATTTCAGAAAAGGTAAAGCCAATATGAAGGCTGCTAACTTTCTATAATATGATTACCTAAACATTTCTACTATTTATATAGCTTTAACATAACATTACTTTTTTCTGTTTAAATAAGTAAAAAAAATTAAGAAATACCTAACAATAAAAATATTTCCCTAACATCTTCAATGTTAAAGTCTTATTATAAGCTATTTAGGTCATCAATAAAACATACTATAAATGTAATTAAAGGGCAAAGAATAAAAGTCAACAAATAAATCTTAAAAATAATCATATAAAGATTGAATGTAATCAGTCACATACAGAAAATGAATATAAACCCAACCATCAAATAATTAATCTCAACCAGAATCAAAAGATTTTGATGAATTATAATAAAACCTTGTATATATGTATATATATATATATATATATATATATATATATATATATATATATATATATATATATATATATAGTTAGTTAGTTGACACAAAAGGCAGAAATAATGTACAACCAGTGAACTACAAAAGCTAAAAAATTTCAAAGAAAACAATTTAAAGAATAATTGAAATCAGAAATAATATGCACAAACTATAAACAAAAAATAATAACAAATATAGTCATCAATTTCAAAAGACAAAAGCAACATGAGGAATAGGTAAAATTAATCATGACAAAAATCTACCACCAAACCAGCAATAATTAATAAACCAATTATACCTAAAGAAATAAAATAACTCTTATCATAAAAGAAATAACTAGGATACAATTTATTATCATCATATACTGAATAATAATAAAAACTAAAAGAATATGAAGCTGTTAAATCAGCAAAAGGAAAAAAATAAAAACTTAATGCAACTTAAACCAAAATCTAGAATCATTTAACTAAAACCAACAACCTCAAAAAAAATCCTTAAAATAAAATCCAGCAAAAAGGTTCTCATATAAAGACAATCTAGAAACATTAAAATATTAAAGGCATTCACAGTTGAACCTATAAAATGAATATGTTGAGAATCCTCCAAATTATGATTTATAGAATCTGTAAATATAAATAACAGTGCTTTAAATAAAGCATGAGTTTTTAAATGAAAGAAAGCAAGACTAGAATAACCCAGTGATAAAATTTCAATTATTAAACCAAGCTGACTTAAAGTATAAAGAGTAATAATTTTCCTAAAATCAAATTAAAAATTCGCTCCAAAACAAGCTATGAATATTGTTATACAAACAATTAAGAGAAGAAATAAAACAATATGTCAGTAATGTAGGACTAAATTGAATCAATAAATAGACAACAGCTGTAACAAGAGCAGATGAATGAACTAAAGCAGAAACAGATGCTGAATCAGTTATAGCAGCTGCAATCCAGAAAGAGAAAGGAATTTGAGCTATCTGAGTAACAGAAACTACAATAATATAGAAGTAACCTTTATCTAAAAAAGTCAAAGAGAAAATCATAATAATAAATATAATTTCAATTACCAAAATATGACACCCAAGAAATGTAAACTAAAATAGAAACATCATGAATATATTTGATAAAGCAGTTATTATACCAGAATTATAAGACTCATTCTGATAATGAATAATTAATGAATAAAAAAACTAAACATAAATCATCTGAACCTAATAAAATACAAACTAAATTTGGACTAATAATTAAAAGACCACTTGTAAAGGAATCATGTCAGTTACAATAAAACGATATAATTCTATATAGTCACTTCCATAACGAAAGAAGAAATATATATAACAAAAGATATAAAAGTTAACTACATCACATCAAAAACAAAAGTTGCCACCACTATAGTATTTAAACTAAAAAGTTCCCACTCGATAATATTCTATAATCAAACATTAAATTATAAGTATAAAATAAAAAAAACTCAGTTCTAAAAACAAACAATATAAAAAAGTTAACAAACAGGTAAAAAATGAAAACACAACTGAAAATAAAAAATCATATAATTGATTCTGCAGCACATACTTTTAAATTACAATACTTAAGCGATTTTCTTGAAATACTATCCATTGCGCAAGATCCACAAAGACTTGAAATTCAAACTTAAAATAAAAGATACACTAGGAAAACCAGAAGATGCAAAATCCAATTCAATGGCCTTTCTACCATACATCAGCAATTTATCCTCAAAAACTGCCCATATACTCTCTAAATACAAAGTTATTTTTCTGTAAACACCAAAGGCATCCCCACTTGTTGGGTCCGTAAAGGACGATTTTCTTTTGCAGAAGGCAGGTGTGTATGAATAAATGGAAGTTCGGGTATTGGACGCACTTTGCGCACAGTTCGAGAACGAGATGAGGAACATCGACGGTACACCCGCCAGCTTCAACCAGATAAATCGGCAGTAGCTGAACATTGTATACAAACAGCACATAATAAGGGTTAAGGGAATGTTCAGGTATTAACGTCTGTATCATCCTTCAGGGATTTGATTTTTAGAGGAGCAATTGGAACCCAGAACTGACAATAGTACGCAATCAAAGACAACGGCAGTGTGATTACATTGCTCTCCCTAGATGGCATTATGGCTTCGTACTTCTCTACCAGCAAAGTTAACCACAGATTATGATTGTATATAATCACCATGGAGAGCACTACAGCCTTGTACATCTTCGCCATCGATCTGCTACGCTTTTACAATGTAGAAGGTGGATGAAAGCACTCTGCCGACAGTTCAGTTGTCTTAGTATCGCTCTGACGATACACATCCGATATATTTGCAATAAGAAATAAATGTTTACGGCTGAATACCTGCAATTTTATTTATAGTTAAATACGCCGAGAAATATGAAGATTCACAATTGTCAATTCCTTCTTCCCTCCATTTCGAAAACTGATAATTACTCTCCAGAAAGGTTTACCAGCAGCTTGACCTAAAGGTTTCCAACCTATTTCTGAAGTTAGCCCTATATATGTCCGAAAGAACACATACTAGTTTTGACTTTGCACTTACTATCTATTCATATTCAGGGAATGTTTGACATCCTACAGGAATGTTTGAAAAAACGGCGATTTTGGGTAATAGTGAGCAGGGAAAAGTTGAGAATTTATATCTGACGGGAAGTGTGGTGATCACTGTGTCCCCAGTGGTGTATTGATCAGCACAGATGCCTAGCAAATAGGAGACCTGGGTTCAAAGTCCGTCTGGGTGCACAATTTCAACTTTACGCAATCGCAACTATTGTCAAACGTTCTGTGAATATGTATTTCTGAATATAATTACGTAGGCTTCCACGTCCAGAGTCAGATGACATAAAAGTTTTCTGGGTGTTGTACCGGGTCATGATGTATGAAGGCTATTACTTAAATAACCGACGTTTCGGCCAACGTTAAGTGGCCTTCATCTGGGTATAGTGATGTGAGCCAGTTGTTACTACACTTTATATTTATTTTCAATTAGACATTACGTCATAATTACGTCAGCATCCTATTATAATAGAGTTTCCATTCTTCCGCCAAAAATTTACCAATATCATCGCTTATTTTAAAAAATTATGTCGTAATGTCTAATGGAAACTAAAATGTAGTAACAACCAGCTCACATCAGTATACCCAGATGAAGGCCACTGTAACATTGGCCGAAACGTCGGTTATTTAAGTAAAAGCCTTCTTATGAACCAATGTGCATTGGACATTGTGCAAGACTGGTGCTTCACAAAGAAGCATATACAACACTCAAGTTGGAATGTAAATCTTTTCAATGAAGCGCTACCTGTGAAGGGGACAGTGAAATATCTAGGGGTTAGCCTAGATGAGAAACTGACGTGGACCCCTCACATTAGGAATATTTGCTCCAAGGCAAAAGGTACTCTTGTAAGTACCAGGAGAGCTAGTGGTAAAAAATGGGGTCTGAGCCCCAATGGTATGCACTGGATATACACCACGGTGATTAGACCCAGGATCACCTATGGGGCGGTCGTGTGGTGGAAGAAGGTACAACAGCAGGTTGATGCTAAGGAGCTTGGTAAGGTGCAGAGACTAGCCTGCTTAGCCATAACAGGCGGAATTAGCAGCACACCAATTGCTGGGATGGAAAACATGCTGGAGATGCCCCCATTACACCTTTGGGTCAAGATGGAGACAGCAGCTGGTGCATACAGGCTCAAAACTGGCAACAACTAGAACTATTTCGGATATCCAGAATCACACACTAAAATAGTGAGTGAGGTAAATATAGGAAAGGATGGAGAAATGCCAGCCGACTATATATAACCCCATACTGCTTCAACAAGCTTTTCAATATAACAATTGGAAGTAGGGAGCAGTGGGAGAAAATAGTTCGACACCGTACGGGGGATATTGTCTGATTAACTGACGAGTCAAAATCAGACCAAGGCGTTGGGGCCGGGGTGTACGGGGTGCAGCCAAGACTGGAGGGCGTCATCTCTCTAGGGAAACTGGCCTCAGTATTCCAGGCTGAAATCACTCCCATCAGGGCGTGTGTGGAGGAGAATTTGCGTAGGTGCAACAAAGATCGTAGCATCTATATCTATTCAGACACCCAGGCAGCCCTGAGATCACTGGCAACTCCTGCAACAAGGTCTAAAATTGTTCCAGAATGTCACAGGGTTCTGGTGGAGCTAGGGGAAAGCAATAGAGTAAACCTATTGTGCTACTGGAGCTACGTAACTGGCTCAGAAGACAGCACGTAGAATATTGGACCAAAGTCTACCAACAAAAACATGGCAAGGTAATGATGCCAAAGCCATGTTTTAAAAGAAGCTCTGCAATCCTGGGCCTGAACAGGAGAGAGATTAGACTCATCGTTGAATTGCTGACAGGCCATGGGAATTTCAAACAACACCTACATACAATGGGAATAACAGAAGAGGACCCTAAATGTAGAATCTGTGATGACGGTGATGAAACTGCATCACATCTAAACTTCGAATGCATTGCATTGGAGAGTAAAAGGCACAGAACCTTTGGGACAACCAGACCCGAAGAAATTGTGTCTAATAAGGAACTGGTAGAGGGACTCCTTGCACTGTTCAAGGGCATTGGTTGGCTTTACTAGATATACAGGAAGCGATACCGCACAATAAATTCAGTTTCGGTGCGGGCAGTGGCGGGTTGGACCAAGACTGTTTTGGCTTCCCTGAAAAAATCAGATCAAAAAATCAAATCAAATCAATAACCTTCTTACATTATGACGCGGTAAAACACCCAGAAAACTTTTATGTCGTGTATTTCTGACGTTTTGCCGTGATTTCTCTTTGGGTGCTGCAGTTATCTGTTTGCCTTTGTTTCTTTCTTCAACATGACTTTCTCTGTCTGAGTTCTCGAATCTTTTTCAAAATAAGTATGTTGGTGTTCAGTATACCTAAAAAGGGGTTGTGAACCACTGTGCGTATTACTCATGTGGCTCACGTGGTGGCTGTTCCAGGTCGGCAGCCTGCAGTGGCGGCAGCAGGCGCTGGTGGCGCCGTGTGTCGGGATGTGCGGGCGGCTGGAGCTGTGTGCACAGACAGAGCCCTGCCCGGCGGCGGACGCGTCAGCTCGGCCGCTGTGCGCCAGAGCAGAGCAGAGCTACCTGCCGGCACAAAGCCTGTGCCCAGGGCAGTGGCGCAGGCGCAGGCGCAGCTGTCAGCCTTCCCAGCTGCCGGCGGAACTCGTGTCCGGCCCCTGCTCTCTGGAGCCAGCCGGAGCACAGATCACACGCCGACAAGCAGCCGTCCGCTGCACAGCGCCGTGTACTGCCGCGTCGACAGGGATTCCGCCATAATCGCTCTCCACCCATTCTGTAGGACACTGCCACAACAGGCCGACGTCACGTGCAACGCTCACATATTTCGACCGTGCGTTTTCCGTTCAGATACGAGTCTTACGTATCGGATAGGGTGTCCCAGCGTTGGCGAAGCCAGCCAGTGTGAATACGAAATAAGTTGTAAACTGATTTGCAGGGTAGCAAAGCGTCTACGTTTTCGCCACAGTTAGTTTGAAATATTTAGCACATGCACATTTCATTATAAGAATGAAAACTTCCAGATAATCACAGGGACAAAGAAAACAATAAACAATTTTCCGTTGAATATTTCGGTGCGTCCTCTGCACATGTAATATAAACTAAGTAAATTACAATGACGGCTTTCTGCGTAACACTTACCCCGTTTTGTATATTATAGATGAACGAATACAACATGAGATGGCAATACCACAGCTCACGCTAACGTAAATCCTTCAATAGTTTCAACAACAAATTCCGGCAGGAACAGGACTGCAACCTTGTGTTTACATATGGAACAGTCACGTGACGTAAACTTCCGGCAGCTAAACGTCAGAACAGCCAAGTGCGTACTGCCGCGAGACAGACCCACAATGTGGGCAGGCAGCAAGCACCAAACTCTGGCTAGGGAGGAGCAAGTACAGGCTCACTGATTACAATTAACAAAAAGCATTCACTATTAGCCAAGCGTCCCAACAACATGCGCTGGATGCCAGACGCTTTTATGAAATGAGACACTGTTTTATATACAGGGTGTCCCAGCTATCTTGCCCACCTAAAATATCTCTGGAACAATAGCAGATATTGGAAAACAACTTTCACCGGTATCAATGTAAGGCTGGGGCCCATGAATGTACATATTTGGAAACATTCTAAAACGAAAGCAAATGTGTTTTTTAACACAAACTTATGTCTTTTTAAATGGACACCCTATATTTTTTCTTCAGCAAACCATAACATGACAAATCACATAAACAATAGCGTTGATTGCCTCGCAATATTCCAATTAAATCCCGAGATACTGCGACGCGAAGTTGACGCTGGAAAACACCGCATGTCCTGAGGCTCAGGCGTGAACCCCATGCTGCCCGTAATCGCGATGTGATTGACATGCGTAATCGAATTCCATACTTACCAAGAGGTCCGAAACGAATAAAACGGTTTGCTGTCATGCTGCATTAAAGTCGTACATTCCATAGTACATCCCATAGGCTAGGGGTGATGCGGTTCTGTAACATATCTATGTACCGCAACGTTAGTCACAAAGTTATCTTCGCTTATCAAAATGTTCAAATGTTTGTAGAGTTTATGGGACTTAACTATGGGGTCATCAGTCCCTAAACTTACTAACTACTTATGAACTACTTACGAACTAGGACGGCACAAATATCCATACCCGAGGGGGGATTCGAACCCCCGACCGTAGTGACCGTGCAAACCGTGACTGGAGCGCCTCAGTCTCCTCGGCCACCGCGGCCGGCTCTTCGCTTATCGTTAACCCGTTAATAAAAAGGCAATGCCGTTCAACGTTAAAACTTTATTTTACTGTAGATCTAGCGCAAGTGACAGTGAATCTCACTCATAATAGTAAAAGTCATGTAGATGGTTTTAGTGAAACGAGCACGTGGACTAAAGGTTTTACCGTTGTTTAGGTAAAAATGTTTTGATTTGGGAAGTTCAGTAAGACATAGAAGATGAATGAAAACATGTTTAACCAAGTACTTTTATTATCACATAATTATCAATGCTATGTTTATCTAATGCGTTACACGACAAATCGTTTCAAACAAATGTTTCTGAACATCACTGGGTAAAATGGCCCTTTGTAGAAACTTGCACTGTGATACCATCACTATATACTAAATATAGCGTTCACATATCATGCTCAGCCGGTCGCGGTGGCCGAGGTGACTGAGGCGCTCCAGTCACGGTCGGCACGGCCACTACGGTCGGGGGTTCGAATCCCCCCTCGGGCATGGATATTTGTGCCGTCCTAGTTCGTAAGTAGTTCATAAGTAGTTTGTAAGTTTAGGGACTGATGACCCCGTAGTTAAGTCCCATAAGCTTAACAAACATTTGAATATCATGCTCAAAGTGATAACCATTGGCTTGCATACATAGGGTCACTCTGCGGATGAAGGATGCCCTACTTCGTGCTACTGTTTCCTCTTTGATGGCTTTACAAGCATCAATAATGCGTTGCTTCATGTCCTCTGGTGTTGTTCGTTCATATTGATAAACATCAGCCTTCACTGCTCCCCAAAGAAAAATATCCAGCGGTGTAAGGTCCGGAGATCTGGCAGGCCACTTAACTGGGCCACCACGCCCAAACCACCTACCGGGGAACTTACGGTTGAGAAGTCGTCGTGCTCTTAAGTCGTTATGTGTAGGGCATCCGTCATTCTGATACCACATGACCATTCTCCTGTTCAGAGGTACGGTGTCCAAGAGAACAGGAAGATTGTGTCGTATAAATCTGAAGTACTGCTGCCATTTTGGACGTCACTTACAAAGAAAGGTCCGATAATGGTATCTCCAATTATCCCACACCAAACATTCACTTTCCACGGACGTTAATGCTCTACCTGACGGAGCCATTTTGGATTGTCTGCGGATCAATAATGCATATTCCTCATATTGACAATTCCTTTGTTGGAGAATGATGCCTCGCCGGTAAAGAGAACATCTGTGAAAAAATTTGGATTAGTCAGAAGTTTTTGCTGAGCCCACCGACAAAATGTTACCCTGTTGCTGAAGTCATTTCCATGAAGATCCTGGTGTAAATGAACATGGTAAGGATGAAATTTATGACGCTGAAGAATACGCTGTGCACTTGATTTCGACACATCAACTTCTCGTTCAATTTGACGTGTGCTGATTTGAGGATTCACAGCTACGATAGCGAGCACAGCAACTTCAGCACGTTCATCTCTGCGTGTTATAGGACGATGTCTATCTCTTGGATTTAAGCTTTCCGTTTCACGTAGACGAGATGTGAGACAACCAAACATCCGGCGCGAAGGCGATGGCTTGTCAGGAAATCGTCTTCTGTACAGTCGTTCTGCCTGAGCAGAATTTCGCCCGCCTACAACAGGGTACAGTACACGTATGTAGAGTAGGGTAGAAAACAGACATATTAACGTAATAATCATAATGTTCTCTAACAGTACTATAAACAAAAAAGCAATCTAATAACGTATTTTCCGTCAACGTACATTCTCCATAGATCAGCAGTATGTCTACCATATCTTCATGTGTGTACATAATACAGTATAAGTTCCACAAAACATCGTTTATTCACAATGTGTACTACTTCCGTGCCGTCAGTAGATTACTCTGATGGACGACTACACTGGCAAGCGGTGTACTGAACGCCAAAGAAACACCAAATGGGATGCTCGGAGGGTGGTGGAGTACAGGAGTTTGCATGGGTCGCAAACCACAAACAAGGCGAAGTGGTAACTGTGGCTGTAGTGGGAACTACGTTGGACACGTGTCTAGGTAGAGCTAGGCCCTGGATGAACGAGTGCCCGAAAGGCACAATGGGTCATTTAACGCATTCGATAAACCTTATTTTGGGTGTGCAGGATAAATAAGACAACCTGACTGGTGTATACCGATCGGTACTGGGTCATATTTTGTACGTATACATATAAAACGTGCCAGAGGGAAACCAATATGTGCTTATGAGAGTTGATGGCAGCAGACCGTATTATTCGTTTCGGACCTCTTTGATAAGTATGGAAGTGCGATTACGCATGTCAATCACATCGCGATTACGGGCACCATGGGTTTCACGCCTGAGCCTCAGGACGTGCGCTAGCAGCGCATTTCGCGTATTTCACGCGTCAACTTCGCGTCGCAATATCTCGGGATGTAATTAGAATATTGCGCTGCAATCAACGCCATTGTTTATGTGATGTGTCATGCTATGGATTGATGACGAAAAAAATAGGGCGTCCCTTTAAAAAAAACATAAGTTTATGTTAAAAAACACATTTGCTTTCGTTTTAGAATGTTTCCAAATATGTAAATTCATGGGCCCCAACCGTACATTGATACCGGTGAAAGTCGTTTTCCAACAGCTGTTATTGTTCCAGAGATATTTTGGTGGACAAGATAGCTGGGACACCCTGTATATACATTGTTACAAAAAGGTACGACCAAACTTCCAGAAAACATTCCCCACACACAAACGCTTAATTTCCATGTTAGAGCTCATTTTAGTATTTCTCTTTAAATGTAAATTGAAATAATTCGTGCAGACAATTGTCGAAATCCCCAATTGTTTCGTGGTATGTACTGTACTTCCTCGATTCACGTCATCAACACAGATTATCTGTGAACGTTTGGGCTGGAATTGTTGGTGATGTCTTGATTGGGCCTCATGTTCTTCCACCTACGCTCACTGGAGCACGTTATCATGATTTCATACGGGATACTCTACCTGTGAAGCTAGAACATTAGCCTTTACAAGTAAGACACATCATGTGGTTCATGCACGATGGAGCTCCTGCACATTTCAGTCGACGTGTTCGTACGATTCTCAACATCAGATTCGGTGACCGATGGATTGGTAGAGGCGGACCAATTCCATGGCCTCCACGCTCTCCTGACCTCAACCCTTTATTTATGGGGGTATTTGAAAGCTCTTGTCTACGCAGCCCCAGTACCAAATGTAGAGACTCTTCGTGCTCGTATTGTGGACGGCTGTGATACCATACGCCATTCTCCAGGGCATCAGGGATTCCATGAAACGGAGGGTGGATGCATGTATCCTCGCTAACGGAGGACATTTTTAACATTTCCTGTAACAAAGTGTTTGAAGTCACGCTGGTATGTTCTGTTGCTATGTTTTTCCATTCCATGATTAATGTGACTTGAAGAGAAGTAATAAAATGAGCTCTAACATGGAAATTAAGCGTTTCCGGACACATGTCCACTATCACATTTTCTTTCTTTGTATGTGAGGAATGTTTCCTGAAAGTTTGGCCGAACCTGTGTGTGTGTATTTTTGTTTGTTCCAAGTCTCCTCCTAAACTACTGGACCGATTTCAACCAGACTTCCTACATATATTCCTTACTGTCTTAACAGCAAACGGTGTGGCGCGGTGGTCAGAACCACCCACAAGTGATAGTTCAGGAGATATAATAAGCAATGAAATTCGCGAAAACTGCCACATTATGCAAAATAACTGTATTGTTTCCTTAGCATAAGTTAAGTTAGTTTAACTAGTTTGTAAGCCAAGGGACCGATGAACAACGTAGTTAAATCCCGTATTTCTACATACATTTGAAAATTTTTATTTTTATATTTTACTGCACATTCTCCTGGACGATAGCACATAGCACGAATTATATCGGTGTTTTGGTTGATTATCGATACAAAATTTTTGGTACCGATCTAACTGGAGGTTTGGGTGTCAGACTAGATTCCGTGCTGAGCATCCCAGAAACTAGTCGTTTTAAGAATTTGAGGTGAATTTGTGGTGCATTTGGCTCGACTAGTCTTCGCCAAATGGTGAGTAAGACGAAGAGCACTCTGAAGCGTAGGCCGCTAAGTTTACTGTGTCTTTTAATGTAAGTTAATGGCAGTTCATGGCCGAGTGTGTGGGAACTTGTCTTTTTGTTTTGGTCATGATAATTTCCTATTAATTTTGGAAGGAATTTTTTATTATTTACAGTGGTTTCTGCCGCGTGTACTTGTTTCTGCCTGTGGAAATTCAGACGTAACTGACTACCTTTAGATTAACATTTGTAAGCCTTTAGGGAGTAAACTGGGTATTAACCAGGGAAAGATGGGTTATGCTTCTGATCAGTGGTTCCCAAACTGTGGGTCGCGACCTACTAGTTGGTCGTGTTATCCATTCAGGTGACTTTAAAATATCAGAGTTAAACAACTTATGAAAGTCCCTTCTGCTTTACTGAGATCAAGCTTCTTTATTGTTGACAGTAAATCAAAAAATTATAGGCATTTAATAAAAACTGGCTCTAACTTTACATATGTTAAACCCCACTCCCGTCACTAATAGAGGTGTATGTGTGCCACGCATCATTCACTAAAATAATTCAGATACTGTACTTTTTTCCCTTTATACCTACTATTTCGAGGGGGGCAGGTTCCCTTGGCCCTATTTGAGAATGTGCGCGACTCCCCACAAATTTTACACATAATGTCATACAAATACGAAAATTTATCTCGCTGATAACCCGAGAAAAATCCAGAAACAAAAGAAATTTATCACTTACCACCTTTCCGCTGTTCAGGCAGTGAAACTACGGGATTCGGCATAGCGCTTTTTACTACTTATACACTACTAACTGTACTAGCAAGACGTTATATAGACCATATACACACAAATCACTGAATATACCTCCCAAATTATATGGGTGTACGTTCCATTGTTCATGAGACATTTGTTCATAAACAATAAGGTTCATGAAGTACTGCCTCATCATGCATAAGCTTTCGATTTATTACGCTTTAGTATACACTGCTTACGCGACTTATTTTGCAGACAGTAAACACTTATATCATTGTACCATCGAAATTATGTCATTATACGACACACACTTCAGGACATATCGTGTCACAAATAATGAAATGCATGAAAATCTGCGTAACTTGCTCAATTTTGAAATTTATTACGACTTTACTACCTACTACATTCATAAAACATTCCGAAAATTATTTTATTTTAGGACATATAGTCCTGGAGATAGGGACTGAGATGCTAGAAAAGGAAACTGAAATGGACAACGTAGAAACGATTAGCAGACTGGGAAGAAGGATTTGGACTAACACAAGAAAGGAATAGAAACACATCTAAGCAACACCGGACACTACGGGATCGAAGTTTGGACCTTGCCATTCGTTTCATTTTTATTATTTTAATCTTTGTGTTCTTAATTTCAACATTTTATGACAGGTTTCCAATTATAAATACAAACAAATTACTTTTTACAGTATGCACTTCACTATTAAAGTTTTGACAATGGTTGCTTTTGCTTGTTTACTACGTGCCGAAATTTCAAGTATTAGTAAAAGAATGTAATTTGTGGCGTTTATTTCATTGCAATGATTATTATTGACATGTTTATAAATGATTGAACATTAATAATAAACTAAATACGTACAATTTTCATAAAATTATTACGATTAAATGAGGATTAGTTACTGTATATTGATGCATTTTATTTTTACATGGTGTACGTATTCGAACACAACGAAAAAACGGAAGAATGGTGGGATGCAAACAATTTAACCTGTGATTTCATGATTATGAATTTACAACGCTACTAAGGATCCACGGAGTCTGACGGAAAGTTGAAGGGAATTTCATGTGATTAAATGGCATCAAGGAATTTCAGTCATGTTTAGAGATATATTGAATGGCTTTGGACGATTGCTATTTCACTTCTGAAATCCGCGTACCAAAAATATTATAATTTACAAAACTCAAGACATCCATGTGGTCTTCTTGTTGGACAAAACTTTTCCTAGAATGATAAATATATGTATCACGGCATTACAAAACTCAAATATGTCTTGCCCACAGTAAAAGATCTAAAAGATTAGAACTAGCTCCTCGACTTGGTGCCAGTTTCAAAAACACTTAACGAAAAGTCTTCGCTGCATTTTTTCCTGTTAGTATTTTCGCTTACGTCACATATTGAATTGTGCCTCGTACCTAGTAGTGGTGCAACATCAAGATACGACGCTCTGAGATGAGGCTGTCGAGCTAAAGAATTTTTTTTTTTTTTTTTTTTTTTTTTTTTTTTTTTTTTTTTTTTTTTTTGCAATGTTAGCACCACATTAAATGCCAAACTAACCCTTTTGCCGTCAGTAGAAGAGGAGAAGATAGATTTTCTTATTATTACCTTCTTTAAATAAAAATCATCGCTGCCTGAGAGTAACAGATTTACTTGTGGATTTCTGGTAGCGCTACACACAGTCAAGACAGTATATAGCATGCTGAATCATTAGTATCGTAAACAAGATCGTAGGATCTGGATGTGTCACAAATTGACCACTTGCAGTGAAAGTCGCCCAAGTACAGTCATTAAATTTAATAGCAAGTGAAAACAAGTTGAGCCGGTTTGTAAACCTGCTGGATACTCCTCCTCTGGCGTTTCTTTTAGCTCACTAATTTCTTCTCTTATATTCTTTAAGAAAAACGTTGCACGATTACGGCAGTATGACGTAGTTATAGGTGGAAAGGGGAACAAAATTTCAGGTACTTATCTTCTTGGTTATTTAATATACCATTAGCAGTGGGAACATCTGTAACATCAAAATCAAATCTTACCAGAGTTTCTGATTTCGATGTTTTGTGTATTAGTAAAGTGTCAGTCCTGTCATTAACGATTTCAGAATACTGACAGCCTCGTGAACAAGGTAAGAATGATTACTACTTACTGGAAATAATTTGTATCAAAGCAACCACTTAAAAGACGAGTCTCTTAACCTATCTAACAGTGTGCGCCTTGTATTCCAATAATATTAACTGAGTATGTAGCACATACTATAATATGTCTTTAAGCGGATCTCTGGTGAAACATGTGTCCTCGTATAATTTACTAAAAAGTACTACATCGCATAGATTTATCGTGGACAATGACTTTTTCTCCTATTAATCGTATCACTCCCGTCATACTCTGATTCTCAGCATTATCTGTCTTTACACTTTTCTGCAGTTGGAACAGAAAACCTTTCTCATGAGGAAGCATGTAAACAAAAATTCCTGAGAATACTAATTATTGGGCCATGATAGAACATAAATATGACATTGGTTTCCACTGATACATTCCTGAGATAACTGAATCTGTTACAAATAAAGATGGGAAGAGTAAAAATGATAAGAAAAAAGATAAGAAAACGAATTAGGTTCAAGGTGTAATGTCTTAAGGTTCCTTCCTCGCATGACAAAGGATTATCTATGAATGTAACTCCGAATAGAATTAAGAGAAATTCCCTTTTATATACAATATTATCAATTTTACAACTTTAATTTATAATTTTTACCACGAAACTTTTCTACGAGCATAATCAACAGAACAAATCATGCGTATCCATATTGTTTTAATCGAGAATTATGGTCATGAGTTCTCAAAAAAAAGCCCATGGAAAAAAGCCCTTTCACCATTTCAGTTTGCCCCCAGTTTTCCCATTTTCTGGGTATCTTTTCGAAATTTTTCTTTCATTGAAACCTTGTCCTGATATTTACAGACACAACAACAAAATTACGAAAAATCGGTCGAGCCGTTCTCAAGGGATGATTTTTTAAAAAAAATTTTATACATGCTGTAATTTATTTATATCAGTGGCAAATCCAGAGGAAGGGCTCTGGGGCTGTGCCTGTTTCTCCATAATCTGTATCATTTCTGAATGAAAGAAAGAGACAGACTTAGCATCCAGAATTAACTTTCTCAAAATTCCAATTCGGTAGGATAGTAGGTAGTAGATAACACCTTTCTCTGGTCTAAAAAATTTGGGGACGGCACTGTAACACAAAATTTCTATGTTGTCTTCCTGCCCCAAACAAAACCTAGGTTTCGCTACTAATTTTTACTTTATAGATTCCACGATCGCCGCAAAATATTTTATTTAGCTTGTGGTGGTCGTGCTTTTTTCTTCATTACAACCTAGTTTTTGCTACGTCCTTGTCATGTGTTCTTTTAGATTAAAAATCAATATTATTTACTTACGTCTGTATATTATATGTCAATTAATTAAACAGTCTAATACCGCAATATATAATTTTTAAAATGACCGGTTTCGGCAAAAATATTTTGCCATCTTCAGATATAATCCACTGTACATAAAAACAAAAGATACAGCATTACATACAGATGCCAGAACTACTTATTACTGTTTTAAAAAAAGTATATCAATACCCATTTGGCTGTTGCTGGTGGTCACGAGCAGCGATGTTCAGTCATGGTCAATAAACTGCTGCTGATGGAAGAGCTGCCAAAGGTTAAATAACTAAAAATCACGCGCACGTAGCATCTTGATTTCAGTGCCAGCCAATGGGAAATGACAGTCATAATAAGTTAAAAGTAACGAAACAAATTAAAATAAATATGTATAATCATTTTATATTAATAACGTAAAAAGGAATATTGTAAAATATTACAAACAGTGTTCAAAACAATTAAAATCATTTAAAACAAGGGCCGATGTTATCGCCTCTGCTGTTGTCGGTTCATGATGTCACGGACGCCGTTTCCATGGTAACATGGCTGCTTACAGTCAAGATGTATTTAGGTAGACATACATTGCCACGCTGCTTCTATTCGATTATGGATGTCCACAAGGAACATAGTAGACAGTATTTGCGACGTCATCTGCTGGCGTCGGTCTGTATTGCCAGGGATGTTGTTTCCATAAAGACAATACAGTATGATGGTTGTCTGCGGTCGTCATTTTATGGCGTTGGTTGGTGCTGCTGGGGACGCCGTTTCTATGGAGACGTTGGTGGTAGCTACCATAGGTTGCTCTCAGTTATCGATGATCACAGAAATCGTAGACGCAGCACAGCAGACTATATTCGCGTAACTATGATATCTTTAGCAACAGAGTTGTAAAAATAATATCATTATATTAATATTAACCATGACTAAACGTCACTGCTCAAGACCACCAGCACCGGAAATGGCGTGCAGGAAAATAGTATAAATCGATTAATTCCTTTAGCAAAAATCTTGTTTTTCAGGGAGGTTATTGCAGCGCATCACATCTAAACTTCAGACTTATACGAACCGGTTCAAACTTTTCACCAAAGTAAATAAATCAATCAAGACAAACGGATATTTTTAATGTAATGAACATCATCCGTTGTCGAGAAATGATACCTTGAACTAGACAACAAAATGACTGGTTGAATTTTTTTAACTTTCTTGCCAAGATTTTTGTATTGAGGTTACGCTTACTGCGTTTGTAGTTGGCTATCGTGACATTCATGTCGGCCAAGCAATCGGCACGCATATCAATAGCAAAAACCAGCAGGAAAGAAATTCGACCGCAAAATAAGGAAACAAAGTACATGAGTCTCCTTCAGCCTGTACTAATTAATGGGAGATGCGATCTTGGTGCGTGAGCGATAAGCCGAGACAGCGTGATAGGTATCAGGAAATGTGAACTTTCCTTCTAGAAAACTGACTGTTACTTTCCAGTTCTGCTCGAAAAAGTTAAGGACGCTTAGCCCTTGGTTAAAGGAAGGACAAGAACCTCGAATTCGTATACGGTCATTATCCCTTTCAACAGTCCGGCTCTCACTAATACCATGAATATGACATTAAAAAAGTTATCAGGGCTGAAATAGAAAGGAAGGTTATGTGAGAGCATAAAATAAATATGAAACACAAAAATAAAGACAACATATGTACTCAGAATCAGTTACATTAGCATCCGCTCACCGTGGAGGAAAACAGCTGTCTTTAAATCTGTGGAGATTCGTGAACAAATAGTTCATTTCAATGAAGTATGAATAAACCATCGTAAGAATCTAATCGTGGTACGGGTGAATCGTCGTTAAAAAATCGTAAGAACAATTACGTATTTCTGTCTCGTGACGAGTCCATCGATTCATGCGAACACTATGATTCCAAGGCAACTGCCAAATCATGCCCAATGAATATTATACCTGGCGAAAAATGCTCCTGTCGGAGCACAAAAATTCATTTTTGTTCCTTTTTAAACAACGTCGAAAGAAGAATGGGGAACCAGATGTCTTACGTACAAGGGAATGGTCAGACTTGTCATACCGAAACATGTATTGATTTATCTAGCACTGTTAGTTACCATTGAAGGAAATCTGTATGCATAATGTTAGCTGCTAACATGACCTGGAAGTCATATAAAAGAAGTCACGAAAATGGTTGTTTTTCCTGCTTGGCGCTTGCGATGACGGCTGGTTGTTATGGTGAGCGTTGTGCGCATGGTCGGGAGGTGCGGCCGTCTTATCGCGGCGTTCACTAAAGAGGAATATCGTTGCACGGTTTTGGTGGAAAGCGGAAACGAATATTCGTTTCTGTGGCATGCACTTCCTTTTCATTTCTGGTACATATTTTGAAACATACCGTCCTGAAACTGGTTAGAGATGTGGATGATATTCTGTACATCTACGTTTATACTCCGCAAGCCACTTTACGGTGAACATTCAATTTCCCGTCACAGGTGATGGCAAACCCTGTAAATGTTTTGCTGCTTGGCATGAAGATATACCACAGACGCCAAATGAACCAATCAACATAAAACACGCGTGAAGACTATGTGATGTGCGACATGGTAGTTAAACTTCTAGACGAGCATGTAAATAGCACAAACATGTGGCTAGAACGACTAAAACACTCGATATTGCAGACTGTGAATCTACAGACGGCGAAGAAACGGAAGAAAGTTGCACACGTGAAGACTCTTCGAGTGATACTGCCACGTACCATGATCAAATATCTCCGAAAGCAACACCAGCAACTATAATTACATTATCAGACGAAGAAAAAGCGGTGAAGTATTGGTTGAACGAAAGTGGTAAGAAACGCCTACGTGTCAGTACTGTTCAAAACAGGTATCGCTTCGTCCGTTCTGAACGTGAATTGTATAGATGGAAAAAGGAAGTCGATGGATGACGTAAGAGTCGACTGGAAATTGGGACGGAGATAAATGTGCGATTTTTTTAGCAATTTACAGATGCCAGACGGCAGTCATGGAGTGTCAGCGACAAAACTTTGCGTGATTGGGCGTTAGAGATTGCCAACGCGATAGGCGCTAAAGGATTTACAGCTTCTCAAAATAGGCTTAGTCGCTTCAAAAGATCACATAAAATGGTGTCACGAAAAGTAAAAACATTTGTATCGAGAAACAGGTCGGTAAATGAAGTAACTCAAATGGAAATGATAGAAGCTTTTCTTGCAACTGCAAAAAATAAGATCGCTAGTTTTAGTGAATCTTACGTTTATTATGCAGATCAGTCAGGTTTTCAAAAAGAAATGCGTGCGAAAAGGGAAAAACATATTGAGGCAATTGCGCAGTTCACGACTGCACTCACCCATTCATACACTATAATGCCCATAATTAGTCTGGATGGTTCATTACTGCCTAAACTATATGTGTGTCTTCAAGAACCAACTGGACGTTTCGGACCACGTGTCAAACGAACAATGTTCTACGCAGACAATCTTGTGGTAGACGCATTGAAGTCTGGGAAAATGGGAAATGATACCGTTACACTTTTCATGCGTCATTCTTTTATTCCGTTCTGCAGGAACAAATCTCTTCTCCTTGATTCGTGGTCAGGTGATAAGAGCTGTATTTCGAGCTCACCCTGACAAAGAAGTAGAGATACTTCAGATTCCACCCGAACGTAATTCAACCGTTTGACAGAGAATTTTTCCGCCAATTGAAGGCATTTTACAGAAAATTAAGAGAGAAAATTATTGTGTGCAAATCAATGCAGTTTCCTGTTTATCACTGTGACAATATTCTCAAGTTGCAATCAGTGATTAAATATGCGTGGTACGCCTCGAAATGTACTGATATTAGGCCTGATTCCTTCCTAACACCGGCCGAGTTTTGTCTACGGACGTCTAACAACATCTGTGATTCGGAGGGCTGTCATATTTAGTCTTTGCTTGTATGTTCTTGGTGCACAAAAAACCTATGTTTTGAACATTGTATAAATATTTCGCATTTTTGCGGTAATTACAAGAAATAAAAGTTTGACGTATATATACATATGTGTCTATTTCATAGCTATTCGTAAAGAACGTTGTAGATAACATATCACCTTCATTTGTCAACGAATTTATTATTATCGTATGTATTAATTATCGTAAGATCGCTTTCACTGGGCGAATCAGCTCTCTCACTGCTGTGGCAGTAGAGCGGCACGTAGCTATCGCCACCTTGCCCCTAGATGGCGTTGGTATAACGTAGCGAGAGAGGTCAGGGTTGTACAACAGGCAGTTATAAGCGCGGAAACCATGCGACAATAGTATCATACTTCATAAAAGTTTTTACAGACTTCCAGTTCATGTCAGCAGCTAACAGTCTGCAGGCAGACTTCCTTCAATGTTAACTCACAGTGGTAAAAATATCAACACAGGTTTCGACATGACAAGTCTGACCATTCCCTTGTTAGTCCTCATTCTGCAATCGTCATCACGTTAGGCTTTTAGGAAATATTTCCCGGAGGGAAAAGGCGGGGATAGCAATTTTCAGCTGTTTTAACAGAGGAATGACAAATTATCGATGATTGCTAGACCCATTGTCGATCAGTTTTTCAGTCATGGTCGGATTATTCGAATACTCGTGGAATGCAGGGAAGATATAAACGTTCAACTTTTTTTCTAAAGAAACAAATTATCATTGTTGCAAACATCTAACAGTGTGTGTTGTGGATGGGGAGTCATCGCTCATCGCAAAGAGTGTTTTTAGACACAATTTACGGTGACAAGTTATGGGCGTACCCATAATGGAAGTTACAAAGTTTTTCGACACAACCTCGATGAATGTCAATACGGAACGGGTTTACCGTCTTAACTGCAACAATTTTTCGCGCAGACGCAATTTAGGGCGTATAAAATTCAAATGTTTGTTTATCATATGGGACTTTACTGAGGGGTCGTCAGTCCCTAAACTTACAAACTACTTATGAACTAACTTATTAAAGACAGCAACAACATCCATGCCATAGGAGGGATTCGAACCCCCGACGGGGAACGGCCTCGCGCATAACGCCTCAATGCGTAGAGCCTACATAAGTGAAAAATACAAAATCTTTATCACAGGCTCAACGTACTCGGATATAAGAAGAACTAAAAAAAAAATGAATCTCAATTTCGTTGGGCTCTAGAAAGTGTGCCGTCTAACACTCCAGCCCTTAACTCTATAATCAATAGAATCCAAAATTTTTGCCCCTGAAGAATCGCGAATTCTCACGCGCCGTTTATGAACATATTAACATGATTTTTCGTATATCAGAAACGGTTCAAACGATTTGGATGAATTTTTTATATTTACGCAGGTCTTTGCTCTTAGAGTTGACCTACGTAGTTGTATTTTTCATAAAACACAGTTGTACAAAAAAATTGTAACATATTCGCACTTTACATTTTTATAGTGCTATCTCATAAATCCTTTTGTTACCATAAATGTAGCTAAGGTTTTGGTTTTCATGTTTATCTACATATATATCTTTCCTGAGAAAACAGGACTCCATTTTTAAAAAATTGTTTGAATCTCTTCATGTATTTCAAAGGTCATCTTGCTTCACAATTTGTCGGGATTCAATTGACGCATTGCAGTGCAACCAAGGCCATTCATTTTGTGATTTTCTGTACTATTGTTGCGTAAGAAATAATTTGGGGTGTTCCATTTAGAAAAACATAAGTTTTGATGAAAATTATATTTGTTTACATTTTAGACATAGTACTTACTTTTCATAAATCTCTGACATGTGTTCACCACTGTGAAGGTCGTTTTTCAATATCTTTAATAGTTCCAGAGATATTTTCTGTGAACAATTTGAGTGGAACATCACAAACACAAACACACACTATATATATATATATATATATATATATATATATATATATATATATATATTGTTGTTTGATAGTGAGTTGTACTCGAAATGTTCTAATGTTTGTAGAGTCTATGGGACTTAACTACGGGGTCATCAGTCCCTAAACTTACATACTACTTATGAACTACTTACAACTAAGGACGGCACAAATGCCCGAGGGGGGATTCGAACTCCCGACCGTAGTGGCCGTGCAGACCGTGACTGGAGCGCCTCAGTCTCCTCGGTCACCGCAGCCGGCAGTTGTACTCGTCATGGTGTTGAGGAGAGAGTGTTCTATGCTGATGAAGGTTGTGGCGTAAAGCTTAATCTTCGTGTGTGTGATTGCGTTTGTCTGTGTCTCTATCTGCGGATCAACGATCGTCTTCGCGGTGATTTGCCACATGTGTGTGTGTCCGTTTTGCTGAGTAAGAATTCTGTTATTAAGGATGATGTTATTAAGGAAACGCGGTAGTTCGCCCAATAAGAAACTGTTTTCATACACATTAAATTGTAAACTAAATACCATTCGACGTATTGAGTTGTCTTGTTAATCTTACTTTGTGGGCCTGGATTATTATTACTTCAGACTTAGAATGGAAAGAAATCGTAGATAATGTAATGGGAAAGGCGAACCAGAGACTGCGTTTTATTGGCAGAACCCTTAAGAGATGCAACAGAAATACTAAAGAAACTGCATACACTACGCTTGTCCGTCTTTGTTTGGAGTATTGCTGCCCAGTGTGGATCCTAATCAGGTGGATTTGACGGAGGACATCGAAAGAGTCCAAAGAAAGGCCGCTCATTTTGTATTGTCACGACACAGGGGAGAAAGCGTCACGGAAATACTACGGGATCTGAGATGGGAATCATTACAACAACGGCGTTTATCACTGCGGCGTGATCTACTTACGAAACTCCAATAACAAACAATCTCCTCCTAATGCGAAAATGTATTGTTGACTCCCCCTTAGATAGATAGAAATTATCATCAGAATAAAATACGAGAAATGAAAGCTCGAACGGAGAGATTCAGGTGTTCTTTCTTCCCGCGCGCTATTCGAGAATGGAATGGGAGATAAATAGTATAAAGGTGTTTCGATGACCCTCTGCCAGGCACTTAAATGTGATTTGCAGAGTATCGCATATCACATGGAAATGGAGATGTAGATGCAAGATCGTGGTGCCTCCACGTGTTTTATTTATGTTTGGTTTCTTCATTTGCAGCAATTCATGAACTTCAGTTTCCCAAGGGACGATGGAGTTCTTATAGATAACAATGCGCCATTTTAGGAGACCACAATGTTTGGCAACTTGTTTCAAGAACATTCTGGACTGCTCCAACGAATGGTTTGGACACACAGATCGTACGATATGAATCCAGTCGAATGTTTATGAAACATAATCTATAGGTCATTTCCTGCACAAAATCGTGCACAAGGAACACTTTCTCAACTTACCTGCAGAAGACTTTTTAACACTACCGCCTCTTTGCAACAGTTTTACTGCAATAACAAGAATCAATATTACGAAAATTAGTCATTGTCATAATTTATTTAGCTTCTTCTCAGATAATTAAATTTGCCGTAATTATGATAAAATAAATTTCGTAATATTGGGTGGTGTACTCAGTTATGAACACACGGTCGTTTTCTTATGTTTCACCGATTTATTCATAATCGCACGTAGAGTATAACAATATAACTGACCATCAGGCCTTCAGACTGCCCTTGACTGACTGACTGTTGACAAGTTGGTTGGGTTGGGGTTTGAAAGGGGCCAAACAACTATGATCATCAGTCCCTGTTGGCAGGTCTTGGCCAGTATTTAAGTATTCGTAAACAATCTCATGTTTTCGCAGTATAAGAAAACTATGCTGATAGGTCATTAAAGAGTTTCATTAATAGAACGTCTTTATTACTAGTTTCGGGCATAGTGCATTGTACAGCGTGCACAGTATTAAAAGCTCACACATCATAAGCAAATAATGACGTACATCCTAGGGTTGTTGCTACAGTAGGGTGAACGATGTACAATGTTTATCTGATATGGTACACGCCCGAAATTAGTAAAAAGAGATTCTATTAATTAAACACACAGTGACGTATCAGCATTGTTTTCTTATATTGTGTTAACCAAATAGCTAACATACCTCATGCACGACTAAATCGTTTTTGGAATTACATCTTATGATAGTAATGACTATTTTAAATACCTAGTTAATGTCTTCTGTAACAACAAATTACGGTGAATGCTGCAAAGCTGCTTCATACAGTTCATTGAGCAACTTTTAAAAGTGGTTTGTATTGCGTATATATGAAAGTAGGCTTTAAATAACATATTAATTCTTCACATTAATTTGAAATCATAATATCTGTGAGTGAAAAAAATTAAATATATGTTTTATTGCTTCATATTGCGTTAATAAAACTTTGATTGCATATTTAATTTCAGATCTTTTAATAATTTTGCAAACGTTTTCATTATTATGGCCCAATTGCCAATAATGTCCCCACATTGCATTTCATCTACATCTACATCTACATACATACTCCGTAATTCACCGTAAGGTGCGTGGCGGAGGGTACACTGTACCACTACTAGACATTTCCTTTCCTATTCCACTCCCAAATGGAACGAGGAAAAAAAGAATGCCTATATGCCTCCGTACGAGCCCTAATTTCTCTTATCTTGTCTTTGTGATCTTTACGCGAAATGTAAGTAGGCGGCAGCGAGATCGTACTACACTCAGCTTCAAATTCCGTCCCTCTAAATTTACTTAACAGAAATTCACGAAAAGAACGTCGTCTTTCTTCCAGCGATCCCCAATTGAGTTGCCGCAGCATTTCCGTGACACTCGCGCATTGGTCTAACTTACCGGTAACAAATCTAGCTGCTCGCCTCTGAACCGCCTCTATGTCTTCCTTTGAACTGATCTGCTGCGGGTCCCAAACACTTGAGCAATACTCAAGACGTGGTCGGACAAGCGTTTAATATGCGGTCTCCTTTACAGGTCAAGTACATCTTCCCAAAATTCTCCCAATAAACCGAAGTCGTCTGTCCGCCTTACTCACAACTGTCCTTACATGCTCGTTCCATTTCATATCGCTCTGCAATGTTACGCCTAGATATTTGAACGACGCGACAGCATCAAGAAGCTAACTACTAATGCTGTATTCGAACATTATGGGATTGCTTTTTCTACTCATGCGCATCACCTTACATTTTTCTACATTGAGAGCTAGCTGCCATTCTTCGCACCAACTAGAAATTTTGTCTAAGTCATCCTGTATGCTATTACAGTCAGTTACAGACGACACCCTCCCATACAACTCAGCATCATCAGCAAACAGCCGAAAATTACAACTTCCTCTTTCCATCAGATCATTTATATAGATAGAAAATAAAAGCGGTCCTATCACACTCCCCTGGGGCACGCCTGACTATACACTCGTATCTGATGAACACTTTGTGTACCTATTCCATAAGCTCGTATCTTCGTTAGCAGTCTGCAGTGTGTCACCGCGTCGAACGCCTTTTTGAAGTCGAGAATAACACAATCCGCCTGTTGCACTTCATCCATGGCTCGCAAGATGTCATGTGAGAAAAGGGCAAGCTGAGTTTCACATGAACGATTTTTCCTAAACCCGTGCTGATTCATGGAAAGAAGCTGTTCCGTTTCAAGGAAATTTACTATATTCGAACTGAGAATATGCTCTAAAATTGTACAAGAAACTGATGTCAACGATATTAGCCTGTAATTGTGTGGGTCAGTTCTCTTTTCTTTTTTATAGACGGGAGTCACCTGCGCTTTTTTCCAATCACTAGGAACTTTGCGCTGAATTAAAGATTCGTTATAAATACAAGCTAAGTAGGGGGCCAATGCCGCAGAATAGTCCTTGTAAAAGCGAACTGGTATTCCATCCGGACCAGCAGTCTTTTACAGAAAGTTCTGGACTTCTACATACAAGAAAAGATGTTGCACTTGATGATAATGAAATATGAATTTTTTACAGTTAATTCCCTCTTTAGTAAAAATTTTCTTACAAACTTTCTTAGAAAGTTTTCCGATTTGGTAATAGCAAATATACAGTTGTAAAATTGATGAAACATGAAGGAATAGCATGTAATTACGAACTGAATAAAATGTTTTAGGTAATCCCGCAAACACTACGTGTTATGTAAAAGGATTTTTCTTACGGGAAGGTAGCAAGTACAGATCACGCACATAAACGTGGCCCCTGAGCGGAGAAAATTGGGAGCTGAAGCTTGCATTGGCTGTTAGAACAAACCCCGCCTCTTTCCCCCAGTTCTGCCAGCTTACAGCGTACAGCTTACAGGTTTGTAAATGAAACAACATATACGGGGTTAAAGCGTCACATGTGGAACACAAAATTAAATATCACTTTAATGTTTAAGTAATAGAAAACGAACGTATATCTTAGTAATATAAATAATTTAAAGGGACTTATTAAGCAGGTGTAGCAACGCTTTCTGCCTCTTTATTGTCGTAACTGAATAACAGTCGGAATTAACATTCTACATACTACTTTCAAGGACAGCCTTCCTTTTTCTAAAAGAAGTCGTCGGGATATTTGGACAAATCAAGTGGAAGGCAATAATCAATACGAAGCAAAAATCAACAATACATTGTCGATGTCTATGGTGTACAATGCTGTTACGAGGTAAGGTTGGTAGAGAGCATAAATATTCCGTAGACACACGAACTCAGCCGACTTCTGCCGATCACAGAGGGAACACGAAAACGTGCGTGACCTGTACTGCGTAATGTTTAAAGAAAAGAATGGTATCCACAGATTTAGTATGTAGTCGCTCTGACCGTTGCATTAGAGCTTCCAACGATTTCTTGAGTTCGTGCTAAGTCGAGTTGCTGAACTTCGCTGGGCAAAAGGAGTTCCGTCACGACAATTAGGAGGTACCCCATGACTTGGAAAGTTGCCCAGGTCACACCTATATTCAAGAAAGGCATTAGAAGTAACTCACTAAACTACAGGCCTATTTCATTGACGTCAATTTGCAGCAGGGTTTCGGAACATATCCTGTATTCAAATATTGTGAATTATCTCGAACAGAACGATCTATTGACCCAAGGTCAACACGGATTTAGAAAATATCGTTCATGCGAAACACAACTAGCTCTTTATTCACACGAAGTGATGGGTGCTTTCGATAAAGATTCGCTAATCGATTCCGTATTTCTTGATTTCCAGAAAGCTTTTGACACCGTACCTCACAAACGGCTTTTAATCAAATTGGGAGGTTATGGTATATCGCCCCAAATGTGCGATTGGATAGGGGATTTCTTGTCAGAGAGGACACATTTCGTAGTAATCGATGGTAAGGCATCGACTAAAACTGAGATGATATCGGGCGTTCCACAGGGTAGTGTTATTGGTCCTCTGCTGTTCCTTATCTACATAAATGATTTAGGGGAAAATCTAAGTATCTCTTTTAGGTTGTTTGCAGATGACGCCGTCATTTACCGTCTAGTAAAATCATCTGAAGATCAAAACCAACTGCAGAACGATCTGAATAAGATATCAGTATGGTATAAAAATTGGCAATTGACTCTAAATAATGAGAAGTGTGTAGTCGTCCACATGAGTACGAAAAGAAATGCGTTAAACTTTGTCTACAAGATAAATTAATCAAATGTGAAGGCCGTAAACTCCACAAAATACCTAGTAATTACTATTACTTCAGACTTAAATTGGAAAGAACACGTAGATAGTATCGTGGGAAAGGCGAACCAGAGACTGCGTTTTATTGGTAGAACCCTTAAAACATGCAACAGAACTACAAAAGAAACTGCATACCCTACGGCTGTCGGTCCATTTTTGGAGTATTGCAGCCCAGTGTGGGATCCTTACAAGGTGGGTTTGACGGAGGACATCGAAAGAGTCCAAAGAAGGGCAGCTCGTTTCGTATTGTCACGATACAGGGGAGATAGCGTTACGGAAATGATACAGGATCTGGGATGGGAGTCATTACAACAACGGCGCTTATCGCTGCGGCGTGGGCTAAACTCCAATCGCCAACGTTCTCCTCCGAATGCGAAAATATATTATTGACTCCCACTTACATAGGTAGAAATGATCATCAGAATAAAATACGAGAAATCAGAGCTCGAACAGAGAGATTCAGGTGTTCTTTCTTCCCGAGCGCTATTCGAGAATGGAATGGGAGATAAATAGTATAATTGTGGTTCGATGAACCCTCTGCCAGGCACTTAAATGTGATTTGCAGAGTATCCCATGTAGATGTAGACTAGTCACCTCTGTGTATTTTACTAACGACCTCCTTCCAATTCATTGTCAACTGTACGGCAAGAAACTGGAGGCGACAGCGCTGTTTACCAACAGAGAAAGTTGGCGCGTGGGGAAACTGGAGTGTCACGCGGCCGGCGTCCGGCCTTGGCTGTCCGGAGGGGGAGAAACCTCAGCTGGCCGAGACCGGCTGCTGGGCCGCCGTGCCACTGGACTTCCGACCTTGACCGACTTGCGTAATTGGCCGGCTACTCCGGCTCGCTAACTGTCCAATTACCGCGCCCCAGGAGAACACCTGAATGGAGCCCTCTTCGCGACGCGACGCCTCGTTTAAACACGACCTACGACTGTAAACACGCCCCAGTCTGCCACTGCCCAACACCCACTGTCACTGGACACTTTCGATGGTGTTGACCACCAACGTCTCTGAGTAGCTTTCATCGATGTTTTCTCATTCCCAACTGGTAACTACTGAGGTAGTTCCTCTACCAAGGACTACTGAAGAAGGAAGGAAGATTACTGTTTAATGCCCCGTCGACAACGTGATCATTAGAGGCGGAGCTTACGCTCGGGTTGTTTGGGTGAGGACATGGATGGAAATCGGCCGTGCCCTCTGAAAGGAACCATCCCAGCATTTGCCTGGAGTGATTTAGGGAAATCACAGAAAACCTAAATTTCGATAGCTGGAGGTGGATTTGAACCACCGTCCTCCAGATTACCAGTCCAGTGTGTTATCACTGCGCCACCTCGCTCGGTCCCAAGGACTACTAACAATGTATGTTGTTACTATGGTTCATCGATTTCCTTCCCTATCCTTATAACAGTTCAACGTTCCTGTCCACCGCCAATGTTCAAAAAATGTTTGTTAAGCTTATGGGACTTAACTACGGGGTCATCAGTCCCTAAACTTACAAACTACTTATGAACTACTTACGAACTAGGACGGCACAAATATCCATGCCCGAGAGGGATTCGAACCCACGACCGTAGTGGCCGTGCTGACCGTGACTGGAGCGCCTCAGTCACCTCGGCCACCGGGGCTGGCACGTCCAGTGACCTCTCTTTACATACAGACAGAACTTTTCTTATTTGCAGCATATTCTGCTGCGCCAACGAAATTAAGATAGCCAGCTTAAAAATGCTCCTATTGGATCACAAAAAGGCAAACACGCTGCTGATTCTAAATATTGAACCATTTCGACCGTTTTGAGGCGTTTAAATAAATTCAACTGCGAAGTGAAAAATATGTGCTGGGCTGGGATTCGAATCCGGATTTCTCATTACGAGCCAGCGGTAGCCTTAACCAAATATGCTACTCAGGCGCTTCCCGTCTATCCCAAATTCCCAACTTGTAGTATATTACGATGGTAGTGCTCCTGTCCATTAGTTCCCCTTCCTCGTAGCCTATACTGGATTCCCGCAAGTCACTGAGCATATTAATTCTTACGCAATTGAGTGTTGTAGCATATGTACAACTACTGATATAGTGTCTGTTGTTTCGGATATGCGACCGCCGACGCCAGGCGGGAAATTTGGGTTCGAATCCCAGTCAGCCCAAATTTTCAACATCGCCGCTGCATTTATTTCAACGCTTCGAAACGATCGAAATGTTTCAATATTTCGAATTCGTAAAATTACGGCAGTTACTGTCAACCAATAACCAATGGTGTTCTTTGGGACATATCCGGAAAAACAAAATTTTGCATGCGAACATGTGCGCTAAACTGACGATGGAATAGATAGGAGAGATTGGTGGCAGAGAGCAACTTGCACAAAAAAAGGTATGGAGATTTTAGCAATGGAGGAAGAAACCCCAGGAGGCTGTGGAATAAGGAAGAAATGTGACTGGAGACGGTAAGCTTTGAGGGTCTGGTTCCTCCAGACCAGCGAAGTTTGAGAAAACACTTGTCCACTTCCCCTCATTCTTTATGTCCACGCGTTTAAGTGTCTTCATATAGGGTTTACAAGCCCAACTAATCTATTCACAAGATATATGTAGCGAGAGGAAAATTGTGAGTGAATAGAACGATAGCAGACTGTGACAAGGAAAGAGACATTGGAAACGTGAAAGAAAAAGAATGGGATAAAGGCAACGGAAGACAAAAACAGTCACAAAATAAATCCCCAAGACTGACAGTCTTATACAGAAATTTAAATGCAAGAAGTTTAAAATACTTTTCACAGCGAAACCCTGTCACGAAATCTGGCAGAAAATCCTAAGAAATTCTGGTCGTATGTAAACTATACAAGCGGAAAATCACATTCCATACCTTCATTTTGCGTTTGCAACGCTGATGCCACTGATTACAGTTCTGCAAAAGCAGAATTGCTAAACACTGCTTTTCGAAATACCTTCACCAAAGAAGACGAAGTAAATACTCCAGAATTCGAATTCTGGACAGCTACCAGCATGCGTAATTTAAGACAACCCTGAAGTATTGTTATTGTTGTGGTCTTCAATCCGCAGGCTGGTTTGATGCAGCTCTCCACACTACCCTGTCCTGTGCAAGACTCTTCATCTGATAATACGAACGGCAACCTACATCCTTTTGAATCTGCTTATTGTATTCCTCCCTCGGTCTCCCTCTACAATTTTTATCCCGCACACTTCCTTCTAATACTAATTTGACGATTCCTTGATGTCTCAGAAAGTGTCTCGCCATCTCTTCTCTCAGTTAGGTTATGTCAGAAAGTCCTGCAATATCGAAGAAACTTAAATCACTTAACAAAAGCAAGTCTCTGGTCCAGACTGTATACCAACTAGGTTCCTTTTAGAGTATGCTCATGCAATAGCTTCATAACTAGCTACCATATACAACCGCTCTCTCAGTGACAAATCCGTACCCACAGACTAGAAAGTAGCATAGGTCACCCCAATATTCAAGAAAGGCAATAGGAGTGATCCGCGAAATTACAGGTCTATATCACTGACGTTGGTTTGCAGCAGGATTTTAGGACATATACTTTTTTAACTATTATGAACTACCTCGAAGAGAACAAACAATTGAACCATAGTCAACAGGATTCAGAACGTATCGTTCCTGCGAAACACCTACCTCCTCACTCACATTAAGAGATGAGTGTTATCGACAAGGGATCGAAAATCGATTCCGTACTTTTAGTTTTCCGGAAGGCTTTTGACACTGCACCTGACAACCGTCATTCAATCAAATTGCGTGCTTGTGGAATATTGCCGCAGTTGTGCGATTGGATTCGAGATTTCCTGTTAGGAACGTCACAGTAAGTAGTAACTTAGGAAAGTCATCGAGTAAAACAGAAGTAATATCTAGGGTTCCCTAGGGAAGTGTTATAGGACTGTTCCTAACCCATATAAATGATTTAGTGATTTAGGAGAAATGTGAACAGCTCTCATAGACTTCGTAGACGAAGCTTTCGTTTATCGGTTAGTTAGGTCACCAGAGGATCAAAAACATCTGAAAAATCATTATGATATCGTATGGTGCAAAAATTGGCAATTGGCCCTAAACAATGACAAGTTTGAAGTCACCCATAAGAGTACTAAAAGAAATCCGTTAAACTTGATTTATACGATAAATCAGTCTAATCAGCAGTCTGTAAATTCAAGTAAATATCTAGGAATAACAATTAAGAACAACTTAAATTGGGTGAGAACACACATAAAATAACGTAGGGAAGGCAAACCAAATGAAAAGTTTCATTGGCAGAACACTTCGAATTATCAACAGTTAAACTAAAGATAGTGATTGCACTCCATTTGTCCGTCCTGTTTTGTAGTATTGCTGCGCGTTATGAAATACCGATCAAGTAGGACTGACAGAATATATAGAGAAGGTTCAAATAAGGGCAGCTCGCTTTGTATTATCCTGATATAACAAAGAGAGTGCCAGGGAAACGATGCACGCGTTGGGGTGAAAATTATTAAATTAAAGGCGATATTCGTTGCGGCGAGATTTATTTGCGAAATATCTTTCTCCAACCTTTTCCTCCGAATGCGAACAAATTTTGTTAGCACTGACTTACGTAGGGAGACATGATTATCATAATAAAATAAGAGAAATCAGAATTGCCGCGGTGGAGTGGCCGAGCGTTCTAAAGCGCCTCGCTGCGGAGCGAGCGTTTACTCGCCGTCGGAGGTTCGAGTTCTCCCTGGGGCAAAGTGTGTGTTTTGTCCTTAGTGTAAGTTAGTTTAAGTAGTTTCTAATCCTAGGGATTGGTAACCATAGTTGTTAAGTGCCATAGATTTACAGACATTTGAACACTTTCTTTTTAAAATCAGATCGAAAATGGAAAGATGTAAGCGTTCTTTTTTTCCCGCGCTATTTGAGAATGGAAGGTAGATAAGTATCATAAGAGCGGTTCGATGAAACCTCTGCTATACGCCGTCTGCTCTGCACTTCAGTGTGATTTGCAGGGTAGGTATATAGATGTAAACGTAGACAGTCATAACGAAGGTCGAGAGAAATAGTTGAAGAGAAAAACAGTGCGAGAGGCAGAAGAATATGCCAATGGGTTGAAGTGGGACTGTGGGAGAGACATATGTTAATATTGTCGTGTACGTAAATATTATGGTGGAAGACCGGATAAAAGTATTAAGCCTGTTTTGTGATAAAACGCCGCAAACGTGTTCACTAGCCATTTTTTTATTTATTTTCTTTTTTTTTTTTTTTTTTTTAAGCAATGAAGAATTAGGATGTGGCCACTGGTTCCCTGTTTTCCCGTCTTTTAAACAGGAACGTATTAATCTTTTTAGCATTCCGACACGACTATTTTCAGCTGGTAGCAGGTAATGATCTCTATTATTAAAAGGCTATCAGAGGACACGGTCCCCAACTGTGTGTAGCACACACCATCTATGTAACAATTTCCGGGACATTGGAAAATTTGGTTTTCGGTAATTCGCGTTTTTATTACTGATTTAAATATTTCACTCTACAAGCGGTATAGTCTTATGTTATCGTTAATGCGATAAGACAGGGACAACATTAGATGCTGTATGTTTGTTTTGAAGATGAAGGCGTCCAAATATACACACTTTGTCCATTACTTACAAATGACAACAGTCAGCTGTTTAATACAACATATAATTTCATACCTTTACGAAAATTTTGCTTACAGATACAAATCTCCCACTCTCCCCCTTCCACGCAAAGACACACACACACACACACACACACACACACACACACACACACACAAATGATAAATGGGGAAAAAACTTCAATACCTACAATATTTTCGCTTTTTAGTGGGTCGAAATTCAGCATCTGGCATTACTGGTATGACGTTATAATCTGTTACTATTAACTTTATTCGTACACATTCTGCAGACAGTATATACATACATTATTAAACTACAACCTCTGATAATAACGTTCGGTGAATAGTCTTGTAACATTAAAGTAGATGAACTATGAACTACAGTTACCTTTCTGTCCTTCGAAAAAGTCACCTCCCATTACTATGCACCGCTGAACTTTGCATGCATGTCCTGGATGTCCTGGAAACTTTAAGCGAAGACGTCCGCTATTTTTTTATTATTATTATTTTTATTTATTTATTTATTATTCAGGAACTGTTTCTGGGCGAGCGTTGTCGTGCAAGTTGAACCATCCACCACACTCGCCGGATCTCACTCATCCAGACCTCTTCCTATTCTCTCGACTCAAACTCGTTTTGAAAGGAAACTGATTTGACGATATTGTCGACATCTAACGAAACGTGATGAAGCCTTTGAACACTATCCCAAAGGAAGACTGCGTGCAAAGTTTCTTGGATATGTATCGCAGAGCCCATCGGTCCATAGTTATGGGAGGTGATCATTTCGAAGGACTGTAAGGTAACTTAAGTTCGTAGTTCATCTACGTTAATGCAACAGGACTATTTAGCGAACTGTATTATTAGAGGTTGTATATTAAATAAAACGTAAATTAGTTACAAACTACGGCGTTCACACACTTTATTAAGCATGTAAATGTCACTACAGATATTCGTATTTATGTTATGACGTGTTCTATATGCCTGCTTTCCGTGTCGATGATGAAGCGCGGACGATTAACGAAATTCTGCGTAACCCGCTGAAGTGTCCGAACATCTATGCTGTCGACGACCTCCTGAATACCTAACTCAGCAATAGGTTATGAGTGTACACGTGCCTTTCATATAGCTCCACAAAAAGGAGTGGCATGTGTCTAGATCCGGCTAATGTGGCGGCCAACAGATTACCATGCCGGTGAGCTCTGGGTACCGCAACGCCAGAATACTGACCCGAAAGAGCCTCTCACGAACATCAAACACTCTCCTGCTTCCATGGAGTCGAACTCCATCTTTCATGAACCACATTACGTCGATTTCAGGGGAACTTTTGATAACAGGGATGATGATTCCTTGTGGCATTTATGGTCGTTAGACCCCAACTGGTGTCGTGTTCGGCCTGTCTGTTACAATTCATTTTAGTTGACTACACTTCAGTCTGGGTTCCAATGTTGATGATGACGATGCAAAACCCAGTCTCCGAGCGCAGATAAACTCCGACCCGACCGGGAATCGAAGCTGGGCCCCCTGCGTGGTAACCCACCAAGCTGTTCACTAGACTACTGAGGTGGGCATATTGGAGATGAAATTCCATCAGCTTAACATACCGTTCATATTCACCGTGTTATCAGTGAATAGTGCACCGATTATTCCATGCAACAGCATTCCATGCACTGCACATCACACAGTTGAGAGTGAAGAGACTTCCCGAAAGCGAAATGAGGATTCTCCGTACCCCACATGCGCCACTTTTGCTTATTGACAAACCTATACAAATGAAAGTGGACTCCGCCGTAAACCAAACCGTAGTCACGTCAAAGTACACATAATAATTCGCACCGTGTCTAGCGGCCACCCGTGCAGTTTGATCGTCCTAACTCAAACCGTTCATATTTTATTTCATATGTTTCTGAATGCACCAAAAGCTGTGTGGCGCATACTTCAGGAGATATGTCGTGATAAATAGTTGTATAAATATCAGGATATTACACTAAAACATGAGTATAAAATAGTATCAGAAATAAAATGTAACGAAATTGAGACAAACCAGGTGCGCACCTTCACTGGTTTCATCTCAAGCCTGAAACTTCGATTAAAAGCAAGAAAGTGGCAGAAGGAATTAAAACAATACAGCAGACTGATCACAGGAATAAAAAAGTATGGTCCAGCCCCTCCGCAGCACATTAAAACCTTCAACTTAAGAGCTTGAGTCAGAGTCCATACACAACGCATAACCTTAAAACCATAATTACAATCTCCTCGTCATCACCTAAAACAGAGGGCAATTCTCATCAAAACTCGTTTCTGCCGGCATGATATAAAATACATTCATTAAAAATATGGCGTTTACGAATTTGCACGCCACAAACATCACAGAATGGAAGATTCTTGAGCCGGAATAAAGAAGTAGTAATGGAACAGTACCCGATTTGTACGGCTGGAAGGTTCACTTCATCCCGCCTGAAAGGACAACTGAACTTTAGCACAGGCTGTTGTCCGTCACTGGCAACCAGTTTTCCTACCACAACTGCATGGACCTCTGGTGCAGCAGAGAAACGACATCCTGCAACCGTATAGCTAACTGTGTCACGTAACTTTCTCTGCAGGCCTCTTTGCAGTCCAACCACCTTGTTCGCTACCCCTAATTCCTACATGCCCGGGCACACACCGTAATGACTCTTGGAGGAAGTACAGTTGTTCATATATCTACTGCGTCAACCTATCAGCTGGATAGAGGTTCTGCAACAGTTGAGAAACCGTTTGACATGAACACTCTTCTACTCCTCCATTGCCTTCAGGATCACGTGAAGTACTGCTGAAGAAACGGTCCATTGAAGACACGTTCTGGAACACTAAAGAACAGCCGACTGGACCCCTCGTTTCAAACAATTAACGCACGCCACTATAAAGCCGTTGTGACTGTGTAAAATGGTAAAAAGAACATACTGTAATGAACAATCTGAAGTTTGATCTTTCTTAAAATTCTTCAAGCCTAAAATAAATCTCTGAATGCGTCAAGGTGGAAATATGCTCCAGCCTCGACGAAAACATAAAAAAACTGTTACATCCGTACCTAAAAGGCAGTTGACTGTACAACTCGTGTAAGACTTCATCACACGTTACCAATTAGGAAAAACCTCTCTCATTGGAGGCTTGACAACGGTATAGTATGCACGTGTGTATTGCGTTTGTAATGTCTTATTTGCCTGGCAGACCAGTGGAGGTAACAAGTCCTGTCTGCTTCCCATGAATTCTGCCTCAGACATTTAAAAAAACCTCATTGCATAGAGGCAGCGTCTTTCCAGGTCCATAAATTGTGGCAACCATGCAAGTTTAGAGTCGAATATGAGACCCACAAATTTCATTGTAAATGAAGTGGCTGTCTAGAAAAAAATCCTTATATCAATAACTGTACAATATTTCATTTATTTAGCGTCAGCCATCACCAGTAGATTATGAGAGATATTGCACATCAGTTATTGTAATTACTGTTATGCAATATCTTTCATAATCTCCTGGTCATGACAGATAGTGCCGAAGCCGGTAGGTACTAAATAAATAAAATATTGTACAGCTGTTAGCACAAGGATTATTTTCCTAAAAACTTCACCGCGTCTTTAAAATTAAGAACAGTGTCCCTCATCGTCAATTTAGGTATATTTAAAACAGAATGAGTGTGGATAAGTAGCAGATTCAAAACCAGTCCTCTCTGTCCAACTAACCGTCGAACAACTGTGGAAGGCTTGAAGAAGAGCTAAAATCAGATACGTCATTAAGAAACAAAGAACACTGGAGAGGACATTTAACTGTCGGCGTAATACTGTTAATAGCTGCAGCAAAGATAGTCACCCTTTAAACACTGACTTGAGAGATATGATTCTTATTCTTAAAACTATCAGAGAGTACGCTACCGACTCGATACCGAAAACAGCTGCCAAGAGGAGGACTGAATAAAAATGGCATTCTTGGAGCTACTCGAGGATCATATGTATCGTAGGCCTTCTCCATGTCAAAAAATATACCCAGAAGCTGCTAGCAGAGCAGGAAAGTTTATTGTATAACCGCCTCCAAGAGGCCTGTGTTATCAAACTTCACCTCTTGAACGCACACTGACAGCGTTTAAGGAGCTTGTTGGGGTCAAAGATCGAGGCATGGCGGCGTTCGACTATCCACTCCAAGGTCTTTTCCAAACAGCTAGTAAAGGCTACGCGACAATAACTACCCGTGCTTGTGCAGTCATTCGTAGAGCAGAACAGACGAAAGTTACCTGACGCCCTGATGAGGTTAAAAGAGGCGAGGGGGGATTTCTTTGTTTCGCTCCGTGAGGTGCCATAGCACTTTGGAATTTATCCTATCATTACCAGGACAAGAATCACCAGTTGCAAATAGCGCAGATAGCTCTTTCACAGGAGAACGTGTCAGTTGTACTCTTCAGTGCAGGCGCAAACCGCCCCTCTCTGCAATCAGTCTGTGGCGCCGGAAAGCCGGCTCCTGACTGGCGGTGGCTGTGAATGTGGATAAATAGACAGGCATAGCATGAGCTCGCTGACTGATTTGGAGAGTTCTGTTTCCCATTACAGCAGCCACTGGGCACCTTTCTTGTCTCTGAGACATCCTGCTGGATGTTTACAAACTGTTGCCACGAATTCCTCTTACAACCTGTTATAATCCGGTGACATTTTCCCTCACCGTTTATCGGAAAACATTTGTAAGTGAAGTGACAGTAAGGTTATGGACTCGCAGTGTCAGTGATACTTCAGCTAATTCTTGGCTCTCAGTGAAATCTTCGAGACATTTTTGGCTAGACTCAATATCCAGGCTAAAGTTTCTTATCCAAGACTCATTTAGTTAGCAGAGTACCAAGTATACTGCAAGGTTCTCTGGTGCTTGAATCTACGCAGAGCCGCACGCATTGTCCTTACTGCAGAGTGGCATTCGTCGCTCAACCAAGTCGGCCATTTCAATTATACTGAAGTCTGTGGAACGGATGCATCGGCTGCTTCATGGATCATTTGGGTAATATGAACCACATACTCCTGGCCGCTGTAATGATGTTCAGCGTGTCAAATGTACAGTATCCAATCTGTTCTACTAAGCACCCGTCGTGGATATTTTCTCTTGGGAACCAGTTTGTCTGCCAGATGAAACCAGATCGGGAAGTGACCACTTCCATGCACGATCTGCTACTTCCTATTGAGCAGTGGTGGCAAGGGCTGGAGAGCAAAGCGACAGATCGATAGCAAAGTGAGAACCTGTTGCAGTGCAGAAGTGCGTTCTGACCTTCAGCAGGTCCAGAAAGACAAGATTCTCAGTTGTTCTACTCATGATGAGTTTTGTGTGAATTGAAAGTCTTCTTGAGATTTTGGCCACGTTTTGGGGATTCCGTCCCACTGTGCGCCGGCTGCACTACGCCGTGTGGTATGCAACCAGGCAGTCCTAAGCATCTGTTGACCGTATTCAGCTGCGAGGCCACTTTTCTTGTTGCATAGCGGACGGTGTCCACCTCAATATAACTTGTTACTGCAGCACGAGCTTGCGTTTTTATTACTTATTTTTGCATGTTGAAGATAAAGGGACCCCACAATACTTAAAACGGAAATGAATGTGTAATAAGAAGAAGTTCAAGCTTATGTAAGTTCAACCTTTATGATAAATGCATTTATTTAAATAAATGATAAAAGGGTTTTACAATAATGAATTAATTGTTGTCATTTTATTGTTATATACCTACATCAACTTAAGATATTTAGCTTTAAAATGAACCACAGGTCTCCGAAATCCGATGTGAGATTCTTTAGTTACACAGCACACAAAGTGTTGCGTTCGGAAAGTAACGCATACTTCACTGAAATTTAATTCGAGAAAAAGTAATCATCTAAAGGATAAAATCATGACTATTGTTTTCTCTTACATTAAAAGGTACACGTAGAAATTTTCAATCATTTAACAAAATACGAGGGCCTTTTCTCTTGTTTTTCGTCCGATTTGAAATGGAATTGCCCATATGACTTTGACATTAATTCTTAATTTGCGGCTGTTTGCTGATGATGCTGTGGTGTGTGGGAGGGCGTGGTCCTTAATTGACTGTAACAGTATACAGAATGACAGACGAAATTTCTAGCTGGTGTGAAGAGTGGCAGCTAGCTCTAAATATAGCAAAATTTAAGGTGATGCACATGAGTAGGAAAAACAATCCCATAATATTCGAATACAGCTTAGTAGTGAGCTTCTTCATGCTGTCACTACCTTCAAATATCTAGACGTAAAATTGCAGAGCGAAATGAAATTGAACGAACACGTAAGAGCAGTTGTGAGTAAAGCCGGCTTCGGTTTATTGGGAGAATTTTGGGAAGATGTACTTCGTCTGTAAAGGAGACTGCGTATAAAAAGCTTGTACGACCACGTCTTGAGTATTGGTCAACTGTTTGGGACCCGCAGCAGATCAGTTTAAAGGAAGACATGGAAGCAGTTCAGAGGCGAGAAGCTACGTTCGTTACTGCTAGGTGCGACCAGTGCACGATTATCACGGAAATACTCCGGGAACTCAAATGGGGACCGCTGGAGAAAAGACGACGTTCTTTTTGAGAAATTCTGTTGAGGAAATTTAGAGGGCCGGAATTTGAAGGTGAGTGTAAAACGATGTTCCTGCCGTCTACTTATATATAGCGTAAAGATCACAAAGACAAGTAACTTGGTTTAAAAATTTAGTCTTCTCTACTTCGTCTAACAATGCTGTTAATATTGTATCATATTCACTTGGAGGAGCATTGATAAGTGCTGGTAACTAACAAACTTTACTTGGTATGGTATATCTTTTGTGATATCTTTCATTTAATCCAGAGAGGTCAGGAATGTCTGCTTTTTCCACAGAGTCACAGATCAGTCACAGATGGGAAAACAGTTTCAGCTGGTGTATACATTTCAATATGATCTTGCTTTCAGCTAAAACTTCAAGTTTTGTCCTTTCAAAATGGATCAATTTAACAGCTCCAAAACGTCAATAAACCATAAACCTCTGGTGTTGGTATAATTTTAAGTTGAGGAATGCAATGATTGGGCGCTATTGCTTTGTGTGTGTGTGTGTGTGTGATACAGGAAATACCACGAATGGCGTGAAAAGAAGTATATTCGTCGATTGTATGTACGCTAAAATCAGCATCATCGTACACATGCTGTGAAAGGCATGACTGCTTTTTATCATGTAATTTCTTTTTTTAATTTCGTATAACTTTACATAAATGATATAAGGAACACATTTATGGGGCGATATAGAATTGGTTAATAAAGGGTTTTCACCCAATATCGCTTTCTTCTTTTAATTAAAAGAAAAGAAGAAAGCGATCTTGGGTGAAAATCTTTTATTATTACATATATGAGCTAAAGAAGGTTTGCATAGAGAAAGGGAAGAAACAGTCGATACCAGTCTACATCTATACGATTTATAACGCGAATGAATTCACTAAATGTCAGCTTTTAATAATGAATCACACTTCTTGAATGGTAAAAGTGGATTTTAGCGGAGACAGCCAAAACACGCCAATTTTCAATTAGCGCTTGAGTCGGAACGGCTAGTCTGTCAGGAAAACAAACTAGTGAAATCTCTAGGAACTTTTATGGACTTCAATTCTGTACTCAGAGGGTAGTTGTGAAAAGCTGATAGTTTGCGAGTTATAAGCAGAAAACCGGCGAAATATTCTTTTTTTCGAATGTTTGCGTTTTTTTCCCAATGTGGCGTCACTAAATTTTGTTAGAAAATATCAGATTCGGATTCACCATCCAAAAAAACATACGGAATCGAAGAAATCAAAACGATCCCAAACCCTTCCATCTAGGGGCCCTATTGAGCACACGTTAACTGGACTAAACATAGATAAATTAAGGCTCATATAGATGCATATAGACATTCTCTCGTTTTATTTGCGAGTGGAATAGGAAAGGAAATGCCTAGTAGTGCTATAGTGTACCCTCCGCCACGCACCTTACGGTACACCGCAAATAATGCGGCAACGGAAAGTACGATTGATGTGCGGTTTTCACAGAATGGATTGGTTCGTATTTTTAGCCAACAAACAGATTGTAATATTACTTAGAAAGTGTACTTTTTATGCAAACATACAGTTTTTTAAATGAAACAATGCTTGTTTCTATCATGTACTGGAATTTTTGACACCAGCTCTATACAAAGAATTTTGAATGATATTTTTATCACGTTAGGTTTGGCAGCTATAACCGTTCAAAGTTTCGGTGGCGGAGGCTGCGATAGCGTAGCTCACTGGCCGAATGGCTAGCTTCTGTGGCACGGCTCACTGTCTCATGTCTCAGTCAGCAACGCTGTCGTAGCCTCCGCTCCCAAAACTTTTGAATGGTTGTAGCTCCCAAACTAAACGTGATAAAAATGTCATTCAAAATTCTTTGTACACAGATGGTGTCAAAAATCATAATACGTGATAGAAAAAACGTTGTTCCAATTCAAAAACTGTATGTTTACATAAAAAATACACTTTATAGGTATTTTTACAATCTGAGTCCTCCACTACCAATCCATTCTGTGAAAATCGCACATCAATCGCACTTTCCTTTCCCGCAATATTTGCGTGATAGGTGATTTACGCTGTATACGTAGATGTAGAACAGTTTCATCGTTCGGGAAAAGCTGAACATAGGCCGCTAGCCAACAATTGTGGTAGCCAAGGAAACAGTCGGTGCGTGGCGCTACGCGCTGCCAATGTCACAACTTGCTCCGACACACTCAAACCCATTTGATCCCAGGAAATGCCGATGCTGTGTAAGAAAACTCTAAAAAAAGATGGAAAAAAAATTTGAAATTGGCCAGGTTTATAAGAATGTATTTTAAAATATTGTCTTTTTGTTTTATATTATTTATTTAGTTTGCCAGCTAGCTCAGTAAATGGATGAAACATGAACCTTCTCAGGGACGTGGTTATTCAGGTTAAATTTTAGTTGAAGGTCTTCTTCAACCGATGCGAGTATTCTTACAAAGTAGTCCCACATTAAATTCTATGAAAATAATGTTCAAAGGCAAATATTTCCTATTGAAGTCAATGTGGAACCTATCCTTTATATTAAAATTCTTAATATTATTGTCAGTTACGTATGTCACTGCAAATTTAATTGAATGTCCAACTTGGAGTAAAATAGCAAAGTCTGAATTCACTGAAGCTAAATGAAAACTGTGTTTTAACTTTTAAAGATATGGCTATGTGGAAATTATTTAATGAAATATTATTCACTTCTCACTCAGAATAATAATAATAGTCACTTTGAATAATTATGCACTTCGTAATTTATAGATCTTTGTAAGGTACCACATTTTAAAATACATTACCACAGAAGTTGGCGTAACTTTTATGTAAGTCCAGTTTGGTTATGCAGAGTTGAAATAGAATTTTTTTTTTTTTTTTATTAAACCTGATTTTCCACCCATCCTTGCTTTATCAGTTAGGAATTCTATTCTTGCCACGTAATGGCGGCGGGTGATGCAATGTATGTCGTTAGCTTCTTGCTGAAACAAATACTAACGGCGTCCTTTAGCAATTCATATAAATGATCAGGGTATTTCTAACTAATTAAAGCTCGTATACTTATTTCTTTTAATACATATATTTTAAGCCTTTTAAAATGTTCAAACAGATTTACAGACCTCATTACAATGTTTCCTTCATTTTCATCAAAAACAATCTCGTCACAATACATGAATCGGTCAGAGCAGACAAAAGACAAGACAGAACCAGATATAACAAGATCACTTTTTTAACATTACTTACATTTAGGGGAAGGGAGGGCAAGATGGAAGGGTTGGGCAAGACGGAAATTACTCTCAACTCCGAACCACGTGACAAGGCACGCGAGTGGCGACGCACACAGGAATAAGCGACCATCTGGAATCTACGAACGGAGTTTAGTCGGAATCGTGCCACCGAGTGAATTATACGTGCGCTGTGTTTGTTTTCCGTCGAATTCTTAGGAAAATTGTGATTTTTTTGCGGCGTTATTGCTTGTGAAAGGTAGGTATTGTAACTATTTTGTTTGTACGATACATGTTTACGAAATATAGGCTGTTAGAATTTATATTGGAACATGGAAAATGGTTACCATTTTCTAAATACTTCAATTTAATATTGGCGCCATGCTTATAGGCAAGATGGAAAGTTGTATTTAAGGGCAAGATGGAAACCAGTCCTTTGGCTGAAGTCAATGAAGATTACCCTACGACCAATGACGAGGATGATATAATAGCCACAAAAAATAACTGCGCAGACAATGCAGCTACTATTAATGACTAAACGTCATGACAACGCCTACACTGATATTGTTACTAACGAAGGCGAGAATCCTGATATCACTACTGATGAAAAAGGCGTCACGTCTGTTAATAAGAAGGGTGTTGTTTTAAAAGAACAAGATATTCAGAAGAAAACTGTGGAAGACAGCAAAGATGCATCTAGTGTAGACCCTGTTGACGTTTTTGCACAACCGTCTACACCGTACGCCATCTCTCCACGGAAAATACTTCCGTCACCAAAAGTTACATCATCAATTATAAAAAAAGGAAAGTCAGAAATACAAAATCGGAGATTGTTACGAGTTCACAATTTAGATCAATAATTGAATAGAAGAATGAAGTGAGGAAAACACCAAAATTAGACGTAGTCCAGACCATTAACGGAAATGAATATAAACGAGAACACAACAGAAGGGGACAGCATGTATAAGGAAAGGGAAAAGGTAAATGAAAGGGAAAATCGACAAAGAAAGACGAGAAGATACCGCTAATCAAGAGGTATCGAGTCGTGCAGATGTGTTTTGACTATTGCGTTGAACAATACATCGATCCACTCACAGAAGATGTTGGAATGTGCATCGTGTCATAGTTTGGCACATTAGTTGAGCGGCGATACGGAAAATGGTTGTTTCCTGTGTGTCCATTGTAAAAAGTAAGATAATCCCATACATTCCGTTCAAGCTTTCCATTTTGCCTTTATCTAATATTGATTGTTATTAGTTACAACGTTTTGTAGTTTAATAGGATACCTTTTATGATTGATTAGAATAAAATGTTTATATTTGAACATTTTCGTATTAGTGTGTCGTTAAATTAGCCCTCCCATCTTGCCCTTCCTTCCCCTATATATTTTAATTGTACAAAGATAGCCGGCCGCGGTGGCCGAGGGGACTGAGACGCTCCAGTCACGGTCTGCACGGCCACTACGGTCGGGGGTTCGAATCCCCCCTCGGGCATGGATATTTGTGCCGTCCTAGTTCGTAAGTAGTTCATAAGTAGTTTGTAAGTTTAGGGACTGATGACCCCGTTGTTAAGTCCCATACACTATACAAACATTTGAACATTTGAACTGTACAAAGGTAATAACACACATTAAAATAATTATTCTTCGTTTCGAATGTATACACAGACACATTTTGTTACAGGAAGCGTCTATATTAGTGCTACCACTAAAATTTCCAATCGTCGATTTCGGTAATAATTGGAAGGACATTACAGCTGTAAGAATATACTGGCGGGCTATGAACGGAATGAGCACTTCTGCGATATGATCGACCGTTCCCAGACTGCCGCCTCTCTGCAGTAGGTCGTAAATTCTAGGGCTCTGCGCTCCGCATACGCGTGATCCACAGCCAGGCCATAGTTTCTCGTCAGCGCCTACCTGTCTGCCACGTCAGAGACTGTCGCGGCGGTAACACCGCCTAGCGCAGCACATCCGCCGTGTCGCCGAGGCAGCGCTGCTGCGGAACGCCTCAAAGGCGCACTCACCCGGACACCCTAATTAATTAATTAATAATTAGCAGCCAAAGTTAAGCCCCGCAAGACAGCTTGAGTTTCGGACGTTAACGGCCGTCCTCGGGGCGGCGGGCGGTGATCACACAGAGGCCGCGCCTCGCCGAGAAACTTATTTCTAGGTTGCGACGACGCTAATTTATTGCTTCGTTAGAGGACACTTTTTCGCCGCGCCGCTCCTCCCACGCAATAACTGGCGCCGGGGGAATATATATCAAGCGCTGAGCCGCTGACGCCGCCGACGCCGACGCCCCCGGCCCATAATATCGGCGCCCTCAGCCGAGAGTCCTCCAAAGGCGGCGCCCCGAGTCTTGCCGCTTCCCGGAAATTACCTGCAACAGGCAGTAACAGCCACGCTCCAGATGCCAAAGGCACCCCACCCTGTCTCCCGTCTCCGAGGGCCGTGCTCATTTTCGTACGCGCCGGTAAAAGGACGAGGGGCTTGGCTCATCGGCCAGTTAGACAGAAAGTAGGTCGCTAGCTTTGGTCTCTCCACAAAGTGGTAAGCGTTTTACATCATCTCAAACACCAACCCCATTGACTTCCGTTCAGATGGAAAAAAAGAAAAAGTCCAAAAGTTTTATAATGCCACCATTTTGGTTCATTCGCCGATTGTTTCAAATGTTTATTAACAATTTGACTGCTGGCCATGTAAACCAATCCACACATTAGAATGTCAGACATTGTGCATGCAGGAGTAAGCCGAGCTGCACTTGGTTTCCTTATCTTCTGTCTGGTATAAAGAATTGTCTGCTCCTTTAAATGAGCTTGAAGGTTCCTGTACACGAAACGAAAAGAAATCCAGAACTGTACACACAGCATCGAAATCACATACAACTCTGACGCCAAGGACCCCATTAAAAACGACTACACTTCGCAATCAGTCTGTATATGTCCACCCCTCTATAGAACCACTACGATATGCCGTCTCTCTGACTTGGCCACCTCTCAGTACTGTCAGGGAGAATATTTCCGTGAAGCCATGTCCAAAAAAATGTTTTTAGAGCTTATGGGACTTAACTACGGGGTCATCAGTCCCTAAACTTACAAACTACTTACGTACTAGCTAATACTAAAGACGGCACAAATATCCATGCCCGAGGGGGGATTCGAACCCCCGACCATAGTGGCCGTGCAGACCGTGACTGGCGCGCCGCAGTATGCTCGGCCACCGCGGCAGGCAAGCCATGTCCGTTCAATTACCTACTGAGTGAGCGGACACCACTTCCTACCTGTCCCGTTTCATACAATGAATGCGACCAGTCGGTCGATTTAGAAACGAAATTTACAAGATCTGTAGGCTGTTTTAGACACTAGATTTACCAAGTAAGACATTTAAGACAGATCTAGTCCGTCGATAAACTTGATTTTGTGTTTAAATGCACGAAACTGAAGATTACGGCAAGTGACGTGATCGGCATTCTACAGAAATTTACCTCTCCCGTCAATTGACTTGATGGGCAGTCATAGTATTAAGCTTATGGGACTTAACTGTAGGGTCATCAGTCCCTAAACTTGTAAACTAGTTATAAACTAGCTCAGTGCTTTAGTCGGGCCAGTACGGGGCGGTGGGGCGTACCGCCTAAAATTCAAACTCGTTATTAGCGTACCGGTTAAAATTCTTTCTTAAATCTGTAAAAACAGCACAACTGTAAATTTTCGAATGGATTTCGGTAAGAAAAGTTGGTAAGTTTTAGGTTCGTTCGAGTTGCGGTCATAACCGTCGAAACTTTCAAATAGCACTTCGCACAATTCCAATGGAACCTGACAATGGATAGTTCCGACTAGTCTGAACCGAGAGAGAAGTAATGCTTCTTACCGACTCCAAAGAGTTAACGAACCTTCATCCAAAGAGATTAGCCACTACATATGCAAAGACTTTTGTATGTAATATCGTTGTCTTTTCGTTGAAGAAAGGAAGTGCGAAATTCCGGCAATTATTTTAAAAATGGGAGGGACAGTACATTGCAACATTTTGACTTAATTTCCATTGATTGAATCATGAAACACCGCACGAGTTACGTATGTTTTCATGCTTAGCACGACACGTTTTGAGAACAAATCACTGTCAAGATAAAATATTTACCGTGAGTATTATGTTTACTTAACCGTCTTTTTCGCACTGTAGTCAGTTTAAGATTATAAAATAGTGTGTCGTAGCATTAGTAGGAACCAAAATAGAAGCGAATTTTTATCTCCTTTAGCAATGCTTCTTCATCCGGCTGGATGTGTACATGTTTAACTGTCGGTAACCTTACCATCAGTAACAATTAACTAGTTTTAATTCCCGACAGGAACACGAACTCTTATTGTCTTCTGGAACTCACTCCTGATTAGTTACGATAAGATGTTGCCCAAAGCCGATGAGTGGTTTCCTCATATACACTAAATCATTGAATAGAATAAAAATGAGTTTCAAATCTGTAAATTATAGCCATATTTTGTTAGTATATTCATATGCCTTAATCTTCACTTTCTTTATTTTCTAAACATGTCCATTTGACTCATTTCATGTGGAATAAGCAGAGTACCACCTAAACTTTTTTTTTTCGTCTAGCAGAGTACTGCAAGCACTGAACTACCTTATTCTACAGAAAACACAAACATCCATGCCCGATGGAGCATTCGAACGGCCTCTCGCAACGGAACATGGAGCCTTAATGCGCTCGCCAGTCCGCCGCGGTTTCGGCGATTGAAAAATACGGTTTCTGATCTCCTGTACTTCAGTTTTTCCATAGCGATGAACATTTCACCTACTTGTTTGGGCATCTTCACTGGTCCACAAAGAATGTGCTAACAATAATATTATTTACTGAATTATGAATTGATCAACTTGTTGATGTTTAAGATCTTCTTTCCATGCTTGCCATGATAAACTGGACTGAAATTTCGCCTTTCCGGACTTAATTGACATAATTTTCTTATCGATGAGCAGTGTGCGCATCTGTGGCTAGCACGTAAATTACACCCTTTCCAATCTGAATGTGCGTACATTAATTAACAGCGTGCAGCTGAAGTGCAGAGAATAGCCATTTGTGGTTCGACTCAAAACATGTGCATAATCACCGAAAAGCCAAAGAAACTGGTACACCTGCCTAGTGGCATGTAGTACCCCCGTGATCATGCAAAAGTGCCGCAACATCATTGATTCGACTAATGTCTAAAGTAGTTAAATGATCCGAAAGACGGAAAACTGTGGGGGGGGGGGGGTTGCTGTGTACTATTACCAGACTGGAGAGATGTGCACAAAATTGCCCTCTGAATTCGAGCAAGAACGTTAGTGTTATGTTTTCAACACCCAAACATGTTTCGGCACTCATTTTGCCATTTTCCGTGGGGTTTTGTCTTCACTTTCTACATAAAATTATTGGCAGGGTTTTATATTGTTTTAATTAAGCAATAACGTGTTTGTATTCACTGACTGTTCCGTCGGTTCTTGACAGGACATTTTATTCATTTTGAATGAAACACGAGTATATCATGTAATACTATGAAAATGTATTGTTTCTAAAAAACGGTTTTCGGCTGTTACGCCTTCAACAGGTAAACACTATAGAGATACAGCAATGCAACCTAGATGTCTAATGTTCAAAGATCTTAATTTGTTGTATAGGTACATTATTTTTTCAAAGAATACTAGTGTAACGATTACTGAACATTGATAAAATATTTGACAAAAGACATAAATTACAACAATTGGACATTTAAGTCAGTAACTATAGTTCATTGTAGCCATTTAAAATTTCAATGATTTATTCACAAACGTTCCTCTCAGTTTTTTGTAACCAATCTATGTTCCAAACATTTCATCTGTTGAGTTTGGAAAGTAGGATGCGAGGTACTGGCGGAGGTAAGGTTGTGGGGCGGCATCGTGAGTCGTGTCGGGATAGCTTGCCCGCGAAAGGCAAAGGTCCCAGGTTCGAGTCCCGGTTCCGGCACACAATTTTAATCAGCGCACACTCCGCTGCAGAGTGAAAGTTTCATTCTGGATTTCATCTGTTAATCGTAAGATAATTTGTTCAACCAATTTCTACTGTAACAGTTCATTTTCTTATGATAAATATCGTATATATCTTGTGTCACATATTTCACCAATATTCCATAATTGTTACAGTAGTCTCCTTCTAAAATTAATGTACATATACTATCTGTACAGCAAAATAAGATAGTTAAACTTTAAACTTCCAGGCTGCATTGCTCGTATGTCTCTGTAGTGTTCACCTCATCATGATGTAACCGCCGAAAACCGGCAAATAAAAACAAAAAAATGCAGAATATTACACAATTAACTTGTATTTCATTCAAATTAAATAACATGTTTCACATTTGTGAATTTTGTGCTATCGTGCTGTGTTCTCCTCCTTGTGTAGTGTTGTCCAGTTTTCTGAATTTTTTTTTACCTTTTTTGTTAACAACTCATAATATTTATGTCGTCATTTGTCGTTTTGTGATTACACAAATGGCGAAATAAACGTTCAGAGTTATTAATGAAAAGTTCAAAAACTTAAAAATCAAGAATAGGCAACGCGATAACAGACACAAACCGGAAGGAACATCACAAAAATGACAAGATGTAAAACAAAGTATTGCTTAATTAAAGAAACACGTAAATCTTGCCAATAATTTCATGTAGAAAATGACACAATAAGTACTGAAAAATGTTTCGGTGTTAAAAACAGATGTCTTGCATGAGGTGGAATTGCACTCTAATTAATTTGTTAATGTTTCATTTTGAGCCATTTGCTTTAATCACGTACAGTTGACATCAACCTCACCCTTAATTATTGATATCCTCAAATAATAAAAATATTCCTCAACAATCTTGTCAGTTATTTATTTAACTTGACAATTGATTTAAATAGATCTTTTCTGTTCATTCCTGATTTTCCATTGCCTCCAACACTGTATGATCGATTTTGACTGAAAGATAAGACTCCGATGTGATATTCTACAATATTTTTATTAGTGGACGAACGGTTTTCGGAAATTTCGCCATCACTGGGTTTTAACTACGGAGATATCAATACAGAGCTGTGAAACTTTAAGATTCAGAGATCTTAAGCTAGCGCATACAGAGTTTATTAGATCATTTTAAAGATTATATCAGTTAAAGGTTTAGAAGTAAACTGAGAAGAAATATTCTACTGCTATTGTCGGAAAAACTACTAAATATTGATGACACATTAAATATAACTAATTTTACCAATAGTCTGAAGAATGTCTTATTTTTCTATTCAGTTTTTCTATTTAATATCAATTTTTCTTTGCCCTAGTTTCCTAGAATATTGCACATGCGTAAAATTGTTTATTCTGTCTTTGTTAACTGTGTCACATTCCACATGTCTTTGATGCTACCTAACAACCCCAAAGATTCTCTCTATTAATCTATGTAAAATATTTTTCTGCAGTCCTTTCTTGCTCTGAAAATATTCTTTGGCAGTCTTTTCAGGTAGTCCTGATGTATTAATTGAAATTCTTAATTTATTTCAAATGTTATATAGTTAAGTTTTTCAGGTTATAATAAAGTTTATTTCTGGTTCCTCTTTGTTGTATATTTGCTTATACTTGTTTATTTATTTACAATTTTTAATTGTAATACCACAATAGATCCATACTATTTATTTGAATCTAAGTGAAGAAGAATAACATTTCTTTGTAACAAAATAATGTAACTTCTTTAACAAAATAGTAACGTCTAAAGATGGCGTTGAAAGTGCAAAACGCAGTGTACTAAATAAAACTTATACAACATACACAAATTTGTGCTGTTAACTCAACAAGATAACGCCTTGTGTTTCACAGACAATACCTGGCTGTGTGTATGGGTGCATTATCGTCTTTGAATATGGCAACGATTGGTAGCAACACGCTAGTCGTAATAACCACTGCACTGTAGAGGAAAGTTATTCATTCCAAGTAATCCAGATTGTGAAGGTAACGGTAGGACCACTTGAATGCCACGATTTAACCGTCGAGATCATTACGGGATCTCTTCCGTGTGCAACAACAGGAACCAGACAGGCTTCTATAAATAAACAGGTTCGTTCGTGGAAATCAATGTAAACGATGATTCATCCGATCTTCCAATCAGCAAGTGTCCATGTATTATGATCGTGAGAGAAGTTATTTCGTAGTTTCCTTAAATGATATGGTTCAATGCTACGTAATTGTTTGTTCTGAATTTCGTCAGTCTCTGCCATGGCGATGATGTTCTGCCATCTTTTTTGTATTTACTTGGATATTGTCAGTCGTGAAGCATTAAACGGTTCAGCCAATTTCGACATTTCTATAAACCTGCTAACCGCTCGCCAGCAAGTTGCCCTATTCGAATACAGAAACATACGCATTTCCCCCATCGCCTGAGCTAACCGTCGGAGAACAAAGTATGTACACTGAAGAGCCTAAGAAACATGTCACCTGCCTAACATCGTTTAGGATCCCTGTGAGCAAGCAGAAGTGGCGCAACATGTGTGGCATGGACTCTGAAATAATGCAACGGGAACTGTTTGCATACTTTATAAACCAAAATTCATATTTTGAAGGTAGAGTCGCCATGAATTTCTACTTATTTTGAATTCTCTTCAGTTTTTAATTACTTACTTCAAAGTGTCATATACGTATTTATTTTATGTTGCCAGATTACACGTATTTCACAAAACAGGGCATCAATCTTGCGTTCCAAACTTTTGCAGTAAAGATACGCGAATTACTTGTTTTCCTGTCCAAGTGAAACTGACTACTTCCTTTTTTGTATCTCACATTTGCTTTTAGAGAACAAACAAAACTGCGAGTTTGAAGTTAAGTCGAAATAATTACATACGAAACAATACTTTTATGAATAAACATTAAGTTGAAAGAAATAAAGTATGTAGCGAACGTTTTGAATATCAGTGTGCATATCGTAAACAAAAGTAAACATTAACCTGGTAAAATAGACATTTCGTATATGTTATGACCCTGAAACTAGCAGTTTAGGGAAATTTATAAAATATTTGATCATTTACATCCAAATAACAGTTGTTTTGTGAATCAGCGTCTCGAAATTGACCTAGTGAATAATAAAGTTTAATTTGCTTTTATCGAATATGGTTTTTGATGAAATGTAAATATTGAAGTATTTTAAATTTTGAATTTAATACCATTATTGACAATTCGAAAATACGCCGTAATTATTATAAACACTTATTTTCGATAAGTTAGTGAAATTTTAAATATGGTATCTTTTAGTCCAATATTGTTTTGTCCTTCACATTTTAATGAAATAAATTCGGTAATACATCACCTGTTGTGAACAAAAGCTGACATACTTAACAAAGCCATAAATGACTGTACCAAGATTTGTAAGACATGTTTTGAACTGACTTAAGATTATGACAAGACACCCACGGGCGCGCCATTTCGCACGTGTATTTACAGTTCATGAATTTCTATAACATTTTAGAACAAGGAAGTTGCAACATGACGTCTTAATAATCTTATTTGTTAGATATAAATGAATCTTTCATAAAGAAGATATACACAAAATTATGACAATTATAGAGAAAGTATTTTTGTATCAAAACAAAACAGAAATTAAGATCGTAAGTAAATTACGACTAGAGCAGTAATTGTATTTGTTGACGTTCTTAATAATAGCTAAATTAAAGTAATTACACAGTTTTACCTTAAACATAGAATCGCAAAGAAACTAGTACCTTGTAAGAGACATCAGATAATGTTAATTAGAAATATAATTAGCAAAAACGTATTATTGCATAATATTAGTGTTATGTTTTTTTATGAACAGAAACCATTTAACAAAATTGGTTCAATTAAACAGTCTTGTATCATATTATAATGTTTTATTAATATATTCTTGGTTATGCGTAAGGAAAAGTTTATTTACGCTTGGTATCATTCATTTCATTTAGCTAAACGAGTTGAATTCTATAGGGTATATACATTAGAGTATCTGTTGTCACGTCTTTTAACTTGTCACTAAGCTTACTAGGGAAGCCTCAACTGCTCCTAAAGTTATTAAATGAGGACAGGAATGTGGTGTGTCGTTTTAATAGAAACCTTCAATAATCGATCATTTACACCTCTCAAAAGATATCAGGTGTCAATAACCTTTATTTCAGTGGCAACATACATCATTCATAGCGGAAAAAACACTCCTCTAGATGGAGTACCATGTTGGGCACAGCCATGCGCGTTGGCATCCGTGGATAATTATTGACCTACCTGCTGGACTCGGAACCATACATCCCGCCACCGCGCCACAGATCAGTCGGTAATGGTCGGTGTCGTCCGCAGAGGGGAGAGTCTGTCAGGGAAGTGGCATGCAGGTCTTTTCACGTCGTATATCGTTGACGGCGATATATCAGGTGGCACTCGTTTCTCGGGTGAAATATGGTTAATGAACTAAACGTCACACATCCGGCCATATAATCTCTGGGTGACATCCTTCGATAGCGTTCGAGGGGTGCGTCCGTATTAAGAGATGATAAATGCGCGTAGTGGGTGCTCTGGTACGAGGAAACTCTTGATAGACATTAGTATATTCAGTAAAATAGAATTTTGTACGTGCTACGTAGATCAGAGCGACCAGTGGTTGAACTATTAATACTGTGGAGATTGTAATTCCATAGCTTTGCAAATGCATAAGTAGCAGTCAAGCGTGCATGGACATTTACCAAGGCTATATTCCCCCCCCCCCCCCTTTCTCTCTCTCTCTCAATCTCTCTGCGTTTAGGAAGTGAATTAAGACCAGAACATTGGCGAAAAGGCTGGTACTCAGGGACTTTGCACCACCATGAACCTCTATATGTTGAATACATGGCAGAGTCAGCCTTTGTAGGCTGTTTCAACAAAACATCTTGAGTTAATCGGAAAACCCCATGGGTATAATAATTTCCATTTCCGGTAATGTTACAGATAAATTTTTGTGGCAGGATGGAAAGGATGGTGGTCAGCGAGAGAAAGGTTCATAGGGTTGAAATGATGTGTGATCTTTCATGGAAGTGATGAAGTATTATAATTTTCAAGTAGTAGAGGAACAAAGTTGGTATTTTTAAGCGCTTTTAGATTAATTATGATGACAGTTTCTAATTGCAATACTTGTGTAATCGCATTAAGCTGTGCTTCAGATTCTACCTTTTAATGAATAGTATATCGAAGTTTTTACATTTTTAAAATCAGTAAATAATTACTCAAATTTCCGTTTTCTGTCGTCCTTAGTTGCTTATAAAATTCGTTGAGTTGTATTTCTCGACTATAGGAAGTAAATGGAAGGCATTTTTGTGCCCTAAGCGTTTCGCTGCTTCATTTGTGAAGCATCATTAGTGGCTTGCGACACTTTTTTTTTTCTTGTGAATAACGTTTCACTGTAGAACAGTTATAAAGAATTTTATAGGTTTCACAATATAACAGTTATAAATCATAACTGTGTTACAATTTCTCAAATTATTTTATTTTCACTTAATTGTATCCATAATGGATAACCTACTAAGTTAGAAACAACATCTGTTGCTCTAGTTTTCGCCAAGTTAATTTAATTTATTTATTTTATTTTATTATTTTTTTTTTTTATTTGAGCTGAGACGCTAGGCCCTATACCGACAATGTTAAATTAAGCAAATTCATGCCCCATTTTCTTAGAAACGACGGAACAGGATTGTTTGAAATTTTCACTGAAAATTAAATTATCTTTGTGCAACTCACTACTAAACCGACCGAGCGAGGTGGCGCAGTGGTAACACACTGGACTGGCATTCGGAAGGATGGTGGTTCAGATCCACCTCTGGCCATCCAGATTTAGGTTTTCCGTGATTTCCTAACCCCAACGCTGGGATGGTCCCTTTGAAAGGGCACGGCCGATTTCCTTCCACATCATTACTCAAATACCCCGATCGTAAGCTCCGTCACTAATGAGCACGGATCGACGGGACGTTAAACTCCAAGTTTCTTTCCTTCCTTAACTGAACCGAAATCGTTTCGTATTGTAATTTATAATCATTAATTTAATTGCCGTGCTTTAAAATTTTCATTAGAGCAGCATTACTGGTGCAATCGACATGACTGTGGTTCCACACCTTGTAGTGTTACATTGAACACTACTACCTTCTTTTACGTCGACTTGAGGTATCTACATATTAATTGTTATTAGGCTGGACCAGAATAGAAACTGCCGACAGAATCAATGTTTGTTGCAGATTCTGGGGGCGAAGACCAGCGCACAGTAATCACAGATGACATAGGACAGAATACGAAGAAATTTCTCCATGATTAAGGAATAACACTGGAAAAAAATAATTGAAGAATTGTTCTTGTTGATTTATATGTATGTTCTTGTTGATTTATATGTATGTTCTTGGCACTGTTGTAATTCATTCGTGGTTTGACTAATGTCCAATGTATTCGTCCACAATGCGAATAAATTGATTTAAGAAGTTTCTCAAGAAAAGCGGAGTTCTACTTTATATTCTTATCTATTATGGACATCTTAAATTAAATAACGAGTATCAAGAAGAAGTTTATTCATTATAGTTACACGTTCTAGTAATGACAGAGGCACAGATGAGACTGGATCTCTTAACTAAACTTTTCACAGCTACATTAAAGTTACATGCTTAACACTTTTAATATGAAATGTTTGTTCTTGCCGTTTGAAGAAGAGATTTTAAACAGCGGCGAGAACATTTCAATCTGTAAACCGTGAAATAGTACACGACTGTGAATCCACGACGACAAGAAACATTTCAACCTGTAATGCCGTGTTGTTTACAATCTGTGAAATTTTCATTACAGTTTCTTTGATAGTTTCTGAGAAAACTGGGCAAATATTTAAGAATTTATAGTTTTGAAAAAATGAGACTAAGTTTTACGTCATGTTTATTCTAGGAAAAACTTATAGATCTGTCCCCAAGAAGTGTTTAGAAGCAGCCTGCACCACAATCAGGGTCCTCATTATGTTTGGGTTCATTTGCTGATTTCCTTTACCTGCTTCTTGACTCTATAGACATTAGAGAAGGAGGAAAATCCGACTTGGTAATAATGCAAGTTGTCAAGTTCTCTTAGAACAGTTACAGTATTCTGTCCGGGTGATATGCCTAACTATTCCACAACTTTTAGTCGGCAATGTCTCCATTGTTCCACATTTTCACAGCATCTAACACTCCCAGTTGTAAAATTCTGTAACCAACAAACACATTTTTAGGAATGCGGATCAACATGAAGTTGCTGAAGGTCTCATTTACGTTTTGAGCTCTTCCATGCAAGCACTTCCTCATTAGATCAGAGTGGGCAACTTCCCTGTAGAGTGGTTTGATTTGATCCGTAAATGATTCAGGGATAGAGTGCTTATGTGTGACTGCGCTGAGGTTACCAGCTGCTTGTGCCTTCATACACTTGCACTACCTATCAGGATGTGGCGGACATAGAAAATGTGTTGGCTTCTCGTCACGTGATATACAGTGGAAGAAAGTGGACCACACTGTTTTCTTCTTTGTTTCCAGATCTCCAGAAGTCTTCCTAATGGCATTCCAATAATATTCCTTCGTATTTACAAACAATATAAACCAAGAGAGACGTCTTTCCAAGAAAACTTTTGTTCACAATCGCGCCTGGAGACATTTGACTATCGAAATGCGCTCTAGCAGATTAACCAACATATGGACCGTACATTTCTGTACAAAACACATTTCTGTACAACACATTTTTGTTTTGTCGTCCGGATCAACCTCTGATTTCCCGGTCTGTACTTCAAGAAAGGTTCTTGGGAGGAAGCGTGGTCAGCTATAACAGCTATATAGATTAGTAATACAAGTTTCATTTGCTGAAGAATACCATTACTTAACTTTTGACATATGTCTGTCTCTTCTCTTCTCGCGGCGTCGTATTCTGTACGATGATAGCTACGCTCAGAACTAGTGACTGTCTATTTCCGACCCGAGTTCAAATGGCTCGTCCAGACGCATATCGGCCTAGATATAGCCGCTTGTAGAGGGTGCGCATCTAGGGTTCTCCCTCCAGGCGTGTGATTGGCTGCCGGTCATCCGCCGTCTTGCTCATTATCTTTCTCGTGCGTCTGGCGTGTGACGATGACTTTACGTCACAACACTAACTGTAAAAGTGCCGGAGGTATAATCGTTATTACGATAAAGGGGGTAAATTATTACAGAGTGGCAGATGTCAAAATTCATTTAAAAAACGCAGTTCTAACTGGTGGACAGGAATAGAAAATACATATAAATGTTCACAAAAGTACATAGCATCTAATTATGAAAAAAACTGCAAATTAATTTTTGTGAAAAATTTCAGTCTACCGTCTTACCTTAAGTAATACGGAAATAACTTCGCAAAAACGTGGGCTACAGAAGTTGTTTCTAATCTAGTAGGTTAGAGTTTGAATGATTGTAACACAGCAAAGATTTATACCTGTTATACTGTGAAACATAGCAAAATATTTATAACTGATTTATAACTGTTCTGCAATGAAATATTACAAAAACAGCCCAATGATGATGCTTCATAAATAAAGAAGCGAAACGCGTACGGTACAAAACCGCCTTTCACTAACTTGCAATAGACATCTCCACTAAATGACGCAAATTATTGAAATTCAGATTCTTCTTCTTTCTGGAAGGCTTTAAAAGGGTGTTGTGCAACAGATGCGAACAGTGTCAAAATGTTCAAATGTTTGTAGAGCTTATGGGACTTAACTACAGGGTATTAGTCCCTAAACTTACAAACTATTTAAGAAGTGGCTTATACTGAAGACGGCGCAAACATCTATGCACGAGGGGGGATTCGAACCCCCGACCGCAGCGGCCGTGCAGCCCGTGACTGGCACGCCGCAGACCGCTCGGCCATTGCAGCCGGCCGAACAGTGTCCTGGGTAAACTTTTCAGTAATTCAGACGTGCCACCGTTATTAAACTGGAGCCTTGTGAAAGCGCTTGAAAGTAAGTGTGATCTGCGAGACGCTGAGAGGAAAGGCGGAAACGAAGAGGACTCGTAATACTGAGGCAAGCGGCTGCCAGCTGAGCCGTGATTTGCGCACGCGTGTGCAGCGAGGTGCGCGGCAGCTCGCGAAGTTGGCCCGTTCCGTCAAGACACGGCCGCCGTGTCATCTCGCCAAATTGACGCCGGCGAGGCTCGGCGCCTGGCGAGCCAACTTCCGAAAGAAATCCGCGCTCCAAAACTCCTCCGTCACGTTTCGGATGCCGCGTCCTCAGCTGGCGAAGCGCCCACGGTACGGCACCTTTTTTTCTGTTCTTCTGCTAGACGGTTTCTCCCGGACGGGAAGAGATAGGACGAGTCCCTTTCCGCTGGTGATAAAGAGAAATTTGTGCCCAGTGACATTTACGCCCATAACAGATTTCGAATCTGTTTCTCAGATCAAGGCCTTATTTCAATAGCGGTTTGCTTTATTAACATACTAGCTAAAAACCCGGCGGTTGCCCGGGTATTTATTTATTTCAAAATGTTCAAATGTTTGTTAAGCTTATGGGACTTAACTACGGGGTTATCAGTCTCTAAACTTACAAACTACTTATCAACTACTTTATACTAAAGACGGCACAAATATCCATGCCCGAGGGGGGATTCGAACCCCCGACCGTAGTGGCCGTGCAGGCCGTGACTGGAGCGCCTCAGTCTCCTCGGCCACCGCTGTCGGCATTTATTTATTTATTCCTGCCATTTTTAGGTATATATTCATTTGTATAAGGGCTGTATGTCTGTAAAATCTCTTGGAAATACAATTCGTAGTAAAGAAGTAATAGATTGAAACTTGGTGCATGATGGGGCGGTTTTCCATGAACATTACTGTTTATGTGTTCATATCTCATGAACTACGTCTCGTACTGTGATACAATTTAGAAGGTACACTCAAGTATATTCGTATATACTGTCTGTAAAATTTCCTGTGGATAAAATTTGTAGTGTAGAAATTATAAATTGTAACGTAATACCGAATGCCGTAGTTTTAGTCAATGATCAGCGGAACGTTACTTTTTATGTGCTCATATCTCATGAACTATGTCTCGCACTGTGATACAATTTAGAAGGTACATTCAACTATATGTGTACACTGTCTGTAAAATTTCCTGCTGCTACAATTTGTAGTGTACGAATTGTAAAGTCATACCGAATGCCGTAGTTTTACTCCATAAACAGCGGAAAAGTAGTACGCGAGAAACTTTTTTTCCTTTCATCATTTTGCTATGGTTGTCAGCGAGAAAAAGTTTAATAAAGGTTCGAAATTGTGTATAAAGTTTGTTGCAAGTCGGTAAGTACTCTAATTCTCGTATAGCGTATTTATAAAGTCTCGCCGCATTATGTGGCAGATTTATGCGATTGCTATAGTTTTTGACGTCATATCTTCTGAACCACGTGTCGTATGTTATTCTTAACACTGTAGCAATTTTTACCTCACGGTAAGGAATGTATGTACCAAATTTGGTTGAAATCGGTCCAGTGGTTTAGGAGAAAATGAGCAGCAGTTTCTTGTGCATATCATTGTTTATGACGTCATATCTCGTGAACTATATATCGCACGTGATTCTTACACTTACGGCGACCGTTCTCATGGATTGAAGATTACGTGTACAATATTTCATAAAGATTGGAAGAAAACTGTAGATTTTTATGCAACACGTACAAATATACGGACACTCTGCTTTATCTATTAGATTTTGAAGCTTAACCTCATGTTTCATATATGATACATCCGTTCATATGAGTTTCTCTCACACTGGGTGCCGTTTTTCGTAAAAGTGCCGACAGTATCGTATTCGCTACACTCCAAAGAACAACGAGGCAGCCTACTCATAGTTCTCATAGTGACCACTAGGTGTCCGGGGGAGTCGGTGACAAGTGTGTTTTGGACGAGTAAGCAGGGCATCAAGAAAGAAAAGTTAGTATTGTCAATTCGTTAAAATCAGTACTAAAATGTTGCTAATAGATCGCTGATTACAAATGTATCAAAGAAAGTGACGTGAAAGACGATTTTCCTTCTGAAAAATCGTATTTTAGTAAATGTATCATATATGATACATCGGGTCTCTGTGACTACTTTTCACATGTCTGTCAGCAAATGGCGGATATCTGCATTTTATGTTAGTGATTCGTTACTTCAATTATAAAATGGCATGATAATTGAGCCATTCATTTGGCTTCTACATACTGTGGGGCAAATCCTGTGGAAACTTGTAAAAAGTGGAGCAAGCAGTAAAGTCAGTGCATAGATATTCCTCGTCCTTTTGCTGTAAAGATGTATAACGCTCACAAGGGCGGTGTGGACCTTATGGACAGAGTCATCAGCAAATATGCCATGAGAGGTAGAACAAAGAAGTGGACAAGAAGGGTACTTCAACATTTTTTTTTTTTTTATTTTGCAGATTCTGCATCATATATTGAATATAAGAATGCTGCACTTGAAGAGAAGTGGCAAAGGAAACAAATACTGTCATATTTTTCCTTCAAGATGGATATTGCTGAAAACTTGATGTTCAGCACCGCTGAAAGAAACACAAACAATCCCGATACTTACGAAGAAGAAAATGAAGAAAGGGAAGGGAACAATGAAAAGAAGAAAAAACCAGTTCAGCCAATACCACCAATGGCCGAAAGATACTAAAGTGTGATGCACATGCCAGAAATGGGTACCGAAAAAATGGGCTGTTCAAAGTTAACGAATGTGAGATGTACTGAAGGTAAAGTCTTTTTGTGTTTCACTTCGGAAAGAAATTGTTTCAAAAAGTTTCATTCTTCATAACATTAAATATTTGTAAAAGAAATCAATTTTCAGACTTCACAACATTTTTAAAAACTTGTAAAACTATTTTTAATGTTTTAATTTTTATATTTTTCTAAAAATTTTATTCCAACAAGAAAATGTAATGAGACAATTTGCAACAATTTTGTACATTTTCTAGCATTAGGAGTTAATTTATATGTCATTGAAATAAGCAAAAATTGTCTCGATAGCAACCCAATGTATCGTATAAGGTACATAGCCTACGACATTATATAAAAATTTAGAAAATACTATTCATGAATATTTTAGCATCAGTGGTGCCAATAAACACATTTAAAGTTGTTTGGTTCAATTTACTGTTTAAATCTGGCTTCAAGTCTCTAGAGGTTAAGGAAAAAAAGGGGGAAGGGGGTAAAGTTTTGTTAGTACAACTCATGGGCAATACATTCCCAAAGTTTCAATGCTGAAATCGCATCCGAAGTGCCTGAAAATTAATTGAAAGTGTTACGCGGCCTCCCTGCCACGCTCACGTTTTGAATCAGCGCTTCAATACCAGCTCAGTGAACAACGACTCTGTTATTACTTTCAACCCAACATATGCGGGATACATCTAGAAGGCCATGATACTCTTTAGTTTTTTTAAATCTTTGACTCTATTGCGTATCTTATAAACAATAACAAACTAGCTGTATCGTTCATGTCGAAGCATTTTTTTTTTTTTTTTTTCATATTCACAGAATATATGACTTCAACTGCGAATGCGCAAAGCTGAAAATATCTACCCAGCCGGGATTCGAACCCTGGTCTCCTGCTTTCTAGGCAGTTGCTCTAAAAACTATAATAACTGCAGGATCAGAAGAGAAGTGACGTCTGTTCTTTCGGAATAGACGTCATATGGGCAGGGTAAAGCTGGAAATTTGTGTCTGGCGGGAGGCGTGCTTAGATAGTCTTTGCAGGTGAGGTGATCACTGTGTCCCCAGTTGTGTAGGGGTCAGCGCAACTGACTAGAAAGCAGGATACCTGCGTTCGAATCCCGGCTGGGTACACATTTTCAGCTTTGCCCATTTGCAGTTGAAGTCATATATTCTGTGAATATGAGAACGATAACAACTGCAGGATCAGAAGTGACGTCTGTTCTTTCGAAATAGACGATATATATATATATATATATAAACTTTTTTTTGGCCTTGTGATACTAACGAAGATTTATACAAGTGTTCGATTCTTTCGTCATTCAATTGTGCACGATCACACAGAGAGTATAAAACACTGGATAAACTGTAGTTCAATAAATTAGCGAATACAAGACGTGAGAAACAACTACAAACGAGCAATGAGGCTACATCCGAAGTAAGAACATCTGCTGAAAATGTGAACTCGTCTCCTAGCAGCTCCGAACGAAAAATTAGTGAGGTGAATGGTGCATACTACAGTGATGAATCTCGGTTTCTGGCCAATCCTGCACTTCCTGGCAAAAGAGTCTCTAAATTTACTCATATCGAAACGATTCCCTAAAGCCACATTTGCAACTGCTACAGTTGTTAGAATTGCAACTTAATTGCAACTTATGATGCAGTCCTGATGTTTAATTGTGGTAACGCAGGTAGGATGAAGGTATCATATTTTCCAATTTCATTTAGTCTGTCGATTTAATTGCATGTTGGGTTCTTTGTATTCTAATTTCTCCAAATTCTTAATGCCAGATGATAGAAATGATCATTGCATGATTTTGGTACATTGGGAATACTCCACCTGGGTTTTTAGGTGCTTGCCGCCACCAGCGAAAAACGTGGTAGAGAATGCTGCCCTTGTTTCGCGGCCTCCCGTGTATAAACATACGGGGCAGGGTATCGCCCAGTCCCGGGGGTTGGGGAGAGAGAGCCACCCCAGGCTCGCTCGGTCGCTCCGGGAAGTCGAAGGAAAAGCGGGGCCAGCAGCATTGTGTACGCTGCCTGGACCCTCGCGGTCGGCTGGCGCCAAATTTTACGACTTTTACCGGCGCCACGTTGGCAAGGCGTGGGTTGCTGAGGGGTCTCGAGAGAAGATAGGACGGAGCTCTCACGGCAGGACAGGGTGCCCATGCGATAATAAAATAATTTAGCCGTCTGGAGATGCCTATCGTGAAACACAAAATTTCACGCTGTTTCTGGGAACTGTGGCATACGTGAGTCTCAGGCCTGGGGAAGTTTTCGAGTGGGAGGAGCTTAGTAGCGCTGACAATAGCAAATTGATTTGATTGGCGACACCATTAGGTCCTCTCTATTATTGGCTTGACGTCACAAGTGGGTGGAGTCTGGTGGCCAAAGTTTTTTTTTTTTTTTTTTTTTTTTTTTTTTTTTTTTTTTTTTGTGAGAGCGTTGTGGTAGAGAAAAGGGGGAGAAGCGTGGAGGCCACCGGTCTGTTCGGACCTCTTGGTACCAGTGAGGAGTTGCGGCAAGGACTCCAGAGTTTACGGACCTTGCGAGTCGGTGGACGTAGAATTTTTGTGCCCATTGCACAGTGTTAGATAGCGTCTGTGTGATTGCTGTTTGCATTCACAGTTATACTGAGAAACTTGTAAATATTCTGAAATGGGTGTTGTTTTAGAACAAGCTCACTCGTAATCAGGATAATTTACTGTTCTTGAACATCAGCATACACCATTGAGTTGGAAAATTGCTGTATTTTTTCGTAGCTCGAATACTTTAGTAATTTCCGCGCCGATCTGGTAGATAATTTCCCATCCGCGATCGCATTCATCAGGCACCTCTTCCATCAGCGGCCCTTCGACATCAGTGATGCTGTTCAACTGTATATGGTAAAGTAGCGCCAACGCATAAATAGTGAAAAGATTATTGAATGGTGGTTGATAGGTGGGACGTAGGTGTGAGTTTGCGTGGTCGTCATAGTCGATTTTAACCGAGCGTGTCTGTTTCAGTACTTAACCTTCTACTGACTTTTAAATACATTTGTTTGATAGGTTAACACACCAAATTTATGACTATAGCCAGTCGAACTAGTGCTTTTTCTTTTGTTGTTAAGATTCTGTCCTTTATTCTGTAAAAAGTATTCCGATCATTAGATCATTTTTGTTTGTCCTATTTAAAGTCATTATTTTTTGTATGATTTTCTTCTTTAAAGGAATTGACACTTTTTCAAGCATGTCATGTTTTCGATAACTTGGCACATAATTTTTGGTAAATACAGTAACTATTTATGAACATCGTGTACCTGATTTCAACCACCTTTCACATATTTTGTAGGGGTTATCTCTTGTCTAAGGTAGGTCAGGGGATTTGTGTGCTTCCAACAACAGTGTATAGAAACACGCACTTTCACAAAATAAATAAAAAAGTGAGATTAGACTACTGGTCGCCACTACTTTCAGTTAGGCACAGTAAATTCTCAGTTTCATATTTTTAATATTTTTTTCTATTTTTTTAAATAATAATAAAAAAGTAGTGGCGACCCTCGAATAACTTGATTATTTTGTGATGATGGTTAATTTAAATACATTTTATTAATTTTCATATTAATGAGCTATCTGCAAAGTTGGCAGAAAAAGTAATAGAACTCAAATGACGGACAACATTCAGTTGACGTAATAAATAATAAATGATAAAAAGAGCAACAACATTTCAAGGTTATAAGCAAAATGATTGCATCAATTTACGATAGTAATTTCACAGATGACATTTAAGTATTATTATGAGTTTTCAGTCATCTCACTGGCTATTTGCATATCATTTTGTTCTGTAATTACAGTCAGTCTTATATAAGGTAAAGCAGTCAACAATCCTAAGATTGGTTTGAACACCACAGTGCTTTACTAGGCATGGTCCTGTTTGGAGGTGGTATGCCGTTGCCTTCCTCCGACCTTCGAACTGACTTACCCAGCCAGTTATAGGGGGACCTACAGTTTTAACGTGGATTCCGAACCACGGTGCTACTCAGTATTTTTCACATGAGCAATACTGCCAGAGGTGAAAGAAGTGGAATGTGACAGATAAAAATCCTAGGACCTGATGGGGATCGAACCCGCGACCTTTGGATTTGTATTCTGGCACTCTACCACTGTGCAACCGAGGCGCACCAGTCTCATATATTGAATTTAAAACTCACGTTCTTTCACATCCATGCGTAGAAAAATCTTAGAACAAATTCAGACTTGTAATAATGTGTCTTGAACAAAATTACCTACTGCATGCCAACTGGTATCGATTCCGAAACCTAGTTGAGTTTCTCCCACGTGACAGCTTGAGAAACAGAGCAATAAACAGCTAAATTTGAGGTGAATTCAAAGATACAGTTGTATAAAATAGTAATACATAGTTGTAAAAACAGACATAGCGGAAATAGAAGTGTCGCAGAAATAAATTGGTGAAAAATAAAAGTTTAGAGCAAACGTAAAAAGTTCGGAGGGTTTCCAGGAGAAAACGAAGATGACAAAAAAAATGCAAATGTTAGTAAATCTATCAGACCAAACTGCGTGGTCATCAGTCCGTACCTTACAAACTACTTAAACTAAGGGAAATTAACCTAAGGGCAAACACACACACACCCATACCGCAGCGAGTCACCTTAAACCGCTCTGCTACTCCACCGTGGCGAAGATGACTTTACAGGCGAAATGTGGACAGAAAGATTAAGAGAAAAAAGCATAGGGAATGGATGAAAATGTACTGGAAATAGAGAAAGGAGGAAAGAAAAAGCCATAAATTATGCCGTATATTCCTTAGTAGGCCAAAGCAACCGAGAGAGAGTTAACGGAAAAAAGTGCATGACATCAGTATTCACGTGCTAGAAAAGTGTTTTACTAATTTGTGACTGAAAAATAAATATTTCGTCATGAGCTTTGAACTTAGATAACTTCTACAAGCTTCTAATAGGTTTGTATCGATCTTCGCAATTATACATAAGCCTTAAAGTGTCTAAAGGTTAGTGAGAGAGATTCATTTTTGTAAAAATGTTGAACATCTGATCCGTCTTTCAACTTTTCAATTTGCGTCGCCGTTTTACGCTGACCACCTTACACAGACAGTAAAATAAAGCGATATTACGTCGTAAGTCACTCTATAACCGTGTACACCGATGTAACTGGGCAGATGGGTCCTGTTTGCCCTCGTTAAACATTATGGTCGAACAACTAATAACGTTTTCCGAAGAGTCGCCATTAGGGCACCCCTAATACCCCAGCGTGTAATGAAAAACAAACACCCCGAACCACACAGGCTTCAATCTGTATATGATTACCTACCTATACTAATGATAAAACTGTAATACTGACTATCCCGTCCATATAAAATATTTGCCTCAAACGTACTTCATGTCGTTCAAGAATAATAGTTTTTAAAACTATGTACATTTGAACAGGCTAGCTTCCAAAAGCACCAAGTGATTTTTCTTCGGAGTTTTACCGGTAAATTGCAAGTAGTTTGGAGCGACAAAGAGGCTTCATTTCATCGGAACGGATCACGGTAAAAAAAGATAACCATGCATCTTATAAAAGCGTAAGTATGAATGTATGCTCCACATCTCCTCCTAAACCAGTGATACGAATTTCATTTACTGTCTGGAATGAGCCGTTGTAGAGCTAGAAACCACTTACTCTTAGAGGACACGTGAGAGATTATAAGAGACGTGACTCATTCCAAGCAAATAGAATATGTTCAACCAGTATTTGCGTATGTGAGCTCTCATCGATTCGAAACTACCTTCACAAATAACTTGAAATCTTTGTGATACTTCTTCCACTACACCATGGACAAAAGATGAAAGAAAAAAGTTTATCGCATTCTAGGCTTTCGTTGTTCGTGCAGCAAACTACCGAATCAGGAACGACCTTTTAATTTATTCTTTCTTCATTGCTCACTGCGTTTGCAATAGATTTGCAGGAGAATATTTCAGATGGTCAAAATATAAGACCAACGGAAATCAAATGAAACCACTCTAAAGATCACACTTGACAGGACAACGGTTCCACGCAGACTATACGGAGGAACTCACCTCCCCCCGATCTAGCAATGTACCGTAGGTTTTCAGAGGAGCAAACCGTTCCTGTAGTCTGTAAAAAAGCGCTGCTCATTCTCGTATTCATCCCCCAAGAATTTTTTGGGGGTGCTGAGCACCCACATAAAATTGAGGTGGAAAATAAAATTTTATAAATTAAAAAAAAAAAAAAAAAAAAAAAAAAAAAAAAAAAAAGAAAAAAAAAAAAGAAAAAGAAACCGACCGGGAAAAATCTAAACCTACCTTATGACTCAAGAGGCAATGCAAAACGTGAACATAGCGAGAGACGATATTTCCATACGTGAAAGAAATGATCAGTTTTGTACGCGGATCCCCAAGCGAGTAGTAATGAGTTCCGTGTTTTACCCACTACGCTAGCTATATTCATCCTGAAGCACGTCGGTCCTTTTCAACTTTCAGGTGTACGTATTTATGAACATTCAATTGTGTTCTTTCAGGAATTTAGCTTGAAGAATCTGATGCTGATGCTAAAGTTAATCGTTTTTCATTTATCTTTGTTACTTTCCTTGTTATTAAAATTATAAATTCAGTTGAAATTTGTAATGCTTTTCTCTCAGGCTTAAGAAAAACCGTGGACTATATTAATACTGTCAGAGACGTCACGAAGTTATCCCGAAGTGATGAAAGACTCGACGAAGTATACAGCTATTGCTTGCAACAGACCAAAAAAATTGATGTCGGACTTCAAAATCTCAAAATATTTCAAACATTTCTTCAAACCTTGGTGACGGTATTCTACCAAACGCTTTTATCAGAAAGAATAGCTTCGCATAAAATGTATTAGATTAGTGTACAGTGAAAAATTATTTCATTGCTCATGTAGAAGTTTTGGGGTGTTTCTTATATCGAAATATCTAATTCGGCCAATTAGATCGCTTTATTGTAGTCTCCTAATGCAGCCATGCTTTCCTTTTCTTCGTTCTCCTTCTTCCTTCTGTCTTTAAAAGGCCATGCAACTGCCTATTTACTTTTATCAAGTATTGCTATTTCAAAAGTGCATGAACATGATTTTCAGGAGGGTTGGTTTCGAACATTTGTGAACCGTGATATAGAGCACCCACACTCGGCGCCTATGAACACTGTATATTCTTTTCATCGGAGAGAAGTTATTTCGGTGTGCTACGAAGACGTTTTATAGGACTATTTTCCATAATATATATAAATAAATGTCCTAGTAGATAACGATGGAACTGAGTCTTCCTCCGGATGAGCTAGTAAACGTAGACGAGATGTGTTCTAGTCGCAACTACGAAGATTGTGGAGATGATCCTGATGGATCGAAACTTGTAAATGCAAATCAAACAATAAATAATTGCAACTGTTAACTCATAATGATACAATAAATAATTTCAAATATTAGTGCAGTTTCTGACTTTCGCAAGTTGATTATGTCGACTATAGTAAGAATACAGAGCGTATCGACGTTTGATGTGCGGATCGTCGATTGACCCTCAATCACTGGAAACAATTATATCCAGAGAATACCTTGGAGTATGCACAAGGAGCGATATGAAGTAGAATGAACAAATAAAATAAATTGTGGGTAAGGCCGATGCCAGAGTTTCACTGGAAGTTCGTCGAACAGTCGTTAGATCAATACTTTGCTTGTTATTGTCGGATGAGTTTCTGATAGGATTTATGTTGAATGTTCAAAAAGAGCAGTGCACTGCATTACAGGTTCATTTACTAAGCGCCTCTGCATCACTGTATAGGCTACTGACGAAGGTTCCGAAAACTTACGGTTCTCGAAAAGTCGATCAAAACTTTGTGTCCTCCTACGTATATCTCGCGAACGAAGCACGAGGAAAAAAGTACTTTAGAGCCCACTCGGAGGGTCGAAGTATTCGTGGCTGGAATAGGTAAAATGAGGAAGTGGTACTGGTGCCCAGAGTACCCTCTATAGACTTAGAGGTAGATAAAGACATCAAGCAATTGAAATCTCTTAACAGAGGAAAGGCCACTGTACCTGATGGAACACCAATTCTAGGCGGAGTATGCGAAGGAACATGCCCCGTCCCCCTTCTCTAATAGCAGTGTACAGTAGGTCTCTAAAGGAGCGAATGTATGACATTAACTGCAGATGAGTAAAGTCGGAAATGCGTACCCAGCCGGAATTGGATCCCGGGTCTCCTGCTTTCTAGGCAGTTGCGCTGACCCCTACACCAGTGGGGGCACACTGATTACCACACGTGCACGGACTACTCAAGCACGCTTTCCATCAGATACAACTTCTCAACTTTCCCCTGCCCACTATTACTCACACTCGCCGTTTCTCAGACTGATCCTCGTAAGGACCTAGGAGTGCCTCCGTACTGATCAAAGGATCATAATCCATAGTCGGCATACGAGGGTGAGTCAGTAAATAAGTCGCAAACTGAGTCAGACACGCCAGTACTGTGAACAGGGGTATTTCTCTACCACTATGACACATCCGTCTTGAGGGGTTACAGCTTAAGAGCGTCACTTACGGGATACAAACGCTGCCATAAAGTTCCAAGCTCCGGGCTTTCAAAGCCTTCTCCAACGATGCGACGAATGTTTACATTTGCAAGTGGAGTCAGCTGAAAAGGAAAGAAATTTTCAGGCTTGTAAACGCAGTACTAGCGTGTCTACCTCAGTTTGACACTTATTTACTGACTCACCCTGGTATATCTTTGGTGTCTGTTCTTTCGGACGTTTGCGAAAGAACAGACACCACACATGTATAGTGTTCCTAAGAATTGGACGCGCAACTATAGGCCTACATCTTAGACGTCGGTCAGTTATAGATTTTGAAACACGTTTTATGTTCGAGTATTATAAAATTTCTGTAGACCATAAACCCCCTCTGTAGGAATAAAATTTCCGAAAGCAGTGATCAGGTGAAAACATCCACGAGACACAGAGGGCAGTAAACGCAGGCTGCAACGTATCGGCCGCGTCGGAGGTTCGAATCTCCCCACGGTCATGGATGTTTGTGCCGTCTTTAGAGTAAGGTAGTTTATAATTAGTTTGTAAGTTTAAGGGCTGATGACCCCGCAGTTAAGTCCCATAAGCTCTACAAACATTTGCAACGTATTTGCCGTGTTTGACTTCCAAAACGCCTTCGATACCGTTCCGCACTATCACGTGACAAACAAAGTAGAAAATATGGATTACCAGCCCAACTGTGAGGTGTTTCTAGCTGATAGAACGAAGCTTGTCATTCTCAAAGGGGAAAAATATCCAAAGTGATTTGTGGCGTGTCCCAGTAGAGTGTTATACAACCGTTGTTCTATAGGTGTTTCTAGTTCATAGGACGAAGCTTGTCATTCTCAAAGGGGAAAAATATTCAAAGTGATTTGTGGCGTGCCCCAGTAGAGTGTTATAGAACCGTTGCTTTTCACAATATATTATAAATGACCTCGTAGATAACATTAGTAGTTCAATGAGCCTTTCTTGCTATAGTTCATCGACAAGTCGCAACACTGTATAAGGGTAGCGGAATGCACGAAGAGCTGCAGCGAATCGTCGCATGGTGGAGGGAATGAGAATTAACTCTGAACATAAACAAACATAAACTTCTGCGTTTACATAGAACAAAATCTCGGTACTTATATAATTACGCGGTAGAAGGACATAAACAGAAACGAATGACTTCCGCAAAATATCTGGGAGTAGACATAAGGAGAGATTTGGAATGGAAAGGCTAAATAAAATCAGTTGCGGGTAAGAAAGATACCAGAATGGGACACGAAGTATTGCTCATCAGTAAAGGAATCCTATCAGTATTGACAGAAGACCCAAAGAAGGTCGAACAGAGAGCAGGTCTATTCGTTACAGCTCATTTAGTAAGCGCTATAGTGTCATAGAGATGATTGTGACAGAAGCTGCAAGAGAGTCTCTGTGTATCGCTGTACGGGCGTCTCTCGAAGGTATACGTTTCTCGAGAAGTCAGTTAGTATTTTTTTATATTCTTTATTCTTTTATGACACAGTAAACCATCAACAATTAATTAAATAGGACATAATTCCTATTTTTATTACAGTGCTTAGTTACAAAAAATGTATATTACAACTGGCGTTCCCCAGGGAAGCGTTATAGGTCCCCTACACTTCCTTGTGTTTATAAACGATTTAGGAGACAATCTGAATAGCTACCTTACACTGTTCGCGGATGATGCTGTCGTTTATCGGGTAGTGAAGTCAACAGAGGATCAAAAGCAACTGCAAAGTGATTTAGACAAAATTTCTACATGGTGCGAAAATTGGCAATTAACACTAAATAATGAAAAGTTGAAGTAATACACATGACCACTAAAAGAAATCGGCTGAACTTCAATTACTCAATAAATCAGTGAAATATTAAGGTCGTAAATTCTACCAAATACCTAGGTGCTACAATTACGAACAACTTAGACTGAAGAGAACACATATAAAATATTGTGGGGAAGGTGAACCAAAGGTTACGTTTCATTGGCAGAACGCTTCGAAAATGAAACAGCTCCACCAAAGAGACTGCGTACATCACAGTTGTACGTCCTCTCCTGTTTGAAACCAACCCTCCTGAAAATCATGTTCATGCATTTTTGAAATGCCCAGTGTTGGATCCTGAGCAGGTGGGACTGACGGAACACATTGAGAAGGTTCAGAGAAGGGCAGCTCGTTTTGGAAGCATAGTAGCAATTACTTTTTCTGCGAACAACAGGCGACTGGAATAGGAAAAGAAAGTGTCAATTTTACTCAAATGTTCAAATGTTTGTATAGCTTATGGGACTTAACTACGGGGTCATCAGTCCCTAAACTTACAAACTACTTATGAACTAGCTAATTCTAAGGACGGCACAAATATCCATGCCCGAGGGGGGATTCGAACCCCCGACCGCAGTGGCCGTGCAGACCGTGACTGGAGCGCCTCAGTCCCCTCGGCCACCGCGGCCGGCTCAATTTTACTCAAAGTACAAGGGTTGGAACTTAAATAGTGGCAACTATTTATTCCCAACCGATACAAAAGCGTTACATGTTTGCGCCTGTAACTGTTGTTCAAAGTAGTCACCTGCGTTGTGTAGAACCAGTTGTTAGCGACGTGGAAGGCGCAGTATACCGTTAGCAAAGCCTGTTCTGTTGATGGTGAGAATGCAGCGGTCTAGTGCCAATCGAATCTGTGGAACAGTTCTGAAGCGAATGCAACGAAGTGTTTCCTTCATCTTCAGAATCAAATAAACTCACAAGAACTTAAGTCAGGGGAGTGTCGTGGATGGCACAGTACTTCCCAATCACATAGACCGATCAGGTCATAGCTTGCGATTTATGCGCCCGTGCATTGTCGTGCAAAATAATAGGTGGGTTGCGCAGAAAATGTTGCACCTTCTTTCGCAAAGCTTGCCCCAGGTGATACATCAAAAAACGAACCGTAATACTAAGCACTGACGGTCTGCCGTGGAGGAACATAGTCCGTTAGGAGCGAGCTCAAGAATTGCCTGGCGTCGATCAATGTCCACTAACGCGGTAACGGTATGCACTTCTTTATCAGAAACGCTAAGACGACCTGTCCGATGGATGTCTGTCACAGTTTATCTATCACCGTTGAAGGGTTTTACCCAACGAGCCACTGTTTTGTACGACAATGCCATTCCCCTGCGCCTCTTGAATACCTTGATGACAATGTCGTGCTGTACGACCTCTTGCACATTCAATCTTGATCAAACTCCGTTGTTCCTTTTTCGAAAACATAGTGACATCGTTTGGTTACACCACTCGCTCACAATTGACTGCGTTCCCTCGATTGTGCACACGCCGGTGACGTGGGACGGGCGAGTCCATTTGCTCGGAGGTAAGGTAGGTATGTCAACAATGTGTGCTGTCAGCGATAACAGTAGATTCTATTGCATAGTGTCTCCACAGCACTGTTGCCACTATTTGTTCCAACCTTAGTACCTTTACGCGTCACACCGCGAGGTGGCTTGCGGTATATGAGTATAGCTGTACTGTATATCTCACTTGTGTCAGACGGGGACCGACATTTACGCGACAGACATCACACAAGAAAGTGGGTAAGAATTACGTGTTGTTTTGCCGACTTCATTAACTCTCAGACGGATTGGTAACGCCAGTCAAGGAGCTTAATAATAATGACTTTTATAGGTTTGAAATTTTAATTAGAAATCCGATCTGCTACGGAGGGGCTTATCGGTTAAAATTTCCACTTGTTGTTTACAGGGGAGAGCTCGGAGCACAGGCGTCGCTAACAAATCAAAACAATGAACCGTGATTTCCCTCCTCCCCCTACCTCGGCCGGGAGATGAGATGATTGTCTCGCTCCGGGATTATCGCGACCTCTCGGGCGCCCCCCCCCCCCCCCACCTACTCAGGAGACAGAGCGGGGCGGTATTATGTTGCGCGGCGCGAAGCAAATTGCAATTAAAAATTGACGAACTGCTGTTTACAGGAAGCCGCAGCCAGGCGGAGATTAAAAACGTGTCTGCCGACGTCGACCTCTGCCACGTCTGGCTTCGCCGGCGCGCCTTCTCGCCTGATCTGCTCCTTCCTTTTCGCTTTTTCTACGGAAAGAGAACACGATTAAAAAGACTTGGCTCTGCGGTAACTTCTGAAAGAAAACAAAGCACATACTGAAAGACGATCTCCGTCTTCAAAACAACAGAACAACAGAAGCGTAGCATAGAAAATTACACACGTCCAACGATTAGGTAATTCTTCAGTTAAAATATATCGTTGAAAGTTTACATTTTATGATTGGGTCATTATACCAGAAGGAAACTTTCACTCTGCTGCGGAGTGTGCGCTTATATGAAATTTCCTGGTAGATTAAAATTTTGTGCCGGAACGGAGATATGAACCTGAGACCTCTGCTTTTCTCGGGCAAGCGCTCGACCGTCTTTTTTTTTTTTTTGGGGGGGGGGGGGGGGCCTCCATCCTCCCCTTTATCCCGTCCTTTCGCCCTCTGCGTGAGCTTCAAAGCCTTATAGAAAGGAAAACTGTGTCTTCTTAAATATAGAAATGTCTTCTTCCAATAAAGAAAAAAATTTTCTGGCTTCATTTTAAAATTGAACTGAAACGTATTATGGCTCCATGGCCGTCTACAACATAAAATATTTCTCCTTGGTAATGTAGGCATATTAACTGTTAAAAAGAAACCAACTGAAAACCCACCAGTATCTGTAAACATTACTGGTTGGGGATACCATTACAAATATTTGTGTAATGCACACTTGTGAATATAAACCATATTGCAATCAAAATCCGTCATTTAATTAACACATTAATGAGCCAGTATGAAATACTCATCTTTATTCCTATCTGTTACTTTATTGCATCTTTTAGCAAATATTTATGTATATAAACTACGTTTTTAGATCTATAGAAGAACAACGAAACTTGTATCCATTTATAAATGAGTGTTGTTAATTACTTTGATTATTTAGATTTGCTACGTTTGCTACGAGTATTCGTATTTTATAAAAGTGTCTCACGTTTTAGCAGATAATTCTATATTTCAGTCACATTTTGGACCTACAGGAATAGAATCAAATATGTAAATAGTTAATAATTCGTATGAGTAATTAATTTGATTATAAGAGTCAAGAAAATTCTATGTAACTAAACAATATACATTTATTGTTTTCGAGCTAGGAATCAGAAAATTAAATAATTGGATAGAATATGGCAAAATGTTGTATGTCATTACAAACTATTGTAAATGATAGCTGCATCAGAATCTCAAAATTTTTCATGTAATTAGTTAAATAATTGTACATATTGTTATTAACACACGTCTCAGATTTTTCACAACTTTTACGATAATATTGTATGAAAATTGCATTTCATTTGTTGTTGTAAATATTCACGACTGTTCTGTAATCGGCATTCAATTTAAATTAGCGGAAACTGATTGTAAATTGAAGTTTTGGATTTTTATCACAATATAAGATTTGTTAAGATGTTGTATAAAGTGATTGCGCATAACACTTAGGACACAGGTCAGAAAGATCAGTCCAACAATCTTAGGTCGAGTCAGAAGAGTATTAGTTATTAGAAGCAGTTAGTTCAGTTGTCAAGAGAGATCGATGTAAAGAGCTGTGTAACAGTTTGATGTTGAAAATTTGGTGCTGTGGAAAAGATAAATGACGTACTTTGAAGCAGAAGCAACGTGTGTTCTCTTCTCATGATTGACGCCGAGTACTGGCTGCTACGATATATTTTAAAACACCCCATCACGACAAGCTAAGTATTGCAACCGAAAGAACGAGGAACATTTACAACAGGCTGTTTCAAATGTTTTTATAGCTTATGGGACTTAATTATGGGGTCATCAGTCCCTAAACTTACAAACTACTTATGAACTAGCTAACACTAAGGACGGCACAAATATCCATGCCCGAGGGGGGATTCGAACCCCCGACCGTAGTGGCCGTGCAGACCGTGACTGGCGCGCCTCGGTCCCCTCGGCCACCGCGGGCGGCATTTACAACAGGAAGAAGAAACAAAATACTTGCCCTATAACAGCTGTTACAGCACTTTCTTTGCTACTAGAGTAATATGGCGCTACTAATCGTTGAGAGAGTTGCTGATACGCGAGAAACAACTTGCCAGTAATTGCAATGTTCCATTTTGGCGATTCCAGCCGAGTACTCGGTACAAACAGGTTATTTCCAGCGCTGAGATTACTACAGAGCTCTCGAGGCAGAAGTCAAACAGCGGTGACGCTCGACCACTTGAAAACCACAACGTCTCATTTTGCAAGTCGTCCCTGTTTTGTTGTGTCTAACGAAGAGAACACGACAGTACTTACAGCAAAGTAACCGTAACTACTAAAGTGGGCACTTCAGGGTTCAAACTTTGCCGCTAACGCCAAAGCAGTGAGCCAGCCAAGATTATCAGGGCTCTGCATTCAGTTTTATTCCTGCAAGTTAGCTGTTGGCCTACGAAGAAAGGTCATTCGCAAAAACTCTGCGAGTCTGGCGCGCTGCTCTCGAGGTCGAGTCCAGATGTTCCACAGTTTTAAGCGATACGCTTAACGCGAGAGGCTCCTTTCATTTTAAAGCCCCCCTAGTCCTACCTCAAAGTCTGGACCAACTCCTGTGGCCGACGGGAAACGATGAGCGCAATGTGTGATTTACCTACACTGTGTAAAAGGTGTCAGTAATAGCACCGTCTAACATATACAGTCACGTCATTCCCACTGATTTTTGTTATACACTGCGACAGCAACGCTCCAAGCGGCCGGCAAAGTATATTTCTAAATACGACATTTACAATAGGAAAGGTATGTAGTGCAATTAAAAATTGGAAATATCTATAAAAAAAAGCTCCATATTTGTCTTAATTAGGTTTCCTAAGAACCACTGGAAGGTGTGAGAATGTACAGTGTATTTACAGCGCTGACCATTATAATTGATACACCATGAAGATGACGTGCTACAGAGGCGAATTTTAACCGACCGGAAGAACATGCTGTGATACGCAAAGGATTAACTTTTCCGAGCATTCACACAAGGTTGGCGCCGCTGGCGACACCTACAACGTGGTGACATCAGGAAAGTTTCCAACCGATTTCTCATACACAAACAGCGGTTGACAGGCGTTGCCTGGTGAAACGTTGTTGTGATGCCTCGTGTAAGGAGGCGGGTTGGGCGCGATGCAATGACTGCTAGCAAAATATGGAATCGTTGGATTCAGGAGGGCAATACGGAACGCCGTGCTGGATCCCAACGGCCTCGAATCAGTAACAGTCGAGATGAAAGGCATGTCTGTAACGGATCGTGCAGCCACGCCTCGATCCCTGAGTCAACGGATGCGGACGTTTGCAAGATAACAACCATCTGCACGAAAAGTTCAACGACGTTTGAAGCAGCATGGACTATCAGTTCGAAGACCATGGCTGCGATTACCCTTGACGCTGCATCACAGACAGGAGCGCCTGCGAGGGGGTACGCAACGACGAACCTGGGTGCACTAAAGGCAAAAAGGCATTTTTTCGTATGAATCTAGGTTGTGTTTACAGCATCATGATGGTCGCATCCGTGTTTGACGACATCGCGGTGAACGCACATTGAAGCGTATCACCCGGCGTGATGGTGTGGGGTGCCATTGGTTACACGTGTCAGTCACATCTTGTTCGCATCAACGGTACTTAGTATAGTGGCCGTTACATTACCCTTTATTCGATCCCTGTAAATCCCTACATTTCAGCAGGATAATGCACGACCGCATGTTGCAGGTCCTGTACGGGCCTTTCTGGGTACGGAAACTGTTCGACTGTTGCCCTGGCCAGCACATTCTCAAGATCTCTCACCAACTGAAAACGTCTGGTCAATGGTGGCCGAGCAACTGTCTCGTCACAATACGCCAGTTACTAAACTTGATGAACTGTGGTATCATGTTGAAGCCGCCTGGGCATCTAAATCTGTACACGCCATCCAAGCTCTGTTTGACTCAATGCCCAGACGTATCAAGGCCGTTAGTACGGGCAGAGGTGGGTTGTTCTAGATACTGATTTCTCAGAATCTATGCACCCAAACTGCGTGAAAATGTATTCACATGTCAGTTCTAGTATAATATATTTGTTCAATGAATGCCCGTTTATCAACTGCATTTCTTTTTGGTGTAGCAATTTGAATAGCCAGTAGTGTACGATTCTCTTGAAATTACGAGTTCTCAAAGAAGAATTTCATTTTCTTTTAAGAACAAAAAATGGTTAAAAACAAAAAAAGACCTGCCTTTTTGCAGAATGACGTCGTTTTCCTACTCAGAAACGTAAAGGTTTCTTCACTAGAATTCCAGTCAAATCAGTGAGTGTTGAACGTAAGAAACTTACATGGAATGGAATACAAACGCCATTTTATGTACCAGATCAGCTGAAGAAAACACTCGTAAAAGTGACAATAATAACTTAAGAAAAAAAATCCCAAAATATCATAAACCAATCTTCAATTGTTGCTACATCTGAACGATAAGCGGCATGTACGTTCAAGACATTCGTTTTACAAGCAAAAGTAATTACACTCAAAAGTATATGCGTTTAAACGAACGATGAGGTGAAGTGTAAGAATGTTCGAATTCTTAGACTCCTTACCGGATTGTTACACGTCAAAAACGTGCCCGTCATGTATTTATATTCCCCTTTTGTTTATATTGTATTACTTTCAATGTTATACGCCTGCGAAACTTGTCACTAAATAGGAAAACAGATACGGAAAATCTAAAAAAAGAATAAAGAAAAATAATTACGAAAATTCTGGGGCGAATATGGAATGAAAATGGATATACATTACAAAAAACTTGAAAACTGAAGAATATAGATAAAGACATTAAGAAAAGACGACTCAAATTCTATGACCACATAATGAGGTTTCCCGATCACAGACTGACAAAAAGAATGGTAAAATACTTAACATCGAACGTTAATGGAGGAGAATAGATCCAGCATATTGAAACATACTTGGAATTAGCCAAAATTACCAATGAAGAAATGGACCCAAGAAATAACTGTAGAATAGGAGGTTATACCAGAGACAAATCCCCAAGAACCGGAACAAAATGGAGCGAAGGAAGATGAGCTAAATTCTTGCAAATAACGGAAAACTGGTGGGTAAATAAAAAGAACAAGAAGCCTAAAAAAAGAACCATCCTTACTTAGCGTCTTCCACTTTGGGAGCTTTAAGGCGAATAACAATAATAATTTATACAATTTGTAACAAGAATTTAGCAATCTTTTTTCTCGATAATTTGCACATTATTATTTATTGCCATTATTGTACATACTTTATTCCATTGGACTGACCCATGTTCGCTCTGCCAACAAAAATACATAATATTGAAAAGTTAGGCTTTAGTTTACCTGATGTAGACTTAACCACCCTCAAGTCTGCTGTATATTGTTGGTGCCTTTGGACTCCTTATTTATTTATTTATTGTTTCACATTTTGCACTCCTATTGTTGACAGATGTACAGAGTAACCGGTATTGATCATATCTCGTCTTTTTTTTGTAAAGTGTGATCCGATAATGCGTAGCATCGCCGGAGTTTCATTCGTACTGTGCGGTTTCCTCCCGCTCAAGTCGTTCGCATCACTGCTCGCAACAGACCAGTTTTATACAGAATTACCGCAACAACACGACGATGCGGGCGTTGTCAGTTCTGCCGAACGCTTAAAAATACGCGAAATAAAAACAAAGAAGTAAAAAAAAGAGGGTGGGGGTAACAGAAGACAATGCTCCGCCCGTTCGCCCTGCCGGGCAATAGGAACAACGGCGGGGGAGGTTTCGCCGCCGAAGAACAAAAGCGCCGGATTTCCGAACGATTTTATTCGCGAAAGACTGCTCTCGGATTGAATAAATCAAAGGACGCGGCGGTACAAAGCGTTTAGTATTCCGCAGCGCGCAACACAATCTCGCCCGCGCCGGTGTCTGTCGAGGGAGGGAGGGGGGGGGGGGGAGTTTCGCCCGGTATTGCGAGCTATAGCGGCGGTCGGCTGCGGCCCACGGAGCAGAGTCTGTTTCTCGGAGGACTGAACACGGTTTCAAAGCTGTCCATAACCCAAGTGGAAAAGCATTCAACTGGAGCGCACAGGGCGAAAACAAGCGCTGTAGCCGCTAATACAAAGGAAAACACCCCAAGCCCTCACCAATAAATGTTCAAATGTTCGTTAATCTAGCAGACGTAACTGCTTGGTTATTAGTTCCTAGCTTACAAGCTACTTAAACTAAGTTAAACTAACCTAAGGACAACACACACATCCATGCCCGAGGGAGGATTTGAACTTCCGACGCGGAAGGCCTCGCGATCCGCAACGTGGCGCTCCAGACCGCTCGGCTACTCCCGCGCGGCCAACCCATCACCCTCAGATGTATCGGTAAGATGGTCCAGCGGATAATCTCTCAAAATTCAACACAGATCAAGTATGGAAACGTGAAACAGTTCACAGGCATACATTTGTTCAAATATTTGTTAAGCTTATGGGACTTAACTATGGCGTCATCAGTCCCTAAACTTAGAAACTACTTACGAACTACCTTATACTAAAGACGACACAAACATCCATGCCCGAGGGGGGTTCGAACCCACGACGGGGAACGGCCTCGCGCTTCGCAGCATAGCGCCTCAATACGCTCGGCCGCTCCGCCGCGACATACATTGATTAACTGGCATAGTCGCAGTTGTTATCAAAGCCTAAGAATGAGTCATCGGACAGAGATATGTTATATCGGATTCTGTAGCGCGATATTTTAATCGATATTTACCCAGCCGATCTTTCAGTAATTTAGATATATTTTGTGGCGATATAATCGTAAATTTCATTATTATTATTATAATATTATTTTGTAACTCAAAGTAGAGAAATACCAACTCTTTCTTTCTCTCTTTGTCTCTTTGACCATGTTTCCGCACTTGCAAGGTCGGCTTTGTTAAATACGGATTTGGCGTGTTAATATTTTACAGTGTGGCCGGACGTCCTTTCCGTCGCCACCCCGTGTTCCCCCCCCCCCCCCCCCCCGGGAGGAAATGTGTAACCCGTCTGCGTATAGTGTTATTTGTGTGAAAGTGTAAAGTGTTACGAATTGTTTGCGAATTTTGTAATTGAGGCGGGACTTGGGTACCAGACCGGTATTCAACTGGGGGATGTGGAAAACCGCCTAAAACCACATCCAGGTTGGTCGGTACTCTGATCCCCTTCGTTGATCCGCTGGGCGGATTCGATCCGAAGCTGGTATGCCTCCCCATCTCAGAAAGCGGTGCGTTAGACCACACGTCTATCCGAGCGAGTAGAAAAATCCTAATTCTGTTTTCAATTTATTATTTAATTATTTACAACATAACAATACAACCGACAATTTTTTTTAGTCTTAGTGTAATTTTTATTGTTGATAGCTGTATTTTTTCGTCATTTAATCTCACTCTAAAGTACGGTTGATAGAATTGTGTCAAATATAATCCTCAGTGAACTCTTGCTGCACGTTTCCCACAGTTCGTTGCGTCTCACACGCAGTGCGTAGGCGAGCATTATTCTGTTAGAACAACACCTTCCTGTTACAAGAATGGCAAACGAAATAGTCTTACAACATTCAGCACGTACCGAACGGTGGTCAGTGTTCCTCCACAAACACTAAAGCTGAGCGATAGTTGTAGCTTACCAGATCCCAGACCCTAAGGCCTGAGGTCTGTGTGTCTTGGACGAATGCTCTCTATGGGACAATGTTCGACAAGTCTATGTACTAGGCGCAAACTATCACGACTTACTTGCAGGTAGAATCTGCTTTATCGCGAAAACTATGAACGCGTGATTCCAACTTCCAAATAATTCTCTGAAAACTGTGACAAAAGTGCTAGATGGGCTACAGGTGCGTGTGCTCTTAGTGACTTCTAGAAACCAGTTAGCAACAGTTCGTACCAACACTTCTTTGCTCAGGAACCCTCTGTGGCCCTGTCATTCCAAGTGATACTCTGTCAGCACCAGTCGAACCGTGCCCGTCTATGCTGTGGCGTGAGCGGAAGACGAGTGAGAGGGGTGCGTTTCCGTATATTCCAAGACCTTTAGCCAAGAAAAAAAAGCCTGAATAGGAAGAAAAATTGTGGAGAGATGAAATCTCTTCCAATGGTCTCAGTTTGATGGCCTAGTTAACATACTAAAAGTCCCCGAAGCTCCGGGCTGTGTGATTTCCTTAACTGAACATGTGGGTCAGAGAAGGTTACTTCTATACCAAAAAATTCCTCAATGTTCTGAATGAGCTCTGAACATGCATACGTCACCTTCAGCCGGCCGCGGTGGCCGAGGGGACGGAGGCGCTCCACTCACGGTCTGCACGGCCACTACGGTCGGGGGTTTGAATCCCCCCTTGGGCATGGATATTTGTGTCGTCCTTAGGATTAGCTAGTTCATAATAAATGCTATATATACATAATATACTGCTACATAAAAAAATTTCACCTGTTCCTCTGTAATTTGGTGCAAAAAGGACCTTTTTATGTTAATTCTGTGGGAATTTATAGCCGTTCAAAAAAATACAGCACAAATTCTTAGGTCGGCCATATTGTTGACGTCATAACCGTGATTCCACAGCCCGGAGCTTCGGGGACTTTTAGTATGTTAACTAGGCCATCAAAATGAGACTATTGCAAAAGGTTTCATCTCTACCCTAATTTTTTCTTATTCAATGCATAAAGGTCTTGGACTAGTAGTCCCCTGGTGGTAGTCTTATCAGCACCCCATGCCAAGCGCTTAACACGTTTCCCAAGCAACAAAATAAATGTGGTATAGATCAAGTGCAAGTATAAAACAGAAAAAAATGAGCACCTAAACACGTGCAGTGCCATTACGCTGTGAGACGAAAATCGGTGAGTCGAGAGTTGGCAAGTCGCATGAGCAGCAGGATTTGGCAAGCGCAGCTCCCAAATCCTGCTGGCTCGCTCCTCTGCACGACTCCGGCGATCGGGGCGATCAGATCGGCAGCTGTCAAGGATTCACTGGCTCGCCTCTCCCCACCAATCTCCCAAATCCGCTCACCTACCGAACTGCCTTTGTGGCTCACTGCTCTCTGTTCCCCCCACTCCTCTAGCGAACCGCATGGCACGGAACAAAGTGACTCAGTGCATCACTGTTCTCTCAACTCCTGGCGTTTTGATGAATCTTGCAGCTCGCCTTCTGGACTTAGCACTTCATCGTCCGAGATTAGCATATATTTTTCTTCGTGATAATAACGGTGTGTGTATCATCGTGTAATTATTTGTACAGATGTGATATAACATGATACAAGTTGTCCCAGGAGGAATTGTTAATATTCAGGAACCTTACTTAAATGATCATCTGAAGCAACAGAAACGTCATATAGACAAATGTCCTATTCTGAATAGTTTTCCAGTGAGTGGCTATTTCTGATCCGATCGCTGAAAAGATCGGTGTTGCCCATCTCTACCCTCAACAGGATCAGGACGAGCTACGGCTTATATACGGTCTCTCTACACAAATGGGGAAGAGCACCATTCCCAGAGCGCGACTGCAGCGCTGAGAAGCAGACGGTCTGGCACGACATTGCAGAGTGCCCTCTGAGAGCCTACTCTGGTCAAACAACAGACTTCCTAGTGCAGTTGAATATATTAAAAGCCCAAATGCTAATTTGTAATCGTATATACGTTGTTTATGACAACCTTACGTAATTATTTGTGACTCATAATCAGCTGCCAAAGTTATATACGTGAAGTTATTGTAACTGTATATTTTTTCAACGTGATTTGTACTTGGCATATGGTAAATAAATAATCAGTACATTTACAACCACGTAGATGCAATCTGTCGTCTTGGAAACAAATTCGACTTCTTCTTTCCTGAAGTGTTATTCTTTAACACAGTTCCGCCCCGTGCTTTCTGTGTTAACGCTTGACGTGTTATCTACTGGACCGATTTACAAGAAAATTTGATGAGGGTGCAACTGCAAGTTTCCGTCGAAACTGCACTGGCGGTGCGGAGAGGCTTGAATACACTCCACTAGACACAGACACAAACAAGCACACACACACGCACGCACACGCACACAGCTACCTGTGTACTTGTCCAGAGCTGGAGAGAACGCCGCCGGCAGCTGTCCAGTCCACGGACAGCCGTCAAGGGCCTGGCAGGCGCGCCTCGCCCGTCAGTAAGGATTTGCCTGTTTGGACAGCGCTGCGCGCAACTGTCAGAAGCAGCAGGTACCGCCTCTCATGTCGGATATATACAGTCCTCAGAAGTCTGCCGGAACTCGCGCAGTTCCGAAACTGTACGGCAGAGGGCGAACGCGTAGCGCGCAGTTTTTGTAGCGCTGAAGAGCATTGTTTGAAGTGCCTGTGACGGGGGTAATTCCGCTCACAAGGCAAATTAAACAGAGCTGGTGAACATGGCGAATGAGAACTCAGTAATGTTATTATTCCTGAACAACCGATATGATAAAGTAATTATTATTTTAAAAAAATTAAAAAAAAATCGCACTGGCTTGTTTTACGGCCCATCTTAGGTTTGCCTGTAGTTTTATAATTTTCTGCAAACTTTCGGACAAAAATAGTAAAAATAAAAATAATTAAAATTATGGACGATTCGACTACGACTCCACTATTGTGATAATATCCATGCACCCAGCATGGAATATTCTTTATGAAAATTAAAAAACACAATTTTGTGTTTGTTCTACAGTCACACGTACTCCACTTAGCTAGCAAAAGCCAGAAACTAAATCTGCTATAGTCCTTAGAAATAAACAATCATCTGGCTCATCGCCCAGGCTTAATATTAAACTATCAAACAGTTCTCAGTACATCACCACTTCTTAACCCACCCTAATGCACAGAATATCCAATACAATTCACTAGGCCTGTTCTATTTTATTCCTCCAATTCTTGTATCTGTTTACTTTACCTTACTCTGGTTTTGAGTCAGCATGTGTTTGTAATAGTTTTCAGTACTTTTGTATAACTATTACTTTACTGATATGAAGTTGTAAATCTAATTTAAATTTTGTACAGCCACCGTTTATCTACTTTCTGTGTTTATACCTGTCTAGCCAGTATCACACCAGCTTTATATCTTTCTTTGTTAGTGATAATATTCCATATTATTCTGTACTCTGTCCTCACAGTAATTCTTTATTTAATTGTGAACACTATAAGTGAATATGTTTATTTTCACCGTTTTTCAGTTCGAGTGCATACCTTCGATTCGTTAAGCTTTTTCCAATGCACCACACCTATACCCTCCTATCCCACTACTATATTTTGTCTATTTGTTTATTTACTTACAATAGTGTACCGGGTTTTTAATATTTCTTCCATATTCCTTAGATTTTGTGTCACCTTGTGTTTTGAACAATCCTTCAAACATTAGATTCTTGTTTAATTTTATTTTATTCACTGCAGTCCTGTTGTAAGAATTTATGTTTGTACCGTTTCTCAATGCATAGTATCTATGTTCCCCTTTCTCGGTGCTATTAATTTACAGATTTGATTTAAATATTTATTTACACTGTAACTGCTCCATCATAGCAGATAATTTATTTCTCTGTATGTAACATCTCTTCTTATTTATTGACAACGCAAGTTCTTTGACTGAACTTCAGTAAATGTCTGATGATGGCCTAAGAAGCCGAAAATCGATTAACATAATAAAAAAACCTGTAGAACAAACACAAAATTGTGTATTTTAATTTTCATAATGAATTCGTTCTACCAAGAAGTGACGGAAGAATCAGTTAACATGTAATATTCCCTCTGCCTGTATTTTAACAAACAGCCAATATTATCTGATACTTCAGTTTAGCTTTGACAAACATATTTTTTTACGAAGTTTTACCTATTTAATCTATTATTATTTAAATCTATCTCCCACATTTTCATTATCTTTTTCCGTTAAAATATTATTACCTGTCTTGTCTCAGTAGTTCGTTCACTTTTTCAAGTTTATTTTCTTTCTCTTCTGGTTACGAATGACTATAGCCTGGAAGGAACGCAGCGTACATTTGGCGTACGGAATCCAGTCACTTGACATCCCTCGCCTTAAACCGTCATCGAAACTTTCACTTGCACACGCCATCTTGCTGTAACTCAAGTGTTGTCATTTCAAAGCAATGATGCCTGAAAATTATCAACAAAAAAAAGTAGTTTATATATCTTGTTTCCTAAAAGGTTTCGTCCACTCTTGTTAATTGAACACAACTATATTCTGAAAATTCTGAAATATTCCGAGTTGTTCAAAGGTAACCAGCGCTTTCACCGAAAAGTCTGGGGAGATACTGTTATAATGACTGCTGTAAATGATGTAATGATATGAACTTTGTATATAGATTAAGAGAGTTCTTTGAAATTCAGTATTACCACACTTGTTCTGCTTGTTACATTAGCTGTAAATAAAACGTAGTCACTGTTTGAAACAGCATATTTGTTCTTTATTTTCGCTCAGGACAAAGTTACAAGTCATATCTGAACTGCAGAAAAGGTAACAGAATCTATAATAAAAGCGTCCATAGCAACCAGGCCAAAGACACACATTTTAGTAGATGCACTGATTCTAATTAATTATTTTCAACATATTCCATAGATAGCGCATAATTGCTTCGAAAAAGAAAAAAAGAAAAGGTAACATGTTGCAATGTATACACTTCCCTTCTGTATCATCTAGGAACAACAGACAGTTGCCACAGAAATCTAGGACTACATTTATATGTGATACTACCAGTTTAAGCACGTTGCTTAGAATTATCATTATTACAGTATCCGCCCAGTTTATGTGCCTATGCTCCAAATACCATTGTTAAATTCATTGGTATGTATCTTACGGCATGTTCACGAAATAGAACAAACGCACATTTTAGAGCGAACAATCTTATATATGCAAAACTGTAAATTTTGCAGAACATAGCTCTATTTAATTAGAAATAGTGCCCGAAACTCTTTTTAGGAGCCAACTTACTACGCTGTTCACTGCACTATGGCAAACAGCTACGATACTAATCTGTAATTCTCGTACAATTTTTGGCAGGTATTAACTGCTAATATGGCATTTGCAAACACTAGAATATATTTTGTCGTACTAAGAACGGTATGTTTTTGTTAATTCTCCAATGCGACATTGCTTTGAAATAACAACGCGTGAGTTATAATACGAAAATCATAAAATACAGAAAGCAATATGGCGTATGACAGAGAGAGTTTTGGCCAACGAATATCACGTGACTGATTTCCCAACGCGTGGTTTACAGTGTCAAATAACTGTTATTTTTGCAAATATATCTGAAACGGTGCGAGTTAAGGAAATAACTTAATAGAGCAAAGTAGTTCGGATTTTGCTCCTCCATAAATATCTTTATTTTATTTTCGTCTCAGACGAACATTTAAGGCGTTCCAGAATGAAACTTTCACTCTGCAGCGGAGTGTGCGCTGATATGAAACTTCCTGGCAGATTAAAATTGTGTGCCGGAACCGGGACTCGAACCTGGGACCTTTGCCTTTCGCGGGCAAGCGCTCTACCACTGAGCTACCCCGACACGACTCACGATGCCGCCTCACAACTTTACTTCCGCCAGTACCTCGCCTCCTCCTTTCCAAACTTCACAGAAGTTCTCCTGCGAAACTTGCAAGACTAGCACTCCTGGAAGAAAGGATATGGTGGAGACATGGCTTAGCCACGGCCTAGGGGATGTTTCCAGAATGAAACTTTCACTCTGCAGCGGAGTGTGCGCTGATATTAAACTTCCTGGCAGATTAAAATTGTGTACCGGAACCGGGACTCGAACCTGGGACCTTTGCCTTTCGCGGGCAAGCGCTCTACCACTGAGCTACCCCGACACGACTCACGATGCCGCCTCACAACTTAGTCTTGCAAGTTTCGCAGGAGAACTTCTGTGAAGTTTGGAAAGTAGGAGGCGAGGTACTGGCGGAAGTAAAGTTGTGAGGCGGCATCGTGAGTCGTGTCGGGGTAGCTCAGTGGTCAGTCTGCGTCGGGCAGCGACGCGGTGAGGAGGGACCTGTTTACGTCCCGCCGCAGCGTGCGCTTCGCGGTGTTTACGTGCTTAGGCAGCTTTCGCGCGTGTAAGTGATTTCGATTATCATGGCCAACTCATACAGGAAATCGACACTGAAATTCACCTTCGCGACCGAATATGCACGACCGAAAGCGCTAGAAGTAGAACGATTTCTTCGAGACGATGTAAAGATCCCTTGTACCGACCTTATTGGAATCCACCTGTCCATTGTGAGCAGCGTAGTTTATGTTAAACTAGTAAATGAGGCTGCATGTAACGCGATATTAGTGCGAGCGAAAGACAGACTTAAATTTCGACATAGTGATGGTAACATTGGCCCAGTGAATGTGGATCATGCGGGTCTCGGTCTCCGAACGATTCGCATATTCGAACTCCCTTTCGAACTGCCGGCAGAAGAAGTGGAGATTGCTCTCAGGCCTTATGGAAAAGTACTCAGCCACGTTGCAGAGAAGTGGACACAATTTACCACCTACCCGGTGCTAAATGGAGTGCGACAGGTACGCATTGAACTCACTAAACATGTTCCATCTTACCTTAACATTGCAGGATGCAGAGCCATCGTCATCTATGACGGACAACCAAAGACCTGCTCGGGTTGTGGCAAAGAAGGCCATATCCGCTCAGAGTGTCTACAACGAAGGATTGCCCAGCTTCCATCTACGGATCCACTGCCTTCTACCACATCGACAATCATGCCTCTTACGTATGTAGCGGCAGTACGAGGAGACACCGAACAGAGCCACGAGCCTGAACTACCGCAGGATCTTTCACAAATGACGGTGTCAGAACGAGAAGAGGAGGAACGACTGACAACAAACACGGTCCTCCCTCCCGCTCCACCGGTGCAGGAAACAGATACGACCTATGACACAATGGAAGTGGATCAGTTGGTAGTGCCCGCGGCCGCCTTTGTACCTGATCGGCGAAACTCCATTCCGTCGTCTGACACGGAAACACATTCTCGGAAACAGCGGTCTCCAAAGAGGCATAAGAAGCGTAAGAAGTCTTCATCCGATGAGGCATCGACACAATCACAAGACAACGAGGCCTCTCCCTACCACACTGACCTGGTGACCAATGATTCAACGACGAATTGTGCCATGTCCTCTACGACAGATCCTGACACAGCTCCGCACACACAAAGTGTGCAGGGGACGCCTGACGATCAACACGACGAACGGCGCCTCGAGTACAGCGAAGGGCCACTGCAGAAGCAAGGAAAGGCCTCGGAAGACGCAAGCACTCCTCCGATGGCATGGGCAGACGCTCTTGACCCTGAGTCTTCTGCCGAGGATGCAGCGCCAACTGCCGCCTCGGCCACACACGACTTTCAAAACGTTTAGCACAGTGAGGGGGCGACTTGACGTGGTCGTTCTTCTGCTGCGACTACGCCGCTTCCCCGAGTAGTAATGAGTGTCCCACTAATTGCAGACCAACCGCAAACTTACAGAATGGCTTCCATCAATCTTAACACGATTAGTTCACGTGTCAAAATTCAGCTACTACGTGATATGCTCAGGGCGGCTGACGTGGATGTTGCGTTAATGCAAGAAGTTCGAGTGGACGCTCTACCAGACTTTTACGGATACACTGCTTATGTTACCCCTGCTGATGCGAGAGGCAGCGGAACGGCTGCGCTCGTCCGAGATGGTATAGAGATCACCAATATAATGTACTTACCATCGGCGCGAGGACTTGCCTTCGACATGCAGGGAACACGAGTTATTAACGTCTACGCCCCTTCTGGGACAGATAAAAGACGGGAACGGTCACGGTTTTATGCAGAAGAAATATCGCCTCTCTTTTTGGGACGTTACAATAACCTCATCCTAGGCGGAGACTTCAACAGCGTACTCTCTCCGAAAGATCAACAACCCAACTACACGCCATGCCCCGAATTGCGCCTTTTAGTACAACACCTACGTCTTGCTGATACCTGGGAGGTAATACATGGTGACCGCCCTGGTTTCACTTATGTGACCAGCCACTCAGCCAGCAGACTCGACCGCATCTACGTCTCCTCCGACCTCGTGACAGCGACTGTACAAGCGGAGACCTGGCCCACGGCCTTCTCGGACCACAGTGCATACATTTGTGCGGTTCATTTACGGAGGCAAACCGTGTGGAGAAGTCGGGGAACATGGAAACTAAATGTGGCACTCCTACAAGATGAAGAATGTCGACAATTAATAGAGAGTACCTGGACAGAATGTGAGCGTCGGTTACGGAGGTATCCGTCAACGATTAAATGGTGGCTTGACTGCGTCAAACCGGCCTTGAGACGTGCGCTAATACGCTATGGTAAGGAAAGGTCGCTCTGGCATCGACAAACGACGGACTTCTACTACACACTCCTTCGAGAACTTACTGCACTCCCACCATCCCCAGATCGCCAGGCAGAGATTTGTCGCGCTAAAGCGCAGATTCTCACCCTCGTCCGTCACAAACTTGAAGGTGTCGTGGTGCGAACGAGATCCCAAGATAGGATTACCGGCGAACCACCCTCTATGCATCACATCATTTCTGAACGACGTCAACAACGACGTACACTGATACGTGCACTAGACCTACCAGATGGCTCTAGAGTGACGACACAAGCGGGCATAGCACGTGCTTTTGTCGACCACTACCATCAACTATATCGGGACGTGCAACATGATGAAGACGCTTTAGCTGACGTCACCCACACCATCACCAACACACTTGATGCTGCGGCGTCAGAATCACTTTTAGACGATATCACGAATGATGATGTTGCAGACGCCCTTGCCAAAGGGAAACTTAATAAATCACCAGGGCCTGATGGTTTTCCACTAGAATTCTACAGGACATTCAGGGATGTGATGGCCCCACGATGGAAAGACATGTACAACGAAATACTATCATCAGCAGTTCCCATTCCACCGACTTTCATGGAGGGCATCATCATTCCTGTACCCAAACCATCTGGACGTACCGGAACTGAACATTATCGCCCTATCACCCTCCTAAACAGTGACTTCAAGATCTTTACTAGAATCCTGGCGTTACGGCTTAAGCGCATACTACGCCAGGTTATTTCATATGAACAAACGTCTTTGGGAGGAGATACCAATATCCAGACGACCCTTAGTGACTATCGCGATGTGATTGCCATCGCTTCGGCCTGTCGGCTGCGTAGTGCTCTAGTCTCCATAGACTTCAATTGTGCATTCGACAATGTGAGCCATTCTTTCTTGAAAGCTGTAATGGATCGAATGGCTTTCCCGGCTGGATTCACCGAAATGATCATGCATCTTCTCCATGATGCCACTTCTAAGGTGATTGTGAACGGACGAGTTGAAGGGCAGATTCCTATCTTCCGTTCGGTACGACAAGGCTGCCCCCTCTCAATGATCCTCTATGCAATAGCGACGGAGCCACTCATCTGTGGGCTGAAACAACGACTCTCAGGGATCACGTTACGAGGAACTACCTTTCAATGCCGAGCTTACGCTGATGATCTCGTTTTCATCGGTCGATCAGAAGTAGAGATCCGGTTGGCGCTGAGATGGATCGAACGATATGGGGACGCAGCCGGCAGCAAAATGAACTTAGTAAAATCACGTGCCATGGAAATAGGCAGAGGGCTACCGGAGGGAACTGAAAGCCCTTTACAGATGACGGATACATTGCGGTGTTTGGGCGTCACCTTTACGAAAAACGTTCGTCGCACTTCGGCGCTTAATTACAAACGCCTACTACAAGTTCTCCGCGTCACCGTCCGTGGACACCTTCTCAGAGCATTGGATATGGTCCAAAAGGTCTCTTTTCTGAATACCTACATTGCATCGCGAATACCTCACATGGCGCAAATCCTACCGATGGCTCCAGTGATGGCACAGCGAATACAGGCGGCCTTTGGATATTTTGTGAGTCACGGACTTCTCTTCAAGGTACGGTATGCAACCCTCCCCCTCCCCCCTTATAGTGGAGGATTGGGTCTTATCAACGTCCGCGCGCGTGCAACGGCCCTCTATGTCAAGACTATGCTCAAGATGTGGACCCATCGTCAGCACAGTTTTACTGGTCTCCTCATTGACGAACTCGCCCCTACGTCCTGCATTCCACCGGCTGCACTCGGGCACATCGCGCCTACGCTCTCCCACATCCAAACATTTTTTCTGGAATACAGCTATATACACACGGAACTTCCCAGCAACAGGACACCGACAGCACGAGATGTATACAACCTGTTGATGAAGAATCATCATCAGAACATCATAGAGAGACGACACCCAGAAGTGACGTGGCCAAAGGTGTGGCGGGCGCTTCACCAAAAACACTTAACAACGGAGATACGTGCCACCTGGTACCTCGTCGTCAACGAAAAATATCCGACAAGGAGCAGGTTGCACGACATTGCACTGGCCGAGTCTCCTATGTGCGTGCGATGTCGTGTGCCTGACACAGATAATCATCGCCTGGAATGCGGATCTTCAGCGGACGTGTGGCTTCTAATACGGAAGATACTCGCCTTTTATCTTCGAGTGCCACCACACGTGATCGAGCCTAAAATGCTCCTACAACCGGACCAAACGTACTTTCCCCAATCAAAAACACAGGCAATAAACTGGATAAAAGGACTGTCCGTGTATTATCTCTTTCGTGACGGTCTGAAAGATGTCCTCGATTTTTGGATCTTCTTACAGGAAAGACACGATAAATTGCAGTACTTTTCCAGATATCGGCAGAATTTTGCGAATTATTTAGGTAGTATATTCAATGATCCCCCTCATAGCTGGAGGGTCCCGGGTAAGAGAAGATGAGGCAATGATCACTGATTCGCAATTAGAACAGAAAACGGATCTTGATGTTAATACGTGAAGACGTACTCGGGTCCTCGCTATGAAGAGTTGGGACAACAAGAAAGTTTGTTTTCAGATACTTTGAATAGTCATCATTTTAATACCAGAAGGGTACCTTCAGTTTCACAATTTTGTGTTTCCTTATTTACTATTTTATATTCTTTACGTAACTGCCATGAAAGGGTTTATTTAGTTCTACTGTAATATACATAAAAAAAATAAAAAATAAAAAAATTAAATAAAAAAAACTGGTTAAACCTGTGGCGACACGTTCGCATTCTAAAAAATTTTAGGTTCGAATCCTGCCAGGTGCAAAATATTTTATCACCAGTCAGTTTGTTTGGAACACTTTTCTATTCGTTTAAGAGAAGCATGATCTGCAATATTGTAGAAAATAAAAAAAAAAGTGGTAGAACGCTTGCCCGCGAAAGGCAAAGGTCCCAGGTTCGAGTCCCGGTTCCGGCACACAATTTTAATCTGCCAGGAAGTTTCAATTAAGGCGTTATTTTCAATTAAATTTCCTGCTGTCAAATTGCCATCACAAACGGCTTATTTTTAGTATTACTAACCTATTTTTTTGTCCGAAACATTTGAACAAGGGACGTTCTGGTTGCTGACAGCCAACAATAATGTCTGTAAAATTTGATACCGATCGGTTGAACGGAGCTATCCAAAAAGTGGGAACACTTTACAGACAGACGAACAAACAGAGATTGTCAAATCGCCGATATTTTTGCAAGTATTTCTGAAACGATGCGAAATATGAGAAAAACATAAGACAGAAAAGTTGTAGAGGATTTTCTTCTGGTTTATTTAATTTTCGTCTCAGATGAACGGTTAACCTGCTATTTTCATTTAAATTTCGAGCTTTCGAAAGGCGATCGCAAACGTTTACTTTTAGTATTACTACCGTAATCTAAAGTTGGCCGAAAAGGTTACAAATCTGCGCAAAAATCTGTGATTTTGAAAAGATGTAATAATATTTTATTGCTGCTCAGAGAAGCTTGTAAGATACAATGTTTAATGACAAAGGTGATTAATCAAGGAGTGATTAACGTAACTTGATTGGCTCCCTGTGTCGAGAATTTCCCGTCTCAATTTATTTCTACCATTTGGTCCTTTGACATTGACACACATTGTTTGTAAATAGGTGATGTTGGGAGTCGTAATGCCAATGTTCTTTACTAAAGTGTGTTGGCTATTGCAAATGGATACGTGGTGGTTACCCTTACATTTTGCACATAATACCTTTCCCCTTTTGAAACACTGATTCTTATTATGACCACGGTGGAGGCATAGAAAACAACGATTTGTGTTCTTCAAGATATCTCTTCTTGCCTGTGAAGTGATAACTTGCTGACAATTTTGACCCCAGTGCCCCTTTTTCTCACAATACACACAAAATGAATCTGGCTTTTGTGGTTTACCTTTTATTTTAACCTCAACATGAAGGGCAGATGCTGTGGGTACGTAAGTTTCTTCTGGAACAACGTTTGCGCGTATTGTTTGTCGCAATCGTTCCCTCTACTTCTTCATTCAAAAATTCCATCAAGTGTGTGAGATCCCCTTCTTGAATATTTTGCCTCTTTGTATGAATAAGCCAATGTTTACAAATTACTTCCGGAAACGCGCGTAATAGTTTGTGTGCGAGCATTCTCCCATACAAATCTAGATAAAGATTTTATACGTGTAGGCATAATTTTTCCGTATTTAATTACGGCGTACCTTATCTTAAACTACGTGTTTTGCAAATGTCTTTCAAGCGCCGTTACATTTAATCTGCCCACTTTCGTAATAGTGAAGTATAACTTCAAAATCCGCCAAATACGGCACATTTGCTTCCGATCGCCTGAATTGGAGGCTACGCAACGCGATGTTTATTTCTTGCAGACCACGTGATTATGTCGTTATCCAATGGTAATGAAACCTTACCGCCGCGGCAACATGCAAATAAGAATTTTTGACGTTGGAAATGAAATATGCGGTAATGCGTTTTATAGACGAAAGCACGCGATGGATACAAGATGTGAAAATTATCGTGTTAACATGAAGTTTCAATTATTTTATTTTCGAAAGCACTTCATTACACTATCAGACAGATGATAACATAAATAGAACATGCTACACCTGCTCTATGGTTGACAGGTTCTTGTATGTACCCTTTGTCCGGTCAGTAACTGTAATTGGCCTTGTAAAATGAAGATTTAGAATTACTTGATCATTCTTTTCGTACAGACCATAGGGTAAATAAAACATGTTATACCTGCTATATGGTTGACAGGTTCTTGTATGTACCCTTGTCCGGTCAATAACAGTTACTGGCCTCGTAAAATAAAGATTTAGAATTGATGATTCCAAATATTCATTTTACAAGGCCATTAACTATTACTGATCGAACAAGGGTACATACAAGAACCTGTCAACCACAGAGCAGGTGTAGCATGTTTTATTTATTTTATCGTATGTCTGAAAGTGTAATCAAGTTATTTCGAAAATAAAATAATTGAACTTCATGTTAACACGTTAATTTTCACATCTTGTAAAGATTGCGCGGTTTCGTGTATAAAAATATTACCGCATATTTAATTTCTAACGTCAAAAAATCTTATTTGCATGTTGCGCGGCGGTAAGGTTTTGTTACCATTGGCTGACGACGATACTCTTCTTTGTGCTGTGATTCGCTGGCCACATAATCACGTGGTCTGCAACAAATGAACATCGCGTTGCGAAACCTCCAATTCAGGCGATCGGAAGCAAATGTGCCGTAATTGGTGGATTTTGTATTTATACTTCAATATTACGAAAGCTGGCAGCTTAAATGTAACGGCGCTTTAAAGACATTTGCAAAACATGTATTTTAAGGTAAGGTACGTCGTAATTAATTACGGAGAAATTATGCTTACACGTATGAAACCTTTACCAAATCTATATTTTCACTTAATGCTCGTAAAGCTTGGACTCTCTTTAACATTCGCTGTATGTTTCATTAATATATTCTGGACTGTTTGGGCTAATATTCTCTAATTAGTCGAGATGGCTTTGAATTATTCTATTCTTATCACCATAATTGGCCTTTAAAATCTGCTTGATTTTTTCGTATGTATCCGCTATCATTGCTATTCCATCAACTAAATTTTTGGGTTCCCCATCCAAATATCCTCTGAGAAATATGTGTTTGTTCAGAGTGGATATCACTGGATTTTCGTCTATTGAACCTGTGAATTGTTCCCAGAATCGAGGCCAGGCTTCTATATCACAGGTAAACGAGTGTAATTTGATAGTAGGCAACTTTATGTCAACATAGGCGTGTGGTGGTGCTAATGGGATTTGACAAATGACAGTGCTATGTAAACGTATCGAAGGTGTAGCTTGTAACAATTTCATTGTCTTTTGAACCGCACGTGTGCAATTGGCGGTGTAGTCTTCACAAGTGTGTGCGTCAGTTTCAAATCTTCCAGCAAATCTTGTGTCTCATCATTTAACCTCTTTAAAGCATCTATAATTTCCTGTAAACGGTATTGGCAATGCTTAATGTCTGTTGTCGATGTGGATTCATCGAACGCGTTTACTTGTCACGAAGCGTGTCGCATTTGAGTGTCAGGTTGTGCGCTTTCGTCGCAGTTTTGATAATATAGCGGTTGCGTCTGTCATGATTCTTGTTATTGCTGTTACACTACACGCTATTTATACTTTAGTGTGTGGTATAGTCTTAAACGAATGCGTTGTGAGTGTTCAATAACAAATAGCGCTGCTTGTCAGGCTCCGTTCAGCTGTTCTGATCATCAACTGTTTCTATGGTACCGTTCGTTGTTTACAAATATGTTTACTATATTTAATAAACCCAACGCTATTTATAAGGCGTTAACTACGTTATTAGTGGCTACTTAACTGTTGTTACCAATATGCATGCAACCAGTAGCAAAACCAAAACTAAGAATAAAAGCGTTAAAATCAGTGCTGCATCTTATCTGCGTGTGTCGAACGTCGCTCCGGCGTGATCGTATTTGAGACTGAAGTCGCTCCAAATAGTTTCCGGCTGCGCAGAATCCTCTTGAAGTCTTAGCAATAAGTATGTTTCCTTTGTTAAACTAGTATTTAGGAATGCTTAACAAGGCGGCGAAAAATTCTTCGTTTGTGTGGCCATAATGTCCGTAGTTGCTTTCATAACTATGAATGGTAGTGATTTTCCGTCTTTTGCAACTACAATAAAATGCGATTTTTTCACACCAGACGCGTTTCGTTTTATTGACTGTAAAACATCATCAGTGGTCTGAAATAGTAGAAATCTACAGTTTGGTTTTTGTTTAGATCGAAAACAGTTCTTAAATGGACCCTGAAAAGTAGGCCTAATGTTTGGTACTTACGGAAATTTTGTCTTCTTTTCGCTTCACATCATGGAATGCCGGTCTGTTTAGTGCAATCCCGCCGGTTCTTCATGTTGTGTCGTTTTCTCACTTCTTTCACTGTCACTGTTTCACTGTTTATGGTTGTTTTTCACAGATCAGAAGTGTTTGTTTTTGTTTTTACTGATTCTGCTCAGTGTGTTATTGGAGTGTTGCCAACCTCACAAATGTAGTTCTTTCTTTGTTTTATAATAAATTATGTTTCGATGTATTTAGTTTTGATGTAAGCAGATTGGAATAGTGGCAGAATAATACATGTATATATTTAATGGGAACATTATTATTTTTTTAATTTTTTTTTAAATTACTATTATATTATTATAATTGTTGTTATTATTGGTGGGGGGTTTAGTAGTAGGGAAAGATGACTGAATGGTGGTTGGATGTGGTAAGGTGTGATGTGAAGTGAGATGGAGGACAAAAGTGATGGATATGAGGTGTGGTGCACTAATATTAAACTCCTGGGTGGTGGTAATGCAAGTAGTGTGCATGTGTGTGATGTGTGTGTGTTTGGGGGGGGGGGTTGTGTTTTTTGTTGAATCTGGTATGTGATGTAGGGTAACAGTGATGGGAACGAGGTTGAGTGTTTGTTAGCAGGGAGCGAAAAAGTTTGGGAGTTTTATATCAATATGTGTGACACGTTCGGAGGGTCTCGTGTTTAGCGGAGAGATGGCTATGTGATTTTATTTTACCTTAGCTGTGGTGTGTTGGTAGTGGTATCTGGAATGGGATGTGGAAGTAGTCTGAGATAGCTACGGGCATGACAGGGAATGTTTTATGTGATTTCATCAATTATTTTATACAATGTTTGTTTTCCAATATTTATTTGGTCATTTAGTAGTTGTTTGTTGTGTGATAGTGCTTTGTGTATGTGGAGGTTTTCTTGGAAGGGGAGTAGGTGTCTGTCTCTACTAGTCTGTATGATTTCCATATCTTTTTCTATAGTGCTGGGCCTATGGTGTTCTTGTTTCAGGTGGTCGGCAAATGTTGAATGGTTTGTGCCATACTTCCAGGCTCTGATGTGCTTTTTGTATCTGGTATCAAATGTTCTGCCAGTCATCCCAATATATATATTATCACAGTCTCTGCACTTGAGCTGATAAATACCAGATTGTTGGTATTTGTCTCTTTTTGGTTTTAGTTTGGGGATGTGTTTTTGAATTGGGTTGCTTGTTTTGTAGGCAATGTTTATGCCTTGTTTCTTGAATATATTACCTATGTTGTATGTGAATTTGTTGTGGTAGGTTAGTGTATGCCATTTGTTATTGTGTGTGCTGTTTGCCTGTGTCAATGTGGTTTGTGTTGGTTTTTTCTTCAACTGTGTCTTTATTTTCCTGTTTAGTTTGTCTACAAGGGTTTCTTCGTAGCCATTTTTAGTGCAATTTGTTTTATAATAGTTAGCTCCTTTTGGTAATTAGAAGTGTTTAGGGGGATCCTATTGAGTCTGTTGAGCATGTACCTAATTGCAGCTTGTTTGTGACTTTGTGGATTGTTTGAAGTGGCATGTATAATGATGTCTGAGGTGGTGAGTTTTCTAAATATATCAAATGTGTGTGTGTGGTTTTCTTTTGTTATTGTTATGTCTAGGAAATTGAGTGTGTCCTTTTGTTCTTCCTCTATTGTAAACTTTATGTTTTTGTGTATGGTATTTATATCTTTATGTAGTTGTTGTATTCTGTTTTTAGGTTCATCCACCATACATATTATATCATCCATGTATCGGTACCAGTAGATGATGTTGTAATTCTGCTTTGTTACTATATCTTCAAATATTATTTTCTCTATATGATTCATGAAAATGTTTGCTAGTGTTCCTGAAATTGGTGAACCCATGGGTAGCCCATCTTCTTGTATGTAGTAGTCTCCATTGAATTCAAAATAGTTTTGTTTTGTTATTAGTTCTACCAATTTTATTATTTCATTTATTTGTTCTAGAGGTAGCTGGCTGTGTGTTTTTAGATTATCTTCTATTAGCCTGATAGTTTCATTTACAGGGATGCAGCTATACATGCTTTCTACATCAAAAGAGAGCAGTGTTGCTGTGTTAGGGATGTTTATGTTTCTGATGTTCTGTATTAATTGAGTGGTGTTTTTCACTGTTCTGTCATTTTCAATTGTGTAGTAATGTGTGAGCTGGGACTGCATTTCTTTTGATAGCAGGTATGTGGGAGCTGTTCTGAAATTTACTATCGGACGGAGAGGGGTAAGATTTTTATGGACCTTTGGTTGGCATCTCATGTTGGGTGCTTGAGGATTTTTTTGCACAATTCTCTGTTTTTCTCTGTCTGAAAGTGTGTATTCTATGTTTTTGAGTGTGTTTTTGACCTGGGTTTGGAATCTGTTGGTTGGGTTTGATTTTAGCTTTTTTATGTTGTTTTTGGTGATGAAATCTTCAGTTTTTTCTATGTACTCTTTTGTTTCCATGAGAACAACACTATTGCCTTTGTCTGATTTGGTTATGATAATGTTTTCTGCCTGCAATTTCTTCTTTAGATTTTTAAGTTTTGTTTCATCACTGCTATTATTAAACTTATTAGAATCTTTTTTAATTTGTGTTGCTATGTTTTTAATTTCCTCTTTTATTAATTCCCTAGTAAGCCCTGTATTTACAGTACTGTTTTCGTTTTTTTCTTCTGTAGTGAGGATGTACTCAGCTTCTACAATGAGATTTTCTATTTGACTTTCATTTGCTGGCGAGTCAACATTGTGTTTTAGACCCTTTTCTAGGAGTTGTTGTTCGTCTTTATTTAATGTAACATTTGTGAGGTTGATAACTCTTGGGTAGAAGTTGCGTGTGTATGTGTGACTGTTGGTTTTAGGTTTTGTGTGCTGTAGTTTGAGACTTTTTATTTTCTTTTGATGTTTTAGGCGCATATTATCTACTGCTCTGCATGTGCAACATTCGACATTTTCCATTATGGAAGCGAAAATAGCAGGATTGTTTAATTTTTGCGCTATCTGAAGGTGGATTTCGTATAGCTTTTCATTAAGTGTTTGTTTTTTCTCGTATAATGATTTTAACTCATGCCTTAGCCATGAATTTTGGGCAGATTGTCTGGCTGCTTTTGCTGCTTTCGAACTGTTTTTGATCTTTACATTGATGTATTTTGGTACAAGATTATTACGTCTACAAAGGTTATTAAATCTGATAGTTTCTACAGTTTTATACAGATTAAGATGCATCTTCTTAAACTCGTAGTAGAGGCCAATTGGAAATGCTTGACAAGGCGGCGAAAAATTCTTCGTTTGTGTGGCCATAATGTCCGTAGTTGCTTTCATAACTATGAATGGTAGTGATTTTCCGTCTTTTGCAACTACAATAAAATGCGATTTTTTCACACCAGACGCGTTTCGTTTTATTGACTGCAAAACATCATCAGTGGTCTGAAATAGTAGAAATCTACAGTTTGGTTTTTGTTTAGATCGAAAACAGTTCTTAAATGGACCCTGAAAAGTAGGCCTAATGTTTGGTACTTACGGAAATTTTGTCTTCTTTTCGCTTCAGATCATGGAATGCCGGTCTGTTTAGTGCAATCCCGCCGGTTCTTCATGTTGTGTCGTTTTCTCACTTCTTTCACTGTCACTGTTTCACTGTTTATGGTTGTTTTTCACAGATCAGAAGTGTTTGTTTTTGTTTTTACTGATTCTGCTCAGTGTGTTATTGGAGTGTTGCCAACCTCACAAATGTAGTTCTTTCTTTGTTTTATAATAAATTATGTTTCGATGTATTTAGTTTTGATGTAAGCAGATTGGAATAGTGGCAGAATAATACATGTATATATTTAATGGGAACATTATTATTTTTTTTTATTTTTTTTTTAAATTACTATTATATTATTATAATTGTTGTTATTATTGGTGGGGGGTTTAGTAGTAGGGAAAGATGAATGAATGGTGGTTGGATGTGGTAAGGTGTGATGTGAAGTGAGATGGAGGACAAAAGTGATGGATATGAGGTGTGGTGCACTAATATTAAACTCCTGGGTGGTGGTAATGCAAGTAGTGTGCATGTGTGTGATGTGTGTGTGTTTGGGGGGGGGGGTTGGGTTTTTTGTTGAATCTGGTATGTGATGTAGGGTAACAGTGATGGGAACGAGGTTGAGTGTTTGTTAGCAGGGAGCGAAAAAGTTTGGGAGTTTTATATCAATATGTGTGACACGTTCGGAGGGTCTTGTGTTTAGCGGAGAGATGGCTATGTGATTTTATTTTACCTTTTACCTTTTACCTCCACATACACAAAGCACTATCACACAACAAACAACTACTAAATGACCAAATAAATATTGGAAAACAAACATTGTATAAAATAATTGATGAATTCACATAAAACATTCCCTGTCATGCCCATAGCTATCTCAGACTACTTCCACATCCCATTCCAGATACCACTACCAACACACCACAGCTAAGGTAAAATAAAATCACATAGCCATCTCTCCGCTAAACACGAGACCCTCCGAACATGTCACACATATTGATATAAAACTCCCAAACATTTTCGCTCCCTGCTAACAAACACTCAACCTCGTTCCCATCACTGTTACCCTACATCACATACCAGATTCAACAAAAAACACAACTCCCCCCCCCCCAAACACACACACATCACACACATGCACACTACTTGCATTACCACCACCCAGGAGTTTAATATTAGTGCACCACACCTCATATCCATCACTTTTGTCCTCCATCTCACTTCACATCACACCTTACCACATCCAACCACCATTCAGTCATCTTTCCCTACTACTAAACCCCCCACCAATAATAACAACAATTATAATAATATAATAGTAATTTTAAAAAAATAAAAAATAAAAAAAATAATAATAATGTTCCCATTAAATATATACATGTATTATTCTGCCACTATTCCAATCTGCTTACATCAAAACTAAATACATCGAAACATAATTTATTATAAAACAAAGAAAGAACTACATTTGTGAGGTTGGCAACACTCCAATAACACACTGAGCAGAATCAGTAAAAACAAAAACAAACACTTCTGATCTGTGAAAAACAACCATAAACAGTGAAACAGTGACAGTGAAAGAAGTGAGAAAACGACACAACATGAAGAACCGGCGGGATTGCACTAAACAGACCGGCATTCCATGATGTGAAGCGAAAAGAAGACAAAATTTCCGTAAGTACCAAACATTAGGCCTACTTTTCAGGGTCCATTTAAGAACTGTTTTCGATCTAAACAAAAACCAAACTGTAGATTTCTACTATTTCAGACCACTGATGATGTTTTACAGTCAATAAAACGAAACGCGTCTGGTGTGAAAAAATCGCATTTTATTGTAGTTGCAAAAGACGGAAAATCACTACCATTCATAGTATTTAGGATTTTAGAAAACGACACACACTTGACGTAACGAACATTTTTTTTCAGAGATAATAAAACACAGAATAAAGAGGCGAGGTGAATCGCAACACGCTACCCGCTAGGGGCAGCACCGTCGACACCATCGGTATTCTCAATCTTTCACAGGAGGTACATGAGTTTTGTTACTTGGGCAGTAAAATAACAAATGCTGGTCGCAGTACAGAGGATATAAAATGCAGAATGGCAATGGGTAGAAAACCGTTCTTGAAAATGAAATTCTTTTTTAACATAGAATATTGATTTAAGCCTAAGGAACTCCTTTCTGAAGGCATTTGTATGGAGTGTTGCCTTGTATGGGAGTGAGACATGGACGATAAACAGTGCGGACAGGAAGAGGATTGAGGCTTTTGAAATATGGTGCTACAGAAGGATGCTGAAGTTTAGGTGGGTGGATCGCGTAACTAATGAGGAGGTACTGAACAGAATTGGGGAGAAAAGAAATTTCTGGCATACCTTGACTAAACGAAGGGATAGATTGGTAGGACACATTCTCAGACGTCAAGGAATTGTGAATTTAGCGTTGGAGGGAAGTGTGTGGGGTAAATACCGCATACGAAAACCAAGAGATGGAGACAGTTAGCAGATTCAGACAGATGTAAGTTGCCATTCTTCTGTGGAGTTGAAGAGGCTTGCTCAGGATAGGTTATTGTGGAGAGCTGCAGCAAACCAGTCTCCGGACTGCAGACCACAACAACAACAATATCGTAACTCCACAATGATAAAAAAAAATGTATCGCAAGGGACCAAACTGCTAAGGTCAACGGCCACTGGAGATGCAAATAACTAGAACAATACACACACACCCATGCCCGAGCAAGGACTCGAACATTCGACGGGGGCGGGCGCGCAACCCGTAACATGGCGCCCCAAAACGTACGGCCATTCCCTGCCGGGTTTACAATGATTCATCTATGTGCAAAGATAATATTCACAGCGTAAAGGCCGCGGCGGATTAGCCGTGCGTACTGGGGTGCCGTGCTGCGGTGCGCGCGGCCGTTCGCTGTAGGGATGGGCAAAAAATGTCGATATATCGAAATATCGATATTTTTTCGAAATTTATCTATATTTATCGGCTATATTTTATTTTCCAATATATCGATATATCAATATTAAATTTTGAATATCGAAGGCGATATTTCATAAGCCACCCTTCTTTAAAAATTAGATTAGATTTTTAATGGCCTTTTGGTATGTTTCCCATACTATTGGCTTCGTCAGTGTGAATACTACATAAATATTTTTAAGATGGAGTACTTACATAATACATATAAGTAAAATATTCTTTAGTAAAAAAGGGCACCAGATAGAAAATGTTGTTTCAGCAAAGCATTAGACTGGTTTAAGTTACGAATCTCCGTTCCTTACTATGGGTCAGAATGTAGAGTGCCCCCTGCTCTCGACAACTGAAAACTTAACTACCATGGCTTTTTATGGAAAATGCTGTCTGTTCTTTTACGATAAGCCTGCTATTTATTGTTTAGAATAGGTCTGCATGTCACAATTATCTCATTCCTGAGACAACTTACCCCTTTGATTCCTGATGTTGGTTCTATGACGACCAAGAACATTTTCACAGAAAGGAAGCTGAAAGAAAGGAAGGCTAAGACACGCTAGCCAACTAATGACATAAAGACGCGTACATTTAGATAGTCTGGGTAGTAGGCCGGATCCCAGGAGTTGGCGAAGAGGATGTAAAAATGCAGAGCCAATACAAATTTTGCATCTTACTATACCAAGTCTCGATTATGCTCGTGACACAACGCCTCAAAGTATGTGGCGGCTAGTTTTGGCATGTCTTACTGTATCATACGTAATCTTCAGTGAAGAAAAGTGAACAATTTCAAAGAGAAATTTCACACTTATCGTAATTATTCTTGTTTTGCTTTTCATTTTAAAAGATGTACTGTGACTGTGTATACCGTGAATTTATGATACCGTGTCACCAATCTGATGTTCTGCTCTTTTAATGACTCTAGTGTACTAGCACTCTGAAATTAGTACGTTCTCGTAATGAAACTATAGTAGCAGAAATTTTAAATGCTGCATATTTTACTGCACCTTCTCCATCTTGTGTCAGATCGAAATTATGTGTGGCATTATTACTAATAAATGGTTGTCAAGCACGCTGTAGAACTGAATGAGGCAACCTGACGCCCTTGCCCCTTGTCCCGTCCATGAAAATATAGAAACTTGCCGCTGCGCACTCCGGGAAGTGTCAAATCTGGACGTTGATTGGTAGCAAGGAGGCATAGAATGCGTGGAGAGGAGACGTTCAGTGCTGGCGACCTCTTTACTCCTGAGCTGCGCTCACTGCACCGTTCTGATCAGTTTAATTTTATGAAAGGGGGTTACAGAAATGTTGATGGACAAATGTAATGCTTATTTCATTGTAAAATAAAATTAACTAGTGATATCACTCTCACACAATGTTGAAAAAGAGTTTTTTGGTGTAAATACGAATTACGACCTTTAGGCGTAATTATTGTGAAACGGCACAGGCAGAGGCCAAGTTTTCGTGTCTCCACTGTGCTTTGCCCTTTGTTTGCGTGTTCTTTATTGTTAGATGTTAGAGAGTTATCGGGATTTCACCTAGTGTAGCTAAGCCAGCGTCTAGTTCAGTTGATCAGTTGTGTGGCGGCATGTCCCACATCTTATTGGTGTGTCATTCGACTTCAACCAGGTTATTTTCAAGTCAGCTATGTCCGTTGTTTGGAAGTTCTTTACAAAATAAACCTGTTTGATGCAACTTATGTGGTAAAATTTACAAAACGTCTAGAAATACCACAAATAAGTGGTGCTAATTACGTTATTGCAAGCTTGAGTATTCCCATCACAAACCTGCTTCGGCAAGAAGTGGAGTACACAACTCCTTTGAGTAATTTAGGAGCGTCAGTAAAAAAAAAAAATTCTATTCAAAGGAATTCTGGAAAGTTTAGTCCCCTTGGAAAAAAAATATTTTTCTCTCTGTGGCAACAATTTTGGACTTCCGGTTTAAGTGTATTCATTTTGAATCCCCACTTGCAGTGTCAGTTGCAGTAGCTCACATTAGCAAAGAAATTCGTTTCGAACATAGGCGAAAAGGGCAATTCTCTCTTGAACATTGCGCTTTAGATGTTGAACAAGAAAGCCCGAGGAAGACTTCCATTTAGTCGCGGCATGAAAAATTGTTCACCCAAAGTTCAGTTTCACGGCAAATTTCCAGCCATGATTCTGCACCAAATGAGTTGAAGCAGTACCTTGATCAACCATATTTAGAGCGTAACAGTGATCTTTTGAAGTTCTGGGCTGAAACTCGACACTTTACACCCATTTTACCAGATATGCCAAGCCTCTTCTGTTTCGTCAGAAAGAGTGGCTTCATTGATCAAGTTAGTGGTGCAAGACAACAGAAGTAGCAAAGAGCTGTCCTAATGTCTATTATTGATGATTACTGGCTCAATTAATTCTTTTCAAATAAATATCTTACTCTACATTGAGTTTCTTTTATTGATTATACATTGTGCTCTTTTATTGATTAATATTTAAAATTATAAAATATTTGTCAATTTTTAATTGTATGTTGATAATTTCTGTGGTTTTGATTAAAATTATTAAGTTAGCATTATATGTAAAGATTTCACCGATATATCGAAATATCAATATTTTTATTCCAATAAAATCGATATTTTTTATAAATATCGATACGATATATATCGGTATTTTTAAAATTTTGCCCATCCCTAGTTCGCCGTCGAGGGTTTTGAACAGCGCAAAGGTGTGAGGATGGCTTAAATCCAGTGATCTCTATACCACCTTGATGTTGAACTACAGACTTCTGAGCGTGCCAGCCAAAGATGTTCTATTCTGTTTCTTGACTAATTACAACCTGGCTGCTGTGAAGTATTACAAGAAAACGAAAAGGAAATATGTTCCGATTCCGTACTCAGGCGAGTCTGTTACTACGCATATTGACATAACTTGCAAATTGAACGCTACAAATAAAAATTTAAATAAATACAAAATAATTAACTTCGCGAATCGAAGATTATCGATACTACCAAGGTTCGTTTTTCTTTCTCTCTAATGAAAAATAATATCTGAAAATCCTACATTCCCTTGTTTTACTGCCGGAGAAAAAGAACAGCGAACCGCTTCATTTGTCTGTCTTTTGCCGCCGTCGAATTAAGACGCATTACTAGCAGCTCTCCCTGTTCGCCATTAAAATTGCTGTAAGAATAGTGCTAAATTTTAAAAGATATAACTTGAAATATATAAGTTCATTAATTAAATGGCGGATGATTTCCCGCTTTCTAGTGGCATAGATAGCTAAAAAAAATGCGTGTTACGGAACTGGATGCCATTACGGCTAATGAATAACAGTGCAGTGATTGTTAAACATTTTTTTACCATTATAATTCAATCTTTCCCCTTAACAATAGTATTCAATTTTTTAGAACCTGCAGTCATTTATATTAAGCTATAGTATATGACGAAGTCTGAATTTTCCGTGCCCGCAATATTTTACAAACTTCAAAACACGGAGCCCACTAATAAAATTTATCAAACGGTCCACTGCACATAAAAATTACACCCGTCCAATTCCGGATCACGATGGTGTTTTACCTTCAATTATTCTCATTTTAATTTACAGAATTCTGGGCTGACAGCATCGAAAAGATGTCTGGTAACCATGAATGTAAAGCCTGTCGACTTTTGTATGATGTAGTTGCCACCAACATTTCCCTTATTTCTGACCTTATACAAAATTGATCAAAGAATATTTAAAATCATACCCTCCATTTATCCTCAGTTTCTCCCGGATTGAAAGCTTTCACGTAATATTTTAGTTAAAGTCTCAAACCCGAACAACTGATAGGCGCTACATTATAAAATCCAGGGCTAATTTAGTAATTACTTGTCATGTACTAACTAGTGGAAATTCTTTTGACTAATTATAACACGGCGGACAATACAAAATCGTGTGCAAAACATATGAACGTGCAGGCACGCTACAGTTCAAAGTGTTCAAATGTTTGTAAAGCTTATGGGACTTAACTACGGGGTCATCAGTCCCTAAACTTACAACCTACCTATCAACTAGCTTATCCTAAGGATGGCACAAATATCCATGCCCGAAGGGGGATTCGAACCCCCGACCGTAGTGGCCGTGCAGACCGTGACTGGAGCGCCTCAGTCCCCTCAGCCACCGCGGCCGGAACGCTACAGTTCTCTGCTCAGAGTTATACATTCAGGTTGTATAGATATCACTGGTTAAATCACATAAAAGTGCTAGCAAAGTAAAAGCTCATACAGTTATCACGACTAGAATCTATAACAATTGATTTAGTTTCTGGGAATGGATGGGAATTCTGTGTGGCTGAATTTTTAAATTGTAAAATTACTGTGGTTGTTGTTGTTGCTGTTTTGGTCTGCAGTCTGCTGACTGGTTTGATGCAGATAATGGATGGGAATTCTGTGTGGCTGAATTTTTAAATTGTAAAATTACTGTGGTTGTTGTTGTTGCTGTTTTGGTCTGCAGTCTGCTGACTGGTTTGATGCAGATCTCCACGCTACCCTGTCCTGTGGAAGTCTCTTCATCTGAGAATACGTTCGGCAACGTACATCCTTTTGAATCTGCTTACTGTATTCGTCCCTCGCTCTCCCTCTACGATTTTTACCCCACTCACTTCCTTTTAGTGCTAAGTTGACAATTCCTTGATGTCTCAAAATGTGTCCTATCAAACTATTCCTTCTCTTAGTCAGGATATGCCAGAAAATCTTTTCTCCCCAATTCGGTTAAGCACCTCCTCATTAGTCACGTGATCTACCCATCTAATCTTCAACATTCGTCTGTAGCATCACATTTCAAAAGCTTCTATAACCTTTTCGTCTGAACTCCGTATCGTCCACGTTTCACTGCCATACAATGCTACATTCCAGACAAATAATGCTTTCAGAAAGGACTTCATAACGTTTAAATTAATACTGGATGTTAAAAAGTTTCGCTTCTTTAGAAACGCTTTTCTCCCCATAGCCATTCTGCATTTTATATCTTCTTTACTTCGGCCATGAGAAGTTATCTTGCTACCCAAATGACAAAATTCATCTACTACTTTTATTGTCTCATTACCTAATCTAATTCCTTCAGCATCGCCTGATTTTCTGACATTCCATTACCTACGTTCTCAAAAAAAAAAAAAAAAAAAAAAAAAAAAAAAAGAGCTTATGGGACTTAACTATGAGGTCATCAGTCACTAAACTTACAATCTACTTATGATCTAGCTAATACTAAGGACGGCACAAATATCCATGCCCGAGGTGGTATCCGAACCCCCGACCGTAGTGGCCGTGGCCGTGGCCGTGCAGACCGTGACTGACGCGCCGCAGTCCCCTCGGCCACCGCGGCCTGCTTACCTTCGTTTTACTCTTGTTAATGTTCATCTTATATCTTCCTTTCACTGACAATTACTGAAAAATCTTAATTTCTCAAGCATTTACGACAACTTCACACATTTTATCAAATCAGTTGTTATTTTTAATCTACTTCCTCTCGGTGTAAAAACGGGGTTCATCTGCGAAATACGAGAACCACGTACGAGAGAAGCACCTCCCCCAACAGCTGTAACTACTTCACCCGTGGTGTATCTCACTCCAGATTTCCATTCTGCTGTCATTAACCCCGACGAATAAACGTCGGCAAAGCCATAGCAGAAACTGATATTTAAGGATCAGAAGGTGGCGATACCGCGCAGCAGCCAGTAATGAGATAACTTGGCGGCGCGATGCGGCGCGCATGATTACTCGAAGCCGGTGGCGTGCCGCGGTTCGAATTTTACTCGGGCCGAGAACTTCTGCGGCAAACACGGCGGGCGTGCGAGCCATAACAAAGCGGCGGAGCGCCGGGTTTCGCGAACTGATTTGCGTATTACCTGAGCAGCCTTTGTAATGAAACCATCCGCCGCGCCCGCGCCCGCTGCCGCCGAGTTGAACAAATATCACGGCGCCATCGATCTCGCCGAAAGCAGTTCCCGGCCCCGTGCTGGAGGCCCTCTCCAAATCCATCGCCGTTCAGCAGCACACTACCAGCAAAACGCACCAGCACACAGTCAATCAGCTTAAACTTCGTATTTATACGTCAGTAATGTCTGTTGGTTTTATTTTCTTAGAGTTGTTGTTGTTGTTGTTGTTATGGTCTTCAGTCCGGAGACTGGTTTGATGCAGCTCTCCACCCTACTCTATCCTGAGCAAGCCTTTTCATCTCCTTATAAGAACGGCAACCCACATCCACTTGAATCTGCTTACTATACGCGTCTCTTGGTCTCCCTCTGCGATTTTTATTCCCTCTAATGCTAAATTTACGATTCCCCGATGTCTTCCCTTCTTTTACTCAGGGAATGCCAAAAATTCCTTTTCTCACCAATTCCGTTCAGTACCTCTTCATTAGTTATGCGATCTATCCACCCCTAATCTTCAGCATTCTTCTGTAGCACCATATTTCAAAAGCCTCAATCCTCTTCCTGTCCGCACTGCTTATCGTCCATCTTTCACTCCCGTACAAGGCCACACTCCACACAAATGCCTTCAGAAAAGACTTCCTTACCCTTAAATTAATATTCGAAGTTAGCAAATTTCTCTTTTTCAAAAATGCTTTTCTTCCCATTGCCATTCTGCATTTTATAGCCGGCCGCGGTGGCCGAGGGGACTGCGGCGCTCCAGTCACGGTCTGCACGGCCACTACGGTCGGGGGTTCGAATCCCCCCTCGAGCATGGATATTTGTGCCGTCCTTAGTTGTAGCTAGTTCATAAGTAGATTGTTAGTTTAGGGACTGATGACCCCGTAGTTAAGTCCCATAAGCTATACAAACATTTGAACATTTTGCATTTTATATCCTCTGTACTGCGGCCATCGCATGTTATTTTACTAACCAAGTAAAAAAACTCATCTACCACCTTCATTGTTTCGTTACCTAATTTAATTCCTTCAGCATCGCCTGATTTTCTAAGACCGCATTCCATTATTTTTGTTTTGCTCTTGTTAATGTTCATTTTATACGCTCTCTTCAACACACTGTCCATTCCATTGAACTGATCTTCCAGGTCCTTTGCTGTCCCTGACAGAATTACAATGTCATCAGCAAAACGCAATGTTTTTATTTCTTCCCCCTGAACTTTAATCCCTATTCCAAATTTTTCCTCGCTTTCCTTCACCGCCTGCGCAATGTACAAATTGAATAACATCGGAGAAAGACTACAACCCTGTCTTACTCCCTTCGTAACTGATGCTTCCCTTTCCCGCCCTTCGAGTCTAATAACTGCGGTCTGGTTTTTGTACAAGTTGTATTTCTTAGAGTAGCATTATATAAATACGCTAACACGAAAATTATGGTATCGATTACTAATTTATTCATACAAGATGGCCAATGAAAGTTACATAATTCGAAAGATTATTTGTCGTAGTTTCACGAATATAAATAGTATGTGTGCATTTAGCCATTAAAAGTGGTAAAAGGAAGTAGAAATTTTCCTATCTACAGCTTGGATCGAGTTCTACATTCTCCAACAATCAGCTCACTGATGGGCTATTCGTCTCGACCAAAGACGCTGTAGTGCAGCGCCATATGCAGTATTAAAATAACGTATTAAAATAAGTGGATATCGAAACATGGAGTGCTCCCAACTCACTTTCTTGGGCCGTTCAAATGCTTCATTTTCGCAGTGATTGTTGTTGTTGTTGTTGTGGTCTTCAGTCCGGAGACTTGTTTGATGCAGCTCTCCACAATACCCTATCCTGTGCCAGACTCTTCATCTCCATATAAGAACGGCAACCTACATCTGTCTGAATCTGCTTACTGTATCCATCTCTTGGTCTTCCTATGCGATTTTTACCCCACACACTTCCCTTCAATGCTAAATTTACGATTCCTCGATGTCTAAGAATGTATCCTACCAAGCGATCCCTTCTTTTAGTCAGGGTATGCCAAAAATTCCTTTTCTCACCAATTCCGTTCAGTACCTCTCCATTAGTTATGCGATCTACCCACCTAATCTTCAGCATTCTTCAGTAGCACCACATTTCAAAAGCCTCTATTCTCTTCCTGTCCGCACTGCTTATCGTCCATCTTTCACTCCCGTACAAGACCACACTCCACACAAATGCCTTCAGAAAAGACTTCCTTACCCTTAAATTAATATTCGAAGTTAGCAAATTTCTCTTTTTCAAAAATGCTTTTCTTTCCATTGCCATTCTGCGTTTTATAAACATTGCCGCAGTGGCAAAGGGGACTGAGGTGCTTCAGTCCCGGTCTGCACGGCCACTAAGGTCGGGGGTTCGAATCCCCCCTTGAGCATGGATATTTGTGCCGTCCTTAGTTGTAGCTAGTTCATAAGTAGTTTGTTAGTTTAGGGACTGATGACCCCGTAGTTAAGTCCCATAAGCTATACAAACATTTGAACATTTTGCATTTTATATCCTCTGTACTGCGACCATCGCATGTTATTTTACTACCCAAGTAAAAAAACTCATCTACCACCTTCATTGTTTCGTTACCTAATTTAATTCCTTCAGCATTGCCTGATTTTCTAAGACCGCATTCCATTATTTTTGTTTTGCTCTTGTTAATGTTCATTTTATACGCTCTCTTCAACACACTGTCCATTCCATTCAACTGATCTTCCAGGTCATTTGCTGTCCCTGACAGAATTACAATGTCATCAGCAAAACGCAATGTTTTTATTTCTTCCCCCTGAACTTTAATCCCTATTCCAAATTTTTCCTTGCTTTCCTTCACCGCCTGCTCAATGTAAAAATTCAATAACATCGGAGAAAGACTACAACCCTGTCTTACTCCCTTCCCAACTGATGCTTCCCTTTCCCGCCCTTCGAGTCTAATAACTGCGGTCTGGTTTTTGTACAAGTTGTATTTCTTAGAGTAGCATTATATAAATGCGCTAACACGAAAATTGTGGTACAGATGACTAATTTATTCGTACAAGAAGGCCAATGAAAGTTACATAATTATAAAGATTATTTGTCGTAGATTTCACGAATATAAATATTATGTGTGCATTTATCCGTTAAAAGTGGTAAAAGGAAGTAGAAATTTTCCTATCTACAGCTTGGATCAAGATCTACATTCTCCATCAATCAGCTCACTGAGTGGCTATTCTCTTCGACCAAAGACGCTGTAATGCAGCGCATCTGCAGTATTAAAATAACGAATTAAAATAAGTGGATATCGAAACATGGAGTGCTCCCAACTCACTTTCTTGTGCCGTTCAAATGCTTCATTTTAGCAGTGATTAACAGTTGTTAAAGGAAATGGATTTTTTCATATGAATGCCGATATAAAGGATGATGCGCCGGGAGAGGCATCTAGCGGTGCTCGGGTGAAACTACGAAGTCGAGAATGCCGATGTAAATTATGATGCGCCGGGAGAGGCATGTAGCGTTGCACGGGTGAAACTACGAAGTCGACAAGTAGTCAGCTCTGGAATTCTGAATATCGCAGAATCGAAATAACATTATTTCTTGGCGTTGTATAAATATACGAACACCGAAATTGTAGTTCCATTGCAAATATTAGGCTAATGAAAGATATATAATAATAAATGCCATGAGAAGTATATACTTCCGTTTTTATTTGTTGTTATTGTGTCAGGCATTTTCCTTAACACATAAAAGATAGCGTTTCATACCTCCCAGTGCCGGTTAAATTTTACCAAATATCCCAGCGGCCTCCTATGATAATGTTGGCAACAGATGCTGAATAGTGATAATCCTGTGATTCTTCATTTTGGCCAATCGCTTGACAACGCTGATATTTTCTCATGGAATCTTCGCTTTACGAGGGCAATTATTTTTACTGAGTGGACGAGGGTACATACAAGAACCTGTCAACCATAAAGCAGGAACAGCATTATTTGTTTACTTCATGGTCTGTACGATACACTAATCGAGTCATTTTATGTGGTTCGAAAAGAAGGGGCAAAGATTTTCTATCGTGTTGTTGATGTTGCCAACAAAATCACACGAGGCCGCCGCCGACATGATACGTAAACTTTTACCCCCAGTGACCATTGTAAACACAACTGGTCGATTTTCGACCACAGGCAATACTAGTACTAGTAAAACAGCGATTACAAAAAGGAACTGACATATCGCGTCTACCTTACAAATGAGTTTATGTGCTAAATATTTGACTTTGAACAAGTAATGAAGAAAAAGCAAAGCAATTGTTTGTTGAAAGCTTGTTCGAAGTCACTAACAAGGGACAGTTTCGACTTCGAACCGCACGAAACCATGCTTACAATAACAAGCAATAATAAACAAAACAGTAGTGTGCGTCATTTCCATGCAAAATGCCGTATAATAATAATAATAATGAATAATTAAAACAGGAGTAAGACAAGGAGATGGGATCTCGCCACTATTATTAAACATAGTTTTAGACAAAGTAATGAAACAATGGGAAATCGAACTAAGGAAACAAAACTTCTGGAAGCCAATTGAACTGGGAAGAGGTAAAGGAAAATTCAACATCCCTTATTTAGCGTTTGCAGATGACCTAGCAACTATAACTGACAGTGAAGAAACCGAAATAAAACAAACAGATCCTCAAAGAATGTGCAGAGAAGGTTGGCCTGCAAATCTCCTTTGAGGAGAATTTATTTGCTCCAAATGATATACTCCGAAACTCAAAACAAATTATGGTGAAATCAACAGAGTCTAACTCTTTAAGTATCTCGGCGAAGTAATTGAACCAACAGGACTCGAGAAAGTAGCACAAATCAACCGATTACATAAAATCAAGAAAGCATTCGGACTTGTTCAAAACATATATAACAAAAAATGCCTGTCAAAAGCAGATAATATCAGACACTACAACACAGTTATCAAACCTACAGTCACATATGCAAGTGAAAAGCTCTCACTGAATAGAAAACTAGATTTACAAGGCATTAAGAAAGTAGAGAGAAAAATTATTAGGAAAATGCTGGTATCACGATACACACAAGATGGATACAGACTGCAGACCATCGAGACAACCGAAAACTATATCGAAACTGACATCAGAAAGGACGAATGAAATTTTATGGATACTAACACAGATTACCTGCAAACAGGTTAACGAAACGTCTACTGGACTATATGACATCACTTAAAGCAACAATACCCTGGATAACTGAAGTTAAGAAGGATTTGACAAAAGCAAAAATTGGCATACAAACACATCAGACAGAAGAAAAAATGACAAGTGGAAGTTTACTTCAGAGACGGCACCAAAACCATACCGACCAAAGTGGACCGAAGAAAGAAAGAAGGCCTTTGGGGAGAAAATGAAGAAATATTGGGAAAATAAGAAGAACTTTAAGAAATATTGATAAATCACCTGCTTATTGTTCTCCCATGGGGACATTCGCTAATAATAATAATAATACGAATAATAATGAAGACTCCATTAGGATCGGTGTGCACCATGACCATAAAATGATAAATATCAAAAGAAATTTCAGCTTTGGTCGTAGATTCACATTTATTTGTTATTGGAAATCGATTTCGACTACGGAATAGTCATCCTCAGTCCAACACGCACAATCGAATTCATAAATTTCTGGTGTTACATGTTAAGCCGCAAGGCTTAATTATAACATGTTCCAGAGTCGTAATTTGGCACTCTAGAACTTGAATAGTGGCAATAATTTATTCACAACCGATACGAAACCATTACATGTTTTCACCTGTTACTGTCCTTCAAAGTAGTCACCACGCTGCCAGTGTTAGCAGAGCCTGTTCTGTTGATGCTGCGAATGGAGCGGTCTGAAGTCTCTGAAGCGAATGCGACGAAGTGGTTCCCTCACCACATTCCACTAACGCAGGAACAGTACGCACTTCTTCTTCAGAGTGGTGAAGAGGAGAAATTCAGGACGACAAAGCTTTTTCTGAAGAAGACAGGTTTGTCAACTTCGGATGTTGATGGAAGTCAACATATTTGTCTCGAAAAAAGGAAGGAAGCTTATGGTTTAATGTCCTGTTAACAGCGCGGTCATTAGATATGGAGCTCGCGCTCGGATTTTTGAATAAGGATGGGGAAGGAAAACAGCCGTACTCTTTCAAAGGATCCATCTCGGCATTTGCGTGGAGTCATACCAATGCGAGTCCAGTGTATTACACCTGCGCCCCCTCGTTCGGTACATTCGGCTCGATTAGAGCCTTGTATCGATGTTAAACGTGAAAGATAAATTAGTTGAGACAAATTTTTTTGCTGAAGTTTAGATGGATATATGAAGACAACGAATGAGGAGCTACTGAGCAGAATCGGGAAGAATAAAAATTTCTGTCATATCTTGAATAAACCAAGGGGTCAACTGATAGGGCACATTATGCGACATCAAGGAATCATCAATTATTGTTTCAGGGAAGGGTGGACCGTAAAAATCGTAGAGGGTGAAACACGTTCACTACTTGTGTGGTCGTGTTCCATTTTGATTTATTCATTAACCTAAAGTGTTTCTGCACCTTTAATGTTATCTATCTGTGTGTTAATTATATTATTCTTTTTATTAATTATCAATGCCCCATGTTTATATATGTTTGTCCCATATTTATAAATGTTTCCACTTGTGTGATTGAACTTGTGTGTTCATGTGAATGTGAATGTGTGCTCTTAATATTGACTGACTACCGCGCAATGGCTTACAGTCGCCGCCTCCCGCTTTAGGTCTCGTTTTGCTGTACTTAAGAACGTATGGCTTCGTTTGTCACCTGCGCTGGCGTCTTCTGGATGGCCAGAGACAAGCTTACTTGGCAAGATGGCAAGATGACCGTGTTCTTAGTGTCGTACCAACCTAATCTGGGTCGAAAGAGGTTACAGGAGACCTCTCTGGGAGCGGTTGTAGAAGGAAGTGTCTTGGCCAGGTAGCAAGGGTTGGTAAACAGTAGTCTCTGATCGCACTCTGCGTCGCTTTTAGCGCGCTCTACATCCGTTGTTTTTTCCGAGGCCTTAGAGCTTTACTCTTCATTCTGGTTCGGACGACTGAGGAAGTAAGTCCTCCGCCGAACCATGCTGTTAGGACTTTGATTTATTTGTGATCAGGCAGTCTTGGTTTCTCAGTGATAGTTGTTTTGAGTAATTATTTCGCTATGAGAGGCGAAGTATTTCTTAATTTACAGAACACGAGTAAATTCAGTGTAAATTTATTATTTGCATTTTCATTCCAGTGATGATTGTGTGTGTCCGGTTTTGCTCAAGTTAGAATACACGAGTGTGGCCTTCAGCCTTTGTGTAAAATTAGTTTTTAACTAACGTTTTCGCGTCGTTTCTGTATCAGCGAGTATGCTAAATATTTCTCAGCTTTTCTAATTTGATTCCATCTTTCCTGTCTTGCATGACCGACTGCACCACGTGCTTTCGTAACGGTCGCTACTTCGGCCTTCAGCCATGCTTTTGTTAATACTAGCTTTCTTCTACACGAATGCTTTTGCACGGGTTACATTAAATATTCAGTCCGACTTATAAATCATGGTTTATCAAAGTTTGATTGTACGAACGATTAATCATACAAAGTTTGATAAAAATAAGTTTTTTTTTTTTTATTTAAATTACATTTTAATGTACGGTTCAACCCTGGGCTCTTGGTTAAGCTGATATCGTCATTGTTTCCGGTTGGCCAAAACCGACAAGATCAGTTTATTACAACGGTCGGTAAAATACTGCAAGTAATAAAAGTCTTCAGGAACTTACCGCCATCTGGGTTGGATTAAATGCCGCCCATGTACCAAATATAAGTGAACTAATGACTGAAAATTAGGTTTTTAATACATCGTACGACCTGTTTCGAGCTGGTATCCATCTTGATATAAATGTCGCGATATTCAGCTTCGGAGTTCACTTGCTTTGTATTTAAATGAATCTCTTTGAATATGTAACTGTTAATGGACCTCATTGCTTTTGTCAAACATTCAATTTGTGAGAAGAAATGAACTAGTCTAAATAAATTGATTTGCAGTAAACAATTTATTTTGGGATCGATCGCTCTTTTGTGTTCACAAACTATCAACGGTAGCTGCTGCACATTCGTCCAAATATGGATTCAAACATAAATAATTCGATTGTATTACAAAATGTGACAATAATTGTCTGTGTTGCATGTCCTTACAACAGTTTGTGTCTCATAATAATGACCAAATCCGAAAGTAGTCAGATTTGTTTGCAAGAGTTCGTCATTTTTTAGAATAAGGAGTAGGATTAAGTTGCAACTTTATTTAGCAGCTCAATATCAGCTGAGATACAGCTGTAATGGATCATAATGACGTCTCAACAATGCAATGATTCCACAGGTATTTTTACAGTAATTTTCTTTCTAGTTTTTCCTAGTACTGTCTCCTGTAAGAATATAATGCACATTTTGGTAAGAACTGTGAAGATATTTCTTAATTATTCATTAACAGTTTTGAACGCACTTACATAGTCGCTCGTTGTTCAATGTAATTATTAACTACAGGTCTGTGAGAATTTCTGTCAATATGTAAACCTGTCACCATAAAAAGATGGAGATATCATTACATTTTCCCATTAACGATTAAACAGATACCTGGGTTATCAATGTGTTTACAGTACTGGAATTAACTTCCAAATCCTATTGGATTGATTTTAATAATCTGATCAAACAAGGATGTCGTGTGTAGTCAGCAGTACAAAGTCACGAACGTGGAAGTTTCATTTCGTTAATCTGTTTTTGATAAATTCTCTGTCACAGAGACAAGAGGAGATCTGAAAACAAAGTATACAACGTAATCTATTACACTGCAGTGGTCTTCGAGACAACCTGCGGAAATCTTTGAAATATCTAAGTCTCCGCAGCATGCACAAAAAACTTTTAGAATGACTGTTGTACATTTTAGGTACGGCTAGTGTTATTTACTACTTTCCGATACATTATTTAGTACAGAATATTGCGCCAGCACCTAGGTTTGAAACAATTTTTGAGCCAGGGTTCTAAAGTTCTCTTTTCCACGACCAAAGGACAGTTTAACAGCAGGGAAAGATTGCTATCGACCTATTTAGCATTAATGCTGCAGTACGTGAGGCCACAGCTATAATCCGCAACTGGAAGTACCGACATGAACTGCGAACTGTCGTAATTACCGTGGCTTACTGAGTAATTAAAGCCGATTGCCAGAGTACTAGTCAAACTTCAATCCCTCCCCCTGCAGTCAGTACTCTACCAGATGAGCAATTCCTGTAACTTTCATGTTTCGGCTGAAAGTTCGTAGCTGTTTACGTTGAAACCCTTGTCCTAGTTCGGAATGTTTGCTTGAACGAGAAACAGTTCGCTGACTGGCAAAGACTACACCTCGCAACCCTAATACCCCAAGTTACAGAATGTATAAAATTATTTAATTTTAAAAAAAATGTAATTTTTAGTTTCTTGTTCTTTGCATTTAAGGTTTCTTTGTCCACAGTCGCAGTTACAAAAGTTAAATGGTATTATACTGTCTTTTCAAACTGTAATAAAAGTTTTATTAAAATTAGATAGGTATTTTCTAGGCCAGACAAACGTGTGGAACCTGAAGAGGGGCAGCAACCTTTTCAGTAGTTACAGGGGCAACAGTCAAGATGATTGACTGAGCTGGCCTTGTAACATCAACTAATATGGCTTTGCCACACAGCTACTGCGAACGGCTGAAAGCAAGGGAAAACTACAGCCGTTACTTTTCCCGGGGACATGCAGCTCTACTGTATGAATATATGATGATGGTATCCTCTCGAGTAAAATATTCCGGAGATAAAATAGTCCCCCATTCGGGTCTCCGGGTGGGGACTACTCAGGAGGATGTCAAAATCAGGAAAGACAACATCACACACATGCACACTACTTGCATTACCACCACCCAGGAGTTTAATATTAGTGCACCACACCTCATATCCATCACTTTTGTCCTCCATCTCACTTCACATCACACCTTACCACATCCAACCACCATTCAGTCATCTTTCCCTACTACTAAACCCCCCACCAATAATAACAACAATTATAATAATATAATAGTAATTTAAAAAAAATAAAAAATAAAAAAAATAATAATAATGTTCCCATTAAATATATACATGTATTATTCTGCCACTATTCCAATCTGCTTACATCAAAACTAAATACATCGAAACATAATTTATTATAAAACAAAGAAAGAACTACATTTGTGAGGTTGGCAACACTCCAATAACACACTGAGCAGAATCAGTAAAAACAAAAACAAACACTTGTGATCTGTGAAAAACAACCATAAACAGTGAAACAGTGACAGTGAAAGAAGTGAGAAAACGACACAACATGAAGAACCGGCCGGATTGCACTAAACAGACCGGCATTCCATGATGTGAAGCGAAAAGAAGACAAAATTTCCGTAAGTACCAAACATTAGGCCTACTTTTCAGGGTCCATTTAAGAACTGTTTTCGATCTAAACAAAAACCAAACTGTAGATTTCTACTATTTCAGACCACTGATGATGTTTTACAGTCAATAAAACGAAACGCGTCTGGTGTGAAAAAATCGCATTTTATTGTAGTTGCAAAAGACGGAAAATCACTACCATTCATAGTATTTAGGATTTTAGAAAACGACACACACTTGACGTAACGAACATTTTTTTTTCAGAGATAATAAAACACAGAATAAAGAGGCGAGGTGAATCGCAACACGCTACCCGCTAGGGGCAGCACCGTCGACACCATCGGTATTCTCAATCTTTCACAGGAGGTACATGAGTTTTGTTACTTGGGCAGTAAAATAACAAATGCTGGTCGCAGTACAGAGGATATAAAATGCAGAATGGCAATGGGTAGAAAACCGTTCTTGAAAATGAAATTCTTTTTTAACATAGAATATTGATTTAAGCCTAAGGAACTCCTTTCTGAAGGCATTTGTATGGAGTGTTGCCTTGTATGGGAGTGAGACATGGACGATAAACAGTGCGGACAGGAAGAGGATTGAGGCTTTTGAAATATGGTGCTACAGAAGGATGCTGAAGTTTAGGTGGGTGGATCGCGTAACTAATGAGGAGGTACTGAACAGAATTGGGGAGAAAAGAAATTTCTGGCATACCTTGACTAAACGAAGGGATAGATTGGTAGGACACATTCTCAGACGTCAAGGAATTGTGAATTTAGCGTTGGAGGGAAGTGTGTGGGGTAAATACCGCATACGAAAACCAAGAGATGGAGACAGTTAGCAGATTCAGACAGATGTAAGTTGCCATTCTTCTGTGGAGTTGAAGAGGCTTGCTCAGGATAGGTTATTGTGGAGAGCTGCAGCAAACCAGTCTCCGGACTGCAGACCACAACAACAACAATATCGTAACTCCACAATGATAAAAAAAAATGTATCGCAAGGGACCAAACTGCTAAGGTCAACGGCCACTGGAGATGCAAATAACTAGAACAATACACACACACCCATGCCCGAGCAAGGACTCGAACATTCGACGGGGGCGGGCGCGCAACCCGTAACATGGCGCCCCAAAACGTACGGCCATTCCCTGCCGGGTTTACAATGATTCATCTATGTGCAAAGATAATATTCACAGCGTAAAGGCCGCGGCGGATTAGCCGTGCGTACTGGGGTGCCGTGCTGCGGTGCGCGCGGCCGTTCGCTGTAGGGATGGGCAAAAAATGTCGATATATCGAAATATCGATATTTTTTCGAAATTTATCTATATTTATCGGCTATATTTTATTTTCCAATATATCGATATATCAATATTAAATTTTGAATATCGAAGGCGATATTTCATAAGCCACCCTTCTTTAAAAATTAGATTAGATTTTTAATGGCCTTTTGGTATGTTTCCCATACTATTGGCTTCGTCAGTGTGAATACTACATAAATATTTTTAAGATGGAGTACTTACATAATACATATAAGTAAAATATTCTTTAGTAAAAAAGGGCACCAGATAGAAAATGTTGTTTCAGCAAAGCATTAGACTGGTTTAAGTTACGAATCTCCGTTCCTTACTATGGGTCAGAATGTAGAGTGCCCCCTGCTCTCGACAACTGAAAACTTAACTACCATGGCTTTTTATGGAAAATGCTGTCTGTTCTTTTACGATAAGCCTGCTATTTATTGTTTAGAATAGGTCTGCATGTCACAATTATCTCATTCCTGAGACAACTTACCCCTTTGATTCCTGATGTTGGTTCTATGACGACCAAGAACATTTTCACAGAAAGGAAGCTGAAAGAAAGGAAGGCTAAGACACGCTAGCCAACTAATGACATAAAGACGCGTACATTTAGATAGTCTGGGTAGTAGGCCGGATCCCAGGAGTTGGCGAAGAGGATGTAAAAATGCAGAGCCAATACAAATTTTGCATCTTACTATACCAAGTCTCGATTATGCTCGTGACACAACGCCTCAAAGTATGTGGCGGCTAGTTTTGGCATGTCTTACTGTATCATACGTAATCTTCAGTGAAGAAAAGTGAACAATTTCAAAGAGAAATTTCACACTTATCGTAATTATTCTTGTTTTGCTTTTCATTTTAAAAGATGTACTGTGACTGTGTATACCGTGAATTTATGATACCGTGTCACCAATCTGATGTTCTGCTCTTTTAATGACTCTAGTGTACTAGCACTCTGAAATTAGTACGTTCTCGTAATGAAACTATAGTAGCAGAAATTTTAAATGCTGCATATTTTACTGCACCTTCTCCATCTTGTGTCAGATCGAAATTATGTGTGGCATTATTACTAATAAATGGTTGTCAAGCACGCTGTAGAACTGAATGAGGCAACCTGACGCCCTTGCCCCTTGTCCCGTCCATGAAAATATAGAAACTTGCCGCTGCGCACTCCGGGAAGTGTCAAATCTGGACGTTGATTGGTAGCAAGGAGGCATAGAATGCGTGGAGAGGAGACGTTCAGTGCTGGCGACCTCTTTACTCCTGAGCTGCGCTCACTGCACCGTTCTGATCAGTTTAATTTTATGAAAGGGGGTTACAGAAATGTTGATGGACAAATGTAATGCTTATTTCATTGTAAAATAAAATTAACTAGTGATATCACTCTCACACAATGTTGAAAAAGAGTTTTTTGGTGTAAATACGAATTACGACCTTTAGGCGTAATTATTGTGAAACGGCACAGGCAGAGGCCAAGTTTTCGTGTCTCCACTGTGCTTTGCCCTTTGTTTGCGTGTTCTTTATTGTTAGATGTTAGAGAGTTATCGGGATTTCACCTAGTGTAGCTAAGCCAGCGTCTAGTTCAGTTGATCAGTTGTGTGGCGGCATGTCCCACATCTTATTGGTGTGTCATTCGACTTCAACCAGGTTATTTTCAAGTCAGCTATGTCCGTTGTTTGGAAGTTCTTTACAAAATAAACCTGTTTGATGCAACTTATGTGGTAAAATTTACAAAACGTCTAGAAATACCACAAATAAGTGGTGCTAATTACGTTATTGCAAGCTTGAGTATTCCCATCACAAACCTGCTTCGGCAAGAAGTGGAGTACACAACTCCTTTGAGTAATTTAGGAGCGTCAGTAAAAAAAAAAAAAAAATTCTATTCAAAGGAATTCTGGAAAGTTTAGTCCCCTTGGAAAAAAAATATTTTTCTCTCTGTGGCAACAATTTTGGACTTCCGGTTTAAGTGTATTCATTTTGAATCCCCACTTGCAGTGTCAGTTGCAGTAGCTCACATTAGCAAAGAAATTCGTTTCGAACACAGGCGAAAAGGGCAATTCTCTCTTGAACATTGCGCTTTAGATGTTGAACAAGAAAGCCCGAGGAAGACTTCCATTTAGTCGCGGCATGAAAAATTGTTCACCCAAAGTTCAGTTTCACGGCAAATTTCCAGCCATGATTCTGCACCAAATGAGTTGAAGCAGTACCTTGATCAACCATATTTAGAGCGTAACAGTGATCTTTTGAAGTTCTGGGCTGAAACTCGACACTTTACACCCATTTTACCAGATATGCCAAGCCTCTTCTGTTTCGTCAGAAAGAGTGGCTTCATTGATCAAGTTAGTGGTGCAAGACAACAGAAGTAGCAAAGAGCTGTCCTAATGTCTATTATTGATGATTACTGGCTCAATTAATTCTTTTCAAATAAATATCTTACTCTACATTGAGTTTCTTTTATTGATTATACATTGTGCTCTTTTATTGATTAATATTTAAAATTATAAAATATTTGTCAATTTTTAATTGTATGTTGATAATTTCTGTGGTTTTGATTAAAATTATTAAGTTAGCATTATATGTAAAGATTTCACCGATATATCGAAATATCAATATTTTTATTCCAATAAAATCGATATTTTTTATAAATATCGATACGATATATATCGGTATTTTTAAAATTTTGCCCATCCCTAGTTCGCCGTCGAGGGTTTTGAACAGCGCAAAGGTGTGAGGATGGCTTAAATCCAGTGATCTCTATACCACCTTGATGTTGAACTACAGACTTCTGAGCGTGCCAGCCAAAGATGTTCTATTCTGTTTCTTGACTAATTACAACCTGGCTGCTGTGAAGTATTACAAGAAAACGAAAAGGAAATATGTTCCGATTCCGTACTCAGGCGAGTCTGTTACTACGCATATTGACATAACTTGCAAATTGAACGCTACAAATAAAAATTTAAATAAATACAAAATAATTAACTTCGCGAATCGAAGATTATCGATACTACCAAGGTTCGTTTTTCTTTCTCTCTAATGAAAAATAATATCTGAAAATCCTACATTCCCTTGTTTTACTGCCGGAGAAAAAGAACAGCGAACCGCTTCATTTGTCTGTCTTTTGCCGCCGTCGAATTAAGACGCATTACTAGCAGCTCTCCCTGTTCGCCATTAAAATTGCTGTAAGAATAGTGCTAAATTTTAAAAGATATAACTTGAAATATATAAGTTCATTAATTAAATGGCGGATGATTTCCCGCTTTCTAGTGGCATAGATAGCTAAAAAAAATGCGTGTTACGGAACTGGATGCCATTACGGCTAATGAATAACAGTGCAGTGATTGTTAAACATTTTTTTACCATTATAATTCAATCTTTCCCCTTAACAATAGTATTCAATTTTTTAGAACCTGCAGTCATTTATATTAAGCTATAGTATATGACGAAGTCTGAATTTTCCGTGCCCGCAATATTTTACAAACTTCAAAACACGGAGCCCACTAATAAAATTTATCAAACGGTCCACTGCACATAAAAATTACACCCGTCCAATTCCGGATCACGATGGTGTTTTACCTTCAATTATTCTCATTTTAATTTACAGAATTCTGGGCTGACAGCATCGAAAAGATGTCTGGTAACCATGAATGTAAAGCCTGTCGACTTTTGTATGATGTAGTTGCCACCAACATTTCCCTTATTTCTGACCTTATACAAAATTGATCAAAGAATATTTAAAATCATACCCTCCATTTATCCTCAGTTTCTCCCGGATTGAAAGCTTTCACGTAATATTTTAGTTAAAGTCTCAAACCCGAACAACTGATAGGCGCTACATTATAAAATCCAGGGCTAATTTAGTAATTACTTGTCATGTACTAACTAGTGGAAATTCTTTTGACTAATTATAACACGGCGGACAATACAAAATCGTGTGCAAAACATATGAACGTGCAGGCACGCTACAGTTCAAAGTGTTCAAATGTTTGTAAAGCTTATGGGACTTAACTACGGGGTCATCAGTCCCTAAACTTACAACCTACCTATCAACTAGCTTATCCTAAGGATGGCACAAATATCCATGCCCGAAGGGGGATTCGAACCCCCGACCGTAGTGGCCGTGCAGACCGTGACTGGAGCGCCTCAGTCCCCTCAGCCACCGCGGCCGGAACGCTACAGTTCTCTGCTCAGAGTTATACATTCAGGTTGTATAGATATCACTGGTTAAATCACATAAAAGTGCTAGCAAAGTAAAAGCTCATACAGTTATCACGACTAGAATCTATAACAATTGATTTAGTTTCTGGGAATGGATGGGAATTCTGTGTGGCTGAATTTTTAAATTGTAAAATTACTGTGGTTGTTGTTGTTGCTGTTTTGGTCTGCAGTCTGCTGACTGGTTTGATGCAGATAATGGATGGGAATTCTGTGTGGCTGAATTTTTAAATTGTAAAATTACTGTGGTTGTTGTTGTTGCTGTTTTGGTCTGCAGTCTGCTGACTGGTTTGATGCAGATCTCCACGCTACCCTGTCCTGTGGAAGTCTCTTCATCTGAGAATACGTTCGGCAACGTACATCCTTTTGAATCTGCTTACTGTATTCGTCCCTCGCTCTCCCTCTACGATTTTTACCCCACTCACTTCCTTTTAGTGCTAAGTTGACAATTCCTTGATGTCTCAAAATGTGTCCTATCAAACTATTCCTTCTCTTAGTCAGGATATGCCAGAAAATCTTTTCTCCCCAATTCGGTTAAGTACCTCCTCATTAGTCACGTGATCTACCCATCTAATCTTCAACATTCGTCTGTAGCATCACATTTCAAAAGCTTCTATAACCTTTTCGTCTGAACTCCGTATCGTCCACGTTTCACTGCCATACAATGCTACATTCCAGACAAATAATGCTTTCAGAAAGGACTTCATAACGTTTAAATTAATACTGGATGTTAAAAAGTTTCGCTTCTTTAGAAACGCTTTTCTCCCCATAGCCATTCTGCATTTTATATCTTCTTTACTTCGGCCATGAGAAGTTATCTTGCTACCCAAATGACAAAATTCATCTACTACTTTTATTGTCTCATTACCTAATCTAATTCCTTCAGCATCGCCTGATTTTCTGACATTCCATTACCTACGTTCTCAAAAAAAAAAAAAAAAAAAAAAAAAAAAAAGAGCTTATGGGACTTAACTATGAGGTCATCAGTCACTAAACTTACAATCTACTTATGATCTAGCTAATACTAAGGACGGCACAAATATCCATGCCCGAGGTGGTATCCGAACCCCCGACCGTAGTGGCCGTGGCCGTGGCCGTGCAGACCGTGACTGACGCGCCGCAGTCCCCTCGGCCACCGCGGCCTGCTTACCTTCGTTTTACTCTTGTTAATGTTCATCTTATATCTTCCTTTCACTGACAATTACTGAAAAATCTTAATTTCTCAAGCATTTACGACAACTTCACACATTTTATCAAATCAGTTGTTATTTTTAATCTACTTCCTCTCGGTGTAAAAACGGGGTTCATCTGCGAAATACGAGAACCACGTACGAGAGAAGCACCTCCCCCAACAGCTGTAACTACTTCACCCGTGGTGTATCTCACTCCAGATTTCCATTCTGCTGTCATTAACCCCGACGAATAAACGTCGGCAAAGCCATAGCAGAAACTGATATTTAAGGATCAGAAGGTGGCGATACCGCGCAGCAGCCAGTAATGAGATAACTTGGCGGCGCGATGCGGCGCGCATGATTACTCGAAGCCGGTGGCGTGCCGCGGTTCGAATTTTACTCGGGCCGAGAACTTCTGCGGCAAACACGGCGGGCGTGCGAGCCATAACAAAGCGGCGGAGCGCCGGGTTTCGCGAACTGATTTGCGTATTACCTGAGCAGCCTTTGTAATGAAACCATCCGCCGCGCCCGCGCCCGCTGCCGCCGAGTTGAACAAATATCACGGCGCCATCGATCTCGCCGAAAGCAGTTCCCGGCCCCGTGCTGGAGGCCCTCTCCAAATCCATCGCCGTTCAGCAGCACACTACCAGCAAAACGCACCAGCACACAGTCAATCAGCTTAAACTTCGTATTTATACGTCAGTAATGTCTGTTGGTTTTATTTTCTTAGAGTTGTTGTTGTTGTTGTTGTTATGGTCTTCAGTCCGGAGACTGGTTTGATGCAGCTCTCCACCCTACTCTATCCTGAGCAAGCCTTTTCATCTCCTTATAAGAACGGCAACCCACATCCACTTGAATCTGCTTACTATACGCGTCTCTTGGTCTCCCTCTGCGATTTTTATTCCCTCTAATGCTAAATTTACGATTCCCCGATGTCTTCCCTTCTTTTACTCAGGGAATGCCAAAAATTCCTTTTCTCACCAATTCCGTTCAGTAACTCTTCATTAGTTATGCGATCTATCCACCCCTAATCTTCAGCATTCTTCTGTAGCACCATATTTCAAAAGCCTCAATCCTCTTCCTGTCCGCACTGCTTATCGTCCATCTTTCACTCCCGTACAAGGCCACACTCCACACAAATGCCTTCAGAAAAGACTTCCTTACCCTTAAATTAATATTCGAAGTTAGCAAATTTCTCTTTTTCAAAAATGCTTTTCTTCCCATTGCCATTCTGCATTTTATAGCCGGCCGCGGTGGCCGAGGGGACTGCGGCGCTCCAGTCACGGTCTGCACGGCCACTACGGTCGGGGGTTCGAATCCCCCCTCGAGCATGGATATTTGTGCCGTCCTTAGTTGTAGCTAGTTCATAAGTAGATTGTTAGTTTAGGGACTGATGACCCCGTAGTTAAGTCCCATAAGCTATACAAACATTTGAACATTTTGCATTTTATATCCTCTGTACTGCGGCCATCGCATGTTATTTTACTAACCAAGTAAAAAAACTCATCTACCACCTTCATTGTTTCGTTACCTAATTTAATTCCTTCAGCATCGCCTGATTTTCTAAGACCGCATTCCATTATTTTTGTTTTGCTCTTGTTAATGTTCATTTTATACGCTCTCTTCAACACACTGTCCATTCCATTGAACTGATCTTCCAGGTCCTTTGCTGTCCCTGACAGAATTACAATGTCATCAGCAAAACGCAATGTTTTTATTTCTTCCCCCTGAACTTTAATCCCTATTCCAAATTTTTCCTCGCTTTCCTTCACCGCCTGCGCAATGTACAAATTGAATAACATCGGAGAAAGACTACAACCCTGTCTTACTCCCTTCGTAACTGATGCTTCCCTTTCCCGCCCTTCGAGTCTAATAACTGCGGTCTGGTTTTTGTACAAGTTGTATTTCTTAGAGTAGCATTATATAAATACGCTAACACGAAAATTATGGTATCGATTACTAATTTATTCATACAAGATGGCCAATGAAAGTTACATAATTCGAAAGATTATTTGTCGTAGTTTCACGAATATAAATAGTATGTGTGCATTTAGCCATTAAAAGTGGTAAAAGGAAGTAGAAATTTTCCTATCTACAGCTTGGATCGAGTTCTACATTCTCCAACAATCAGCTCACTGATGGGCTATTCGTCTCGACCAAAGACGCTGTAGTGCAGCGCCATATGCAGTATTAAAATAACGTATTAAAATAAGTGGATATCGAAACATGGAGTGCTCCCAACTCACTTTCTTGGGCCGTTCAAATGCTTCATTTTCGCAGTGATTGTTGTTGTTGTTGTTGTGGTCTTCAGTCCGGAGACTTGTTTGATGCAGCTCTCCACAATACCCTATCCTGTGCCAGACTCTTCATCTCCATATAAGAACGGCAACCTACATCTGTCTGAATCTGCTTACTGTATCCATCTCTTGGTCTTCCTATGCGATTTTTACCCCACACACTTCCCTTCAATGCTAAATTTACGATTCCTCGATGTCTAAGAATGTATCCTACCAAGCGATCCCTTCTTTTAGTCAGGGTATGCCAAAAATTCCTTTTCTCACCAATTCCGTTCAGTACCTCTCCATTAGTTATGCGATCTACCCACCTAATCTTCAGCATTCTTCAGTAGCACCACATTTCAAAAGCCTCTATTCTCTTCCTGTCCGCACTGCTTATCGTCCATCTTTCACTCCCGTACAAGACCACACTCCACACAAATGCCTTCAGAAAAGACTTCCTTACCCTTAAATTAATATTCGAAGTTAGCAAATTTCTCTTTTTCAAAAATGCTTTTCTTTCCATTGCCATTCTGCGTTTTATAAACATTGCCGCAGTGGCAAAGGGGACTGAGGTGCTTCAGTCCCGGTCTGCACGGCCACTAAGGTCGGGGGTTCGAATCCCCCCTTGAGCATGGATATTTGTGCCGTCCTTAGTTGTAGCTAGTTCATAAGTAGTTTGTTAGTTTAGGGACTGATGACCCCGTAGTTAAGTCCCATAAGCTATACAAACATTTGAACATTTTGCATTTTATATCCTCTGTACTGCGACCATCGCATGTTATTTTACTACCCAAGTAAAAAAACTCATCTACCACCTTCATTGTTTCGTTACCTAATTTAATTCCTTCAGCATTGCCTGATTTTCTAAGACCGCATTCCATTATTTTTGTTTTGCTCTTGTTAATGTTCATTTTATACGCTCTCTTCAACACACTGTCCATTCCATTCAACTGATCTTCCAGGTCATTTGCTGTCCCTGACAGAATTACAATGTCATCAGCAAAACGCAATGTTTTTATTTCTTCCCCCTGAACTTTAATCCCTATTCCAAATTTTTCCTTGCTTTCCTTCACCGCCTGCTCAATGTAAAAATTCAATAACATCGGAGAAAGACTACAACCCTGTCTTACTCCCTTCCCAACTGATGCTTCCCTTTCCCGCCCTTCGAGTCTAATAACTGCGGTCTGGTTTTTGTACAAGTTGTATTTCTTAGAGTAGCATTATATAAATGCGCTAACACGAAAATTGTGGTACAGATGACTAATTTATTCGTACAAGAAGGCCAATGAAAGTTACATAATTATAAAGATTATTTGTCGTAGATTTCACGAATATAAATATTATGTGTGCATTTATCCGTTAAAAGTGGTAAAAGGAAGTAGAAATTTTCCTATCTACAGCTTGGATCAAGATCTACATTCTCCATCAATCAGCTCACTGAGTGGCTATTCTCTTCGACCAAAGACGCTGTAATGCAGCGCATCTGCAGTATTAAAATAACGAATTAAAATAAGTGGATATCGAAACATGGAGTGCTCCCAACTCACTTTCTTGTGCCGTTCAAATGCTTCATTTTAGCAGTGATTAACAGTTGTTAAAGGAAATGGATTTTTTCATATGAATGCCGATATAAAGGATGATGCGCCGGGAGAGGCATCTAGCGGTGCTCGGGTGAAACTACGAAGTCGAGAATGCCGATGTAAATTATGATGCGCCGGGAGAGGCATGTAGCGTTGCACGGGTGAAACTACGAAGTCGACAAGTAGTCAGCTCTGGAATTCTGAATATCGCAGAATCGAAATAACATTATTTCTTGGCGTTGTATAAATATACGAACACCGAAATTGTAGTTCCATTGCAAATATTAGGCTAATGAAAGATATATAATAATAAATGCCATGAGAAGTATATACTTCCGTTTTTATTTGTTGTTATTGTGTCAGGCATTTTCCTTAACACATAAAAGATAGCGTTTCATACCTCCCAGTGCCGGTTAAATTTTACCAAATATCCCAGCGGCCTCCTATGATAATGTTGGCAACAGATGCTGAATAGTGATAATCCTGTGATTCTTCATTTTGGCCAATCGCTTGACAACGCTGATATTTTCTCATGGAATCTTCGCTTTACGAGGGCAATTATTTTTACTGAGCGGACGAGGGTACATACAAGAACCTGTCAACCATAAAGCAGGAACAGCATTATTTGTTTACTTCATGGTCTGTACGATACACTAATCGAGTCATTTTATGTGGTTCGAAAAGAAGGGGCAAAGATTTTCTATCGTGTTGTTGATGTTGCCAACAAAATCACACGAGGCCGCCGCCGACATGATACGTAAACTTTTACCCCCAGTGACCATTGTAAACACAACTGGTCGATTTTCGACCACAGGCAATACTAGTACTAGTAAAACAGCGATTACAAAAAGGAACTGACATATCGCGTCTACCTTACAAATGAGTTTATGTGCTAAATATTTGACTTTGAACAAGTAATGAAGAAAAAGCAAAGCAATTGTTTGTTGAAAGCTTGTTCGAAGTCACTAACAAGGGACAGTTTCGACTTCGAACCGCACGAAACCATGCTTACAATAACAAGCAATAATAAACAAAACAGTAGTGTGCATCATTTCCATGCAAAATGCCGTATAATAATAATAATAATGAATAATTAAAACAGGAGTAAGACAAGGAGATGGGATCTCGCCACTATTATTAAACATAGTTTTAGACAAAGTAATGAAACAATGGGAAATCGAACTAAGGAAACAAAACTTCTGGAAGCCAATTGAACTGGGAAGAGGTAAAGGAAAATTCAACATCCCTTATTTAGCGTTTGCAGATGACCTAGCAATTATAACTGACAGTGAAGAAACCGAAATAAAACAAACAGATCCTCAAAGAATGTGCAGAGAAGGTTGGCCTGCAAATCTCCTTTGAGGAGAATTTATTTGCTCCAAATGATATACTCCGAAACTCAAAACAAATTATGGTGAAATCAACAGAGTCTAACTCTTTAAGTATCTCGGCGAAGTAATTGAACCAACAGGACTCGAGAAAGTAGCACAAATCAACCGATTACATAAAATCAAGAAAGCATTCGGACTTGTTCAAAACATATATAACAAAAAATGCCTGTCAAAAGCAGATAATATCAGACACTACAACACAGTTATCAAACCTACAGTCACATATGCAAGTGAAAAGCTCTCACTGAATAGAAAACTAGATTTACAAGGCATTAAGAAAGTAGAGAGAAAAATTATTAGGAAAATGCTGGTATCACGATACACACAAGATGGATACAGACTGCAGACCATCGAGACAACCGAAAACTATATCGAAACTGACATCAGAAAGGACGAATGAAATTTTATGGATACTAACACAGATTACCTGCAAACAGGTTAACGAAACGTCTACTGGACTATATGACATCACTTAAAGCAACAATACCCTGGATAACTGAAGTTAAGAAGGATTTGACAAAAGCAAAAATTGGCATACAAACACATCAGACAGAAGAAAAAATGACAAGTGGAAGTTTACTTCAGAGACGGCACCAAAACCATACCGACCAAAGTGGACCGAAGAAAGAAAGAAGGCCTTTGGGGAGAAAATGAAGAAATATTGGGAAAATAAGAAGAACTTTAAGAAATATTGATAAATCACCTGCTTATTGTTCTCCCATGGGGACATTCGCTAATAATAATAATAATACGAATAATAATGAAGACTCCATTAGGATCGGTGTGCACCATGACCATAAAATGATAAATATCAAAAGAAATTTCAGCTTTGGTCGTAGATTCACATTTATTTGTTATTGGAAATCGATTTCGACTACGGAATAGTCATCCTCAGTCCAACACGCACAATCGAATTCATAAATTTCTGGTGTTACATGTTAAGCCGCAAGGCTTAATTATAACATGTTCCAGAGTCGTAATTTGGCACTCTAGAACTTGAATAGTGGCAATAATTTATTCACAACCGATACGAAACCATTACATGTTTTCACCTGTTACTGTCCTTCAAAGTAGTCACCACGCTGCCAGTGTTAGCAGAGCCTGTTCTGTTGATGCTGCGAATGGAGCGGTCTGAAGTCTCTGAAGCGAATGCGACGAAGTGGTTCCCTCACCACATTCCACTAACGCAGGAACAGTACGCACTTCTTCTTCAGAGTGGTGAAAAGGAGAAATTCAGGACGACAAAGCTTTTTCTGAAGAAGACAGGTTTGTCAACTTCGGATGTTGATGGAAGTCAACATATTTGTCTCGAAAAAAGGAAGGAAGCTTATGGTTTAATGTCCTGTTAACAGCGCGGTCATTAGATATGGAGCTCGCGCTCGGATTTTTGAATAAGGATGGGGAAGGAAAACAGCCGTACTCTTTCAAAGGATCCATCTCGGCATTTGCGTGGAGTCATACCAATGCGAGTCCAGTGTATTACACCTGCGCCCCCTCGTTCGGTACATTCGGCTCGATTAGAGCCTTGTATCGATGTTAAACGTGAAAGATAAATTAGTTGAGACAAATTTTTTTGCTGAAGTTTAGATGGATATATGAAGACAACGAATGAGGAGCTACTGAGCAGAATCGGGAAGAATAAAAATTTCTGTCATATCTTGAATAAACCAAGGGGTCAACTGATAGGGCACATTATGCGACATCAAGGAATCATCAATTATTGTTTCAGGGAAGGGTGGAGCGTAAAAATCGTAGAGGGTGAAACACGTTCACTACTTGTGTGGTCGTGTTCCATTTTGATTTATTCATTAACCTAAAGTGTTTCTGCACCTTTAATGTTATCTATCTGTGTGTTAATTATATTATTCTTTTTATTAATTATCAATGCCCCATGTTTATATATGTTTGTCCCATATTTATAAATGTTTCCACTTGTGTGATTGAACTTGTGTGTTCATGTGAATGTGAATGTGTGCTCTTAATATTGACTGACTACCGCGCAATGGCTTACAGTCGCCGCCTCCCGCTTTAGGTCTCGTTTTGCTGTACTTAAGAACGTATGGCTTCGTTTGTCACCTGCGCTGGCGTCTTCTGGATGGCCAGAGACAAGCTTACTTGGCAAGATGGCAAGATGACCGTGTTCTTAGTGTCGTACCAACCTAATCTGGGTCGAAAGAGGTTACAGGAGACCTCTCTGGGAGCGGTTGTAGAAGGAAGTGTCTTGGCCAGGTAGCAAGGGTTGGTAAACAGTAGTCTCTGATCGCACTCTGCGTCGCTTTTAGCGCGCTCTACATCCGTTGTTTTTTCCGAGGCCTTAGAGCTTTACTCTTCATTCTGGTTCGGACGACTGAGGAAGTAAGTCCTCCGCCGAACCATGCTGTTAGGACTTTGATTTATTTGTGATCAGGCAGTCTTGGTTTCTCAGTGATAGTTGTTTTGAGTAATTATTTCGCTATGAGAGGCGAAGTATTTCTTAATTTACAGAACACGAGTAAATTCAGTGTAAATTTATTATTTGCATTTTCATTCCAGTGATGATTGTGTGTGTCCGGTTTTGCTCAAGTTAGAATACACGAGTGTGGCCTTCAGCCTTTGTGTAAAATTAGTTTTTAACTAACGTTTTCGCGTCGTTTCTGTATCAGCGAGTATGCTAAATATTTCTCAGCTTTTCTAATTTGATTCCATCTTTCCTGTCTTGCATGACCGACTGCACCACGTGCTTTCGTAACGGTCGCTACTTCGGCCTTCAGCCATGCTTTTGTTAATACTAGCTTTCTTCTACACGAATGCTTTTGCACGGGTTACATTAAATATTCAGTCCGACTTATAAATCATGGTTTATCAAAGTTTGATTGTACGAACGATTAATCATACAAAGTTTGATAAAAATAAGTTTTTTTTTTTTTTATTTAAATTACATTTTAATGTACGGTTCAACCCTGGGCTCTTGGTTAAGCTGATATCGTCATTGTTTCCGGTTGGCCAAAACCGACAAGATCAGTTTATTACAACGGTCGGTAAAATACTGCAAGTAATAAAAGTCTTCAGGAACTTACCGCCATCTGGGTTGGATTAAATGCCGCCCATGTACCAAATATAAGTGAACTAATGACTGAAAATTAGGTTTTTAATACATCGTACGACCTGTTTCGAGCTGGTATCCATCTTGATATAAATGTCGCGATATTCAGCTTCGGAGTTCACTTGCTTTGTATTTAAATGAATCTCTTTGAATATGTAACTGTTAATGGACCTCATTGCTTTTGTCAAACATTCAATTTGTGAGAAGAAATGAACTAGTCTAAATAAATTGATTTGCAGTAAACAATTTATTTTGGGATCGATCGCTCTTTTGTGTTCACAAACTATCAACGGTAGCTGCTGCACATTCGTCCAAATATGGATTCAAACATAAATAATTCGATTGTATTACAAAATGTGACAATAATTGTCTGTGTTGCATGTCCTTACAACAGTTTGTGTCTCATAATAATGACCAAATCCGAAAGTAGTCAGATTTGTTTGCAAGAGTTCGTCATTTTTTAGAATAAGGAGTAGGATTAAGTTGCAACTTTATTTAGCAGCTCAATATCAGCTGAGATACAGCTGTAATGGATCATAATGACGTCTCAACAATGCAATGATTCCACAGGTATTTTTACAGTAATTTTCTTTCTAGTTTTTCCTAGTACTGTCTCCTGTAAGAATATAATGCACATTTTGGTAAGAACTGTGAAGATATTTCTTAATTATTCATTAACAGTTTTGAACGCACTTACATAGTCGCTCGTTGTTCAATGTAATTATTAACTACAGGTCTGTGAGAATTTCTGTCAATATGTAAACCTGTCACCATAAAAAGATGGAGATATCATTACATTTTCCCATTAACGATTAAACAGATACCTGGGTTATCAATGTGTTTACAGTACTGGAATTAACTTCCAAATCCTATTGGATTGATTTTAATAATCTGATCAAACAAGGATGTCGTGTGTAGTCAGCAGTACAAAGTCACGAACGTGGAAGTTTCATTTCGTTAATCTGTTTTTGATAAATTCTCTGTCACAGAGACAAGAGGAGATCTGAAAACAAAGTATACAACGTAATCTATTACACGCAGTGGTCTTCGAGACAACCTGCGGAAATCTTTGAAATATCTAAGTCTCCGCAGCATGCACAAAAAACTTTTAGAATGACTGTTGTACATTTTAGGTACGGCTAGTGTTATTTACTACTTTCCGATACATTATTTAGTACAGAATATTGCGCCAGCACCTAGGTTTGAAACAATTTTTGAGCCAGGGTTCTAAAGTTCTCTTTTCCACGACCAAAGGACAGTTTAACAGCAGGGAAAGATTGCTATCGACCTATTTAGCATTAATGCTGCAGTACGTGAGGCCACAGCTATAATCCGCAACTGGAAGTACCGACATGAACTGCGAACTGTCGTAATTACCGTGGCTTACTGAGTAATTAAAGCCGATTGCCAGAGTACTAGTCAAACTTCAATCCCTCCCCCTGCAGTCAGTACTCTACCAGATGAGCAATTCCTGTAACTTTCATGTTTCGGCTGAAAGTTCGTAGCTGTTTACGTTGAAACCCTTGTCCTAGTTCGGAATGTTTGCTTGAACGAGAAACAGTTCGCTGACTGGCAAAGACTACACCTCGCAACCCTAATACCCCAAGTTACAGAATGTATAAAATTATTTAATTTAAAAAAAAATGTAATTTTTAGTTTCTTGTTCTTTGCATTTAAGGTTTCTTTGTCCACAGTCGCAGTTACAAAAGTTAAATGGTATTATACTGTCTTTTCAAACTGTAATAAAAGTTTTATTAAAATTAGATAGGTATTTTCTAGGCCAGACAAACGTGTGGAACCTGAAGAGGGGCAGCAACCTTTTCAGTAGTTACAGGGGCAACAGTCAAGATGATTGACTGAGCTGGCCTTGTAACATCAACTAATATGGCTTTGCCACACAGCTACTGCGAACGGCTGAAAGCAAGGGAAAACTACAGCCGTTACTTTTCCCGGGGACATGCAGCTCTACTGTATGAATATATGATGATGGTATCCTCTCGAGTAAAATATTCCGGAGATAAAATAGTCCCCCATTCGGGTCTCCGGGTGGGGACTACTCAGGAGGATGTCAAAATCAGGAAAGACAACACTGGCTTTCTATCGAATGTTAGAGTCCTTAATAGGGTAGGGAAGATACAAAATTGAAAAAGGGAAATGAATAGGCTGACGCTATAGTGGGTATTAGTGAAGTTCGGTGGAAAGAGGGACAGGATTTCTGGTCAGATGAGTACAGGATTATTAATACAAAATCATTTGGGGGTATTACAGGAGTAGGTCTGATAATGAATAAGAAAATAGGAATGCGGCCAAACTACTATTAACAGTGCAGTGATCGCATTATCAAAGTTAAAAAAGATACAAAACCAACACCGACGACAATAGTACAAGCTTATATGCCCACTAACTCTGCCGATGATGATGATGATCGAAGAAATGTATGAGGAGGTAAAGGAAATTACTCATACAATTAAGGGAGAGGAAAACTTAATTGTGATGGGAGACGGGAATTCGATAGTAGGAAAAGGAAGAGAAGAAAAATAGTAGGTAAATATGGTCTGGGCAAAAGGAATGAAAGAGGAGCTCGGCTAGTAGAATATTGCACGGAACAAAATTCAATCATAACAAACACTTGCTTTAACAATCATGAAAGAAGGTTGTATACGTGGAAGAGACCAGGAGACACTGGAAGGTACCAGATAGATTTTATAATGGTAAGACAGATTTCGGAACCAAGTTTTAAACTGTAAGACATACCCAGGGGCAGATATAGACTCTGACCATAAATTGTTGGGCGTGAACTGTAGGCTGAAACTGAAAAAATTGCAAAAAGGAAAATAAGGAGATGGGACCTGGATAAATTGAAGGAACGTGAAGTTCTTGAGAATTTCAGAGGAAGCTTTAGACAACAATTGATAGAAACGGGGGGAAATAAAATAGTGAAGAAGAATGCGTAGCATTGAGAAATGAAATAGTGAAGACAGCAGAGGACAAAATTGCTAGAAAGGCAAGACCTACAAAAACTCCTTGGATATAAATTCAGTTGTTGAAAGGAGAAAATATAAAAATGCAGTAAATGAAACGCAAAATGGAGTACAGACGACTATGAAATGAGATTGACAGGAAGTGCAAAATGGCTAAGCAGGAGTGGCTAGAAGGCAAATTCAAGTCTGTAGAAGAATCTATAACGAGGGGAAAAATAGATACTGCCTACTGGAAAATAAAAGAGACATTTAGAGACAAGAAAAGCAGCTCTATGAGTATCAAGAACTCAGATGGAAAACCAGTTTTCAGCAAAGAAGAGAAGGGTGGATAGAATATATAGAGGGGCTCAATAAAGGAAATGAACTGAGAGACAATATTGCAAGGAAGGGAAGAAGAAGTAGATGAAGATTAAATAGTAGATACTATACTGAGAGAAGAATTGTATAGAGCACTGAAAGACCTAAGTCGAAACAAGGCCCCTGGAGTGGACGACATTCCCTCAGAATTACTGAAGTCTCTGGAAGAGATAGCCATGAGAAAACTATTTCACCTGATGTGTAAGATGTATGAGACAGAGGAAATACCCCCAGACTTTGGGAAAAATATAATAATCCCCATTCCAAAGAAATCAGGTGCATACAGGTGTGAAAATTACAGAACCATCAGTTTAATAAGTCATGGTTACAAAATTTTAACACGAATTATTTACAGAAGGATGGAAAAGTTGGTAGAAGCCGACCTTGGGGAAGACCAGTTTGAAGTCAGGAGAAATGTAGGAACACGGGAGACAATCCTCACTTTACGGCTTAACTTAAAAGATAGATTAAGGAAACACAAACCTATATTTCTTGCTTTTGTAGATTTGGAGAAAGCTTTGGTCAATGTTGATTGGAATACACTCTTTCAAATTCTGAAATCAGCAGGACTAAAATATAGGGAACAGAAGGTTATTTACAACTTGTACAAAAATCAGACAGCAGTTATCAGAGTTGAAGGGCATGAAAGGGATGCAGAGGTTGGGAAGGGTGTAAGACAGGATTGTAGCCTCTCCCCAATGTTATTCAATTTGTACATTGAGTAAGCTCTAAAGGAAAGCAAGGAGGAATTTGGAGAAGGAATTAGAGTTCAGGGTGAAGAAATAAAAACTTTGCGTTTTGCTGATAACATTATAATTCTGTCAGTGACAGCAAAGGACCTCGAGGAACAACTGAACGGAATGGACCGTGTGCTGAAAGGAGCATATAGGATGAACAATAACAAGAGCAAAACTTGGGTAATGGAATGCAGTCTTAGAAAATCAGGCGATGCTGAAGGAATTAAGTTAGGTAACGAATCAATAAAGGTGGTAAATGAGTTTTGATACTTGGACAGTAAAACAACATATGACGATTGCAGTATAGAGGATATTAAATGCAGTATGGCAATGGGAAGAAAAGCGATTTTGAAAAAGAGAAATTTGTAACATCGAATATTAATTTAAGCATTAGGAAGTCCTTTCTGAAGGTATTTGTGTGGAGTGTTGCCTTGTATAGGAGTGAAACATGTAAGATAAACAGTGCGGACAGGAAGAGGATAGAGGTGTAACTAATGAGGAGATACTGAACATAATTGGAGAGAAAAGGAGTTTCTGGCATAAATTGACTAAAAGAAGGGATCGATTGGTAGGACACATTCTTAGACACCTAGGAATTGTGAATTTAGCATTGGAGGGAAGTGTGTGGGGTAAAAGTCGCAGAGGGAGACCAAGACATGAATATAGTAAGCAAATTCAAATGGATGTTATGAGGAGATGAAGAGGCTTGCTCAGGATAGAGTAGGGTAGAAAGCTGCATCAAATCAGTCTCCGGACTGAAGACCAGAGCAGCAACACGTCTTCTCTTTTCTTTCATATTATTATTAAACTGCCGAGGTAATCCGCTTTATACAAGATAACTTTTTTCGTTTACGTGTATCAACCAAACATGTTTCGGCACTTCTTGTGCCTTACTTTCTGAAATTCTTTTACATGTCACAGTTTTTTTAAGTGTACAGATATTTGGATAAATTGTGATTTGAGATTTACATTGCTTGCCAATTGATCTTAAGAGGAGGCGGTAGGCCTTATCTCGGTAATGTTAAATTAGGTAAATTTATGTACATTTTACTCTTTAACTGTTAACTGTTGAATATGTTAGGTCTAAGTTTACTTACATATCTGTATTAAGTTATTGGCAACATTTATATTCTGCTTTTATCCAGCAATGACGAGTTTGGCAGTTTGTAATCTGCAACAAGAAAAGATTTTATTTCCAAAATGGTCCGATTTATCGTACTTTCACATGGATATTATCATGAAATATACTCCTATGTCGCCATTTAGCACCTTACTTACTTTCGAGCAGTGGTGATGTTCTCTTTTGTTTGTAGAGTGTAATTATGATTCGTGATGTTATTTTCTGGTTTTTGCACTTTTTGTGTTAAATACTAGAACTCTTTACGTCGAGATTTCTCTGGTTTCAGTGTCTGTATTGTATTTATTTGTTTATGTGGCGTGTCAGTGATGTGGCGCGCGAATTTGAATGGTTTCGCTTTGATTGTTATATATGTGGAGTGTGTGGAGATGTGCCGAAACGTGTTTGGTTGATTAAAATAAACCAAACAAGGTGTCTTGTATAAGGAGTATTTCCTGTTTATTTTATTACCAGAAGCACTGAAAAAAGGATCTGGACCATTACAAGATAATAGTAATTATTATTATACACAAAAAAGATCTTCCACTTTGACTTGGTAGTGGTTTAAATAGTACTAACTGTAGCAGATCCTCACGTTGTTGTGTCCCCATTCTTCCAAATTGCCGAGGCGGAGCGGCCGAGCGCATTTACGCGGTAAGCTACGGTGCGCGAGGCCGTTCCCCGTCGGAGGTTCGAAGCCCCCTCGGGCCTGGCTGTATGTGTCGTCTTTAGTATAAGGTAGTTCATAAGTAGTTTGTACGTTTAGTGTCTGATGACCCCGCAGTTAAGTCCCTTAAGCTTGACAAACACTTGAACATCTTCCAAATTGTGCAGTACATTTTTATACACTGCACTAAATATTGACATAATCTCTTGTGAAAGGATAAATTTGCTATCCCGTGGAATTTTTTTCTTATTAGGATATGCGTATGTCTTTTGTTTCATTGTGCGTGGTGGGGGAGGAGGGGTTGTAGTAGGGCTGTTAATAAAATATCTATATTTCTTCAGAAAAAGTATGGTTGTATATCGGAGATATTTTTCCCGATATCGATATCAAAGTGCTAATTTCGAGTGCCTATACTTTTATTTTACATTATTCGCAATTTTTTTGTAAATATTTTAAATTCTTATGTGTGAAGGACTGTTACTACTTTTTGGGCTTTCGTCACTTCCAGTATTTTCCTTTGTATTATACAGCAGGTATGGGTGGCTCAAAAGTACAATTGCACTGCACGGGAGGGGGGGGGGAACATGATTTACCATGTGAAACAAAGCACGCCAGTTGCGATACAAAATAATTTTTAACCTCAAGTGGTGTGCTAATTCTTCACTTCTGCATTCATAGAAAACGCGCAAAAAATGAACATCAGTGTAAAAGCAAGAGTGTCTTCGCGGTGGGTTCAGACGCTTGAAAGGAAATGCTGACGTAATTGGCGCTCGACGCTGCCAGCAGAACCTGCAACTTTTAGCTCCATTACGAAATTTTGACGCTACTGCTGCTATCGCTGGCGTTAGCAGCATTACTATTCCGGATAAATCCGATACGGGGTGAAGCCAAACGACGGACCCGTCATGCACCACTTACAAGCAGTGATCATTGTTTACAAGATGGCTAATGCCAAACGTAAACGTGCATCGTATTATCACCCGACGCAGCGTATACGTCCGTTGTGATGTAAGTTGCTGTTTTTTTAGTTGGACGTGCGAATGATTTCTGTAGTTTATGTTGAAATATACTGATTACATGTTAACTGTGTTTTTAAAAATCTGATATTCTTTCTTCAGACATTATGAACTACCTCCAAGCGGTAGAGAAAGTGTCATTCTTGTGATACTTTTACTCACGTGAAGTGATGAGTGCTATCTACATGGGATCTCAAATCGATTCCATATTACTACGTTTCCGGAAGGGCTTCTAATCATATTGCGCGCTTATAGAATATCGTCTTCGTTGTGCCATTGTATTCGTCATTTCCTGTCAGAAAGGACACAGTACGTAGAAACTGACGGAAAGTCTTAAAACAATAGCGATATCTGTCGTTCCACAGGGAAGTGTTATAGGGTCCCTTCTGTTTCTTGTCTTTATAAGCGTCTTATGAGAATCTTTTCAGCTCCCTTGGACTGTTCGCGGATGATGGTGTCGTTTAACGGTTAGGAAAGTCGCCAGAAGATCAAAATAAACTGCAAAATGATTTAGGTATCTGCAGGATGCGAAATTGGCAATTGATCTTAAGGGGAGGCGGTAGGCCCTATCTCGCCAATGTTAAATTAGGTAAATTTATGTACCTTTTTTCTCTTTAACTGTTAAAGATAATGATATGTAATTTTTGTGGCTTATTATGACACATATACTGAATACACTGAAACAGAATTAAAAAAAAAATTTCTTATAAAGCTTTTGAGATATAATTTTTCAAATTAAGTTACAAATTTTTATTAAAATTATCTACATTAATCCACCGTTATTGTGTAATGGTGTGATATTTTTCAGTAATCCTGCTTCAGTAAGTGCTGTGCTCTGCTGAACCAGATCTGAAAATTTGAACACAGTTTTTAGTACTTTTTGAGGAAAAGGTACAAATGTATCTAAAAATGTAATTTCTCAGAAAATGCAAAAATTGTTCATCTTAATACTTACAATTTTATCTACCTCCAGCTTCAAAACCAGCCTGCTCCATAATGATCATCGCCTTCCTGTTCTTTCTGCTGCTTCGAAAGCTCCCTTTTCCTGATTATTCTCGCTTCCTTAGTGCTCGTTTGAGAGGTGTAGTCTGATTTGACTAGTCGTATCCTGTCCAACAGCTACAAACCTTTGATAGTATTTATACCACGATCAATCCTTCCAAAATTACCATCATTGAGTGACAATACTGCATTAGCAACACCCCATTTCAGTGTTTTCATACCAACAAACACGTTTTTTGGTATTCGAGTCCAGATCAGATTGTTGAACGATTCATTTGGATTTTTGGTTCGTCCATGTATTCACTTCTTGAGGAGCTCTGGGTTTGCTAAGTCCCGATACGCAGGCTTGATCAAGTCAATTGCAGCTGAAGGTATGGAGTGTTCGAGTTCAAACACTATACCATCAGTTTCAGCTTTCCTGTATTTACACCACGTTTCTGGACAAAGACAGTGCTGTGAGTTTTCATCTGTTGCCCAGACACCCTTCATACTTGAAAAAGGGAGACATTATTTCTAATTTCCATCCCATAGTATCTTTCAACGTTTTTCCATTGTTTGTTTCAGTTTCCTAAGACGAGTGCTCATTAGTTTCTGAACGTGAGCGAAATATTCCAGTTTGCAAATTTTATGTTCACCATAAGGGTTAGAAGCTACAACAGACAAGTAAGCTTTACTCTCACCGTCCCCTAAAAACTGTGTGTATCTCATACCTCTCCCTGCATCAGACCTGCAAAACATTTTTACAACAGCAGCTGCCTCCACTTGTTCTTCCATAGTTTTTCTTGCAAATGTGTTCTTTGTTTGAATTAGAATCATAATTCTGGCAATAGTTTGTAAGTACATTACTTTTCCAGTGTCAATACTGGCGACAGTAGCAACTTTTTTTTATTTTTATTTTTTTATTTTTTTATTCTCTATTTTCTGCCAACTGCCTTCAAAAGGCACAAACATGGTTTTATTATTTTCATTTAATTCTACAGCTTCTTCTGTAGCATCTTTCATTGATGACGTTGCAACAAATTCAACCGCTTCACCTTTAATATTTGTGTATCTGCTCACCTTGGTAGGAGGTGGTGACAAGTTAATAACGGCACAAGATGTTTTAGCAGCTGTGAGTTCTTTGTCAATGGCTCTCATTAGATAAAGCAGTCTGATATTGAAGTCATACATATTTTCCGTGGAAATACTGGAGGTCTAATAATATTTTTCAGTTTTACAAATTGTACACACAATACTGATATTATATGCAACACCATTTTCCACTAACGTCTCTTTATTTACTTTTACTTGTTCATTACATAATCGACAACATGCAAATTCTACAAAAACTTCATTAAAAATACGTATGTCACACAATATATAATGTGAACCAAAAACAGTATTATTTTGCTCTTCACTAAATTTACTGTGAATCATCTTCGTTCTGGAAGCGCTAGTTGGTGAAGTTCTTTCAGTTACTGTACGCTCAAACTGCCCTTCATATTCGGTAGATTCCTTCTCAACATTTTGTGAATCAGGTACTGTATAATGCTGGTTTTCACAAAACTTACGTTTCTTGAAGTTTCTGGTACTTCTAGGCATTTTCATCAGCTTCAGAATGTTACACAACCAAGAAAACACATTCACAGCACGAAAGAATTACAGAAACTTACTGCCCGAAACATAAGTTGTTGATAAGGAAGAGAAAAAAGGTCTTTTTATTTATTTACTTTTATTTATTTTTTTTATTTTATTTTATTTATTTATTTTTTATTTTATTTTTTATTTTATTTTTTTTTTTTTGGCTACTGCCTGACCTTAAATAATGAAAATTGTGAAGTCATCCATAAGAGCACTAAAATAATTGCATTAAGCTGCATTTACGCGTTAAATCAGTCAAACATACAGGCCTCAAATACAACTAAATACCAAGGAATTACGAATACGAACAACTTTAATCGGAAAGAACACATAAAATACCGAGCGAGGTGGCGCAGTGGTAAGACACCTTTTGAATCTGCTTACTATATTCGTCCCTCGGTCTCCCTCTACGATTTTTACCCCACACGCTTCCTTCTAATGCCTAGTTGACAATTCCTTGATGTCTCAGAATGTGTCCAACCAATCTATCCCTTCTCTTAGTCATGATATACCAGAAACTCATTTTCTCCCCGATTCGGTTAAGCACCTCCTCATTAGTTACGTGATCTACCCATCTAATTTTCATCATTCGTCTGTAGCACCACATTTCAAAAGATACTATCATCTTTTTATCTGAATTCCTTATCGTCCATGTTTCACTCCCATACAATGCTACACTTCAAACAAATGCTTTCAGAAAGGACTTCCTAACATTTAAATTAATATTGGATGTTAACAAGTTTCGCTTCTTTAGAAACGCTTTTCTTCCCATAGCCATTCTGCATTTTATATCTTCTTTACTTCGGCCATCAGAAGTTATCTTCCTACCCAAATAACAAAATTCATTGTTTTACTCTTGTCAATGTTCATCTTATATTCTTCTTTCAAGACACTGTCCATCCCATTCAGTTGCTCTTCCAGATCTTTTGCGGTCTCTGACAGAATTACTATTTCATCAGCAAACCTCAATGTTTTTATTTCTTTTCCCTGCACTTTAATGCCCTCTCCTATTTTCTCCTTCCATTCCTTAACTGCCTGCTCAATGTACAGATTGAACAACATTGGGGAAAGGCTAGAACCCTGTCTTACTCCCTTCCCAATCTCTGCGTCCCTTTCTTGCCCTTCGACTCTAATAACCGCTGTCTGGTTTTGTATAGGTTGAATATAACTCTTCGCTCCCTATATTTTACCCCTGATACTTTCAGAATTTGGAAAAGTGTATTCCAGTCGACATTGTCAAAAGCTTTCTCCAAATCGACAAACGCTAAAAACGTAGGTTTCCCTTTCCTTAGCCTATCTTCTAAGATAAGTCGTAATGTGAGTATTGCCTCCCGTGTTCCTAGATTTCTCTTAAATCCGAATTGATCTTCCCCGAGGTCGGATTTCACATGTATTTCCATTCGTCTGTAAATAATTCGTGTTAGTATTTTGCAGCCATGACTTACCCGTTTGTTAATAAAAAACAGTCGAACAAATCCTTCAATTTTTGTTCTGAGGGGTTATGCAAGCTCGTAGCTTGTTGATGTACAGAATCTGTAATAAACAATAAATATTTTAATTTACAGGTCTAAAACCAGCAGTATATTTACTACGTGCAACCTGTGCATTTTATACCCCGAATTGTTAAACTTTTTCCTTCGATATATCGATACATTTATGTGTGTGAAGACGGCAAGGATGCTTACTTGTCATTTTGTGTTACTTGATTCGATATATTTTGTTGCAGACTACGAGGAGAATGATGCAAACATCAAGGCAAAGACATGAACTGCAGACTTCCAGATGTCTGTTACGATATCAAATAATATGTTAACACGTTCGAATAACGCGGGGAAATAGTTTTGAACGATTTACTTGTCATAATACCTGGAGACGTGAAACGGTGTACCTATTAATGGGAATCATGCTTTCCATGAAAATGATTTCTATTCATTGAAATATTAGGTTTGTAACTAACTAATCATGAAAATAAAAGGGGGCATCAATATTATCTGCGTATTACGGTTACAAGAGCTGCGTCCAGACACTGTTTAGGGAGAAAAAGAAACCTACCTGTCCAAACATTATTATTGAATCAAAGTCTCGGCATCGAGACAGACCCTTTGTAGTATATTTTCGATTTAAGGTTAATAAGGTATTAGAACAGACGTTAAACGAGCAAGAAAACAACCATGAAATCATTAATATAAATCAAAGCAATGGCTGTCCTATTTCAATGGTAATAGAGTTACTGCAGAAAAATAAAATGCAGTAACAATGTAAAATCAGCGATAGTATGCTATATAAAAGTATTGCGTAAATCACAGGTGTCGCATGTATTCTTTAGACCGTTTCGTACTACCAATCTCCGTATAACGTTTAAGACTAATGGTATTCTTCACTTTTGATTGCATCACCTGGTCAATAATAAAGTCTCGAAAGACGTGGCATTTGGTGTATGTAAATCAATGTGCGGAAGTTACTAAAAATCCCTCTTATGTGCACGCTTTATTGCGAAAAAATGAGATAGTATCAGGTGAACAACTAACATCAAACCATTCTGAGATTCATAAGAAATACGTTTGGAACCATGAGGCGACTCCTGACAACGTTTACAAAAATGAGATTTTTACATACTGTTTACAGAAGCTTGGTAATACATTAAATCAACAGAAAGTTTTTATAGCACTGCATTTTAATACTCCATACTATATATATATACACTCACGCACATACTAGTAACAGCGGTGGAGTATTTGGTCACACACTGTTAACTACAAATTTCACATCCTGTTCCCTTTAATTTTATTTGTTTACACATTGGTAGTTTTATTGTTTCAAACGATGCATAGTTTTGCTCTTGCAACGTTTCACACTGTTGACACTTGAAGACACTTAATTTCATTTTATTTACATCAGTACACATACACAATTTTATCCTTTTAAATTTTACATGTGCCTTTTTGGACGCTCTTGAATATTTTAACAGCACCACATAGATAATTTTCCTTTTTTATAAACTTTACAGAAGTTTCTGTAATATTTTGCTTTGAAATCCAAAAGCTGATAGAAGGAAAATTAATATAGAGTCGTCTTTGCCTCACGATAAACATGTAAATGAAGACATCAATGACATATAAAGTTAAGTGGCTGCTCTATAAGAATTACCGTATTTTATTATTCTTTCAATAATAACAGTTAATTGTCTTACATCCTTCGGCCGGAACTCGCTCGGAACAAAGTATAATTATCTTTTTATCGCATCAAATCGTAGTAGAAGCAGCAGAAGGAAGAAGTCGTTACGTAATTTCCTCTGGGATGAAATTATCTCTGGTCGCAGCGAGGATCATATTTAAAGAACACACGCCCTTCAATTACGACCAGAAATTAAATTTAAATCTATGTTCCCTGTGGAAATCACGGGAAGAGGTAAGATAATGAGACGCGACATCTTATCATTTTGTCTCAAGCCAATCTGACAGTCGGCTTGAAGCTATTTCACAGGTAATAACGTTTATTTCAGCATGAACAAAACCAGTCCTTTTGGTAGAGGAAGACGGCATACTACGTCTTCTACCAGTGATGAAGAATATCAAATAAGAAATTAAAATAGTGTAATCAATTCCAGTAACAGATATCTTCACACTGCAGTTTAAATAAATTTGTTGCTTACCATTATCACGTTTAGACATTGGTGAAAAATAGTTTTTCGTTAAAAAAAATTAATGTCAGTTGTATTTTCTACTTTCAAAGAGCGCATTTACTAAAAATTTAAGTTATGTTGCATCCTGAAATACGATACCGTTTGGTTAATGTTTACATTATAACTTCCAATTTTCGTATCCAGATCGACTCACTGATGGTCTTTGCCGCTTTGTTAATGGCATTTTATTTCTTAAGTTATGCAGTCGTGTTCTCCTGTACTTAAGGGATAGATTAAATATTTCATAACATCGTCAAACTTAAATACGCACTCAGCACTACAAAGACCTAAGGAGCCAATAAGAACATTAATGGAAGAAGAGATGCAAATACTAAAGAATTTGACACTGTTATAATTAAAGAGGTTCATAAATAAACGAAAAAGTTGAAACAGAAAAGAAGCTAGGACTGAATTCGCGTTGAGTTTTTGGAGTATGAAGGCATCTATATCTATAAATGTGAATGTCTGTTCGGTGTATGTTTATCACGTCTGAATCACAAAACATAAAGAGCTAAAAATTTGTACAGTTACTAATGTCTACCCGGGGAAGGCTTTAGGCACGGTTTTATGACGATCGGATAGCTATTTATCTATATATATTAATGTAAATGTCGGTTCGGTGTACGCTTATCACGTCCGAACGACTAGACGCAGATACTTAAATATTTGTACAGTTTTTAATTTATACCTGAGGGAGGTTTTAGGCATGGTTCTATAGCGATCTGATAGATATTTAGTAATTTGAAGAATATAACGCGAAATGCGGAACAGTAACTACTCATTGAAAATTATATTTACTCTTTGAAAATGGTTTTATTGGCTGCTAAGTTGCTTGAGGGTGGATAATGATAAAAGGGTGGAGTATATTGGGCTGGAGAGTTATCGCTGTACATAAAATTCTACGTGTGTGTGTGATAATATTTCGCTCTGCAGCGAAAACTACAGAACGCAAACGAATGGTCTGTGTGTAATTGTTGTCCGAAGTCTTCCGTTGTACACCATAGCACTTCCATGCCGATAGCTATAAGGGGGTGGAAGATATGGTGGTTAAAAGTCGTCAAATTATAGAAAAATCTGGACTGAAGGCCAGCGATGACTTTAGCGACTCTATAACAAGGAGGTTACATACAGCGAAACGTGATGCCACAGATCATATCTTTGGTCTATGCGTGCTACAATGTCTTCAACTCTTTCTCGGTAAGGATAAGCAAACGAATAAGGAAATATAAGAATAAATAAAGCAGTAAAAAAGAAATTTCTTTTAATACATCTCTTTAAAAAAATCGCAGGAATCTATCTACAGCCCTAAAGTTTTTCATTTGGTCAATTATACTTCGCTTGCTCAAAGGTGGGCAATCCAAAAAATATCTACATTTACGCTCCAAACACTACTACAAATAACGTAGTTTACCAGAATACCCTAACATGAATTTGGACATTGCAACACAGGTTAAGGAATAACGTATGTATTATTTATTGGAAATCATTAAGCACTTCACATAATTGTATATTTTATTCGAATGTTGATTAAAATGTTTCTAAAAAAGATATTGTATTTCATTTCATCCTTCAAAACCAGTCTCATGGCACACTACTGAAAGATAGCTTATGTATCATAATCAACCAATATGCGAGCGGAGCCGCGGGTTTAAGCTGGTAATGTTATATAATGAGGCTGTTACACGTAGACAATTAATTCTGTCATGTACGTAGAGTACAGTCGGTGACAGAATTCGCGAGACCCCTCGCCTAATCGCTATACACAACCGCAAAGTTCTGCTGCTTGGTGGGAAGTATATACAGCTAGGCAACACGATCGTACGTTTTGTGTCCCATCCTCGTCGCCACTTTTGTATCCCTACTTCGTCGCCGCTTTTGTGTCCCAGCCTCGTCGTAGGTGTCGGTGGCCGAGTGGAATGAGACCGACACGCTGGTGCAGGTACGGAGGGGAGCAGCCAGAAACTATAAACACTCGAGGAAATTAGAAAGAGATATATTGCACAGAATGTAACAATACTTAACTTTTACATAGTACTGCAGAATGTTGATACATAGTTGTTAGAGGCCTGCCTAGTGCCTGTACAATAGCAAAGTCTTCACTCGTGCCTATCGGATTACGAAGGTCCTAACTCGTTGCTATCTCAGTCCGAAGTCTTTACTCGTTGCTATCTCAGTCCGAAGTGCCCGATGTCTTTCCGTGGTGGCCACGAGCGGGGTTCCAGCAGAGGGCGCTCGTGGCTGTCGTCGTAAGATCGCCGCGCCGTGCGTGCATGGCGGCGCGCGGCGAAAGTAGGTGGCGCGCACTTTGTACTTGTGCGACACCACACCCCTCCCCCCCAAACCGCCGCGCCGTCGTGGCGTAGGGCTGAGGGCCACGGCGACGGCACTGGGAGGAGGGCCTGGGCGGGGGCGTTACTGGTGGGACGGGCGTCGAAGCTGAGGCCGGGAGCGAGACGCCGTCCGCGCCCCGGCATCCGCCTTGAGATCCTCCAGGGAACCCGCCGAAACCTGGAGAAGGGCGCCCACCCCCGCCCAGAGGGAGCAGGTCATCTTCTGAGGTGCGTGGCCCAAGCTGGGGGGGCCCGCACGGTCCCGGAGTCCCTCTCGGTGACGCTGTCATCTGCGGCGGCGACAGCGGCGGCGACGACTGCGTCGGAGGTGTGTCGACGTCCATAGGGATCTCGGAGTCCGGGGACGAACGATGTGGTTGTACTCCCTGGCGGTGAACTGGGTCTGGAATCAAGAAACCGGAGACAGGATCGCGCGGCCTGTGCAGGCGCAATTGGTTTGCGTGGCGCCGCAGCTCCGACCCTGTGGAAGAACGTACAACAAACATATTGCGCCCGAGCACGCGCTGAATGATGCCCGGCATCCATTTCTTCTTGTTTCTAGCAAACACCCTGTACAGCACCGGCGTAGAAACCTGAAAACGCGTAGCGCCATACGAACCGACTCGGTGCGTGGGAGGCTGCAGCAGGTGAAGGAGAGTGCGGTGACGGCGGCCGTGTAGCAGCTCGGCAGGAGACGGGCCGTCACGTGGCATGCACCGATACGTAGACAGGAAAATTTGAAGAGCTTGCTGCCTGGAGTGCTGACCTTTCATCTTCTCCATGTGAGACTTGAATGTTCGAACGAAACGTTCTGCTTCACCATTGGACTGAGGGTGAAAAGGTGCGGTGGTGATATGCTGAATGCCATTCACACGACAAAACTGTTGAAATTCCGCACTAACAAACTGAGGTCCATTGTCACTGACGATAGTTTCAGGCAAGCCTTCGATGCAAAACACTGATGTTAAGGCACTGATTGTACTAGAAGCTGTCGTTGAGTTCATGGCAATCACAAAAGGAAACTTGCTGAAAGCGTCTACAACAATTAACCAGCGCGTATTCCAGAAAGGTCCGGCAAAGTCAATATGTAAACGTTGCCATGGTCCCTTGGGGCGTGGCCAGTCTGAGAAACGCTGTGGAGGAGCCGCCTGATGCTCCGCACAAACTGTACACTGTGATGTCATGCTCTCTATCTGAGCGTCCATAGCAAACCAGGTACAATGACGTCTGGCCAATTGCTTTGTCCTAACAATACCCCAATGTCCTTGATGCAGGAGGCGTAACACTTCTCGTTGCAGGGAACGAGGAACAATCACTCTTGCTTGGTCGTTGTCGGTATGCAACAACAGTACACCCTGACTTAAAGATAATGCATGACGTTGTGCAAAATAACGTCGAACCAGAGGCCGATCAATGTCTTTGGCTCTGGCAGGCCACCCTGAGCGAACAAAACGTGCTACCACACTTAGGTCTGCATCCGCAGCTGTTTCCTGTGCAACCCGACGAGAGTTTAAAGGAAAGTCTGCGACAGCGGAAGCATCTCTGGAGTCTATCTGACAACATGCCATTTCTGAAGAATCAAATGATACATCCTGGCCAACCGGAAGTCGGGAAAGTGTGTCCGCGTTAGCATGTTTAGTGGTAGGTCGGTACAAAATCTCATACTGATAATTAGAAAATATCAAGGACCATCTCTGAAGCTTTTGTGCCGTACGTGGCGGAATCGGCTTTGTGGGTGAGAACAACGACGTGAGAGGCTTGTGGTCTGTCAACAAATAGAATTTTCTGCCATAGAGATAATGATGAAACTTCGTGACGCCGTAAATGATTGCTAAGGCCTCCTTTTCTATCTGACTGTAATTCTGTTGCGTCGGCGTCAGTAGCTTGGATGCAAAGGCAATAGGACGTTCGTGACATCCAATACGATGTGACAAAACTGCACCCACACCGTACGACGAGGCATCAACTGCTAGCACTACAGGCTAGGGTCAAAGGGAATCAAACATGCATCACTGATTAGTGCAGACTTTAAGTTGTCAAAGGCAACCTGGCAATCTTTGGACCATACAAAAGGAACATTCTTCCTACGTAAGTGATGCAGTGGAGCTGCAATCTGAGAGGCATTGGGAATAAATCTGAGATAATAGTTCAGCTTCCCCATTACTGCTTGCAATTCATGCACATTCTTAGGAGGAGGCAAGTCTTTGATTGCTCGAAGATGTGACTGTAAGGGATGAATTCCTTGGGCATTAATCACATGGCCTAGGTACTCTATTTCAGTTTGAAAAAACGAACACTTTGCTTTATTACAGCGTAGACCTGCTGCAGTCAAAACTTTGAAAAGGCACTCCAAGTTTGCTAAATGTTCTTCAACTGTACGTCCGGATACCACAATGTCATCTAAATAGTTCGAACAACACGGTACAGAAACTGTCAGCTGTTCCAAAAAACGCTGAAAAATAGCGGGAGCGGAAGAACTGCCAAAGGGTAGGCGTTGAAATTGAAAAAGGCCCATGTGAGTATTAATGACGAAAAACTTTTTTGACTCATCATCAAGTGGAATCTGTAAGTATGCCTCTGCTAAATCAATCTTGGAAAAGAAGCGAGACTGTCCTAATTTGTCCATCAGTTCCTCAGGTCTGGGCAGGGGATAAGTGTCGACAATTGTTTGACTGTTGACAGTTGATTTGAAGTCCGCACAGAGACGAAGTTTTCCTGACGGCTTGGGTATAATTACTATAGGCGAGGCCCACTGACTCGCAGAAACAGGAGAAATCACCCCACTATCTTGCCAACGTTTAAGTTCTTCGGCAACTGTATCACGCAAGGCGATAGGCACTGGTCTAGCTTTACGAAATTTTGGAACTGCAGATTCTTTTAAAGTTACATGTGCCACGAAGTCTTTTGCACAACCTAGGTCCGGCGAAAACAAGTCACTATATTTGTCACACAATGCATTGATTTTATCCTGAGGCACTATTGACGAAATTTGAAGCACATCTCTTTGAATTGATAAACCAAACAAGTCAAAAGCATCTAGTCCAAAAATGTTCTGTGTCGATTTGGCCTGAAGAACTACAAAAGCAACTGTTTTTGTTACACCTTGAAAAGAGGCGGGCAGGCTACACGTTCCTAGCACGGGAATATTTTGACCGGTATAAGCTGTTAGCACTTGTTGACACAGCGATAATTTTGGAGAACCCAGAAGTTCATAAGTATCTTTATTAATTAAGGTAACAGCGGAACCAGTGTCGAGCTGAAATTGCACAGTCTTATTGTCAATGGAAAGATTCACAAAAAGTTTTTGCTTGCGGCGCTCGACAGGTGCGCGAATGTGGGCAACGTCTGCTACGGTTTGTTTACTGCGCTTGCGCGGGCCGCGTAGTGAAGGAAGCGGCGCAGACTCGGCACGCAGCGGATTAACAACACTGTCACTAGATGACACTACCGCCGGATCGGCGTCCGCGCAATGCGAGGCTACTGCAGATTCACTAACTACTGCACTAAACTTTCGAGTAGCTACTTGATGTCTACTGTCACTAGCTACACAGTACTGGGCACTATTACAAGGAGCAGTTGCAGAAGGCACTAATTTCACTACAGGAATGCACTGTTCATAGTCATTTTGCTTGTCCCGAACCCGTTTCCGTTGCACTGTTTTACGCGCTCGTTGGCGCTTGCTACGTGGTGCACTATATAGTTTTGCCATAGGCGCAGAACGACTTTCTTGAAATTGAGATCCAAGGAAAGCACTGTTCAATTCCACAGCCCGTATAACATTTACAGAATGAACTGTTCTCGCACTCTGCGAAGCACTGTTTCTAACGGTACCGTTCTTTGAGTTTTTAATTTGCATACACACAGACTGTACATGTCCTGATTTGCCACATTGATAACAGGTTGCGTTGCGACTAGGGCAATGAGCACGCTTGTGGCGAGACACACACTGGGGGCAAGATTTACGTACATTTTTCTGAAATGAGCGTTGGCGCCCGTTATTCAAATCACTGTTTCTAACACGTCGGGGCGACCTTTGTGTCGCACTTTTACACTGCCTACTGTTCACTGACTGTTCAGCACGGCCTGTACTATTGTAAGAATCACTAGTGCTACACTGAGAACTACGGCTAGGAAAGCGTCCGTTGCGGCGCACTGAATTAACACTGTGGCTTTGCATTTCTACATCTGCTAAGTCAAAAGTATCATGCGCTTCTATAAGCTGCAGTACACTGTCTAATGAAGGGTCTGACTGTTTCAGAATTGCTGCCCTAATTCTGGGGTCCTGAATGTTCTGCGTAATCGCATCTCGCAACATAACGTCACTATAAGAAAGTCCACAAGAGCAAGTAAATTTACATTGGCGGGTTAAGCCCTTCAATTCCGTAATCCACTCTCGGTGTGACTGCTGCGGTAATTTTTTAAGTCTGAAAAATCGGTACCGTGCAGCGGCCACAAGAACTTTTCTCTCGTAATGAGCATTCAGTGCATCTACAATTTGTTCAAAGTCTACATCACGAGGAGATGCGTGCGGGAATAGTTTTTGCAGTAACACGAAAGTTTTGGGGCCCACCACAGACAATAAAAGATGCTTAACAGTCTGACCTGTAAGTTGATGAGCCGCGACGAGTTCTTGAAACTGTGCGAAATAGTCGCTCCATTCTTCCTCACGTTCGTTGTATTGGCGAAACGTAGGAAGTGTTGCGGCGGCAGGCGTGGGCTGCTGAAGCGTCGGCTGTTGTTGTTGGTTAGCTGCCTGCGCTGTGAGCTGGGACACCGCCTGGAGAAGTTGCGTTATTTGCGCCGTCTGTAACTGAATAATTTCCATTAAGTTTGGGTTCGGGGTAGTGGCCATGCTGACCGATTAGGCGCCGCGCATACAAGAAAATTAGTACAAAACACAAATGCAAGATAAATGAGGACGCACTGCAACAAAAAAAAAAGTCCACAAAACACGTAACAAAATATCTTCCCCCAAAATTCTTATAATAAGGGGTGGGTGGGCGGGAGCAATTTCTGCGTGCTCCGACTGCTGCTGTCTGGCTGCTGTAAGCGGGCTGGTCCAAGGTTCTATCACTCCTCGTCGCCACTTTTGTGTCCCATCCTCGTCGCCACTTTTGTATCCCTACTTCGTCGCCGCTTTTGTGTCCCAGCCTCGTCGTAGGTGTCGGTGGCCGAGTGGAATGAGACCGACACGCTGGTGCAGGTACGGAGGGGAGCAGCCAGAAACTATAAACACTCGAGGAAATTAGAAAGAGATATATTGCACAGAATGTAACAATACTTAACTTTTACATAGTACTGCAGAATGTTGATACATAGTTGTTAGAGGCCTGCCTAGTGCCTGTACAATAGCAAAGTCTTCACTCGTGCCTATCGGATTACGAAGGTCCTAACTCGTTGCTATCTCAGTCCGAAGTCTTTACTCGTTGCTATCTCAGTCCGAAGTGCCCGATATCTTTCCGTGGTGGCCACGAGCGGGGTTCCAGCAGAGGGCGCTCGTGGCTGTCGTCGTAAGATCGCCGCGCCGTGCGTGCATGGCGGCGCGAGGCGAAAGTAGGTGGCGCGCACTTTGTACGTGTGCGACACCACAGTACGTACTGTCGATTACCCATGTGACACGAAATCTGAGAGGAAGAATGTTATCTTCCAGTATCGCAGCCAGTTGTAACAACACGCGTGCTTTCTATGTGACGTGAAGGCGACTTCGAAAACTGATTTTAGAAACTTATTGCGTATTAGCCATAGCGTTTTAAGCTGTTCGCAACCGACAAATTCCTTTCCACATTTCTTTTCTTATAGTTTCAATGAACAAAGACAGCAATTAGAATTGAGATGCTGCAGTCCGTGAATATTTACGGACGTTACTGACACATTCAAATTGAAGAATTGCATTTATAACATGGAATTAATTCAATTACATGAATGGACTTTGTTATGAACCTAAGTGTTACATCATGGTGCATCATGTTCCGAGTATCGCTGACGGTTTCCGCCCACCACCTCATTTGAGCCATAAAGACGATAACCGTTTGGCGCCGCAGATCACTGATGGTATTTCCGAGAGTGAAGGTATCGTGTCATTTCCACTGGTTCTCCTTCGTTTGATATTGCAGCTAAGATATTAGCACAAATTTAACAAACATAAGCCAGCTGTGTCACCACAAATTACAGTTCTCCTCAGATGTTTGGTATTTTTCTCTACTCCTTGTCTTATTGAAATTATTGGGCCATTATAATACCAGATACGATTATGTCAAATGAATGAGCAGAGAAGCAAACAAATGATAAAGATAAGCTTATTTATCTCGCCAAATGGCCAACTACTGATCAACAAGCGACAGTTCGATAACTGACTCTTTCGCATTTTTCTTCTATTTTGAAATATGGCTCATTACGTTTCTCACGTAACACTAACAAACACACATGATAATTGCCGCGGTGGAGTAGCCGAGCGGTCTAAAGCGCCTCGCTGCGGAGCGCGCGGTTGCTCGCCGTGGAGGTTCGAGTCCTCCATGGAGCATGGGTGTGTGTGTTTGTCCTTAGGCTAGTTTATCTAGGTTTAAGCAGTTTGTAAGCTACGGACTGATGACCACGCAGTTGGGTCCGATAGATTTACAGACATTTGAACATTTAAACACATGATAATTGAGTAACAATCTGTATCGCCATCATTGTGAGGAAATTATTATTCCGTAACCATGAAAATATATTGATAATACTATATGAAGCATTTGCAACAGAGAATTGTGTTGCATCAAATGAATTTCTTTGAACTATCGTATCCAACACATAATTGTATTTTTATTCCGTTTCTTTCAATAACGACGCAAAAGCTACGTGTTTCGTGCAAGCGACATTAGGAATATTAAATCGCTGTGACATTCAAATCCGTTGTCGTTTAATATAATCCTGTTTCAATCCAGACAGTAGTACGACAACAAGCTCGGTGTTCGCCACTTGGCTTCCCCAAAGAGATCTTTTGGTGTGAGTTGGTCACTGGCGAGTATCGAAGGCGATATGTTCGGCATACTAATCAAAAATAGAAACCCGACAAACCACATCATGCAGGAAGTAGAGGTCTGAACGTCACCTTAGAATGAAGTCGGTCATCTATTCAAAGAAGCAGGCATTAATTTTATAATGCAAACAGCAAAAACAAGTAGATTGAATAATTTGTAAAATCTCAAACCTAAGAGTCGACTTTTGGTGATTCTCCATCGTAGCAATTAGAGGAGTGAAAGATTCTAAAGCTAATTCCTTGGTTTTAGAAGCCGCAGCCGTTTATTCTGTAGTAGGACAGCATTACACACCGGTGGGTTTCAGTTACTGTGCAGAATACAAAACCACGGTTTTTCGTCAAAAGCGTGCATAGTTTCCTGTCCGTTATGAATAGGTAGTAGACCTATGTTCCTGCAGAGATTCGATAAATGGCTATGCTATAGTATGTGTGAGTGGCGCCGGCATAAATGCGCAGATGCGTAATACGAGGTCCTAGGATCGATCTGACATCCGCAGCACTTTTATTTTTAATTATTCACTCATTTTCACGAGTTTCAATCCGTATTTTTCACATACGTAACTTTTCTGCTCAGTAACAACTTTGGTAGCGAATATAGTATCAAAAAGTTTTTTCCTTCAGCCAGTTGATATGATGAAGTTTTGAATGAATGAACGAAATAGACAGTCTATTTGCGTCAGATGTTCTGAACAGATTGACACTGTCACCAGAAAAATTCAACAGATCGTGTGAGTCATAGCGTAATTTTTTCCACCGACAGATAATAAACGTTGGTTTCAGGGAACATATCGTATGGATTTATAAATATAAAACAACATAGTAGTCACAATTTATTAGCTGAAATAAGTGCATACTGGAAAACGTTGCCTTTATGTGGATTCAAAACTTGACAAGCACATACCAAGAGTGTAATAGCTCTAACGACAATCTCCGAATGCGAGTGTCTTAGGCTAATAATATCCCCTTCTACGTTTGCGTGTTGAAAGCCTCAACACTAGGGATAGCTGGATGGGTCTCACCTACTTGGACCAATCTGTGTGAGAAGAAACACGAATATGAACCTTTTAAATTCCTGTGTAGGCCATAGGAAAAGAGAAAACTCACGCCAAATGATCCAACTACAGATAGGTGCAATGTCAGCTAATATTGAGGCTCACAATTGCTGATGACGGTGTTTTCGGTGTTGCGAAGTAGCTAAACGATTAGCTTTTGAACGAAACAGCACGGGTTTGAATCCCGTCCCTTCCAAAATACTTTTCTTATATTAACCCTTGTAGTCTTAATTATCAATTATAAAAATTTCAATGCATAGTATATGTATTTGGTTTCGTTATAACTAATTTAATTATTTAATTATATCTTATTTCATCATTTAATTTTCATAATTCGATGAAGTATTAGATGAAAATAATATTTTAAAAACTGTAGCATGTATTTATATCCCGATTCCTTAGGGTGTTCATCGTCAAAGAAAATCTCCACACTATGCAGACTTTACCAAAGTATTTTAAGCGAGAAATTTTATCCGAAATATGCTTCGGTGCAAAGCATACTTTATTCAAGTTTTTAAGTAAATAACTTTTCACTGTTGATTTTTGTGCATACCAAGTGTATGGATGGGAATCGTGGCACTGAACTGATGCTTTAGGATTGAATGTGTTTTAATAGACACCTCTTGACATCAACGTTCGTGGCACACTGAAAGATTTAAGTAAATTTAAATTTCATAAATAAAAGGTTTACATTGCGAGGGATAATATGAAATGAAAAAAATGTAAGGAGTACCGGCGAATCGAACCTTGACCGCCAACTTTGCACTCCAAGCACTTATCCACTACGCTAAGCACACTCCGCAAAGATTGGAAGTTAATAAGCAGCTTATATAACACCTATTTGTCTGTGAGAAATTTTCGCCCCCGTATTCGCTTTACCTTTAGCCAACTCCTCCGGGATATTTTGGGAATTTGAAAGGTTTGTCAACTTCCTTCTCGCAGGGTTTGAACAAAATCTTTGAAAACCATCCCGCAAACTACTCTGTTAGTCATAAACATTCTACAGTATAAACGGAAAGACAGAATCGTTGAGGAAATTTCTGCCCCCCTCCACTCCCCAATCCTAGAGGGTTAAAATTCTAGGAGTAGCAACATAATCATCCACGATACACGGACTGAGACGCGATATTTTTGTGAAATTCAGTGTCCTGTTACAGCGTAAAAATTGTGGGAATAAAGTTTATGAAGTAGTTTCTGTTAATATTTATAAAGAAACTTTACGCTGTAGCTACGAATGTCTGATCTACGAAACAGCAACGAATCTAAATCAGTAATACGGACGTGTTTCTGGCGGCATTTTGACTCGTGAGTGTTCTATAGTTCAAAGGCACATGCGGTAACTTGAGAGTAATTTTGCGAAAAATTTGTAACAAAAAGTGAGGGAAACGTATGTCGACCACGCTACTAATCACCCACATGCAAGGTCTTGGTATTGTGGGGTGTTCATTCTACTATCAATCGCTGTTTTATGTCCTCTGACTTTATTGAAAGCAGTACGGTTTTTTTTTTAATACATAAAGCATGTCAAGTTACCAAAAGAAGGTGGACTTAATTTTGTCACCCTGTTTCTTTAATGAACAGTTTCATATTAACAACCTACCTAACGCAAGAGTCATTTATGAAACGTCTGAGACCAACTAAATAACAGTTGGTAAGATTTAGCTGTAGTAGATTGTCGTGTAAGGAAGTTTGTTTACACGCGCTAGCCGTGCTGTGAAGTGCCCCATTTACTTCCATTCAAACCTATGGCCAGCCACAAGCACTGACTGGAGGACGAAACATTCGCTGCGATTGAGCAAAGGCATGCCTCGCATCTACTCGACTGCCCACTAATGTGTCTGAACCTGTCTTTTCTTAAATGGACTGTTTGCCTTATGATGCCTGGTTATCCGGATACCGATCTCCTAATGGATTCTCGTCCTAGGTTATATTATTGTGCACTGAATTAAAAATTTTATGATTGGATGGTTTCAGATAGCCCGCCTGTTAATTGCCATATTTAGAGGCAATTCTTACATTATTAAACAATAAGTCTATAATAACTTCATTATATTTGAACATTAACATGTCTTGACGCTGAAAAAAAAGGTGTGTATGGTCTATTAAAATTGTATTCTGTTGAATGTGTAACACATTAACCTTGTAGCAACTATCAAATTATATCTTAATAATGACATGGCCGCGGAGGAATGGCCGAGCGCATTGAGGCGCTACGCTACGATGTGCGAGGCCGTTCCCCCTCGGGGGTTCGAATCCCCCCCTTTGGTATGGATGTTTGTAACGTCTGCAGTATAAGGTTGTTCATAAGTAGTTTGTAAGTTTAGGGACTAATGACCCCACAGTTAAATCCCATAAGCTTAAAAAAAATTTTAACCTTTTTTTTATGACATGGCAGTTACGTATTCATTTGAACGTCTAGTCTGTTTGTTGGTTTTGAGGAGTTTTTAATGTTTTAATACCATTTCGATAGTCTTAGCTGCAAGCAAAGAACTAACCTTCGGGAAATCTAATGGTGAAACAAAGTACGCTGTTGTATGAACAAAAGATACAAAATTTCGAACCTCTTTTATAGTCTCTGTATCTGTTACCTGGTTCAGAAGTGAGTTTTATACACAGCTTCAAGACTAATTTGACAATAATGTATAAAATCCACTACTCCACGACCCAAGTTACTTGCGCTTACCTTGTATACTATCGATATTCCCGGAATATTACTACTATATATCGTACAAAGAGCTTTGCAATCTACTTCGAGAAACCGCTGACCTGAATAAAAAGACATGTCGTTTATGGCTGCAGACGCGGGGCGAGCACCGGTAGCCACGTGGTTAAGTTCACCGCTGGCCCGAAGCGGGAGACACGGGTTCGATTCCCGTCCCGCTTCATATTTTCACTTATCGCCATTGTTTAATTTCAATGCCCTAATTCAGCACTATCATTCCTTTCCTTCCTAATTCTTATTCCTTCACCTCGTTCATAAATATTTGCCAGTTCTTGTTTCTTTTTCTGTGGACCTCCTTATCTGCTCTTCTAGGCTGAACTGAACGTCGCTCACAAATTACGCCTTCATCGGCGATCTTGTACTCTAAACTTTTTGCAGATGTTTAGATGTTTAAAATACAGTTGTGCACATCCATGTTTTATTATTACTGTTATTGGATCTAGGAACTGAATAGTTCTTCTCGCGGAAAAATAAAAAATTATTATTACGAATCCTGTCCCTTAAAATAAAAGTAAATAACTCTTCTTTATAAGAAATAAATTCTCTGACTGCTTAAAAAACGAAGCAAACAAAACAAGAAATCAAATCAAAATGTTCAAATGTTTGTAGAGCTTATGGGACTTAAGTACGGGGTCATCAGTCCTTAAACTTACAACCTATTTATGAACTAGCTAATACTAAGGACGGCACAAATATCCATGCCCAAGGGGGAATTCGAACCCCCGACAGTAGTGGCAATTCAGACCCTGACGTGCGTGCTGCAGACCGCTCGGCCACTGCGGCCGGCCAAGAAACTCTACTAATACTGTTCAACATCCCGTATTTCCTTCTTCACCTCAAAGACGGCTCGAAGTCCGTCGGGCAGTGAACCTACAACTCTAATCACGTAACATGGACATTCAAGTAACTGGTTCCAAGAGTATTGCCTCGGTCGGTTTCGCGCCAACACCGCTTCCACATGGCACGGTTTCACCTGCCCTCCACCCCAGCATATTTTTTAAAAACTAGGACTAACGTAACAGCGTTCAAGTTTTATACTTTTTAATGACGACGTGAAGTTAAGTTTTCGATTGTTTTAAATTTAACGTGAACGCTGGGGAAGGCTATATGGCAGATATGTTTTTCTAAGCAATTTTAGCACCTGATGATGTGTCTACAGGATGCGAAACCGGTAGTGCTTTTTTAAGTAAAGTTAATTGCAGTCGAAGCGGATTTTGTTTCAAAAAGTTCCAAGAGTCCTGAATCACATGAGAAACCTGGTGGCGACTCGACAGTGAATGTCGTGCTTCACCAGTCAGCGTTACGTCTGCAACCGTGTAGGGATGCCTACGAGAAAGACAGGCCCCGGCGCGCACGTCATCCGACGTAAGCATAGCAGTCCTGAGCCGGCTGGCCGGCTAGCTAGTTGGCCGACCGCTGTGAGGCGGTGGGCCGTGCCCCAGAAATCTGTAAGTTCAAACTGGACGCACAGACTAATTTTCATCAGGAATAGTAATATTTATTTTTCCGAGAGAAGAAGTACTCATTTTCTAAATTTAATCAATCTCTAAAACAAATATGGTTGTGCAGAATTGCATTTAAAACATCTGCGAAAAGTTTAAATATAGAAGATCGCCGATGCAGGCGTAATTTGTGAGGGAAGTTCAGCCTAGAAGGGGAGATAGAGAGGCCCAAACAAAAAGAAACAAGAATTTTCCAATATTTATGAAGGAATATCAATGTAAAAGCAAATACACGAAACCTGAGACGGTTTTTCTTCTGAAACATGTCAAAGAGATTAAAGATAAAGGTGAAGCACTGAACACAGACCTCCATGCTTACTAGTCTATTTCGCTGCGTGGAAAGCCTTGGCAGTTGTTCCAACATTCTTTGGAACGCAGAAGCTGAAGTAAAGTTTGTGACGTGGAGCCGCGTTAGTCGCTAGTGGTGCGATGGTCTAGTAAGCAATTGTGAAGTAGGTGACGGAATAAGGATTAGGAAGAAAATGATCGATAGTGCTGCATTAGGACATTGAAATTAAACAATGGCGACAAGTGAAAATGTGAAGCAGGCCGGTAATCGAACCTAGGTCTCCAGTTTCGGGCCAGCGGTGAACTTAACCACTTGGATCCCGGTGCTCGCCCCGCGTCCGTCTCAAACTTTCACAAGTTGCACGCTATGGCTGTAGCGCCCCTATCGTGCGAGGTCGAACGTATGACTACATATGCTGTGAAGTGATTGAAGAAACGCCGTCTTCGCGTGTCGTAATTAATTATATTGGTATGGTGTCTGTTACTTCGGATAGCCCGAAATAACAGACACCACACCAATATAATAAGAATCGAGAATACCCAATAAGCTTCGAGTCGTTGCGGAAGCAGAAGGCGGTTATACGTGATTCAGAGCAACATTAGCAGGAGAAGTTTATTTATTTAGAATGGTTAAGTATGTAACGGTGTAAGAGTGCTACTCATAAGATCCACCTTTCGTATACCATAGGCAAAAAAGCAAAGGTTTCAAACAGTTTGAAAAACACTGAGGTTCACTAGAACAGAATCAAGATCTCACCAACGAAATGAAACGATTTTTAGTTTATTTCTTTTAAAGCACATGCAGTATGTTTTAACGTTGTAATTTATGATTTCATTTTATTATTGTGTATTTTTTCAACGAGAAAGAACAGTATAACGTTTCAAGATTAATTTAGGGAATAAATAAATTAACAGATTGTGAACAATTATAGTACAGGAGACGAAACAAGTATAAAAGAGCATTGTGGCCGAAGCACGTTGGTCAGGAAGGGTGATGAATGCAAAATTAAAAAAAATAAACAGAAGTTAAACTCTTTATCACAACTATTGTTGATGGTAAGAAGCCATAAACGATATCTGAATTTATTTTTCTTTCAGGTCGGAGGTTTTCCGTTTTTTTTTCTCGAAGTTGGTTGCAAAGCTCTTTGTACGATATATAGTAGTAATATTCCCGGTATATCGATAGTATAGAATGTAATCGTCACCAACTTTTGTCGTCATGTAATGGAACTTACACGAAATTGCTTTTAAATTCTTTTTGAAGGCGTGTCCAAAACGCACTTCTGAACCAGCTGACAGACCATGACAAGAGGTTCAAAACTTAATGTATTTCTTGTCACACAAACAGCAAACTTTGTTACACCATCAGATTTCCGGCAGGTTAGTTCTTTGCTTGCAGCGAAACCTATCGAAATGATTCAAATAAAATTTTAAAACCAACAAACAACCTCAATGTTCATATCAATCTGTAACTGCCATGTCATCATTCAGAAATAATTTGAAAGCTACTTCGAGCTTAATGTGTTGCACATTCAACAGAATACATTTTTAGTAGAACACACACTACTTTTTTAAAGCATCATAACTTGTTACTGTTTCAAGTTAAAACAATGTTATTATGCACTTGTTGTTTAGCAATGTAAGAATTACAACTAAATATAGTAACTAACAGGACGTCTATCCGAAACCAACCAATAATATAGTTTTTAATTCAGTGCACAAGCTTATAGACTAGGACGACAATCCATTAGTAGATCGGTATGAGGCAAACCAGGACTCATAAGGCACTGTCCATATAAGAAAAGACAGGTCCGGCCACATCCGTGAGCAGTCGAGGAAAAGGCGAGGCATTCCTCTACTATTCTCAATCGCGCGAATGTCTCCTGCTTTTGGCCGCAAGATGTTTACGCGGAAGTAAACGGGGCACTCACAGCACGGCGAGCGCGTATAAACAAAGTTTCTTACTCGACAACCTACTCCAGCTAAACCTTCCCAATGGTATTCAGTTTGCCTCAGACGTTTCAAAAATGATTTTTGTATTACGTTTGCCGGTAATATGAAACTGCTAAATAACAACTCAGGGTGTCATAACATCTGGCCACCTTTTTGAGGTAACTTGCCACGCTTCATTTATTAAGAATCTGAGTAGTCAACATACGTATCCAACACTTTTTTGTCCTAAATTTTTCGCAAAATTACTCTCCTGTTACCGCATGTGCCTTTCAACTACAGAACACCCACGACTCAAAATACCGTCAGAAACACGTTCGTATTAATGATTTAGATTCGTTGCTGTTTCGCAGATCTGGCATTCGTTGCTACAGCGGAAAGCTTCTTTATAAAGAGACAAACGACTCCATTCACATTATTCACACAATTTCCACGACTGTAGCTGTAAGAGGACCCTGCGTTTCGCATTCATAATGCATCTTCGTCCGTAGACCATAGGCGAGGATGTTCTCAGTCCTGGAATTTCATTCACAAGGAGGGGTGCGAACTTTCCCTCAAAGACTCCAACGTCATTCATTTTACACTGAATACTGTTTATGAATGACCAAAGTAGATCGCGGGTTGGGTTTCACCGATTTGGTTCAAACTCTGCGAAAAGAAGAAAGCAGACGAAACATTTAGAATTCCCAAAAATATCTCGCGCGATTTGGCCAAAGGGAAAGCGAATACGGTCGCAAAAGTTACCCACATAGAAATAGGTGTTATCTAAGCTGCTTATTTCTACATAAATAATTTCCTTAAACGTAGGTATCGGGCACATATCGTATGCATTTATAAATATAAAACATTATAGTAGCCACAATTTATTAACTGAAATACGTTGATACTGAAAAACGCTGCCTTTATGTGGGTTCAAAACTTGACAAGCACATACCAAGAGTGTAATAGCTACAACGACAATCTCCAAATGCGATTGTCTCGACAGAGGCTGATAAGTGCCCCTCATGCGTTTGCGTGTTGAAAGTCTCAACACTAGAGATCGCTGGATGCGTCTCACATACTTGGCCCAAACTGTGCGAGAAGAAACACGAATACGAAACTTTTAAATTCCTACAATATCTCCTCTGTGTAGGCCATAGGAAGAGAGAAAACGCTTGTCAAAAATTTTCCAACTACAGATATACGCATTATCGGCTAATCTTGAGGATCAGCATTGGTGCGTAGGGACTAAGCTTTTAGCTTTTGAATGAAACAGCACGGGATCGAAACCCGCCCCTTCCAAAATATTTTTCTTATATTAGCCTTTGCAGTTTTAACTATTAATTATGAATTTTCAGTGCATAATTAATATACATGGTTTCCTTAAAACTGATTAAATTAATTAATACACATTATTTAATCATTTAATTTTCATAATTCTATGAAGTTTCAGAAGAAAATAATATTTCCAAATGTTGTAGCAGGTGTTTATATATCGAAGTTGTATTACAATCCTTAGGGTGTCCATCGACAAAGAAACATAAACTTCACACTATGCAAACTTGATGAAAGTATTTTAAGGAAGTAATTTTATCCGAAATATGCTTCGGCGCAAAACACACTTGATTCAAGGTTTAAAGTAAATGTCTTTTCACTATTGCTTTTGGTACATGCAAAATGTATCTAATCATTGCGGTGGAAACAGGGGCACTGAACTGATGGCATGCGATTGAATGTGTTTTAATCGAGTCTCCTTTCGACGTCAACTTTTGTGGAACACTGAAATGTTTATGTAAATTTAAATTTCATAAATAAGAGGTTAACATTGCGAGTGGTAATACAAAATGAACACGATTCTACGAAGTACCGAGAATCGAAACTGGGCCGCAAATTTTGCAATACAAGCCTTTGTCCACCACGCTACTCACATTTGACGTAGACTGGGACTCAATAAGCAGCTTAGATAACACCTATTTCTATGTGGGAAACTTTTGCGACCGTATTCGCTTTCCCTTTGGGCAAATCGCGCGAGAAATTTTTGGGAATTTTAAATGTTTCGTCTGCTTTCTTCTTTTCGCAGAGTTTGAACCAAATCGGTGAAACCCATCCCGCGATCTACTTTGATCATTCATAAACAGTATTAAGTATAAAATGAATGACGTTGGAGTCCTTGAGGGAAAATTCGCACCCCTACTTGTGAATGAAATTACAGGACTGAGAACATCCTCGCCTATGGTCTACGGACGAAGATGCATTATGAATGCGAAACGCAGGGTCCTCTTACAGCTACAGTCGTGGAAATTGTGTGAATAATGTGAATGGAGTCGTTTGTCTCTTTATAAAGAAGCTTTCCGCTGTAGCAACGAATGCCAGATATGCGAAACAGCAACGAATCTAAATCATTAATACGAACGTGTTTCTGTCGGTATTTTGAGTCGTGGGTGTTCTGTAGTTGAAAAGCACATGCGGTAACAGGAGAGTAATTTTGCGAAAAATTTAGGACAAAAAGTGTTGGATACGTATGTTGACTACTCAGACTTCTTAACAAATGAAGCGTGTTAAGTTACATCCAAAAGGTGGCCAGATGTTATGACACCCTGAGTTGTTATTTAGCAGTTTCGTATTACCGGCACCCCTAATATAAGAATCATTTTTCAAACGTCTGAGGCAAACTGAATACCATTGGGAAGGTTTAGCTGGAGTAGGTTGTCGAGTAAGAAACTTTGTTTATAAGCGCTCGCCGTGCTGTGAGTGCCCCGTTTACTTCCGCGTAAACATCTTGCGGCCAAAAGCAGGAGACATTCGCGCGATTGAGAAGAGTAGAGGAATGCCTCACCTTTTCCTCGACTGCTCACGGATGTGACCGGACCTGTCTTTTCTTATACGGACAGTGCCTTATGAGTCCTGGTTTGCCTCATACCGACCTGAAAGAAAAATAAATTCAGATATCGTTTATGGCTTCTTACCATCAACAATAGTTGTTTTTGTATCCCGACTTCGTCGCCGCTTTTGTGTCCCAGCCTCGTCGTAGGTGTCGGTGGCCGAGTGGAATGAGACCGACACGCTGGTGCAGGTACGGAGGGGAGCAGCCAGAAACTATAAACACTCGAGTAAATTAGAAAGAGATATATTGCACAGAACGTAACAATACTTAACTTTTACATAGTACTGCAGAATGTTGATACATAGTTATTAGAGGCCTGCCTAGTGCCTGTACAATAGCAAAGTCTTCACTCGTGCCTATCGGATTACGAAGGTCCTAACTCGTTGCTATCTCAGTCCGAAGTGCCGACTCGTTCCTCTCTCAGTCCGAAGTGGCAAGTCCTTCAGTGGTGGCCACGAGCGGGGTTCTCCCAGAGGGCGCTCGTGGCTGTCGTCGTGAGAACGCCGCGCCGTGCGTGCCTGGCGGCGCGCGGCGAAAGTAAGTGGCGCGCACTTTGTACTTGTGCGACACCACACCCCTCCCCCCCAAACCGCCGCGCCGTCGTGGCATAGGGCTGAGGGCCACGGCGACGGCACTGGGAGGAGGGCCTGGGCGGGGCGTTACTGGTGGGACGGGCGTCGTAGCTGAGGCCGGGATCGAGACGCCGTCCGCGCCCCGGCATCCGCCTTGCGATCCTCCAGGGAACCCGCCGAAACCTGGGGAAGGGCGCCCGCCCCCGCCCAGAGGGAGCAGGTCATCTTCTTCTGAGGTGCGTGGCCCAAGCTGGGGGGGCCCGCACGGTCCCGGAGTCCCTCTCGGTGACGCTGTCATCTGCGGCGGCGACAGCGGCGGCGACGACTGCGTCGGATGTACGTCGACGTCCATAGAGATCTCGTAGTCCGGGGACGAACGATGTGGCTGTGCTCCCTGGCGGTGAACTGGGTCTGGAATCAAGAAACCGGAGACAGGATCGCGCGGCCTGTGCAAGCGCAATTGGTTTGCGTGGCGCCGCAGCTCCGACCCTGTGGAAGAACGTACAATAAACATATTGCGCCCGAGCACGCGCTGAATGGTGCCCGGTAACCATTTCTTCTTGTTGCCAGCAAACACCCTGTACAGCACCGGCGTAGAAACCTGAAAACGCGTAGCGCCATACGAACCGACTCGGTGCGTGGGAGGCTGCAGCAGGTGAAGGAGAGTGCGGTGACGGCGGCCGTGTAGCAGCTCGGCAGGAGACGGGCCGTCACGTGGCATGCACCGATACGTAGACAGGAAAATTTGAAGAGCTTGCTGCCTGGAGTGCTGACCTTTCATCTTTTCCATGTGTGACTTGAATGTTCGAACGAAACGTTCTGCTTCACCATTGGACTGAGGGTGAAAAGGTGCAGTGGTAATATGCTGAATGCCATTCACACGACAAAACTGTTGAAATTCCGCACTAACAAACTGAGGTCCATTGTCACTGACGATAGTTTCAGGCAAGCCTTCGATGCAAAACACTGATGTTAAGGCACTGATTGTACTAGACGCCGTCGTTGAGTTCATGGCAATCACAAAAGGAAACTTGCTGTAAGCGTCTACAACAATTAACCAGCGCGTATTCCAGAAAGGTCCAGCAAAGTCAATATGTAAACGTTGCCATGGTCCCTTGGGGCGTGGCCAATCTGAGAAACGTTGCGGAGGAGCCGCCTGATGCTCCGCACAAACAGTACACTGTGACGTCATGTTCTCTATCTGAGCGTCCATACCAACCCAGGTACAATGACGTCTGGCCAGTTGCTTTGTCCTAACAATGCCCCAATGTCCTTGATGCAGGAGGCGTAACACTTCACGTTGCAGGGAACGAGGAACAATCACTCGTGTTTGGTCGTTGTCGGTATGCAACAACAGTACACCCTGACTTAAAGACAATGCATGACGTTGTGCAAAATAACGTCGAACCAGAGGCCGATCAATGTCCTTGGCTCTGGCAGGCCACCCTGAGCGAACAAAACGTGCTACCACACTTAGGTCTGCATCCGCAGCTGTTTCCTGTGCAACCCGACGAGAGTTTAAAGGGAAGTCTGCGACAGCGGAAGCATCTCTGGAGTCTATCTGACAACATGCCATTTCTGAAGAATCAAACGAAACATCCTGGCCAACCGGAAGTCGGGAAAGTGTGTCCGCGTTGGCGTGTTTAGTGGTAGGTCGGTACAAAATCTCATACTGATAATTAGACAATATCAAGGACCATCTCTGAAGCTTTTGTGCCGTACGTGGCGGAATTGGCTTTGTGGGTGAGAACAACGACGTGAGAGGCTTGTGGTCTGTCAACAAATAGAATTTTCTGCCATACAGATAATGATGAAACTTTGTGACGCCGTAAATGATTGCTAAGGCCTCCTTTTCTATCTGACTGTAATTCTGTTGCGTCGTCGTCAGTAGCTTGGATGCAAAGGCAATAGGACGATCGTGACATCCAATACGATGCGACAGAACAACACCCAGACCGTACGACGAGGCGTCAACTGCTAACACTACAGGCTTCTGTGGGTCAAAGGGAATCAAACATGCATCACTGAGTAGTGCAGACTTTAGTTTGTCAAAGACAACCTGACAATCTTTAGACCATACAAAAGGAACATTCTTCCTACGTAAGTGATGCAGTGGAGCTGCAATCTGAGAGGCATTGGGAATAAACCTGAAATAATAGTTAAGCTTTCCCATCACTGCTTGCAATTCATGCACATTCTTAGGAGGAGGCAAGTCTTTGATTGCTCGAAGATGTGACTGTAAGGGATGAATTCCTTGGGCATTAATCACATGGCCTAGGTACTCTATTTCAGTTTGAAAAAACGAACACTTTGCTTTATTGCAACGTAGACCTGCTGCAGTCAAAACTTTGAAAAGGCACTCCAGGTTTGCTAAATGTTCTTCAACTGTACGTCCGGATACCACAATATCATCTAAATAGTTCGAACAACACGGTACAGAAACTGTCAGCTGTTCCAAAAAACGCTGAAAAATAGCGGGAGCGGAAGAACTGCCAAAGGGTAGGCGTTGAAATTGAAAAAGGCCCATGTGAGTATTAATGACGAAAAACTTTTTTGACTCGTCATCAAGTGGAATCTGTAAGTATGCCTCTGCTAAATCAATCTTGGAAAAGAAGCGAGACTGTCCTAATTTGTCCATCAGTTCCTCAGGTCTGGGCAGAGGGTAAGTGTCTACAATTGTTTGACTGTTCACTGTTGATTTGAAGTCCGCACAGAGACGAAGTTTTCCTGACGGCTTGGGTATAATTACTATAGGCGAGGCCCACTGACTCGCAGAAACAGGAGAAATCACCCCACTATCTTGCCAACGTTTAAGTTCTTCGGCAACTGTATCACGCAATGCGATAGGCACTGGTCTAGCTTTACGAAATTTTGGAACTGCAGATTCTTTTAAAGTTACATGTGCCACGAAGTCTTTTGCACAACCTAGTTCCGGCGAAAACAAGTCACTATATTTGTCACACAATGCATTGATTTTGTCCTGAGGCACTACTGACGAAATCTGAAGCACATCTCTTTGAATTGATAAACCAAACAAGTCAAAAGCATCTAGTCCAAAAATGTTCTGTGTCGATTTGGCCTGAAGAACAACAAAAGCAACCGTTTTTGTTACACCTTGGAAAGAGGCAGGCAGGCTACATGTTCCTAGCACGGGAATATTTTCCCCTGTGTACGCTGTTAACACTTGCTGTGACGGCGACAATTTTGGCGAACCCAGAAGTCCATAAGTATCTTTATTGATTAATGTAACAGCGGAACCAGTATCAAGCTGAAATTGCACAGTCTTATTTTCTATGGAGAGATTCACAAACAGTTTTTGCTTGCGGCGCTCGACAGGCGCGCGAATGTGGGCAACGTCTGCTACGGTTTGTTTGCTGCACTTGCGCGGGCCGCGTATTGAAGGAAGCGGCTCAGACTCGGCACGCAGGGGATTAACAACACTGTCACTAGATGACACTACCGCCGGATCGGCGTCCGCGCAATGCGAGGCTACTGCACTAAAATTACTTTCAGTATCTACAACAAGTCTACTGGCACTATCTACCCAGTACTGGGCACTTTTACAATAAGAAGTTGCAGAAGGCACTAGGTTCACTACAGGAATGCACTGTTCATAGTCATTTTGCGTGTCCCGAACCCGTTTCCGTTGCACTGTTTTACGCGCTCGTCGGCGCTTGCTACGTGGCGCACTATATAGTTTTGCCATAGGCGCAGAACTACTTTCTTGCAATGGAGAACCAACTAAAGCACTGTTAAACTCCACAGCGTCTATGACATTGACTGTATGCACTGCTCTCGCACTATGCGAAGCACTGTTTCTAACGTTACTGTTCTTTGAGTTTTTAATTTGCATACACACAGACTGCACATGCCCCGATTTGCCACATTGATAACAGGTTGCGTTGCGACTAGGGCAATGAGCACGCTTGTGGCGAGACACACACTGGGGGCAAGATTTACGTACATTTTTCTGAAATGAGCGTTGGCGCCCGTTATGCAAATTACTGTGTCTAACACTACGGGGCGACCTTTGCGTCGCACTTTTACTCTGGCTACTGTTCACTGTCTGTTCAGCACGGCCGGTAGAAAAATAAGAAGCACTAGTGCTATACTGAGAACTACGGCTAGGAAAGCGTCCGTTGCGGCGCACTGAATTAACACTGTGGGCTTTGCATTTCTACATCTGCTAAGTCAAAAGTATCATGCGCTTCAATAAGCTGCAGTACACTGTCTAATGAAGGGTCAGATTGTTTTAGAATTGCTGCCCTAATTCTGGGGTCCTGAATGTTCTGCGTAATCGCATCCCTCAACATCACGTCACTATAAGAAAGTCCACAAGAACAAGTAAATTTACATTGGCGGGTTAAGCCCTTCAATTCCGTAATCCACTCTTGGTGTGACTGCTGCGGTAACTTTTTAAGTCTGAAAAATCGGTATCGTGCAGCGGCTACAAGAACTTTTCTCTCATAATGAGCATTCAGTGCATCTACAATTTGTTCAAAGTCTACATCACGAGGAGATGCGTTGGGGAATAGTTTCTGCAGTAACACAAATGTTGGAGTTCCTACAGTCGATAAGAAAAGGTTCTTCACTCTCTGACCTGTAATTTGATGAGCCGCGACGAGTTCTTGAAACTGCGCCAGATAATCACTCCATTCTTCCTCACGTTCGTTGTATTGGCGAAACGTAGGAAGTGTTGCGGCGGCAGGTGTGGGCTGCTGATGCGACGGCTGTTGTTGAGTTGCCGTCAACTGCGCCACGGCGTTGAGAAGTTGTGAGATTTGCGCCGTCTGTAACTGAATAATTTCCATTAAGTTTGGGTTCGGGGTAGTGGCCATGCTGACCGATTAGGCGCCGCGTATACAAGTAAATTATAACAAAACACAAATGCAATATGAAAGGAGGGCTCGCTCTGCAACAAAAAAGTCCACAAAACACGTAACTGAAAATGTTCCCCCAAAAATCTTATAATAAGGGTGGGTGGGCGGGAGCAATTTTTGCGTGCTCCGACTGCTGCTGTCTGGCTGCTGTAAGCGGGCTGGTCCAAGGTTCTATCACTCCTCGTCGCCACTTTTGTATCCCGACTTCGTCGCCGCTTTTGTGTCTCAGCCTCGTCGTAGGTGTCGGTGGCCGAGTGGAATGAGACCGACACGCTGGTGCAGGTACGGAGGGGAGCAGCCAGAAACTATAAACACTCGAGTAAATTAGAAAGAGATATATTGCACAGAACGTAACAATACTTAACTTTTACATAGTACTGCAGAATGTTGATACATAGTTATTAGAGGCCTGCCTAGTGCCTGTACAATAGCAAAGTCTTCACTCGTGCCTATCGGATTACGAAGGTCCTAACTCGTTGCTATCTCAGTCCGAAGTGCCGACTCGTTCCTCTCTCAGTCCGAAGTGGCAAGTCCTTCAGTGGTGGCCACGAGCGGGGTTCTCCCAGAGGGCGCTCGTGGCTGTCGTCGTGAGAACGCCGCGCCGTGCGTGCCTGGCGGCGCGCGGCGAAAGTAAGTGGCGCGCACTTTGTACTTGTGCGACACCACAGTTGTGATAAAGAGTTTAACTTCTGTTTATTTTTTTTTAATTTTGCATTCATCACCCTTCCTGACCAACGTGCTTCGGCCACAATGCTCTTTTATACTTGTTTCGTCTCCTGTACTATAATTGTTCACAATCTGTTAATTTATTTATTCCCTAAATTAATCTTGAAACGTTATACTGTTCTTTCTCGTTGAAAAAATACACAATAATAAAATGAAATCATAAATTACAACGTTAAAACATACTGCATGTGCTTTAAAAGAAATAAACTAAAAATCGTTTCATTTCGTTGGTGACATCTTGATTCTGTTCTAGTGAACCTCAGTGTTTCTCAAACTGTTTGAAACCTTTGCTTTTTTGCCTATGGTATACGAAAGGTGGATCTTATGAGTAGCACTCTTACACCGTTACATACTTAACCATTCTAAATAAATAAACTTCTCCTGCTAATGTTGCTCTGAATCACGTATAACCGCCTTCTGCTTCCGCAACGTCTCGAAGCTTATTGGGTATTCTCGATTCTTATTATATTGGTGTGGTGTCTGTTATTTCGGGCTATCCGAAGTAACAGACACCATACCAATATAATTAATTACGACACGCGAAGACGGCGTTTCTTCAATCACTTCACAGCATACGTAGTCATACGTTCGACCTCGCACGATAGGAGCGCTACAGCCATAGCGTGCAACTTGTGAAAGTTTGAGACGGACGCGGGGCGAGCACCGGGATCCAAGTGGTTAAGTTCACCGCTGGCCCGAAGCTGGAGACCTAGGTTCGATTACCGGCCTGCTTCACATTTTCACTTGTCGCCATTGTTTAATTTCAATGTCCTAATGCAGCACTATCGATCATTTTCTTCCTAATCCTTATTCCGTCACCTACTTCACAATTGCTTACTAGACCATCGCACCACTAGCGACTAACGCGGCTCCACGTCACAAACTTTACTTCAGCTTCTGCGTTCCAAAGAATGTTGGAACAACTGCCAAGGCTTTCCACGCAGCGAAATAGACTAGTAAGCATGGAGGTCTGTGTTCAGTGCTTCACCTTTATCTTTAATCTCTTTGACATGTTTCAGAAGAAAAACCGTCTCAGGTTTCGTGTATTTGCTTTTACATTGATATTCCTTCATAAATATTGGAAAATTCTTGTTTCTTTTTGTTTGGGCCTCTCTATCTCCCCTTCTAGGCTGAACTTCCCTCACAAATTACGCCTGCATCGGCGATCTTCTATATTTAAACTTTTCGCAGATGTTTTAAATGCAATTCTGCACAACCATATTTGTTTTAGAGATTGATTAAATTTAGAAAATGAGTACTTCTTCTCTCGGAAAAATAAATATTACTATTCCTGATGAAAATTAGTCTGTGCGTCCAGTTTGAACTTACAGATTTCTGGGGCACGGCCCACCGCCTCACAGCGGTCGGCCAACTAGCTAGCCGGCCAGCCGGCTCAGGACTGCTATGCTTACGTCGGATGACGTGCGCGCCGGGGCCTGTCTTTCTCGTAGGCATCCCTACACGGTTGCAGACGTAACGCTGACTGGTGAAGCACGACATTCACTGTCGAGTCGCCACCAGGTTTCTCATGTGATTCAGGACTCTTGGAACTTTTTGAAACAAAATCCGCTTCGACTGCAATTAACTTTACTTAAAAAAGCACTACCGGTTTCGCATCCTGTAGACACATCATCAGGTGCTAAAATTGCTTAGAAAAACATATCTGCCATATAGCCTTCCCCAGCGTTCACGTTAAATTTAAAACAATCGAAAACTTAACTTCACGTCGTCATTAAAAAGTATAAAACTTGAACGCTGTTGCGTTAGTCCTAGTTTTTAAAAAATATGCTGGGGTGGAGGGCAGGTGAAACCGTGCCATGTGGAAGCGGTGTTGGCGCGAAACCGACCGAGGCAATACTCTTGGAACCAGTTACTTGAATGTCCATGTTACGTGATTAGAGTTGTAGGTTCACTGCCCGACGGACTTCGAGCCGTCTTTGAGGTGAAGAAGGATATACGGGATGTTGAACAGTATTAGTAGAGTTTCTTGGCCGGCCGCAGTGGCCGAGCGGTCTGCAGCACGCACGTCAGGGTCTGAATTGCCACTACTGTCGGGGGTTCGAATTCCCCCTTGGGCATGGATATTTGTGCCGTCCTTAGTATTAGCTAGTTCATAAATAGGTTGTAAGTTTAAGGACTGATGACCCCGTACTTAAGTCCCATAAGCTCTACAAACATTTCAACATTTTGATTTGATTTCTTGTTTTGTTTGCTTCGTTTTTTAAGCAGTCAGAGAATTTATTTCTTATAAAGAAGAGTTATTTACTTTTATTTTAAGGGACAGGATTCGTAATAATAATTTTTTAGTTTTCCGTGAGAAGAACTATTCAGTTCCTAGATCCAATAACAGTAATAATAAAACATGGATGTGCACAACTGTATTTTAAACATCTAAACATCTGCAAAAAGTTTAGAGTACAAGATCGCCGATGAAGGCGTAATTTGTGAGCGACGTTCAGTTCAGCCTAGAAGAGCAGATAAGGAGGTCCACAGAAAAAGAAACAAGAACTGGCAAATATTTATGAACGAGGTGAAGGAATAAGAATTAGGAAGGAAAGGAATGATAGTGCTGAATTAGGGCATTGAAATTAAACAATGGCGATAAGTGAAAATATGAAGCGGGACGGGAATCGAACCCGTGTCTCCCGCTTCGGGCCAGCGGTGAACTTAACCACGTGGCTACCGGTCCTCGCCCTGAGTCTGTCTCAAATTTCCACAAGTTGCATGCTATGGCTGTAGCGCCCATATCGCGCTAGGTCGAACGTATGACCCCATATGCGGTGAAGTGATTGAAGGAACGCCGTCTTCGCGAGTCGTAATTATTTATTTTGGTCTGGTGTCTGTTCCTTCTGATATGCCCGAAATAACTGACACCACACCAATATAATAAGAAACGAGAATACCCAATAGGCTTCGAATCGTTGCGGAAGCAGTATTAGCAGAAGACGTACATTTATTTATAATGGTTTAGTATGTAACAGTATAAGAGTGCTACTCATAGGACCCACTGTTTGGCTACCATTGTCAAAAAAACAAACGAGTCAAACTGTTTGAGAAACACCAAGTTTCAATAGAATAGAAAAAGAATTCACCTACGAAATGAAATCATTTTTAGTATATTTCTTTTAAAGCGGATGTAGTATGTTTTAACGTTCTAATCTATGATTTCATTTTAATATTGTGTACTTTTTTTCAATGAGGGAGAACAGTATTACTTTTAAACATTAATTTAGGGTATGAATAACATATTGTGAACAATTACAGTACACAAGACGAAGCAAGCAGAAAAAAGCGTTGTGGAAGTAGCAGGTTCGTCTGAAAGGGCGATGAAGGCCGATTAAAAAATAAAACGCAATGAAACCCTTTATCATAACTATTGTTGATGGTAAGCAGCCATAAACGACATGTCTTTTTATTCAGGTCAGAGGTTTCCAATAGGTTTATCGAAGTAGGTTGCAAAGCTCTTTGTATGATATATAGTAGTAATATTCCGGGTATATCGACAGTATACAAGGTAAGCGCCAATAACTTGGGTCGTGGAGTAATGGATTTTATACATTACTTTCAAATTCATCTTGAAGCTGTGTATAAAACTCACTTCTGAACCAGCTACCAGATAGAGAGACTATAACAGAGGTTCGAAACTTTTGTAACTTTTGTTCATACAACAGCGTACTTTGTTTCACCATTAGATTTCCCGAAGGTTAGTTCTTTGCTTGCAGCTAAGACTATCGAAATGGTATTAAAACATTAAAAACTCCTCAAAACCAACAAACAGACTAGACGTTCAAATGAATACGTAACTGCCATGTCATAAAAAAAAAGGTTAAAATTTTTTTTAAGCTTATGGGATTTAACTGTGGGGTCATTAGTCCCTAAACTTACAAACTACTTATGAACAACCTTATACTGCAGACGTTACAAACATCCATACCAAAGGGGGGGATTCGAACCCCCGAGGGGGAACGGCCTCGCACATCGTAGCGTAGCGCCTCAATGCGCTCGGCCATTCCTCCGCGGCCATGTCATTATTAAGATATAATTTGATAGTTGCTACAAGGTTAATGTGTTACACATTCAACAGAATACAATTTTAATAGACCATACACACCGTTTTTTCAGCGTCAAGACATGTTAATGTTCAAATATAAAGAAATTATTATGGACTTATTGTTTAATAATGTAAGAATTGCCTCTAAATATGGCAATTAACAGGCGGGCTATCTGAAACCATCCAATCATAAAATTTTTAATTCAGTGCACAATAATATAACCTAGGACGAGAATCCATTAGGAGATCGGTATCCGGATAACCAGGCATCATAAGGCAAACAGTCCATTTAAGAAAAGACAGGTTCAGACACATTAGTGGGCAGTCGAGAAGAGGCGAGGCATGCCTTCGCTCAATCGCAGCGAATGTCTCGTCCTCCAGTCAGTGCTTGTGGCCGGCCAGAGGTTTGAAGGGAAGTAAACGGGGCACTTCACAGCACGGCTAGCGCGTGTAAACAAACTTCCTTACACGACAATCTACTACAGCTAAATCTTACCAACTGTTATTTAGTTGGTCTCAGACGTTTCATAAATGACTCTTGCGTTAGGTAGGTTGTTAATATGAAACTGTTCATTAAAGAAACAGGGTGACAAAATTAAGTCCACCTTCTTTTGGTAACTTGACATGCTTTATGTATTAAAAAAAAACGTACTGCTTTCAATAAAGTCAGAGGACATAAAACAGCGATTGATAGTAGAATGAACACCCCAGAATACCAAGACCTTGCATGTGGGTGGTTAGTAGCGTGGTCGACATACGTTTCCCTCACTTTTTGTTACAAATTTTTCGCAAAATTACTCTCAAGTTACCGCATGTGCCTTTGAACTATAGAACACTCACGAGTCAAAATGCCGCCAGAAACACGTCCGTATTACTGATTTAGATTCGTTGCTGTTTCGTAGATCAGACATTCGTAGCTACAGCGTAAAGTTTCTTTATAAATATTAACAGAAACTACTTCATAAACTTTATTCCCACAATTTTTACGCTGTAACAGGACACTGAATTTCACAAAAATATCGCGTCTCAGTCAGTGTATCATGGATGAGGATGTTCCTACTCCTAGAATTTTAACCCTCAAGGATTGGGGAGGGGGGGGGGGGGCAGAAATTTCCTCAACGATTCTGTCTTTCAGTTTATACTGTAGAATGTTTATGACTAACAGAGTAGTTTGCGGGATGGTTTTCAAAGATTTTGTTCAAACCCTGCGAGAAGGAAGTTAACAAACCTTTCAAATTCCCAAAATATCCCGGCGGAGTTGGCTAAAGGTAAAGCGAATACGGGGGCGAAAATTTCTCACAGACAAATAGGTGTTATATAAGCTGCTTATTAACTTCCAATCTTTGCGGAGTGTGCCTAGCGTAGTGGATAAGTGCTTGGAGTCCAAAGTTGGTGGTCAAGGTTCGATTCGCCGGTACTCCTTACATTTTTTTCATTTCATATTACCCCTCGCGATGTAAACCTTTTATTTATGAAAATTAAATTTACTTAAACGTTTCAGTGTGCCACGAACGTTGGTGTCAAGAGGTTTCTATTAAAACAGTCCTAAAGCATCAGTTCAGTGCCGCGATTCCCATCCATACACTTGGTATGCACAAAAATCAACAGTGAGAAGTTATTTACTTAAAAACTTGAATAAAGTATGCTTTGCACCGAAGCATATTTCGGATAAAATTTCTCGCTTAAAATACTTTGGTAAAGTCTGCATAGTGTGGAGATTTTCTTTGACGATGAACACCCTAAGGAATCGGGATATAAATACATGCTACAGTTTTTGAAATATTATTTTCATCTAATACTTCATCGAATTATGAAAATTAAATGATGAAATAAGATATAATTAAATAATTAAATTAGTTATAACGAAACCAAATACATATACTATGCATTGAAATTTTTATAATTGATAATTAAGACTACAAGGGTTAATATAAGAAAAGTATTTTGGAAGGGACGGGATTCAAACCCGTGCTGTTTCGTTCAAAAGCTAATCGTTTAGCTACTTCGCAACACCGAAAACACCGTCATCAGCAATTGTGAGCCTCAATATTAGCTGACATTGCACCTATCTGTAGTTGGATCATTTGGCGTGAGTTTTCTCTTTTCCTATGGCCTACACAGGAATTTAAAAGGTTCATATTCGTGTTTCTTCTCACACAGATTGGTCCAAGTAGGTGAGACCCATCCAGCTATCCCTAGTGTTGAGGCTTTCAACACGCAAACGTAGAAGGGGATATTATTAGCCTAAGACACTCGCATTCGGAGATTGTCGTTAGAGCTATTACACTCTTGGTATGTGCTTGTCAAGTTTTGAATCCACATAAAGGCAACGTTTTCCAGTATGCACTTATTTCAGCTAATAAATTGTGACTACTATGTTGTTTTATATTTATAAATCCATACGATATGTTCCCTGAAACCAACGTTTATTATCTGTCGGTGGAAAAACTTACTCTATGACTCACACGATCTGTTGCATTTTTCTGGTGACAGTGTCAATCTTCTCAGAACATCTGACGCAAATAGACTGTCTATTTCGTTCATTCATTCAAAACTTCATCATATCAACTGGCTGAAGGAAAAAACTTTTTGATACTATATTCGCTACCAAAGTTGTTACTGAGCAGAAAAGTTACGTATGTGAAAAATACGGATTGAAACTCGTGAAAATGAGTGAATAATTAAAAATAAAAGTGCTGCGGATGTCAGATCGATCCTAGGACCTCGTGTTACGCATCTGCGCATTTATGCCGGCGCCACTCACACATACTATAGCATACCCGTTTATCGAATCTCTGCAGGAACATAGGTCTACTACCTATTCATAACGGGCAGGAAACTACGCACGCTTTTGACGAAATACCGTGGTTTTGTATTCTGCACAGTAACTGAAACCCACCGGTGTGTAATGCTGTCCTACTACAGAATAAACGGCTGCGGCTTCTAAAACCAAGGAATTAGCTTTAGAATCTTTCACTCCTCTAATTGCTACGATGGAGAATCACCAAAAGTCGACTCTTAGGTTTGAGATTTTACAAATTATTCAATCTACTTGTTTTTGTTGTTTGCATTATAAAATTAATGCCTGCTTCTTTGAATAGATGACCGACTTCATTCTAAGGTGACGTTCAGACCTCTACTTCCTGCATGATGTGGTTTGTCGGGTTTCTATTTTTGATTAGTATGCCGAACATATCGCCTTCGATACTCGCCAGTGACCAACTCACACCAAAAGATCTCTTTGGGGAAGCCAAGTGGCGAACACCGAGCTTGTTGTCGTACTACTGTCTGGATTGAAACAGGATTATATTAAACGACAACGGATTTGAATGTCACAGCGATTTAATATTCCTAATGTCGCTTGCACGAAACACGTAGCTTTTGCGTCGTTATTGAAAGAAACGGAATAAAAATACAATTATGTGTTGGATACGATAGTTCAAAGAAATTCATTTGATGCAACACAATTCTCTGTTGCAAATGCTTCATATAGTATTATCAATATATTTTCATGGTTACGGAATAATAATTTCCTCACAATGATGGCGATACAGATTGTTACTCAATTATCATGTGTTTAAATGTTCAAATGTCTGTAAATCTATCGGACCCAACTGCGTGGTCATCAGTCCGTAGCTTACAAACTGCTTAAACCTAGATAAACTAGCCTAAGGACAAACACACACACCCATGCTCCATGGAGGACTCGAACCTCCACGGCGAGCAACCGCGCGCTCCGCAGCGAGGCGCTTTAGACCGCTCGGCTACTCCACCGCGGCAATTATCATGTGTGTTTGTTAGTGTTACGTGAGAAACGTAATGAGCCATATTTCAAAATAGAAGAAAAATGCGAAAGAGTCAGTTATCGAACTGTCGCTTGTTGATCAGTAGTTGGCCATTTGGCGAGATAAATAAGCTTATCTTTATCATTTGTTTGCTTCTCTGCTCATTCATTTGACATAATCGTATCTGGTATTATAATGGCCCAATAATTTCAATAAGACAAGGAGTAGAGAAAAATACCAAACATCTGAGGAGAACTGTAATTTGTGGTGACACAGCTGGCTTATGTTTGTTAAATTTGTGCTAATATCTTAGCTGCAATATCAAACGAAGGAGAACCAGTGGAAATGACACGATACCTTCACTCTCGGAAATACCATCAGTGATCTGCGGCGCCAAACGGTTATCGTCTTTATGGCACAAATGAGGCGGTGGGCGGAAACCGTCAGCGATACTCGGAACATGATGTAACACTTAGGTTCATAACAAAGTCCATTCACGTAATTGAATTAATTCCATGTTATAAATGCAATTTTTCAATTTGAATGTGTCAGTAACGTCCGTAAATATTCACGGACTGCAGCATCTCAATTCTAATTGCTGTCTTTGTTCATTGAAACTATAAGAAAAGAAATGTGGAAAGGAATTTGTCGGTTGCGAACAGCTTAAAACGCTATGGCTAATACGCAATAAGTTTCTAAAATCAGTTTTCGAAGTCGCCTTCACGTCACATAGAAAGCACGCGTGTTGTTACAACTGGCTGCGATACTGGAAGATAACATTCTTCCTCTCAGATTTCGTGTCAGATGGGTAATCGACAGTACGTACGATCGTGTTGCCTAGCTGTATATACTTCCCACCAAGCAGCAGAACTTTGCGGTTGTGTATAGCGATTAGGCGAGGGGTCTCGCGAATTCTGTCACCGACTGTACCTCACTAATGGAGAACGTCAGATGTAATATCTCTGTTCAAGAAAGGTGATCCGAAAGACTGTAAAAATCATTTAACAACAATGGTAGGTTCAGTAAGGAATGTTAATAATAATATGTCGATAGGGAACAACTCGCCGTAAAGACGAACGTTGAACCGCCGACAGACACAAATAAAAGATACACAAACACATACACAATACTAAATTTTCGGCCGCAGCCTTTCTCAGAATGAGAACACTCATCCACACTCAGGCACACTCATTCACACACGTCAGCCATCTCTGGCTGCCCAACACAGTCTCATCTTCATTCAAGTTAATGCAGGACTAATAAATAAGTATCGGTAATTCGCACTAGTGAAGAACAAAGTAAATTTAGTAAAGGAATATCAGTTGCAAGTACGTACTCAACACGAAGACAATATAATTACAATGCTACAAGCAACAAAGACGAGAACATTACGTCCAAACACACATAGAATTTACAGATTGGCCAGTGAACATCTACATAACTACTCTGTGTTTTACAATTTAGTGCCTGGAAAAAATTTCATTTGAAAACCTTCAAGCTATTTCGTTAGCATTTCACTCTCGAATACTGAAATCTTTCAGAGCGACCTCTGATTTCTCTCATTTTGCTGCGACCATCATTCCTCCCTACGCAGGTGGGCACCTCTAAAATATCTGAGAACAGACATTTGAGAACGCAAACAGAAACAATATTTTCAAAGCAATGTAAAGGATTTTATGTCATTAAAAAAACATCAAAATAAACCTATATCAAAATTATCTTTTTCTTTATATAAAGAGTGGTCGTGTGTTTGCTTGTGTGTATTTGTATTGCGTACAAATCGACAGTTTTGTTCCAATCCTGATGAAATTTTGCACACTTTACCTTTAAATCGAGTGAACGATCGCATTTCAGAAGATATAACGCCATAAACAATTAAATGCGCGAGAAACTGCTGCATCACACCGCAATGTTGTACAATTCCTCCTAAACCACTAGATCGATTTCGACCAAATTTGGTGCACATATTGCTTACAGTTGTACGGTAAGAACCACTCTGTATGAAAATGAGAATACTAAGCGCTTGCAACATACTTTAATCGTAATTTCGAACCTTTATTATACTGACAACCACAGCAAAATTCTGAAAGCAAAAATGTTTCTCACCTATTACTATTTACTACCAACTATATTCCACCAGATGTTTGCCTTACATCACTTATACAAATGAATATATACCTGTTGTACAACATACCTATATCTGTTAGGTGTACGTTTATCACGTCTGAACCACAAGACATAAAGAACTAAAAATTTGTACAGTTACTAATGTATACCCGGGGAAGGCTTTAGGCACGGTTTTATGGCGATCGGATAGCTACTTATCTATATAAATTAATATGAATGTCTGTTCGGTGTACGCTTATCACGTCCGAACGACAAGACGCAGAGACTTAAATATTTGTACAGTTACTAATTTATACCTGAGGAAGGTTTTAGGCACGGTTTTATAGCGATCTGATAGATATTTAGTAATTTGAAGAATATAACGCGAAATGTGGAACAATAATTACTCTTTGAAAATTATTTGAAAATGGTTTTATTGGTTGCATTGTTGCTTGACGGTTCATAATGATAAAAGGATGCAGTATATTGGGATGGAAAGATATCGGTGTATATAAAATTCTACGTGTGTGTTAGTATTTCGCTCTGCAGCGAAAACTACAGAACGCAAACGAATGGTCTGTGTGTTATTGTTGTCCGAGGTCTCCCGTTGTACACCATAGCAGTTCCATGCCGATAGCTATAAGCGAGTGGAAGATATAGTGGTTGAAAGTCGTTAAATTATAAAAAAATTCGGACTGAAGACCAGCGATGACGTTTGCGACTCTTTAGCAAGGAGGTTACATACAGCGAATCGTTATGTCACAGACCATAAGGATAAGCATAGGAATAAGAAAATATAAGAATAAATAAATAAAGCAGTAAAAAAGAAATTTCTTTTAATATATCTCTTTAAAAAAATCTATTTGACGTTTCGCGCATTACATCAGGTGATCGATCTGTGATATTATTACAATCGTTATTGTTGAATTTCGTGATTGGATTCTTCGAAACGAGGCATGTTTACGTGTGAATTGATCTACACTACTTACTTTCCTGATAAACGGTAAGTCCATAGACTTCTGTAATTTGATAGGAATATTTTTGAGTTCGCTTTATCAGCGACATTTCCTCAAAAATGAGTGAAATTAATTGCGTTAATTTGTTATTTAAACTTCGTAGATAAATGTGCATTGGGTTACTTTACATATATTACAACAGTATATCTACTTTTAATAGGTCACATTGAGACAACATGCCTCTGAAAAGGAAAACGTCAATATCAAGAAACACTGTTGGAGCAAAACGTATTAAAACATCAAGAGCAAACGAAAATGAAGAATAGCGCGAGATAAGACTTTTACAAAGGAGGGACAAGAGGACAGCAATGGCGAACGTTGAATCACCATTACTACGTGAGGACCGAGTGCGAGCGGAGCCGCGGGTTTAAGCTAGTAATTCAATAAATATGAGATCGTATATACTCCGATGGATAAGAACCTGTCACATCATGCACCACATTTTAATACATTTCTTATTCATTACTAAGAGAGAGACCTTTGACCTCGATCGCTGGAAACACGAAGCCATGTTTAGAATAACAGGCACTCAAACAGGACAGTGGTGTGCGTCATTTCCATGCAAAACGTTGTACCTCAAATAACATTTTAGCAGAGATAAACAAAATAACAAGATACCAATACCATAGGAAGGAAATTATATGTAATTTAATGACGTCAGTTTATCATTACGTATTCAATCAGCGCCGGCCGCGGTGGCCGAGGGGACTAAGGCGCTCCAGTCACGGTCTGCACGGCCACTACGGTCGGGGGTTCGAATCCCCCCTCGGGCATGGATATTTGTGCCGTCCTAGTTCGTAAGTAGTTCATAAGTAGCTTGTAAGTTTAGGGACTGATGACCCTGTAGTTAACTCCCATAGACTTTACAAACAAACAAAATATTCAATCAGCAGCGCCAAAAACTTTCCGCTTAAAGTACTTATAATAGCACAAAACACACATATACAGCAGTACCACACGCCTGAAAGTGTTTATACACTATGTGATCCAAAGTATCCGTACACTTGTCTGAAAATGACTTCCAAGTTAGTGGCGCCTTCCATCAGTAGTGCTGAAATTCTTTACGGTGTGGGTCCAACCTTAGCCTTCATGACAGCTTCCACTCTCACAGAAAAACGTTCAGTGAGGTGCTGTAAGGTTTATTGGGGAATGGCAGCCCATTTTTCACGGAGTGCTGCACTGAGGGCAGATAGCAATTTTGGTCGGTAAAGTCTGGCACAAGTCGGCGTTCCAAACAGTCCCAAAGGTGTCTTACAGGATTCAAGTCAGGACTCTGTGCAGGTCAGTCCATTACAGGGATGTTACTCAAAATTACTAAAAATTTCCGGGCTATTATGTCTTGGTCTTATGGATTTATTATGGAAACCGAACGTTTCGTCCCCGACTGCGGAGGACATTTTCAAGGAGGATCGTGGCACTTTTAAATGTCCGATGCACACCCTGGCTCGGTACTGACTGAAGCCAAACTCCGTTTACTAGGGCTCGCGCGCAGAGGTGTGATGTCAGATGCTTTTGATATGCGCGCGCAGTTCGTCGTTGTCGATTGCCGCCGTCCGTTAATATCGTCCCATGGTGGAAGACTGTTACATCTCTTCTTCAAAACTGGAATCCAGATTTCATTTAGTTTCACGCCCTCCTCCATCTTACTGAAATTAGTGGGGTGTTTTACAGTTTCTATAGCCTCTCTGTACAGTCTTGCGTGGTATCCATTTGTGGCTGCTAAAACCTAGGTCTTATCAAATTGAATAAGGTGGTCCCCTGGTTGAAAAACATGTTCAGCAACAGCTGATGTGTCAATCTCCCCTTCTACAGTTCCCATTGTTCTCATCTGGATTTCGGTTTTGAAGAAGAGATGTAACAGTCTTCCACCATGGGACGATATTAACGGACGGCGGCAATCGGCAACGACGAAATGCGCGCGCATATCAAAAACATCTGACGTCACACCTCAGCGTGCGAGCCCTCGTAAACGGAGTTTGGCTTCAGACAATAGAGAGCCAGGGTGTGCATCGGACATTCAAAAGTGCCAAGATCCCCCTTGAAAATGTCCTCCGCAGTCGGGGACGAAACGGTGGATTTCAAAAATAAATCCATAAGACCACGGCATTATAGCCCGGATATTTTTAGAAATTTTGACCATTCCGGCCGTGAAACTTTAAATTTTACAGGGCTGTTACTGTCGTGTAACCGCTCCGTCACAGGCCGTGCATTATGAACAGGTGCTCGTTCGTATTGAAAGATTTAATCGCCATCCCCGAATTACTCTTCAACAGAGAGAAACAAGAATGTGGTTAAAACTTCACTATAGACCTATTCTGTGATAGGGCCACGTAAAGCAACAACGGGTGCAAGCCCCCTCCATGAAAAACACGACGACATCGAAACACCAGCGCTTCTCGATTTTACTATTGGCACGACACACGCTGGCAGATGACATTCACCGAGCATTCGCCATGCTCACATCCTGCCATAGAATCGCCACATTGTGTACCGTGGTTCGTCACTCCACACAACGTTGTTCCACTGTTCAGTCGTCCAATGTTTACGCTCCTTAGAACAAGCGAGGGGTCGTTTGGCATTGACCTGCGTGATGTGTGGCTTACAGGCAGCCGTTCGGCCATGCAGTCCGAGTTTTCTCACCTCTCTTCTAAGTGCTGTAGTAGTTGGAGTAGATTCTGATGCAGTTTGTGATTTCTGTGCTGTGGTCTGGATAGAAGCCTGGCTATTATACTGCACGACCATCTTCAAATGTCAGCGGACTCTGTCAGTCAACAGACGAGATCGGCCTTGAGCTTTCGTGCTGGACGTTTCCTTTCACGTTTCCGCTTCAGTATCACATCATAAACAATGGACCTAGAATTGCTTAGGAATGTGGAAATCTTGCGTACAGACTTCAGACACAAGTAACACCCAGTCACCTGAGCACGTCCGAAGTCCGTGAGTTACATGGAGCGCCCCATTCTTCTCACTTCTCGATGTCTAATGACTACTTATAACCCTACCCGTCCTACACCACCGGTTAGAATATGATAATTAAAAAAATGACCCGTGTGCCTAATTATCTTAATTTGGTGGAAAAGCTATCGGTAATGAAGCCGATGATGTAGCGGAGGCTATAACCGGAACGTTGCTGCACCACTTTGATAGACAACAACGATCGATAGGAATAAAGAAAGAGGGAGGTAAAATTTGGAATACAATTATTAATGTTTAAATGAAAAAAATGCGGAACAAACGGGACACCGGGATTAATTTGGAAAAGTGAATAACTTATTGATTTACGGTCGCCAGCTCGTTGTACGAGCAAATAATTTGGTGGGATGTAATAATAGCAAAGTTAATTAACAAACGTGAAAAATTTCGTAAAATTTGGGTAGGCCGTGAATCACAGTATGTGCATCAAATCCGGTACAAAAGACACTGACAATATACTAATTACTGAGAAATAGTTCACTAACACAGGGGTTCAATGTAAGAAAATGTTCAAATGTTTGTAAGTCTTATGGGACTTAACTACGGGGTCATCAGTCCCTAAACTTACAAACTACTTATGAACTACTTACGAACTAGGACGGCACAAATATCCATGCCCGACCGTAGTGGCCGTGCACACCGTGACTGAAGCGCCTCAGTCCCCTCGGCCACCGCGGCCGGCTCAATGTAAAATAGCGAAATGCTGCGCAAATGCAACATGCAGCAAATCATGCAAAACTCTCACCTTAATACTTACTATTTACAGCTTCAAATAATTAATTGTTTATATAAGTACCAGAAATTATTCTACAGTGAGTATACCATGCGCTTTAGCAATAATCAAGTTGTAACTGAACTATTAAGTGTACTAATGGCAAGCTCAAAAATTAATTAATGACTTGTCGTGATAACACTGAATATTTACAAAAGAACCATTCAACCTTCTGATTAACTTTTACTCTTTCTTTAATCAGGAATTATTAGCATTCAAACACTTGCAAACAATTACTATTCTCACTAGTCAGTACTTGCAAGTTAAAACAAACTTTACCTCAAAATAATATGCAGTGGAAAACAATTAATCTTTTACACTGTTATTGAAATATCTCTTGAAATTGAAAGTTAGTCTAGCAGTTTCGTTCAACTTAGCAAACCTATTGAACAGCAACACTGGCATAAGCTACATTTAGTAATACTTTTCTGAACACATTTTTTATTAACGACTGTCACATTGTCTTTAATGACTCTGATTTTTAGTTTTCTATAACTTTGTGAATATTCTCGGAAAAACAATGGATGAGGAAGGAATCTGTCTGGACAATGACTATGGGTAATGATTTTTAAACACAGGTTCACAAATAACAGTGTTCGCTATTGAAGAATCATCACTAATACGCTGGTTAGCTGTACATGCTAAGACAAACTGGACAGATCTTACTGAATTTGATGTGCGACGTGGTGCTGCTGATTGAAGACTGTTGGCACTTAACAATTGGCAAACACAGGCTCTTCTTGGAGACGAATGTTAGTTACAATTTAGGGCCCACAGTATTCCTCTTGATGCATTTATTAATTATTTGAGCTGTGGCCGTATGAATAAATCATATTGCCTCTTCGACGTCTCCTCCACTAGTGCCAATCCAACATGCATTCTCCTTCACGTACTTTTGCCGTACACCACTGAGCGCACTGTTTCACGAATCCGTCTGTCCGCCGCTACTTCTCAACAACGAGTCCTTCTCGCTGTGCGCCTCTGCGCTACCAGCGATAAAAAAACTCCCTACTCAAAGATGATTCTATACAGTAGCAAAGCCCTTGCTAACCCAGCGTGTCTACTACATTTACAATATTTTTGTCATATATGGAAATTAGCAGGACAAAGCAAATATATTACAGAAACAAAATATACAAATACATAATAAATTACAAAAAATACAAATAATGAGGAAAAATACATAAAGCAACCCTGTACGCACACATGACTGGAAAGCACCGTTGCTCACTGTGTTGTTGTGTCACATACTGAGGTCGCTGATGTGGAGTACCTGTTAGTAGGTGGGAGGAAAATGCATCTGATATGAAAATACGTATGTTTTTGTGGGTGTCCAGATACTTTTGATCACCTAGTATATTAGCCCTCAAAGTGTAGATGGGGGAGTTCGAAGAAGTGGTTAAAACGAAATGGGAGAGAACAATGTGCACATCTCACTAAAGAGACATTATCACGTTCCAAATCACTTTTGCATTCACGAAGAGCAATATCAAAAACCCCGATGTCATTTCCATATTCAGCACGTGCAACTTGGTCCCTAATATTTGGACCATATGCGTAGTATTAATTCTGTTCATGATTTGACGGCACTGTACACAGGTTACACAGTAACTTGCTTGCGAACACTCCAAGAGACAAATACGTGCTGCAGCTACACAACTCACGCAACTGGAGCACTGGTTAGTGTAGTTACACTATGCCACTATCTAGTGGTGCTAACAGACGAGTCCGGCGTTCTGCATGGAAATGACGCAAACCGCTCTTTGTTTATTATTCTCGTTATTCTAAGCATGGTTTAGCGCGATTCCGAGCGTCCGAGGTCAAAGGTGTCCCTCGCAAGATACTTCTGTATTTCGGTCAGCTTAAGAAATTCCTGAAAGCTGACAACGCTGTTGACAACCTTGAAATGTGAAGCGTACACGACTGCAGGCGGAACCCATACTTCTATACAGCAACAAGGAACGGAAGAGAATAAAACAATGAACGACCAACGAATACTCATTATTTCCTTCGTATATACCTTTTAACTTCAAGAGACTAAAGTTTCCAGCGAGACTTGCCTTTTCTATTACGATTAATAAATCATAGGGCAATTTATTAAATACTGCAGAGTATATTTAACATCGCCATGTTTCTCATACGAACAACTTTATGTCGCTTGCTCAAAGGTGGAGGTTACAAACTACTTATGAACTAGCTAATTCTAAGGGCAGCAGAAACATCCATGCCCGAGGGGGGATTCCAACCCCCGTACGTAGTGGCCGTGCAGACCGTGACTGGAGCGCCTCAGTCCCCTCGGCCACCGCGGCCGGCAAAGGTGGACTCACCAAATACTTTATTCATTACTAGCCATTGTGGAAGTAACTAAAAACATTGTTTAATGTCATTTTTTAATTAAATGAATTTGTTAATGTTTGATATCATTTGTATTTTGATTACTATCTTTGTACACTATTCTTTTAGTTTTTTACACTGTGCAAGAGAGCCTTATTTCTTACAGATTCTCGCAGGAATATGTCTTTAGAAAAAGGGAGATGAACAGAGAGAGAGAGAAGGGATAGTGTTCTTATAGTTTTGTACACTATGTACGATAGCCTTATTTCTTACATATTATCCCAGGAATACAACATGTTTTTAGAAAAAAACGAGATGGACAGAGAGAGAAGGGATACGAAAACTCAAAGCTTGAGTAAATAAATAAATACCCTCGCAACGTCGGGTTTTCTGCTGGTACTAAATGCATACGAAACACGAATACAAGGATTTCAATAAATAAAAGAGGATGCCAAGAGTGTCATTTTCAATATATATGTTCATAACTGGAACTAACATGTCAAAAAGATATTGAGATATCGATGGGCACCTTGGTACAGAAGGGAAAACAAAAAAACTTTCACTGCTCCACCTATATCATATTTCTAAAAAACATTGATGCAAATTATCAATATCTTTTCGCAATAGCGAATTGCTCTTAGCGTCACTGTATGGATGTTCTACCAAATGCTGAGATATGAAAATTTGTGCTAGACAGGGACCCGAAACCCTTCGCGAGCGCTCGCCTTAACCACTTTTTTTTTCTTTTGTTCTTCAGGTAGATCTATGATCTGCGGTCGTTTTTATTGTTCGTACTTTTGTTACAGAGGACGTTCAGCCCTCTGATCGGGCGCGCTGAGCCACGGCACCAGACAACCACTAGGCTACCCGAACACGACTCGGGGACCGACCCAAACTTCCATATGCCACACTGACTGCACATATGAGCCAACCCTTAGCACTCGCAGCTTAATCTGTATTCTCGCACCAGGGAGAAAGAAAACAACGAGGCATTAACCTACGCTGTAATAGGCATTGCCTCGCTTAGGCATCTGTTAAATTACTGTATGGTGATTAATTACAGTGATGATAATTCTTAGCGTTACTGTATAAGGTATGGATGTTCTACCAAACACATCGTTGTTTTCATTCTCCCTGCTGCGGGAGTACAGATTAAGCTGCGAGTGCTAAGTAATGAATGCAGTTGACTCATATATGCAGTCAGTATGGCATTTGGAAGTTTGGCCAGTCCTGGAGTTTTGTTCGGGTAGCCTAGTGCTTAAGGCGACCGCTCACGAAAAGCGGGAAACTCCGGTTCGAGTCCCGCCCCACCACAAATTTTTATATGTCACCATTTGCTAGAACACTCATACCTTATACAGTGACGGTAAGATAAATTCGATATTGCGAAAAAATATTGATTATCATCACCATAGAGTAATTGATGCAAATGTTTGTAAATCTTATATGACTTAACGTCTGTGGTTATACTAAATATTTAAACTAACTTAAACCCAAAGACAACATAGACACGCAAGTCCCGAGGGAGAACTCGAAGCCCCGACAGGGAGCACCCGCCCGCTCCGCAGCATGGCGCTTTCTACCACTCGTCGACGCCCCCCCCCCCCCGCGGCATTGATGCAAGTATTTCTAAAACCAAGAAGGCTTTCTGCTTGAAAAGGTTCTGACCGATCCAAACTAATAGTCGGTAGTGTGGTTTATAAACTTTATTGTTTGGGTCAATCAACACTGAGAGGTTAAAAACTCTGCCTCACTGATTACCAGATCTGGCGTATCTTAAAAAGGTAATGCAGTACACTTGAGCAAATACAAAGGACAAGTGGAAATGATGAAAGACGTTTTATTCCACTTGTCATTATTTTCATAGTATGGGAAGACCTAATGATACTCTCCGTTTCACATTTGCAAAAATAACGGCGATTTTGGGATGTTTGTCTGTCTGTCCGTAACGTGTTCCCCCTTTCTAAGACGAACCGTTCAACCGATCAACACCATATTTTACAGACATAATTGTGGACCGACAGAGACCAGAACCTCCCGTTTTCAAATTTTTCGGACTATACCAAAAAAGCCGTTCTTAATATAATTGTAATTGCAAACGAACCGTTCATTTGACACGAAAATTGAATAACCTAATTTGTAGAGGAGATAATTCTCTACAACTTCGCTCTATTATGTTTTTTTTTTCATATCTTGCATCGTTGCAGAGATATTTGCAAAAGTAACGGCGATTTGACGATGTCTGTCTGCCTGTAACGTGTTCCCACTTTTTAGGTCGAAACGTTCAACTGATCAGCACCAAATTTTACAGACATGATTGTTGGCTACCAGAGACCAGAACCTCGCTTTTTCAAATATTTCGGACAAGAGATACGTTAGTAATACCAAAAAAAGCCGTTTGTAATGTAATTTTAATTGCAAATAAACCGTTCATCCGAAGCGAAAATTGAATAACCGAATTTGTAGAAGAGAAAATTCCCTTATGTTTTTTTCATATGTCGTATCGTTTGAGAGATATTTACAAAAATAACGGAGTTTTTACACCTTCCATTGAATTAACGAAAACCAGCCGTTCGAAGATGTCACGTGACATTCCTCGCCCAGAACTCTCTCTGACATACGCCATCTTGCGTTGCGTATTTAATGATATTCTTATTGTAACTTACACCTTGTCATTTCAAAGCAATAGCGCACTGAAGAATTAACAAAAGCACGTCGTACTTCGTACGATAAATGATAATCTAGTGTCTACAAATGCCATATTACCATCAGTTAACAAAAGCCATCAATAGTACGAGTTTTAAGAACGCAAATTATAGTTGTTAGCTGTAGCGTAGTGGGCAATGTGTTGGACTGTAACGCTGAAGGGCAGTGGTTCGGAAACCACGACTACCTATTTTTTTGCCTAAGAGGGTTTCAGACTTATTAATTGACGTTTTATTATTTAGATTATTATTTTGGTCCAAAATGTTTGCAAAAACTTATAAAACTACAAATCTAATGTGGGCCGTAAAAGACGTCAGTGCGATTTTTTTCCTTGCTAAAAAAAATTGCACTGTATGAAAGAACAAGTTTCTACTTAAGCCAGCGGCAGTGCCGCAATGGATACCCTGGTTCTGCTAGATCAGCAAAGTTAAGCACCGTCGCACTTGGCTAGCACTTGGGTGGATCACCATCAGGGTTTGAGGAGCGCTGTTGGCACGTCGATTGCACTCAACCCTTCTGAGGCCCACTGAGGAGCCACTTGATTGCGTATTAGCTGCTCCGCCCACGAAAACCGACACAACGGCCTGGAGTGTGGGTCGCTAACACGTCCTTGCCCTTCAATCACATGAAGTGGTAAGTACCATCGACAAGGGACCTCAAATCCATATTTCTGGATTTCCGGAAGGCTTTTGACACTGTACCCCACAAGCGGCTTCTAATGAGATTGAGTGCTTATGGTATATCTCCCCAATTGTGCGACTGGATTCACGATTTCCTATCAGAAAAGACACAGTTCGTTGTAACTGGCTGTAAGTCATCGAGTAAAAAAGAAGTGACATCTGGCGTTCCCCAGGGAAGCTTATAGGTCCCCTACTCTTCCTTGTGTTTAAAAAAGATTTAGGAAGTTAACAGTATCAAAAGCAACTGCAAAGCGATTTAGACAAAATTTCTACATGGTGCGAAAATTGGCAATTGACACTAAATAAAGAAAAGTGTGAATTAATACACATGGCCACTAAAAGAAATCCGCTGACTTCAATTACGCGGTAAATCAGTCAAACCTTAAGGTCGTAAATTCTACCAAATACCTAAGAGTTACAATTACGAACAACTTAGACTGGAGAGAACACATAGAAAATATTGTGGGGAAGGCGAACCAAAGATTACGTTTCATTGGCAGAACGCTTCGAAGATGCAACAGCTCCACCAAAGAGACTGCCTACATCACAATTGTGCGTCCTCTCTTGGAGTACTGTTTCCCATTGTGGGACCCTCACCAGGTGGGACTGACGGAAGATATTGGAGAAGGTTCAGAGAAGGTCACCTAGTTTGGTTTTATCACGTTACCGGTGGGAAAGCGTCACGTAAATGTTGCACGAATTAAACGAAAGACGTTATTCATTGCGGCGTGATCAGTTTGCGAAGTTTCAGTCGCCGACTTCTACTTCTGAATGTGAAAATATTTTGCTAGCACCCACCTACTTAGAGAGACATGACCATCCCAATAAAATAAGAGAAATCAAATCGAAAACTGAACGATTTATGGAACGGTAGAGAAAAGTTATGAAAGTGGTTAATGAACCCTCTGCCAGGCACTTAAATGTGATTTGCAGAGTATCTATGTAGATGTAGAAGTAGATACCCCATGCGTTGACACTTTTGGACGGGGGATGACACGGCGGCCGGTCAGTACCCGTATCATGTAGGACGGAGTTTATAATTGACTCTGTTTGACTACTTTAATTAGTGAATATTTTTATTGTATTTATTTATTTCTGTATGTATTTGTCATGTCAACCAGTAGAAAGCGTAGGTTCGGATTGGAGCAAAACAAAGATGTAAAATGGCCGTGCATTATTCGAAGGAACTATTTCGATATTTCCCTTGAGCGATGTCTTACTATCGCAGTAACTGCCTCGGTGGGAAAAGTTTGGAAGGGTTGACACGGACCGGCATGAATGTTCTTCATAACACAAGAGCGTATTCCTTAAATATATCAAAAGAATTCTCAGATTTTAGCCTTTGAGTTATTTTGTAAAAAAGACGGTTTGGAGGTATGTATGGGGAAAAAGATACCGTTGTTCACTTCCAGTGTCATGTTTATATTTCTTAGTGACTAATACCTTTAACAAGGAACGCGAGAACCCGATTCGTTTAAATAAACGCAACAGTCGAAACAATGAGAGAAAGGCGGCGGTTTTGATTCCGGCAGATGAAACGCGGTACGAATTTTAAATTTTCACAAGGCGAACGCTTGCGTCTAAAGGCTGCGCTGCAGGAATTTTCGGAGCTGCAGTTGACAACCGCCAAAACGCGGAATTCCTTTTATTTGGTGGAATTCTTTTCGATCTACCTGAAGCTGTTTTCCTTTGTCCCTCCTCTCTCTCTCTCTCTCTCTCTCTCTCTCTCCCTCTCTCTATCAGAGCATGATACACCTTTTCTTAAGATACGTTTGTCGCAAATCTCTGTAGATCAAAGGTCTCCAAAGCTGTGCGCACAAATATGTGCAGTTGCCTTCTTTTATTTACCTTTCCTCAACCCTTGTAAGATCCTCCCCCTCCTCCGAAAATCCCCTTCTTCGTTACTCTGTTTAATTCTTTCTGTTTCCGCAATTAGACAGGGCCACAGAAAAGGAGTCAAGTGTAACGAGATAGGCAATGCCGACCAAAGAGATGGTTTGCTACTGGCTGCAAACCCACGGCGCCTCGCTTGCTGAAAGGTGGGCGACGCTTGGCTTTTTATGCGGTGATGGGCGGCACACCTGAAGCCGACGACGGGGCTGCGAGATTCTTTAAAACCACGAACTGCCTTTCATATCCTCTCCCACCTCTCCCTCCCCCCCCCTCGCTGCTCCTTCCTCACTCTCTCTCTCTCTCTCTCTCGCCAACCCCCCTTCCAGCCATCGCGTCGCCCAGCGCAAAGAACCAGCCGGCGAAAAGTGGAATTGACGAGATGTAAACGACGTACTTCCCACCCCGAACCACCCCCAGCCCTCCCGCCACAATCAACCTCACAAAATGCATGGAGAAGCAACCTGAAAAACCCTTTTCACGTACACCCAGCTGTCGCCTGCAGTCACTTCAGTGGCTACAAAAAGAGCGAAGGAGAGAAAGAGAGGGAGAAGGGGTCCAGGGCGAGAGAGAGACAGAAAGAGAGAAAGAGAGAGAGATGAAAGGAAAGAGCGCGCCAGACTCGCAGTAAGGGCAACAGGGCAAAAAGCACGTTACAATTTTTTAATATGGAAATACCACAGGGTGGAACGCGATGGAGGGCAGGGGCAGGGCGAAATGTTTTCATATGTAGGATCAAATGGGTGGGAGTGGGGGATGGAGGGGGGCTGAGGAGGGGAATCCGTGGCGAGGTCCGGATATTAACCTCCCACTGTATGTGTGAGTGTACGTGTGTGTGTGTGTGTTTTTCCCTGTCACGCAAGGATCGCTGTAGGTGCTGATATCAACAACATTTATACACCTTAAATTCCCTGTCTTGGCTTTCTTGAATGATTACGACAGTATACATATTTGTTGCAAAACCTGAAAAATTAGATATTACCCGGGAATTGGAGCTTATTTCCTGGACACACTAACTTCCTGCTTTCATTGTTCTCTACTAGAGAACTCGTACAGCACTTTCTTATAATTGCAGAATACTGCAAAATGTTGAATTTTTCGTCACTGAAGAATGATAGGGAGTTGCAAATTTCGCTTATCTCTTGAATCAATGGTCTTGATTAGCGGTTCTCACTTTTTTTTTAATTGGGACTCACAATCTTCCTGGTAAAATTTATGCGAGCCAGTATTTACATATATATATACTCTGACAACACTGGATCTAATAGAAAATAAAAATTGTTGTATTTAATTCGAAACTGAAGTTGTCATTAATTGCTAATATTTTGCTGAATGAGACTTTCGAAACTAGTAAAGGGAACATTTATAGTCAGAAGAAAGAATATTTTCTCCAATAATAATAATAAAGTTAAACGGTAATATCTAAGAGATTTGTGGTAGCGTTTAGCCTTGGTGTTAATGGCAGTTTTCATATCTGGATTGAAACTTATTTTTGGCGTAAACCGTTTATCACTTTAAGGTTGTTTCCTTTTTTGTATCAAATTGTGAAACCCATTAATTCCATCGACGCTATATTTGTAAACACTTGATACTCTTATATTTTTGCAAACATTTTTATTTAAATTTATATATAAAACAGTCTAGAGTGCAATGATTTTTATTTATCTCAACTAGTTTCAGTCCTTTTTGGACCATCTTCAGGAAATGGGCAGATGCTTGGGAGCAGGTGATTGGGAGCTTTCCAGTGCATCAAGGCTCCCAAGCACCTGCCCATCTCCACGACATCAATGGAGTTCCAATCCTGAAGAACCAAACGAAGACCCAAACTTGTGGTTTGCAAATAAAAATCATTGCACTCTAGACTGTTGTATATATAAACTCGATACTCTACCATCCAGCTCGATATGGGATGATCTAGTCTTAATGCTACCATCCATAATTAAAGAAATAGGAAATGGAAATATAATATAAAAGAAAACAAAGTGCCATTATAAACACGGATACATACACAAAAGATCTCGCAGACGGGGAAACAATGAATCAGTAGAAAATTATTCATATGAGACTTGTTACAAATGGAGGAGGACGATACGTTGAAGTATTTCAATTACGAACAAATGCTACAGTACGTTGTTCTTGTATCGTCGTGAGTACGTTATTTCCCACATTGGTTTATTATTTAGAAAGGGGTTACGTACAAACCTTTTTTCGGATTACTCTCTTAAATAAACTTTCATTTATTTCAGTCGGTAAGGTATTTCACTTTGATATTTTATAAATTACCAGCGCGCCACATGAATGGATTCCAAGACACACTGGTGGGTCGCGACCCACAATTTGTGAATCACCGTGTATACAGTTATTATCTATTAATTCTATAAAACACACAAATACTTTTTTTTATATATAGATATATAAAGCAATTTAATAATATGAATTTTGAACCAATTCAATAAAGTTTCATTTACGTCAGTATGCAGTTTATATGTCACGTCCACAGTAACACTTATATCAGAAAAAAAATCGTATTTGTCTTGGTTCTCAATAAAATTAAATTTTATTACGTTCTTCTCCATACACCGATATTTTCAATCTGCTGTAGACCCCTCTCCTTTTATTTCTGGATTTTCTCAGTACTTACAGGAAATGCAACTTTAACGAAATGAAGATCTAAACCCGTTTTGTTCACATGTATGTATATTTTGCAGAACTTTTCAATACCGTACATCTACACATGCCAATGGCTAGTTACAAACAGACGAAAGTTTTTTATTATTTAAAAGTACATCACAGATCCAAAGTTAGTCTTTTCCTTCAGTCCATATAGTGACTAACAAATCGTTTCCTCTTTCCTCTGATTCATTAAAAATTTACTTCCTCTCACTTCTACAACTATATATATATATATATATATATATATATATAGAGAGAGAGAGAGAGAGAGAGAGAGAGAGAGAGAGAAATACAGAAAATATTCGAAAGTGACAAGTAAAAAATAAATTAAATAAATTTTGTCCCTTACCTCCCCTGGTATCATACCACTCCACACCCATGGAAACAGCACAACTCGCCTTGAAGGTTGATGATAAAAATCATCATCCATACAGTCCCTGGATTCGACCGATTAGGTATATAACAGTTGAGTTGATGATTTCTTAACGAATTTTTTAGAGAAAAAAACACGGGTTCTTTTTATTTATTTATTTATTCATGTTAGAAGGTATATTTGTGAATTGCTTCGGCGGGCATGGACCCCATGCATAGTAAGTAGGCATTTTGTAGTTCAAATGTTGAGGTCATCGGTTCATCGGTCCCTAGATTTACAAATTAACTTAAACCAACTTATGTTAGAACAACAACACACTCACACACACACACACATATATATATATATATATATATATATATATATATATATATATATATATATATATATATATATATATATGCCGGAGGGAGGACTCGAGCCTCCGGCGGGGAACTGCCGCACAATCCCTGCCAAGGCGCCTTAGACCATGTTGTAGGTCGTTAAATATGCCAATAATACACCAAATTTATCATTCCCAAAGGCAAAGTAACGGAATCTTCTGCAGTTGAATATGAAATAAATTTACGTATAACTTGTCGTACTTTATCCATGTAAGCCAAGTGACGATACACAACTGACTTGTTTGGTTTCGATGACACATTTGGTCCTATATCAAGCATTCTCTCTCTGATAGTTATCCGATATATTTCCTCATATGCTCTTTACAATGCCACGAAGTATAGAATGAGTCAGGAAGAAAGGTACATGCTCTAAGAGGTGACACCTCGGGTGAGTCTGAAAAAAAAATTTCTAATAAACATTAGCGTTTCCGGGTAAATCAATGACAACATATAAGAACACGAAAAAAGCATGTTACTGTTCAAAATGTTTGTGAAGCTTAAGGGACTTAATTTTGGGGTCATCAGTCCCTAAATGTACAAACTACTTATGAACTACCTTATATTAAAGACGAAACGACATCCATGCCCGAGGGGGGATTCGAGCACCCGACAGGGAACGGCCTCGCGCATCGGAGCATAGCGCCTGAATGCGCTTGGCCACTCCGCCGCGGCCATGTTACAGTAAATTAAGAAACTTTTATATTGTGTGTAAGTTACCTTACAGAAAATCTTCAAACAGTCCACTGTTAATGTAATCTGCCGCTCTTCGGGACATGAATTGTGTTGTCAATCTTTCCGTTGTGTTGCAGCAGTGAGCTTCAATCAACAACACAACACCTGTCTACAAGAGCAGCAAAATGCATTGAAGTTGACGGTGGAGGAAAATTACACAATTAAACGAACCATAACGTAGCAGTACATTAATTTACTGTCTCCTGCATTTTTCCCGTTCTGAGTTGTTGTCATTGATTTACTGGGAAAAGGTTAAGAAAGTGACATATGTGTATTAGAAGTTTTTTGTTCAGTCTCACCAGCAGTCTTACCCCTCAAAGAATGTATCTTTCCTCCTTACTCACTTTGTATGTTGTGGTCTTCAGTCAGCAGACTGGTTTGATGCAGCTCTCCACGCTACCCTGTCCTGCGCAATTCTCTTCATCTGAGAATAAGAACAGCAACCTACATCTTTTTGAATTTGCTTACTTTATTCGACCCTTGGTCTCCCTCTGAGATTTTTACCTCACACACCTCCTTCTAATACTAAGTTGACGATTGCTTGCTGTCTTAGAATGTGTCCCACTTGATTAGCTTCAATAAATTTTATTCTCGATCGTGATAACAGAAGAAACTGATTCAACTCTAGTATTTTCCTTATCAATCTCTACAATGATACCTAAGTGGAATTGTAAAAGAATTACTATTCCGACTTGCGTACATATTTTCTATTCATTTTCTAGTTCTTTCAGAACTTCAGAGATGGAAAAATAAGTCCTATCGCATATGATGCTGGAAATCACAGTGGTATCAGTTTTGGGCGTTACTTTCTGTTAGTGTCTCATATATTTTTTTCTTTGACTTGACTGGCCCGACATCTTTCTGACTTTCGTCGCATTACTACTCACAGTTGCAGTGTTGCGACAGTTGCCATACCAATCGCGCATAGGGTAACAAACTTTTTAAAGTGGAGGTAAGATGTGAAAATAAGGGATAAATGCAAAATATAAGGGAACTTAAGTTCATCAGTCATGCGAAATTACAAATGGTAAATAATATTGGTGGTACTATTACTTTCTATTAAAAAAAAGTGTTTTACTAAACTACCAACAAAAATTTAAAACACTTTTTAGCTACAAGAACCACTGAACACTATCCTAGTTTTCTGTCGGAATCGATGCTACTACAACTGAGGATGTGTTTCACACTGTGATACACAAACAGCAATCCTCCTGCAGTTGCGTCACAAACATCTTGTGCCACTGAAGAACATCTTATGTCTGTTTGGCTTCCCTTTGCCTGTCTTTGTCACCTGTCTGTACACAAACTAAATAACGTTGGTGGACCTAAAACGGACCAAAGTGCTAGCGTCACCGGTTCCTAGACTTACACACTACTTAAACTCATATAGAGGATAACACAATTGCGTGGTTATGGTATATCGCTCCAAATTTGTTACTGGATAGGTGATTTCCTATCAGAGAGAACACAGTTTGTAGTAATCGATGCTAAGGCATCGACTAAAACGGAGGTGATTTCGGGCGTTCCACAGGGTAGTGTTACTAGTGCTCTGCTGTTCCTTATTTACATAAACGATTTGGGAGAAAATCTAAGTAGCTCTATTAGGTTGTTCACAGATGACGCCGTCATTTGCTGTCTAGTAAAATCATCTGTTGATCAAAACCAACTGCAGAACGATTTGATTAAGATATCACTATGGTGTAAAAATTGGCAATTCACTATAAATAATGAGAAGTCTGAAGTCGTCCACATGAGTACGAAAAGAAATCCTTTAAACTTTGTTTACAACATAGATCAATCAAAAGTGAAGGTCATAAACTCCACAAAATACCTAGCAGTTACTATTACTTCAGACTTAAAATGGAAAAAAACACGTAGATAATGTCGTGGGAAAGGCGAACCAGAGACTGCGTTTTATTGGCAGAATCCTTAAAAGATGCAACGGAACTACTAAAGAGACTACACACGCTATGGTGCCCAGTGTAGGATCCTTATCAGGAGGTTCTGACGGAGGACATCGAAAGAGTCCAAAGAAGGGCAGCTCGCTTTGTATTGTCACGATATAGGGGAGACAGCGTTACGGAATGATACAGGATCTGGGGTTGCAATCATTACAACAACGGCGCTTATCGCTGCGGCGTGGGCTACTTTCGAAACTCCAATCGCCAACATTCTCCTCAGAATGCGAAGATATATTGTTGACTGCGACTTTATACCTATGTAAGTGGCAGTCAGAATAAAACACAAGAAATCAGAGCTCGAACGGAGAGAATGGAATGGGAGATAAATAGTATAAAAGTGGTTCGATGAACCCTCTGCCAGGCACTTAAATGTGATTTGCAGAGTATCCCATGTAGATGTAGATGTAAATGTGAAACACACACACACAGTCATACCCGAGGGAGGACTCGAAACTCCGAAGGAAGAGGCATGGAGTTACCTGGCTCCTCAGACCACACGGAAGTAACTAATCAGTCCCGGCTGCACTTCCCACATTGCGAAATGAAACCGTTAAATAATGAGTAGAGGCCTACGTTTATACTACTTATAATTTTATTATCTTCATCGGCGAATTTTATTCTCCAGTATACTCACCAGCATCCCAAATTCTACACAAAACATTTAAATGCCTAAATGGTACACGTTGTTCTTTAATAACTCTACTCCAACGATTGTACGAAACTAAAAGAGGAATAATAATCTTCAAAAGTGAAAAGCCAAGATCGCAGAATACTTATTTATTTTATGACGACCGGTTTCAGTAGTCTATGCCACCATCAACTGGTCATATCAAATTTTACAAGTTGGTGGTCTTGTCCTCATGTTCATTTATCTACACTCCTGGCCGCTAAAATTGCTACACCACGAATATGACCTACTACGGACGCGAAATTTAACCGACAGGAAGAAGACGCTGTGATATGCAAATGATTAGCTTTTCAGAGCATTCACACAAGGTTGGCGCCGACGGCAACACTTACAACGTGCTGACATGAGGAAAGTTTCTCACACAGAAACGGCAGTTGACCGGCGTTGCCTGGTGAAACGTTGTTGTGATGCCTCGTGTAAGGAGGAGGAATGCGTACCATCATGTTTCCGACTTTGATAAAGTTCGGATTGTAGCCTATCGCGATTGTGGTTTATCGTATCGCGACATTGCGATGTTGGTCGCGATCCATTGATTATTAGCAGAATATGGAATCGGTGGGTTCAGGAGGGCAATACGGAACGCCGTGCTGGATCCCAACGGCCTCGTATCACTAACAGTCGAGATGAAAGGAATGGCTGTAACGGATCGTGCAGCCACGTCTCGATCCCTGAGTCAACGGATGCGGACGTTTGCAAGACAACAACCATCTGCACGAACAGTTCAACGACGTTTGAAACAGCATGGACTATCAGTTCGAAGACCGAGGCTGCGGTTACCCTTGACGCTGCATCACAGACAGGTGCGCCTGCGATGGTGAACGCAACGACGAACCTGGGTGCATGAAAGGCAAAACGTCATTTTTTTTCGGATGAATTCAGGTTCTGTTTACACCATCATGATGGTCACAGCCGTGTATGGCGACATCGCGTCGAACGCACATTGGAAGCGTGTATTCGTCATTGCCATTTTGGCGTATCACCCGGCGTGTGCCATTGGTTACACGTCTCGGTCTTATTCGCATCGACGGCACTTTGAACAGTGACCGTTACATTTCAGATGTGTTACGACCCGTTGCTCTAGCCTTCATTCGATCCCTGCGAAACCCTACATTTCAGCAGGATAATGCACGGCCAAGTGTTGTAGGTCCTGTACGAGCCATTCCGGATACGGAAAAAGGTTGACTGCTGCCCTGTCCAGCACATTCTCCAGATCTCTCATCAATTGAAAACAATAGTAACTCAGCAACTGGCTCGTCACAACACGCCAGTCACTACTCTTGAACTGTGGTATCGTGTTGAAGCTGCATGAGCATCTGTACCTGTACACGCCATCCAATCTCTGTTTGACTCAATACCCAGGCGTATCAAGGCCATTATTATGGCCAGAGGTGGTTGTTCTGGGTACTTAATTCTCAGGTTCTATGCACCCAAATTGCGTGAAAATGTAATCACATGTCAGTTGTAGTATAATATATTTGTCCAATGAATACCCGTTTACATCTGCATTTCTTCTTGGCGTAGCAATTTTAATGGCCAGTAGTGTAGATTGTCGGGGAGATTATTTTTATGTGTTTTAATTGCCGATTAATTTTATCGACTTTTACAATGTTGAATGGGCCGTACCTTGCGACATACCAATCGAGTCGGAATTTTGCGTACTGTTTGAATCCTTAATCAGAGTGTTAATAACTATTTAATTAATGCACACACTTTTTCCAATAAAGATTGAGCAAGGTAGCACACTGGCACCTTTGCCAAATTTTCACACAACTTATGATTATGCTGCCGGGTGACATCGTCGACCACCACCGATATTTGGAGAGGATCACACCCTGCCATTCTCAAGGCACAACTGCATTGAAGGAATCAATGTCCAAGTGAATTTAATACTTCGGTTTGCAAAGGGTAAACAAGGAAGATAACACAAACAGCACATGTCACAACAACACAACCAACACTACACAACCAAAGACGACCAAACATAAAAAATATCGATAGTGACTATTAATCAACAGGTGAGGCAGCACTAATTTTGTCCTCTATTTTTTGACGAAAGACAGGGCCGGATTCCAAGCAGAATTTAAATAAAAATCACCGGCTCTGTTTATAAGGTCGCTCTCCAGTTTAATTTCAACAGCTTCCTTAATAACACTATCCCTAGGTGAAACTGCATGCCAGAATTTCTGTGGCAAGTCAGTGTTCTGCAACAGCGGGTTTGTTTGGTTGTTGTAAGCGTGTGTAATGTTTGTGTTCAATTCACCGGCCTTCAAAAAAAATGTTCAAATGTTTGTATAGTCTATGGGACTTAACTATGGGGTCATCAGTCCCTAAACTTACAAACTACTTATGAACTACTTACGAACTAGGACGGCACAAATATCCATGCCCGAGGGGGGATTCGAACCCCGACCGTAGTGGCCGTGCAGACCATGACTGGAGCGCCTTAGTCCCCTCGGCCACCGCGGTCGGCCACCGGCCTTCCACAGTTCTGATTGTCTGACCAATATATGACATGCCACAACGAATACGATAGACACCAGCTGTACACAAACCAAGGATCCCAACAGGGCCTTTATCTTAGAAGGTATTCGAAAAGCACATTTCAAATCACATTTCCGCAAAATACGACCAATCTTGCTGGAAATACTTCCTGCGTAAGGCTAAAAGGCCATAGATTTAAGTGCCACTTCATTACTATCGTCGCTCACCTGTTGCACAGTAGGCTGATAGGGCAACGCACGTTTTATCTGCCTCTCACAATAACCATTCTGACGAAAGGTAAACTCGAGATGGGACAACTCAGCTGACAACATTTTACCGTCTGAAATGACATGGGTCCTGTGAACCAAGGTACGAAGTACTCCTTTACGCTGAGCTGGATGGTGACAACTATCAGCTCGCAGATACGAATCAGTGTGAGTAGGCTTACCACAAATAGCATATCACAATGTCCCATGAACCTTCCTTCTGACCAACACATCAAGGAAGGGAAGGCGGCCATACTTCTCCACCTCCATAGTGAACTGAATATTCAGATGGATTGAATTTATATGTTCCAAAACCGTTTAAATTCTCACCACCATGAGGCCAAACGACATAATTGTCGTCTACATATCTGAAAAAAGAAAAACACGCAGGTTTTCAGGATCGTTGATTCTAAAACCAGTTCTTCGAAATCCTCAACAATCAAATTGGCCCCAATAGGAGACAAAGGGCTTCCCATTACACCTCCATCAGCTTGTTCGTATGACTGACCATTGAATAAAAATTAAGTGCAAGTCAGCATATATCGAAAAAGATTTATCAGTGATCGATGACGTCACCCGGTAGCATACCCCTAAGTCGTTTGAAAATTCATTACGCCAGGAAATATTAAGGTTTCACATGGCACCTTTGTATTCGGCTCAATGTCTCAGCTCTACAACGAGAACGATACTTTCTGAATCCCTGTTGACTATGGGTCAATAGGTCGTACTCTTCTAAGACCTTTTCGTGTTACTAACCTGAAGTAAAGGGAAAAAATATAACGAAAGTTTCCATATTTGTATTTATGTCGCGGAGTAGCTCTCAGCCAGTGATTACGTATCAGCCGCGCTGCGGCTAGGTCGATGTGGAATTGGCACCCCCACCCCCAGTGGCGCTGACAAGCGTGTAGGGGAGTAATATCCGGCCGCCCCGACCTGCGAGCCAAAACATTTTGCGCGCCCTGCCGCCACCACAGCGAACGGGGTTGCGGCGCGGTGTTTCCGTGGGAGCGGACCGCTAACCCACAAGTTATATCCAGTACACCATCACCCGGCCTGTGCAAATCTACTGTGCGCAGGGGCCCACCGTCCAGGTCTGATACGTCGGGAAATGTAATATTGATACTCGTTGTTTCGCGGGGGGAAAATCGGCCAAGTATTGAGCCGATTCGGCTCGCAAACCCGAGGAGGGCTGACTACCAGTGAACACGCTAGTCTGTCAAAAACTGACGTATTCAGAATCGTGACTACGGTATTGTAATGTTTATAATCAAAACGGCAAGCAGTCACAAATATGGTAGAAATATTTTTTTTTAAACCATTACCGATTTCGGATTTACACAAATCCATCTTCAGATGGGTTTTCATGATTTTGAGCTTGTGGCTTGTCTTACATCAGTTATAGAGTGGACGCTTAATACTGAGAGTGCCGCCGGAAGTAGAGTGTTGGAAGCTCCGTCGTGTTGTATCTGTGCTCACTTGGAGCAGAAGGGTCTGCAATCTCTGCTTTGCAGATGACGGGTGAAATGCAAATCATGACATTACAAAAAATGTTTGTATAGCTTATGGGACTTAACTACGGGGTTATCAGTCTCTAAACTTACAAACTACTTATGAACTACTTACGAACTAGGACGGCACAAATATCCATGCCCGAGGGGGGATTCGAACCCCCGACCGTAGTGGCCGTGCAGACCGTGACTGGAACGCCTCAGTCCCCTGGGCCACCGCGGCCGGCATGACATTACAGTATACCGTTTTAAGGCGATGGTACATCGAAGACTTATCACAGACGCTTCACCTTAGTTTATTAAATGTCATTGAAGAACGAATATCTATCAATATTGCAATAACGATGAAACCGAACGCAAGACATATGAACAGAAATCTTCCCACTATAGGTATGATAACAGTCTGGTCTTAGGGTTAGATGTATTAGGTCGTAACATACCCAATTAAAAATTTTTGGTTCGAGAACTGAAATATTTTGTCTTTCGTGACAGAATCTAGAACCATAATCTTAATGTATTACAACTCTGCTATACAGTATACGGCAGGTTTTTTTTTTCCAGTACTTTGCGATATCCAAGTGTCTTATTATGCAGGAACCTGACAGTATAGGTTAAATTTGTGCGACTAAAACGATTGTTATTTACATTCTTCTATCTCACACATACGATGCTGGCGTTCTATTTCGGAATATATTGCGATTTCCGATTTTCTATTACGGTAGGAACCTAAGAAGAAAGTTTAAATCACTGCGACTGAAATGAGTAACCTGCAAGTGACTAACTTCTGCCTTTTCTGGCTGTTTATAATCGAATATATACCGATTTCCGAGTGCGTAATCAGGCAGAAACATTAGGAAACAACATTAGTTACAGTCAGTAAAACGAGTACAGTACCACTGACATTTATATTATTCCTTGTAGCTATTACGTGTCTATCTGATCAATTGCATTTGTAGGGGATAAGTCAAATATAATTTTTAAGTACATTAGATTTTCATCAACTATTTGTAATTTACAGTTACGATTTCTGTCGAAAAATCCGTTTTTATGTGCCACATAGCAATTTTAAATTGACAGACATGCCTGAGAAACATGTCATCGTCACATCGCCGTTCATTTAGTTTCACAAAACTGGTTGTCAAATTCCATAATTGAGCACATAAATTATCGAAAATTTACTGCATCAGTGCACGGAAACGAGAAATTACAGAAAAGTAAACCTATTCCGTGGTCAACATATTAATATGATCCTGGTTTATTTTCCTTTACAGATCATGTAACATTACCACATACAGTAACACACTTAAGCTTATCTAGAAGAATCCCATGATTTACACAATCAAAAGCCTATGTGAGATCACAAAAAATCCCAACTGGGGAAGTCCGGTTATTCTTTGCTTATTCGGAGATATTAATGTCGATATCGAACTTTGGGAGTGAAATTATTTACAATATTCATAATTGGGCATTCTACTTACTAGTTGAGGCAAGAGATACCAAATTATATATAAACAAATTGATATAGTACATAGGCATAATCAAGTTATACATATATAGATGACTAGCTGTGAGAAAATTAGAAGTTTATGGTCACTCTTATGCTATAAATATCGCACTGATACATTTTCTTTACAGTGGTTTCGTTATACTAAATACTTGAGACATACATAAGATCTGTATAAACAAATTGATATAGAATACAGGGAGAGTCAGGTACTTCTTTATTTGAAAAACTGTGACTGAATTTAAAATTTATATTCCTATTGTGAATTATGACTACTGTTGTAATTACATTAAACATTGGTTTCATTTTACATGAGAAGGTTTTAGTTTTTATTATATGAGGCTAAGAACATTACACTAATATGTAGATTTCTATTAAATCCATGTAATATGAGTATAAGCTTATTTCCATTTGTGAAACAAATTTTTGTGCTTTTTCTATGTATGTGTTACAGCGGCTTAAATGTTGAAAGAGCCCCTTGGATTTTTTTATTTTATTTTATTTTATTTATTTATTTATTTATTTATTTTTTTTTTTTTACAAAGGGAGTGATGGATGACTCTGTTCATTTAGAATGAAATCGGGATAAGTGTTTTTATGTCTATGTATTTCAATGTCTTCAAGAAGATTCATGGTTCCGCCTTTGTATGTAAGGTGTCATATTTGTATATTCTTGTCTATACTGTTTATCTTTGGCCAAATGAGTGGCAAAGCCAGATAGTAAAATTGTTCAACCGTAGGGCGTCCATGTGATCCTTGAAACTAATTTCAAAGCATCTACCTGTTTGGCTAATATAGAATTTGGGGCAGTTGTATTTAAGTTTATAGATACCTGATCTTTTGTGGGAATTTGTGGAAGTGTGTGCACAACCTTCTGCTGGAGTTTATTATGAGTTTAAAAGCTGATATTGACATTCTTCTTTTTGAACACTGAACAGTGGATGTATCAGTGACGAGCCTATTAGGGATATAAATTATATCTTAAATATTGAGCGAAATCTTAACATTAAGTGCTGAAAGAAAACGGCCAGTTAGATCTTCTTTCAGCTATTCGCTGATAATATGCGTTGGTTTTGGTGCGTGGAGCAAGCATCCGCAGGTAGACAAAGCAGTTGAGTGTAGTATCTGTAGCTATTTTTCGAATAAATACTTTATTAAAACTGGACCACATTCAGTAACTCTATGGTAAATACTACCAAATCTGGAAACAAAAGCCTGAAGTGTGATTAACACTTGCGAGATTAGTCTGAGTTGAATTATCAGGGATAACTATGACCGTGCTCACAGGTTCGTACTATTCCAGTTCGATAGATAGTTGTTTGGGACAGGGGGACCAAATTGCTAAAGTCATCAGGCTCTCGGTGGGGAGAGGAAGTACTGAGGATAGGAAAGGAGAGGAAGGGAAAGCAAATTCAGTCCAGGGAGACTATTCGATAGATCCTTGCATATTACGACAAGTAATGTTCCAGTAAGAATGGAGTCATTATTTTCACTTCTCATACAATAAGTTGTGTTATGATAAGGTATTATACTCAAGTATACACAAAATAGCTGAAGTCAACCACAACTCGACTCACTTTTCATCCTTTAAATACTACTCCGAAGCTGGCGGAATCAGAAGTAGTAACAATCGGCCTATATCCTCTCTGGTCTGCATTCCATGGAATAATTGTTACATCAAGGAATTCATCAGGGGTATGCACTACTTTGTTTGAATACTATTCTGCTCCAAATATATAAACAGTCGAGAGAGCTAAATTGATTATTGATTTCCAAGTACTTTCAACCTTAGGCGCGGAACTCTGAGCTCCCGCTCCGCTCCACACCAACTTGGAACAACACCCTGAAGATGGCCCAACATTTTGTTGAAACTACTTGGAAATAAGTAATTAATCTTGTACTCTAGACTACTTTTATATATAAAATCAGCATAAAGGCGCTGTTATCCCTGAAGAAACAAAATGTTTCCAAAAATATGTGACTATTCTCTTCCTTGCATGCACACATCTGTATATTACTTTGAGATACATTCGATTCAGAACACTAGGTCATCTGAGGTGGCGATCCTACTCAAAAGCTCGAAATTTAGCGACGATCTCAATGCGAGATGCCTACAATACTTATCACAACGAAACTCTTTCTCGCAATTTGATTGAAAACCCAAAGAGATTTTGGTCATATGTTAAATATACTAGGGACAAAAAACAAACAATTCCCTTACTACGTGATAGTAATGGCGATCCTACCGATGACAGCGCTACTAAAGCAGAGTTACTAAACATAGCTTTTAGAAACTCATTCACCAAAGAAGACGAAACCAATATTCCAGAATTCGAATTATGAACGGAGGCCGTAATGAGTAACGTAGAAGTAGATATCATTGGAGTAGTGCATCAACTAAAATCACTTAACAAGAACAAGTCTTCTGGTCCGGACTGTATACCCATTAAATTTCTATCTGATTATGCTGAAGCGATAGCTCCTTACTTAACAGTCATATACAACCGCTCTCTCAAAGAAGGATCTGTACGAAAAGATTGGAAAGTTGCACAGGTCACACCTGTATTCAAGAAAGCCAGTAGGAGTAACCCACTAAACTACAGGTCTATTTCACTGACGTCAATTTCCAGCAGGGATTTGGAACACATCCTGTATTCAAATATTATGAATTATCTCGAACAGGATGATCTAGTGACCCAAAGTCAACACGGATTTAGAAAATATCGTTCATGCGAAACACAATTAGCTCTTTATTCACATGAAGTGATGAGTGCTATCGACAAGGGTTCGCAAATCGATTCCATATTTCTTGATTTCCAGAAGGCTTTTGACACCGTACCTCACAAACGGCTTTTGATCAAATAGCGTGGTTATAGTATATCGTCCCAAATTTGCGATTGGATAGTGGATTTCCTGTCAGAGAGGACACAGTTCGTAGTAATCGATGGTAAGGCATAGACTAAAAAGAGGTGATATCGGGCGTTCCATAGGGTAGTGTTATTGGTCCTCTGCTGCTCCTTAATTACATAAACGATTTAGGGGAAAATCTAAGTAGCTCCCTTAGGTTGTTTGTAGATGACGCCGTCATTTACTGTCTAGTGAAATCATCTGAAGATCAAAACCAACTGCAGAACGATCTGAATAAGATATCACTATAGTGTAGAAATTGGCAATTGACTCTAAATAATGAGAAGTGTGAAGTCGTCCACATGAGTACCAAAAGAAATCCGTTAAACTTTGTTTACAAGATAAATCAATCAATAGTGAAGGCCGTAAACTCCACAAAACAGCTAGGCATTACTATTACTTCAGACTTAAAGTGTAAATAACACGTAGATAGTGTCGTGGGAAAGGCGAACCAGAGACGGCGTTTTATTGGCAGAACCCTTACAACATGCAACAGAACTACAAAAGAAACTACATACACTACGCTTGTCCGTACATTTTTGGAGTAATGTTGCCCAGTGCGGGATCCTTATCAGGTGGGTTTGACGGAGGACATCGAAAGAGTCCAGAGAAGGACAGCTCGTTTTGTATTGTCATAATACAGGGGAGACAGCGTTACGGAAATGATACAGGATCTGGGATGGGAATCATTACAACAACGGCGCTTATCGCTGCGACGTGGGCTACTTACGAAGGACCAATCGCCAACATTCTCCCCCGAATGCAAAAATATATTGTTGACTCCCACTTACATAGGTAGAAATGATCATCAGAATAAAATACGGGAAATCAGAGCTCGAACGGAGAGATTCGGGTGTTCTTTCTTCCCGCGTGCTATTCGAGAATGGAATGGGAGAGAAATAGTATAATGGTGGTTCGATGAACCCTCTGCCAGGCACTTAAATGTGATTTGCAGAGTATTCCATGTAGATGTAGATGTAGATTTAGCCCTACTAATTCTACTTCTAGCTTAGCTATTCCTATCTAGGCTACAACCATTAGATCAGTTCAACTTGAGTACCTGCGTACTGGAGTACAGTGTAGAACAATAGTTGTTTCAATAGATAATATATTGTACAAATCCCACATATAATCTAGAAAGTAATTTCATTTTGAGTTTCTACAGTAATTGGAGTCTCATAACTAGGGTTCAGATGCTAAGATTATGAAACGTCTTCGTGTTAACCGTTGCATTTAGTTTCATAGATCTGATTTCATGTTGTATCCCTCGCCTCTCATCCGTCAGTGTATCTGTACTTGGATTCTGGGAGAAAGGTGATCAGTTACATGCTGCCCTTCACAGTGACATCTTGACACTTACATTTTAATTAATATCCAACTATTAGATGTTTAAACGCAACTACAATCATTTAATTATGTCCTCATGCCATATTTATGTTGTTTATCGTGTATTCATGTACCTTTCTCTTTCTTCTGCTAGTAAGGGCATGTGAGCTCCTTTGTGTGCGACCTGATTCTTGCTCCTTTCCCTTAAAAAATAACTAAAGCCAAAAACAAAAAGGTGCCATACGATGGTAAAGCGGCCGTATCCCGTCGGTGGTTCGGGTCCTCCCTCGAGCATAGGGTATGCTTGTTATTCTTAGCATAGGTTAGTTTAAGTAACTTCTGAATCTAGGGACCGATGATCTTAACAGTTTGGTCCCGTAGGATTTCAAATATTTGAACATATTTGAATATGCTTCTGTACCTTCGATTAGTTCGGACGATATGACGTCAAAAACAATTGAATTCATAAAAAGACACCCCCCCCCAAAAAAAAATCATGCATGAGGTTCAAATTTATGACGACTTTGCTACCAACTCCATTCGCAATACATTTCGAAGACAGTCTTTCAATACTCCAGTCTACGAACCTAGAAAATTCTATTATTGTAGAACCATAGTTCAGAAGATATGACGTGATATGAATTGAGCTGCATGAAAACCATACTCAAATAAACAGATTACAGGGTAGAAGATAGACAGAGAGAGAAGAAATTGTTTGTTTGTAGAGCTTATGGGACTTACCTACGGGGTCATCAGTCCCTAAACTTACAAACTACTTATGTACTAACTAAGACTAAGGACGGTACAAATATCCATGCCCGAGGGGGGATTCGAACCCCTGACTGTAGTGGCCGTGCAGACCGTGACTGGAGCGCCTCAGTCCCCTCGGCCACCGCGGCCGGCAAGAAGAGAAGAAGGAAATGGACTTACATAAGAAAGGAATAAATACACACCTGAATTGCGCTGGGAACTACAGTAGGTAATAAAATTTCCATTTTGCACAGTTTCTCCGTACTGATGGAATATTCTCAATTTCTCCACAAATCTTCTTAGAAACGAGGCTGTGTCTCCTTACAGTTACTAGTTACTGAATTATTCCCTTACTAGTGGCCACGCTTTCACTCTTGTAACCTCAAGATCTATGACAAGTATGTTTTGTTCTCTACTTCGACTAAGCCCTTCCAATACGTGTTGTTCACGACGTCTTACGTCTTACCTCGCCTTCCTGAATGCACTGTCTGCTTCCTTATGATACTTTCTCTGCAACATTGCCTTTACACTTCAGGATGTTCGCCAGTGTCGATAGCGAAATACCAAAAGTTTTCGCTATACCCCTTTTACTTTTCCTACATCACATTCACGTTCTCAGCTGCTATTTTTCACGAAAATTGCACAGCTGTAGTTCACTGTAGAATTTTTTTTTCTTTTTTTCTTTTTTTTTATTTTTTTTTTTTTTTTTATTTTTGGCTAATGATTTATGTAGTGTGGTAATTGCTGAATTGCTGAGAAAAACAAAGCCGGGTCGTGAAGTACAGAATAGCGAAATAGCAATCTGTACACGTCGCGAAAAACGGACGAGACAAAACGAATTTTCAAATGTTAGTCACAACTGATTTCAGATTCTATAGTTTTCGAGACAATCGCTTCTAGTCATCGAGATTGTCAAAGCATACAGGATTTCTACTATTTTTCAAAATTAGTTTTCAAGTACTGCACGTTGTACAAATTTCATGTCGGATTACAGAACTCTATTCGTCCGTAACAGTAGCACAGACAAATTTAACGTTTTGTTGCATGTGCTGTATGTGTCAATTGTATGCTTCGCAATTACTAATTACGCATGGGAATTTGATTTACAACTTACACATTCCCCCCCCCCCCCTCCCCACGTTTATGTTTCTTATCTCTTTGTCACGTAAGGCATCACACTGCATTAACTACCTGAAAACGCGGCGTTGTTCACATATTTTTATCTTTATTCCACTATTCAGTTTATGTGCTCCTCCCTTCTCTCTCTGTCCATCTCCTCCTCCCTCGTCTCTCTCTCTTTCTAGCTCCCTCTTCCTCGTCGTCGTCCTCCTCCGCCTACTGTTTCCTCCACCAACCAACCCCCTACCTCTGTCATTACCTCTCTGAGTCTCTTCCTCTCCCCTCTCTCTATTCATCCCCTCCCTTCCCTGTGTATGAAAAATTACAACACCTGCCAAATTTATGGTTAAACGGTGTTAAAGTCCGGAGGAGTAAGATAACCTCCGTCATGTATCGTACGAAATCTTATGGAGATAATGATGTTTCTCTTATTTTGAAGATGAAGTGTGCAAAATTTCATCAAGATCCGAATAAAACGGCAGAGTGCTAATGGAGTCTTGTGAAGTACCCTCCGCCATGCGCACGGTAAACTATTATGAAGACAGTGTCATACTTCTTGCTTTGAAGCTGAAGTCTGAAAAGTTTTATCGCAGTCAGCTGAACGGTATGGCAGCGCATAAAATAACGAATCTAATCCGACGAGGCGATGTCCCCCCGCACAGAATTTCGATTTTTTTTTTTTTATTTTTTTATTTTCAGCTGTTCCTGTGTGTTTTCCCTATTATTTCACCTGTTCCTTTACGTTTTCCCTATATTGTTTCCCTGTTAAAGAGCACAAAACCAAAAAAAAGCTATTATACTAATCGGGGAACACATTTTTTAGTTTTATTAATTATATAGGGTGTTTCACTAAGTGTGTTTGCCTCTGTAACTTATAAAATAATAGGTGAAAGAAAATTTTAATGCGGTAGGTCAACAAGAAATGTTACACTTTCTGGGGAGCTATGAACATTTATTGTATCATTTTCCACAGAGTTACAGCACAAAGATATAATTTTTAAATGGAACAATAGTTTTTTATTGTGCATTGGAATCATTGAAACCAGCCGCGTCCAAATCAATTTAAACTACATTCCTACCACTGTTAGTTTGGGAGCTACAACCTTTCTAAGTTTCAGATACCAAACGCTGTACATATATTTTATTGTAATAGGCATAACCATTACTGCAGCACAATAAATATACCACAAATACAATATTTGATTAACTAACGTTTAAATAGGACGTCACAGTCGCCAATGACGAAATTTGCGCGTCACCCGTGTAAAAATTGTAATATATGCATCAGTATGAACGTAAACTCCAACATGGAGATCGAAAAGTGTCATCTGTTTTAGCTGTTTGTTTTAAGGTGTCTATTTTATCATTGACTTTGTCGGTAGCCCAGACTTCAAATTGAAAACTATTTCCAATTATTAGCTACTTACTCAAACTAATCATTTCATTTGCAATAAAAATTATATTAAGATTATCATGATAAAGGGGGAGGGAAAAAGGAATACCTAAATCTTTCCGATGTGATTTCTCTTATCTTATTATTATCATCATGTCTCCCTATGTTAGCGGGTGCTAATAAAATATGTTCACAATCGGATGAGAAAATTTCCACAGCAAAACCACGTCTCTGAATTCGTTAGAAAACCCAGAGAAATTATGTTCCTATGTACACTAGTGGCAAAATACCTTCACTACGTAATAGCAATGATGATGCTACCGACGACAGTGCTCCTAAATAAGAATTGCTAAGCACATCTTTCCGAAATATCTTCACCAAAGAAGACAAAAGAAAATAATGCAGAATTCCAATCATGAACATCTGTCAGCATAAGTAATTTAGTAGATATCCTTGGAGTAGTAAAGCAACTTAAATCACTTTGCAAAAGCTAGACTCCTGGTCCAGATATTATACCAATTACGTTACTTTCAGAGTATGCTGATTATGCTGATGATGAACATATATTTTTGAACATTCTGAACTACCTCGAAGAGAACTACCTATTGGGCCACAGTCAACACGGACTCAGAAATTATCGTTCTGGTGAAACACCTAGCTCTTCACTGTTCTTCTCAAGCGGCTTCTGATTAAATTGGATCCGCAATTTCTTGTCACAAAGGACAGAGTACATAGTAAATTATGGAAAGTCATCGAGTAAGAAGTGATATTTGGCGTTCCCCACTGAAATGTTATAAGGCCCCTACGGTTCCATTTTTTGTGCATGGGGGTGGAATCAATGTTTATTACGAAATTGTGTATCTGAGGATCATGTTGTGTTGGATTTTCATGAAGGGAACAGTTTGTGTTATGAGGAATATTGTGTGTTGTAAATGAGGGTAGCTATAACATGCTCTGTAAATGTAAGACTTTTGGAGGGAAATTGTATTTGAGACAATAGAGTTTTGAAGGTTTAATCATTTTGTGCTCTGGGATTAATAAGGTAATGATTTGTTTTTTGTATACACTTTAGTGTTTATTGGTGCATGGGGGTCCAGTTGGTGAACAGAAAAGTTATGTAAGCAATGCAAGTCAGGACTGATGTTAAGCGTTACATTTATTTTTGTGTAGTTTTATGGCAAGATAGAGTATGTGTATATGACAGAGTTTAACTGTTTACATATTTGAAGTCGGAAGGCAACTATTTGAAGTATTGGTGAATTTGGGAAATCTGATCCATGTTTTTTTGTATATATAAGGAAAGTTATCATTTTTTTAGGAGGCTTTCCGCTACATGTTGTTAACCACAGCCAACACTTGCTTTGAACCATGGATGTTTTATACAACATCTTTAAAGCTATCTTGAGTGAGGAGGTCACGTTTCGCTATTCTTACTGCTCGTGAGATGGCTGGCCGATGACCGCTTGAGCTTATTTGTCAACTTCACGATTTCTCGAACACGTGAGCCGTGGCCGCGCAACGCCGTCGGAATGTGCTGCGTGGTGATCTGCTGCTCCAGCGATTCGAGACTCCACGTGCCTGCTGCTGGCCGCTTCCTTGATTTACACTTTGCGTTAGACTTTACATTTCCACTTTAATAGGTTATTCCGTTTTCATTACGAAAACACTTATAATCACTAATTACCCTTACAGTACAGTCGCGAGTGAACTGTCGCTACGATTTAACTCGAGTGTTGCTATTGCTGGAATGTTCCCACAGTTACTGTCGGAGCGCAAATATCATGCTGCGGCCAGATACAGAACACTTCTGATAGGTGCATGCTAAAGTAATTGAAACGATTCCTCCATGGTCACAGACACTCATTCGTGAAGAAGTTCCCAATCTACCGCCTTTCAAGCCGTGGGCAGGAGGCTGCGGCTCCCTCGGCTAAGACACATTCCGCAGGCCTGGGGCGAGACCAGGCTCCGGTCGGCTACTGTAACATCGTACATCATACAATCGTGAGTGAACTGTCGCTACGATTTAACTCGAGTGTTGCTATTACTGGAATGTTTCCACAGTAACTGCCAGAGCGCAAATATCATGCTGCAGCCAGATACAGAACCCTTCTGATGGGTGCATGCTAAAGTAATTGAAACAATTCCTCCACGGTCGCAGACATTCAGTCGTGGAGAAGTTCCCAATCTACCGCCTTTCAAGCTGTGGGCAGGAGGCTGTGGCTCCCTCAGCCGATACACGCACCGCAGGCCTGGGGCGAGACCAGGCTCCGGTCGGCCACTAATCGAATCTGGATCCCCGGCCGCCTCGCGAGGCGCGCCGGCTGCGATAAATAGCGCAGTCGAAGCCGCTAACGGCGGCGCTCTGTCTCTGCCGCTAAGGGATGGGAGCCGGCGGGCCCACTAAATCCAGCCCCGCCCGCCCTCTGCGGAGGCCGCGCCTGATGCAGCACCGCGCTGCGATCCCGAAATCTCTGCCGCTACCTACTCGTCCACTCGCCGCCATTCACCTGTTGGTCGGGAGTGCAAAGCGTCACGCCAAATGAAGTGCAGATTTCTAGTTGATTGTTGTTGTTGTTGTGGTCTCTAGTCCGGAGACTGGTTTGATGCACCTCTCCACAATACCATATCCTGAGCAAGCCTCTTCAACTCCATATAAGAACGGCAACCTACATCTGTCTGAATTTGCTTACTGTATCCGTCTCTTGGTCTTCCTCTGCTGTTTTTACCCCATACACTTCCCTCCAACGCTAAATCCATAATTCCTTGATGTCTAAGAATGTGTCCTACCAATCGATCCCTTCTTTTAGTGAAGGTATGCCAGAAATTCCTTTTCTCCCCAATTCTGTTCAGTACCTCCTCATTAGTTACGCGATCCACCCACCTAATCTTCAGCATTCTTCTGTAACTTCTATCCTCTTCTTGTCCGCACTGTTTAACGTCTACGTTTCACTCCCATACAAGACAACACTCCACACAAAAGCCTTCAGAAAGGACTTCCTTAGGCTTAAATCAATATTCGATGTTAACAAATTTCTCTTTTTCAAGAACGCTTTTCTACCCATCGCCATTCTGCATTTTATATCCTCTGTACTGCGACCATCATTTGTTATTTTACTGCCCAAGTAACAAAACTCATCTACCTCCTTTATTGTTTCGTTCCCTAATCTAATTCCTTAAGCATCACCTGATTTTCCTTGGACTGCACTCCATTATCCTAGTTTTGTTCTTGTTAATGTTCATCTTATATGCACCTTTCAGCACGCTGTCCATTCCGTTCAACTACTCTTCCAAGTCTCTATTTCATTATGGAGTCGAATGTTTTGAATACAACTGTTTGTAGCATAATCTTAAAATTTGTACGAAGCCCGTGATTCGAACATTGGTCTCCTACTCACTAGGTAGTTGGGCTGACCACTACCAAATCCTGCACAGTACCTTGGCCAACCACATAGATTACCGTCACTACTCCCACAGCTACTTATCTCTATCTAGTCCACATGCCACATCATTTACCTGCACCCCCTCTTGAACAAGGATTGGCTCTCCTCAAAGGTATGGCCATATACTCTGACATGCCATGTCACAGATTGTGCGGCTGCTCCCACTGGAGGTCCGAGTCCTCCCTCAAGCAACCGATACAGAAACGTTGCATGTTTTCACCTGTCACGAACCTGTTGCCAGAAATGTAGAAGGCGTAGTACACCATTACCAGAGCCTGTTCTGTTGATGGTGCGAATGGAGCGGACTACTGTCTGTAGAATCTCTGGAACAGCTCTGAAACGAATGCCCTGAAGTGGTTCTTTCATCTTCGGAATAAAATCAAAGTCCAGGGAGAAGTGGCGGACTAACGGGGGGAGGGGGTGGAGGGGGCTGACCGCCCCGGGCCTTCGGCCTTAGGAGGCCTCCAAATACCTCGAAAGCAGTTTTTTTTTTTTTTTTTTTTTTAGCGCGCTGTTCTGCTGGGGCCTCAAACCCTCGGAAGCTAGTTTTTCTGACTGTCCTGTGCCTCTCGTCCTGGGGGGGGGGCTCCAATTCTTTTTTATAGTAATACTCGTATTTCCAAGTGGACGGGGGAGGTGGGGGGGGGGGGGTTCATTTTGTTTCGCCGCCGGCCCGGGCCTCCGACAGCCTTAGTCCGCCACTGCCAGGGAGTAAGATGGATCGTACAGTACTTCCCAGTGACATCGACTGAACAGAGTAGCCACAGCTTGGGCTGTATGCGTCCGTGCATTGCCATGCAAAATTATGTGTGGGTTGCGCAGAAAGTATTTCTGCTTCTTTCGCAAAGTTAGTAGCAGGTGATACTCCAAAAACGAAGAGTTATACTGTGCATTGGCTATCTGCCGTGGAGGAACATAATGCGTTACGATAACACCATCACAGCAGTACACGATACTGACCATAATTTTCACCATACTGGAGCTCTGACAGTTTAGACTTTCGTGGCGATCCTTAATGATGCCATTCGTTGGATTGGCGATTCAGTTTTAGCTCGTACATGTTTCTGTTTCGAAAACATAGTGACACCGCTACGTTAGACCGCTCGCCCAAAAGAGACTGTTTTTCCCTCAATTGTGCACATGTCGTTGACGTGTGACGGGTGAATCCATTCGCTCGGAGGTAAGGCAGGTACATCAACAACGTGTGCTACCAGCGACAATGTTAGATTCCATTGCATAGTGGCTCAAAATCAGTGTTGCCACTATTCAAGTTCCAACCCTGGTATGTATGGACGGTTTCAACAATAAAGCTCTTGTGAAATGGGCAATTCTAAGATAGTATACTAATCTTTATTCTCGGCGGTGTGTGTACATATTGAATAATTGCATTACATCCGTCATGACAAAAATGCAGTAGGGGGAGACTGGGTATCGTAGACAAACGGGTGGGTTGGTTTTCACAAAGTTTAAAACTTGCCTACAAAATGCCCCACTGTACTGCAATGACTTTGTTAAGAGTCACAGCACTACCTGCATCTGACGTGTGAAACATCAGTTGTTTCCATCGAGTGAGTGAGGAGCTGTCCATATTTATCTGTTAATAGTGCCGGTGAGTCAAATTTAAACCATTATTAACGTTAGATTTAACAGAACATTTTGCTGTACCGAAAATCAGATTCTACAATCACGTAGTGTGTCAATCAATATATTATATGCGCTCTTTGTAAATCGTTATGAAACACACAATCCTGGATACTACCTAAGGTTTTCAAAATGGTATTTATGGGTTGGTTGTCATACAGTTAAAGGGGATGGTCGTTATGCGGGACAACGATCCCCACGAAAGTATTTTGCGACTCAAATCTGATATCATGCTATCCTTTTTCCTAGAAGTACGTAATTACTTCAAGTGATTCGTGGATGTTAAATCACCCAGGTTCCCGATATATGACAGTCAGACTTCTTCATTTTCTCTTGCGCTTACGCCATCAAATATTCAAGCATGATTCAAGGCTTGTGGATTCTGTCCCTTTTATAAGGACGTTTTCGGGTACCATGAATTTTCTCCTGGTTTCGTAAAAGATCGACCAAATCCTAATACGCCTACTGCTCTAAGTGCCGACAGATAGAAAATGTTCTAATGTGTGTGATGTCTTAGGTGACCAAACTGTGTGTTATCAGTTGCTAGACTTACACACTAATCACTTGACTAACTTTAACTAACGCTAAGGACAACACAAACATCCATGCCCGAGGGGGGATTCGAACCCCCGACCGTAGCGGTCGTGCAGACAGTGACTGGCGTGCCGCAGACCGCTCGGCCACTGCGGCCGGCCGACAGATAGAAGTTCAAAAATTGGACGTATGCACAAACCAAATTAATGAGTCAGGATGTGGTGAGTCTTATCCTTCTTCCAGTGGCTCGGAGAAAGTGCAGTCTAGGTCTAATATTGTCTCCGAAACACAGCAGACCTTTTCCTAAAGCTGGAGAAAGAAATCAGCGTAGGAACAGCAACAACCGCAAGAGATGCTCGTCTGTCCTCACGGACAGTCCTGTGAAACAGGAACTCGAAAGGAAAACGAAACTTACTTCCAAGACAGTTAAGAAACGTCTGTTAAAGCTGAAAAAAAGAAAAAAATCAGAAGCAAAGGAAGATATTTCATAGAGTACTGACATTTTTTTATTTTATGGCTGTTATCAATGGATGTGTTTGGTAAAGGCCTAAGATATTACCTTTACAGTCTTTTTCTTCCTGTATGTTGAATTACAGAACATTTGTGTAAAATAATGCGAATTATTTTACGTTTTGTTATTAGTCTGAAATTGTAATGTTATATTTTAATCTACATCTACATAGATACTCTGCAAATCACATTCAAGTGCCTGGCAGAGGGTTCATTAACCACTTTCATAACTTTCTCTACCGTTCCATTCTCTAATAGCGCGCGGGAAGAAAGAACACCGAAATCGTTCCGCTTTCGATCTGATTTATCTTATTTTATTGGGATGGTCATGTCTCCCTAAGGAGGTGGGTGCTAGCAAAATATTTTCACATTCAGAAGTAAAAGTCGGTGATTGAAACTTCGCAAACAGATCACGCCGCAATGAATAACGTCTTTCTTTTAATGATTTCCACCCAAATTCGTGCAACATTTCCGTGACGTTTTCCCCCCCGTAACGTGATAAAACGAGCTGCCCTTCTCTGAACCTTCTCAATGTCTTCCGTCAGTCCCACCTGGTGAGGTTCCCACAATGGACAACAGTACTCCAGGAGAGGACACACAAGTGTGACGTAGCGAGTCTCTTTGGTGGAGATGGTGCATCTTCGAAGCGTTCTGCCGATGAAACGTAACCTTTGGTTCGCCTTCCCCACAATATTTTCTGTGTGTTCCCTCCAGTCAAAGTTGTTCGTAATTGTAACTCCTAGGTATTTGGTAGAATCTACGACCTTAAGGTTTGACTGATTTACCGCATAATTGAAGTTCAGCGGATTTCTTTTAGTCGTCATGTGTATTAATTCACACTTTTCTTTATTTAGTGTCAATTTTCACACCATGCATCGTAAATGCTCCTTTTACTTGAAGTACAACAAGGGTTTCGTTTCGTCAAACAGCTGCGTTTTTTTACGTAATAATAACACGTGTCAACCAACCCCAATCCCTGTGACAACCATCCCAGTCCCCGGGTCGGTAGTCAAAATGTTCAAATATTTGTTAAACTTATGGGACTTAACTGCGGGGCCATCAGTCCCTAAACTTACAAACTTCTTACTAACTACCTTATACTAAGGACGACACAAAAATCCATGCCCGAGGGCGGGGGGGGGGGGGGAATTCGAACCCCCGACGTGGAACGGCCTCGCACATCGTAGCATAGCACCTCAGTACGCTCGTCCGTTCCGCCGCGACGTCGGTAGTCACAAACATCGCATAATAGAAGAGGCAGTGCTAATTTTATCACAAGAATTATGAAGCCATAAATTATTTTTACAGACATTCTTGAAAGTGTAGACTACAAGTTAGATAAAAGTCCGAATATTTACGGTGGTTACTGCGTAAAAATTGAAGAAGAGAACTGTGACCACCATACTCGGTCTCCTTTAAAGTTCTCACCTATAGAAAATATGTCATCTCATTAATTCCTTCAGTTTGATGCCTGCAAATTTTTTGTGTACAGATAATGAATTACATCTGTAGATCATTGCCGTTTTTTTGCCCTTTGCTCCCTAACTAAATATTTAAATTCTTTCTGAATGGCAAAGCAATTTCATACCAAATTTATAGTGCTAGTTTGTTATGGACAAGGGCATTACCGTCCTATGTGCAGGCCTCCGTTAACACAGTAACACAGAATTCGGATTTTGGAGTGATTCCCTGACTAGAAAGCATCGTCTTTTGTTGACTGATGTCACATTGTGTTTTGCAATAGTTCACACTTCTGCGTTACCCTGGAAGGCCAAAGTTAATTGGTATGCCAGTAATATGGAGAGAGGCCCAAGGAATTTCAGTGCTTTGTACAGTTTCCAGCGGTGTTATTCCTGTTGTCATATTGTGAGGAACAATTAGGTTTGACTTCAGGTCACTGCTGAAAACTTGGTTATCCTGGCTTCTGGTGTACTATCAAGGAAGGAAACAGTAGTATTAGTCAGTTGAATAATAGACCCATATCACGGACATCGCTTTGCAGTACTCGAACATTATCACTCAAGTCGAACAAAACGACCTATTGAAACATGATCAACACTGTATTTGTGCAACGCTATTTAGTATGGTGTCGGAGTTTGCGGTACCAGTAGCAATAACGACACCACAATCTATTCCGTCACAGTTGCGGCTGTGGGAACACCCTAACGTTAGTAATGACACTTCCTGGATTTTAGTCAGAGGCCACGCATGTTAAAAGGGTGGTGATGAGTGTTCAATATGATTGTCTAAATAATTTTAGATACCATACTGGAAATGAAACAGCGATCTTGATACTAAAATTAAAAACCAGATCGCAGAAAATTGTTCTTTCTATTTCATAAACAGTTTCGGTGTATTGCAGACTATCTTCTGTGCGTCCTGCTGTGTTACAGTCACCGCCTGTCATCATGGTGGTATCCATCTGAAGATGGTCTGCAATAGACCGAAACCGGTTATGAAACAGAATTTTTACTAGCTGGAGTTTTTAATTTCAATTATAACTTTACCGAAACAGCCAGCACAAATGGGCTGTGGGGAGAGTACATCACTTCGTCGAAGAGACTCCACAACGGCTGTAGTTTTATGCAATGACTCAAGACTATGCTATAGTCAACAGGTAGACGTTGTTTGTATACGGGCCGACAGAATTATCGTCGATTGTCTCAATAGAAATTTGAACTAAGATTCATTTGTTTGAAACTTAAACTTCAACAGTATGGAATATATTTTTCTCCAATGCCCAAAGCTGTGTATTTGTTCTGATAAATATCACTAATTACTAAAGTTTTGGGATAGTTTCTGCTAAAGAGTACCTATGCCTCCTTACCAATACCCCCTACAACACTTGCTCTTTATTAGTATAGTACATTTCCTTGAAAGCAAATACCTTCCATGCAACAGCACATCCGCAAGAAGCATCGATCGTTCGAAACTCAGCCTGCTCTTTTCGCTCATGACATCTTGCGAGCTCTGGATGAAGGGCAACAAGCAGACTGCATTCTACGGCTGTTTGTTGAATCACTGCAGGCAAATTCTGGGATGGTTCATTTCGAAGGGCATGGTCTATTTCCTTGCCCAAAAATCCAAACGTGAGCTCCGTCTCTAATGACCACGCTGCCGTCTGAACGTTAAAATCAAACCTTCCTCCCACAAGGCGTTTGACAGCGTTCGTCGGAAGCAACTTTTATTCATATTTCGGTTCTGTGGAGTATCGATTCAGCTGTGTGTCTCCGTGATGTCCTATCGGAAATGTTACTCTTCGCAACAATAGATGTAAAATTATCGATTAAAACAGAAGTGATATCTGGCGTACACCAAGGAAGTGTCATTAACGTAATCTGTACAAACGATCTAGGTGATAATCTAAGAAACCCTCTTCGGCTGTTTGCAGGTACTGCTGTCATTTACCATCTGTTGTTGTTGTTGTGGTCTTCAGTCCTCAGACTGGTGTGATGCAGCTCTCCACGCTACCCTGTCCTGTGCAAGCCTATTCATCTGAGAATACGAACGGTAAACTACACCCTTTTGAATCTGCTTACTGTATTCGTCTCTTTGTCTCCCTCTACGATTTTTACGCCACACCCTTCCTTCTAACGCTAAGTTGACGATTCCTTGATGTCTCAGAATATGTCCCACCAACTTATCCCTTCTCTTAGTCAGGATATGCCAGAAACTTATTTTCATTCCAATTCCGTTGAGCACCTCCCCATTAGTTACACGAGTACCCATCTAATGTTTATCATTCGTCTGTAGCACCACATTTCGAAAGTTCCTGTTACCTTTACTCTGAACTACGTATTGTCCACGTTTCACTCCCATACAATTTCACTACAATTAGACAAATTTTTTCAAAAAGGACATCCTAACATTTAAACTAATATTGTATGTCAACAAATTTCGCTTTTAAAGTTGATGCAAATTATAAAATTATGTAGACTTCTATACTGACAAAAGAATACATTCGATGGGCACTTAATAGTGAGGAGGGCTCCTCTGAAAGCAGTGAAACGCCATGGAAGTGTGCCGACAAGTCGCTGGTACTCCTCTGAACACAGCTGATACCAAATCGTTTGCAGAGCGCCAGGTAATTTTGGCCTGTCTGCAACACCCATGGGTCCTAACCAGTGTCCATAAAATCCCATATATGCTCAATAGGATTGAAATCTGGGAAATCTTGGCTCCGAGATTCTCATTTCAGTCTTTGAACTCCAACTCCCCCCCCCCCCCCGCTTTCCCCCGGCATGTCCCTGGAATCATTCCCGGGTGGGGCAGGAGTGATGGGATGGCGTGTTATCATCTTGAAACATCGCAGAACCTTCACGGTTTTGGAAAACCAGAACAAGTGTAGATCGTCCCTGAGTAGCTCAACACCTACAGTCTCTAAGGGGCAACCCAGATCTAGCAGTCAACATTATTAGCGAACAAAAGTACCACCGTGCTACTTTTATTTATTTATATGTCCTGCAATTTTAATTCTTACATTCGTTGCTTGTTATTGCATTTAGTAGGCCTACTTGCGCCGTTTGTAAACCGTGAAGTGGTACTGCAGTGCGTTCCATTTAAGCCCTGTGGTCTAATTCTTGATAAAGTCAAGCATAATGACAGTTTCTTGGAGATCGATTACGTGGAGTAACGTTGAGAGGACTACATATATTCTGCCTTGGGCACATTTTTATTGAATTTTACTTGATATTCTGCCTTGGGCACATTGTTATTGGTATTTGAGCTGTAATTTCGTATGCAACATTTTTATGTAATATTCTGTTTTCATTTTGTTAATCGATGTAATATTCTGATTTCAGTTTGTTAATATGGATAAGTTAGTAATCTGTGCCATAAGCCAAAGCGTATTATCTCTTAATACAGTGTTGAGCTGCCCTAGTAGTAGCGAGAAAGGTAGACTCGGTGAGAGGAGCTTATGTGAAGCAGACGCAGTCTGCCAATTACAGTCTGTGATTGGTGGCTTAGGAAGCCACACTGTACGCTACATGTTTCTGTGATTATTTTGCATGGACGAAAGCCTACCTTGTGGTGGGGGCAATTGTATCATTTTCACAGAATATATGACATCAACTGCGAATGGTCACAGCTGAAAATGTGTATCCAGCAGGGATTCGAACCCGGGTCTCCTGCTTTCTAGACAGTTGCGGTGACCACTGCACCACTGGAGACCTAGTAATCATCGCACCTGCAATGACTACCTAAGATCAAATTCTTGTGTTATGTGTAAATGCCGTCTGGCAAAGCAAGTCACTGACTTACAACTTGAAAGGAATAGTGGTGAAAGTAAAATTTTTTGATGAGATCAGTTTGCGTTACTAATGAGAATAAAAAGTAACACAAAGGTAACGAAAATGAAATTCATAAACATAGAGTTCTGTTGTATTGATGAAAGGTCGTATCGTTAATGAATGAGCCTAATAGTCACAAGCAAACTCATCTGTCTTGTGAGAAAATATTTGCATTTAGTTGTGTTCTTTTTAAGCTAATCAGGTTCAAAAATTACGTAGATATAAATGAGACTGTTGTGCAATGCACGTTATCAATTTCAATGGCATTGATGATTAACCTGTTTTGAGTAATTTAAGTGAGATATTAATTCACCTGAACTGATAAAAATATTACAGTAGCGGAAAGACACTTTCTTGGCTCTAGCAGTTGAATTGTTTGAGTAAAATTTGCAATCCAACCACCACTATTCTGTGTACACAATTAATGTTGAAATAACCTTAGCACATTTTTCGTCTCAATCATACGAGTTTGGTATTCAATCAGATTACGATTTTAATTCTAGTTTTGTCATTAACAGTTACCTATCATTTAAAAAGTTATCAGTTGCGCGCCAAACAACAACACACACGTAATATTACAGGGTTTAATGTCAGATGCGTTTAATCTGTTTAAAGAACAGAATCGGACTAATATTCATAGTTAACCAATTTATGTAATAAACAGGGCCATCGTGTAATTATATTGGAAAATGCGATCAGCAGCAATCACGTCACACATGACCAGTGATACTTTCTCGTTCAAATACACTCACAGTTCCATGTCTCAACGCCCAGCAGCTGCGTTTCAACGTCAATTAACTCCTCTGGTCATCTAAAACGTGGAAACACGGTATTTGTTGTAGTATTGACACACTTCCTTTTCCTTTCTACCTTTCCATGTGAAGGATGCGGCGGTACGACCTCTTCTTGCATGGGACTAAATACCAAATTTTTTATGTGCCGTGTCAGACTTCAGCATCCGAAAGTAGTCCGCTCGTCAACAAGAAAAAAAAATCAAATTAATATAATCTTTCTGTATTGTGAAATTTCAATGACAGATCCTTGCGCACGCGGAAGAAGCATATGATTCTAGGTTTGCACTTCTTTTAACTGTCACTTTGAAATAAATGCTTTAAAGTTCCCTTAAAGATCGAACTGTCAAACAGAAGTTCGTAGTTGTTCTGGTTGCTATAGACACAGATATTACAAGTCCTGTTCACTGGTGATCGATTGTTATACAGGGTGTTTCACTAAGTGTGTTTGCCTCTGTAACTTATAAAATAACATGTGACGGAAATTTTAATGCGGTAGGTCAACATAAGAAATGTTACACTTTCTGCGGGGCTATGAACATAGTTTATTGTATCATTTTCCAAAGAGTTACAACACAAAGATATAATTTTTAAATGGAACAATAGTTTGTACAGGATTCGTTTAAACCAGCTGCGTCCAAATCAATTTAAACTACATTCCTATCACTGTTAGTTTGGGAGCTACAACCCTTCAAAATTCCGGGGGCGAAGGCTGCGATAGCGTTGCTGACTGGTCGAGTGGCTATGCCCTGGGGCACGGCCCACTGTCTCATGACCACCAGCCAGTCAGCTACGTTGTCGTAGCCTCCGCCCCCTAAACTTTGAAGGGTTGTAGCTCCCAAACTAAGAGTGATAGGAATGTAGTTTAAATTGATTTGGACGCAGCTGGTTTCAACGAATCCAATGCACGATAGAAAAAAACTATTGTTCCATTTTAAAAATTATATCTTTGTGGAGTAACTCTTTGGAAAATGATACAATAAACTATGTTCATAGCTCCGCAGAAAGTGTAACATTTCTTGTGTTGACCTACCGCATTAAAATTTCCCGTCACCTATTATTTTATAAGTTACAGAGGCAAACACACTTATTGAAACACCCTGTATAAGATCGATTTATTAAAATACTAAAAATTGATAAAAGTCTTCTTGCTTAATCTGTCAAACAAAATAACTTTCCGTAAATGTCTTCTTTCAAATTGCAGTTCCTATAAATGAATATATTTCTTGTAAAATTTCTATAAATATCAAAATAATTATCGTTGATGCTTGGTTAACTTTCGAGACACAATGACATTTATTGCTCTCACAGTACAGATCATGACTCAACGACAGTTACATAGAGACTGACTTTATGGTCTTTTTGATTTTCCAAGAAATTTTCTATAATAATGTCAATATCCGCGACGATAACCGCAGACCCCAGGATCTTCTTGCCTCGTGGCCGTCGACCCGCGACTTGAAGTGGCCAGAGTTTTATTCCTTGAGTTCGGCGTCTAAGATGTTGCTCTCGTGGATTTAATCGCCGTCACAGCACATGAAACAGAAGAAACATACTAAACTCTTTTAAGAACCACATAACATAAAACATTTACATAAAAAGCATTTAAAAACATAAAATATAAACATAATCTTCTTCGAAACTGACCTTACATAAGATAGTAGTGGAGACAATATTCCGTCCCACAACAAGGAGACTATGTGAATGATTGTTTGGGGAGTATTATATTAACAACTAACCAAATATAAATTCGAAGTAGTGGTGTCCAATTCACAAATCTTTGGTTTAGGTTAGATAAAGGGGCATGTTCGCAGTAGCATTTTCGCTTGTTTTTGAGGATGAGTTAGGAACCGGACAATGGTAAGCTTCTTCATAGCCTGACCCGAAAATAGCGGCAAGTTGGACACAGAGATCGCCATCTCTAGCACTGTTAGCAGGACAGGCCTAAGATGGAGACGCGCCGTATTCGCATGCTGCAGATGTGATAAGAAATTGAGTAAAATGTGCGCTTTAATACTAAATCTGACTCGAAACGTGCTAGTTAAAGTCGATTTAGTAGAGGAAATGTCAGGAACAATAAATTTGATCAAATTTGCTTGAATTGAGTAATTAAGATCGCTTGGTGTTAACTGTAACGATCAGAGCTCAGAATCAGCGTGGTATCTTCAGTTTTTATATATCAGTACATTGACCGATTCATATGGTAGAGTTTTGCGAGTCTGTCATTTTAAAGTGTGTCTAGAGAAAATCGATTGGAAATTAACTGAGGTTTTGTTTGTGTGTGTGTGTGTGTGTGTGTGTGTGTGTGTGTGTGTGTGTGTGTTTGGACTTCACCGAATTTCCGCGCCGTAACACAGTGTGTCAAGAATCCAGCAATTTCAGAGTAGAATGCACCTTCAGCGCTTAGACGGAACGAAAGCGGGCTCAGAAAATTCAATTTTTAGATTTTAGCGTATTTGAAATACCCTATATCTCCTACGTAAATCAGTTTTTGTTGCATATAAATACACTTTTTTTTCGAGAGTAATGGTGGTTTTCCTGGTGCTCTGTATTTGAGACGGTGAGAGCAAGGCTGATGACCGGATATGTGCCCTATCGTCCTACTGACACAATTGCATTGTTCATGTGCAAAAGTGTATGGGGTCCAGGATGAGAAGATTATTAAAAGAAAAGTCAAAATAATATTGGAAGATGATAATAAGATAGGTGATAAATGTTGAAATAGATTACAGAATTATTATGGCTTGACAATAAGAAGAACTATTGGAAATTTAGAAAACATGAAAAATGTTAGTGGGCTATCTTTTTCCATAAGCTTTCCACAAATGAAAATCCTGTGCACTGCCTTTGTCCCAATAATTCTGACTCTTGGTGCACGTACAGGAGAAATCCCAGATATGACTACAGACATTCTTATCTGCAGCAGTAATGAATGAAATTAAACCTATATTTAGAAACTTTGTAAATGTACATCGTTGAAGATATGTTTTCATGGGAAACATGAAATTTCTCTCGAAACAAATTTTTTTTTTTACTTTCGGGTACCACTATTTGCTAATCTAACGGCGTTACAAATATGAAATTTGGTCAATTTGTACTGAAGATAGTAATAAGTTACTACAAGTAAATAGAGAACCACCAATCAGAAACTGTTTTGTAATCATTAATGTACTCAAAAAGTTAAATTTTATTGGCGAAAAACTAATTTTTTTCTTCAAACCATAAATAGTATTATGTCCATTTTACTTGAAAATTCAGGCATAAAAGTTACATACATGCAGTATGCATCATGGCCAGCGGAAGTGTTGGTTGGTGGGTATGGCTTGGAGTAGTTGAAGTGGTTTTGAGTGCTATAATACCTGCGCAGAGTGTTTCCTAAGTAATTGTATTATAGTATTTGTTATTTAGGAGCCCGCAGATCCATGAGCTTTCCGCCATTTCAGTTACGTGGTTTGGTGCAAACATACGATTAAGAGATAGCGTCAGTCATACTTCTTGTCTGTCAAAAGTATATCGAAATAATTCTCGCGTAAATACCTTCATTTAGTATAATGGCTTTTGGTTTGGGATTGTTTCAAATTTACTGCAGAATGCCATCATGGGGTACGTAATTTCAGAGTCGTTACGGTTATAAAGCAGGGGGAAGGGGAGTTCAATAGATTTCGTTATTTCTAGTACGAAGCACGATGAAGATGATGTTGAATTGCTACTCTATGGGAGATTAAATGAAATATGAATAAGCTTTAGTTTGAATGTGAATTTCGTGTGTGATCATGAATCTGTTAAGAGCAGAGGTAATTTTGGTAACATAACAGGCTTACCTTGTTAATTAGTAACAAAGGAGAGCAATAGAGCACGTCTGAAGTATGCTCTGTAGGCCGAATACCTTTCTGTTGCCACTCTCTTTGCTGAACCTTTCTGATGACATGTTGGTTAAGAAGGCATGGTATGTGCATGCAGAATGAAGGGAGTTGATGTGAGTGTTTGAGATGAGCGAATTCTCACTTGTCGAATGTATCACCTCTCTCCATGAGGTGTGGCGCAGAAATACATATCTAAATAAATTAGGAGATCAGTCAGCTTTAAGGTTAATTAACTAAGAGCCTGTGTCTCAAGAAATATGTCTTCCTCTGCAAGGAATTATCATTTTTATTCCTTATTCTATTAAATGTTGTTTTTTGATAAATGATCAGAGATTAGTGGAGTTGTCTTGCGTCTTGCACAATAACGCTTGTCTAGAATTTTAAACAGTCTCTATATTATGAAAGAATATTGCTTCGCATGTTTACTTTAAATAGAAAACAACTGGTTGATAATAAAAAAGGGAAACAGAATAATTAATGTCAGTATGAAGTATCAGGATGATAGGTTACCCCCACTCTGAATCGAATGACTGAATACCAGGATAGAGTTATCCGTTGGGTGGTTTAACCCTTTCCATCCCAATGATGCCATATGGCAACGTCATATTTATCTGTTCCTCTAGGCACAACCATTTGCCTAAAGATTGTAAACAACACTGTGGGGATTTCCAAAATTCATTGTCACTAGATTGTCTGTCATTACTTCGAGGAAACAGGTAGCATTAGGCTACAATGTGTTGACAAAATAAGTATTGTTTCTTTCTATGTTGTAGTACATGCAGCAAGATTTTCAGATTATTATATCACGGTAAAGGAAACGGAGTAATTTTAAAATTTCGTTAATAAATTATTTTCAAATGTCTAAACTAGTAGTAACAGTTTGAAAATTACGTTAGTTACGATAAAAAAAAGAAAAAAGAAAGAAAGAAACCAGGTCCTGCCCAATGATGCCATATAAGTTCATCCCAAATTTCCCTCTAATGAATATACATTATTCCGATCATTCTGTATATAAATATGCAAAGAAATATTTTTGTTCATAAATTAACAAAATATGGGGTTGAAAGGGCTAAAAATCGTTATTACAGAGTAATAGTCCATAACTAAAATAATTGGACTGACGACCAGTCAGTTTAGTCCCCTCTAAACAACAACAATAAATTATTTGATTTGGTCTTTACAATCAAATAAATAAATACATCCTCAAGTCTGCTGGCACAGCAGTCGATCAGAGGTGAACAACTTGCCTTTCAATAACAGTGTTCATCATACGAAAGTCAGAGTACGATTAACTGAAACTGTTGAAACCGTGGGTAACTATGCAACCGTGTAGATTAATAACTGTGTATTTGCTCCGTCTTCACAACGACAGTCGTTTTGGTTATTCACACTTGAGTACTTTCGTAGACGACTTTTTTTTTTTTTTTTTTTTTTTTTTTTTTTTTTTTTTTAATTCTGCGCTGTTCTCGCTTTCACTTAGTTATCTGCTGTAGAGTTTAACAGCACATATTTATAGTCGTTCGTGGAGTACTGTACTTACGGGTAGTTATCAATCAGCCTTTTTAATTTTACTCTTCTGAAGGTGGATAACATCCGGAACCGGTAAAGTTTTTAATACAATAAACAGCTGATGGTTGACTATGCATTTTTTAAAGTATATTACGGCTGTTGACTCACACCTAAGCAAAAATGTGAACAGATATAGGCATTAGTGAAGCCAGAGCTTCCGTAATGGGACTGAATATAGAAATTCCTTAACCCTCCACAATTAAGCGAAAAATACATCTAAGCGAAAATAAGAGTCTCCAGATTTTCAAAACTAACAGTGTGAGTAAAGATCATAGTGGCTTACATTCAAAGAAATAATACCGGCAGCAATTAAGATATTTATAACAAATTAATAAACAAAGGAGGCGGTGCCCCCCTGTGATACACATGTCCTATGATTGTTGCAAAGGCAACGAAAAATGCATGCCATATTTAAACAGCCACAAAAACTTTAATTTAGTGCGGACTTCAATGCGAGAAGCTTATAATAGTTTCCTCATGATCATAATTTAGTAGAAAATCCAAAGAAATTCTTGTCTTATGTAAAGTGCACTGGCGAAAAAATACCAATGGTAAGGCTACCGATGACAGGGCAGCTAAAGCAGAGTTGCTAAACACAGATTTCCTAAATTCCTTCACCGTCGAAGACGAAGTAAATACTCCAGAATTCTAATCAAGAACAGCTGCCAGCATGCAAAATTTAGAAGTAGACATTATTGGAGTATTAAAACAACTTAAATCACTAAACAAAAGTAAGTCTTCCGGTCCAAAACTTGCATCAATTAGGTTCCTTTCAGAGTATGCTGATGCAATAGAACCATACCTAAATAACATATACAACCACTCGCCCAACGAAAGATATGCACCCAAATCCAATATTAAAGACAAGAAAGGCAATAAGAGTGATCTGTATAATTACAGTCCGTATCATTGTCGTCGATTTGCAGCAGGATTTTCGAACATTGTTTGAACATTATGAACTACCTATTGACCCATTGTCACTACAGATAGTATCGTTCTTGTAAAACACAGCCAGTTCTTTACTCACCCCTCCCCCTCCCCCAGGGGCCTAACGTACATGCGTGGCGAGCACGGGACCCCGAGCTAATGCAGTGTTTCTTCCTTCTTTCCTCCCCGGACTGCATTTCCTTTCCCTTCCCCTCCTTTCCTATCCTGACTCCTTCCCCTCCCCACCGTGGGACTGATAACGTCAGTAGTTTAGCCCCCCTGTCCCAAACAAACCAACCAATCTTTACTCACATGAAGTGACGAGTGTTATCGACTTGGGATCTGAAACCGATTCCATATTTCTAGATTTTCGGAAGGCTTTTGACACTCTCTCACAAGCTGCTTCTAATTACACTGCGTGCTTATCAAATACCGTTTCAGTTGTTCCACTACATTCGTAATTTTCTGACAGAAAGGACATATATATGAAAATTCCGTTATGAGTCACATTTTGTTGGACTGTTCTGATCTGACCGCTCCTTGGCGGAATTTTAATATTCCTGACGTGCTGCTTGTGGTTCTAAGTGAGAATGCCTCAGCAACTGAAGCAATTTTAAGTTTCAAGGGGACATTTCTAATTCTAAGGATGGGGTGCCACAGCCTGTATTCTCAGACCCTCGCCCTTCCTACTGTTTTACTCTCCCTCCCGTCTCTTTTTGCCTGCACTATTTTGTTTTGTGTAGCATTTGAAATTACTCATTTAGACTGGAAGTTTTGCTGTCGGAGTGGCTGGCCCATTCATTTTATTATCCTCGCGATAAGCCAACCATGGTCATTGGGTATACTATTCTAACTGCTTCTCCCACTTCCTTTTGTATATTTGTGTTTCTTTTCTCTTGTATCGTCCTTTGTTCCCGTCGTTGCCTTTCTTTACATGATGGAGTTTATACTTCCCATTGGGTCCCCAGTGATAGTTCCGTTTTGATGTAGTTTTGTGGTGATTGTTTTTGAAATGGGCCGTTGACTGGGTAGTTTGATTCCTTCAAACCATTGACAAACCAACATATACGTCCTGCAAATAATTAAGGATGTAGACTGTAAGTGCTATTCCGAAATGAAGAGACTGGCGCAGGGTCACATCAAACAAGACTGATTACAAAAAAAAAAAAAAAAAAAAAAAAAAAAAAAAAAAAAAAAAAAACAACTGAAAAATGCCCCTGTCGCAGAACGAAAAAGGTAAATACGTTTCTCTTCGAAAGAGACTGACAGATAAGTGAGGAATCATCTTGCCCAGTCGCCAATCCGCCTTCCTTACCAAAACTTTTGACAATCGAACGTATTCGCGCTCTTTTAAGACATAACATGCTAAATTCTTTTACCCAGTCTCTTATCGTAATGTCGTTTCATTACACGGCATCTCCCTCTCACTGCTACCTCCGACGTGTGTTCTTCCCAATGATTCCTTTTACTCACGTTGACACTTTTCCCTGTCCATCTCTCCTGCTAACACTGTCTTCATCTAAGTCTTCCTATCTTCCTTACCACATTCTCCATCTATGACAATTTCACTTTTCCTCTGTGCCATTCTATTTTTGCCATTCTCTTTCGGACACATTGCGATTGTCTTTCTCTTTCTCAAAGTCTATTGTGTTTCCGTCACCATTGTCTTCTCTCTTACCGATGGAATGGTCGGGTTTGTAAACCTAACACAAAGAAACTTCAATGCGTTGGCATAGGGGTTTGAGAAAATTGGATAAAATATTTCTTGTTCATACACACAAAACTTATGTATGGTCTCCACTCATCTCTGTTACTCATTCCTCTGCCTCATCTCTCTTTCCTTCCACTGCCACTGTCTTCATCTATTTATCTTTTTTACTATCACAGTCTCTTTTCCACCATGCCTGTATGCTCTTTCTCAGTATCTCACTGGCACTGTCTAGTACCCCTCCCAAAGTCATTTTCTATTCTTTCTTTGACTCTTCGGATTTATCCCTTTTTATGTTCATAGACATATCGCGGTCTCCAATTGTTGACGATGTCAACAAACATAACGGGAGTATTCCCATTCTTCCAATATATATACAAATGATCACCAGGCCAAGGGCTATCTAGAACACTTTACCCCTTAAGTCTGTAATTAACACAACCCGAGATATGGGCCCTTGCAGAATCACGAATTCACACGCAGCCTTTTCTAAGATATTCATCTGTGCATGACAATAACAACTTTACATCTACATCTACATAGATGCTCTGCAAATCACATTCAAGTGCCTGGCAGAGGGTTCATTAACCACTTTCATAACTTTTCTCTACCGTTCCATTCTCTAATAGAGAGCGGGAAGAAAGAACACCTAAATCGTTCCGTTTTCGATCTGATTTCTCTTATTTTATTGGGATGGTCATGTCTCCCTCAGTAAGTGGGTGCTAGCAAAATATTTTCACATTCATAAGTAAAAGTCGGTGATTGAAACTTCGCAAACAGATCACGCCGCAATGAATAACGTCTTTCTTTTAATGATTTCCACCCCAATTCGTGCAACAATTCCGTGACGCTTTCCCCCCCGTAACGCGATAAAATAAAACGAGCTGCCCTCTGAACCTTCTCAATGTCTTCCGTCAGTCCCACCAGGTGAGGGTCCCACAAGGGGCAACAGTACTCCAGGAGAGGACGCACAAGTGTGATGTAGGCAGTCTCTTTGGTGAAGCTGGTGCATCTTCGAAGCGTTCTGCCAATGAAACGTAACCTTTGGTTCGCCTTCCCCACAATATTTTCGATGTGTTCTCTCCAGTCTAAGTTGTTCGTAATTGTAACTCCTAGGTATTTGGTAGAATCTACGACTTTAAGGTTTGACTGATTTATCGCGTAACTGAAGTTCAGCGGATTTCTTTTAGTGGTCATGTGTATTACTTCACACTTTTCTTTATTTAGTGTCAATTGCCAATTTTCGCACCATGCAGAAATTTTGTCTAAATCGCTTTGCAGTTGCTTTTGATCCTCTGTTGACTTCACTAACCGATAAACGACAGCATCATCTGCGAACAGTCTAAGGGAGCTATTCAGACTGTCTCCTAAATCGTTTATAAACACAAGCCTGATAAAATTATTGCCTAGCTGAGCAAGTGCTACATATTATAAATACAAAAATACGCGTGTGAAACTCGCTGTTTAGAACCAGCACATCAACTTCAACAAGACGTGCCTCTCAAGATGGATGGATGGATGGTTTGATTTTTAATGAGACTAAACGACTGCGGTTATCAGTCCCTGGCCTCTCAAGAAACGTAACGCCAAACATTGATAATGACCACACAGTGGTCGAAATCTAGATTTGCAAACAAATAAATATATATTTTTTTACGACTGACTGCTGAAACAATTATCACAAGTTTCAATCTATTGCTTCTTTACTACTAATTGTATTCCCAAGAGATTTTAGAGACATACAGCTCTTATACAAATGAATATATACCTGAAAAAAGGTAGGGTTTTCAGCTAGTTTGTTATAAGCTTCTCGCATAGAAGTACGAGTAGTGGAGTATTTATGTAGACTAGTATTGCCTGTGGTCAAAAATCGACCAACTGTTTTTACAATGTCACTGGGGGTAAAATTTTACGTATCATGTCGGCCGCCTCGCGTGATTATGTTGGCAACATCAACAACACGATACAAAATGTTTGCCCATTAGCTCGAACAGAGAGTTTCAGGTGTTATTTCTTCCCGCGCGCTATTCGAGAATGGAATGGGAGAGAAATAGTATAATGGTGGTTCGATGAACCCTCTGCCAGACACTTAAATGTGATTTGCAGAAGTATCCTATGTAGATGTAGATGTAGATGAGGAAGAGTAGGGGACCTATAACGCTTCCCTGTGGAACTTCTACATCTACATCTACATACATACTCCGCAATTCACCGTAAGGTGCGTGGCGGAGGGTACACTGTACCACTACTAGGCATTTCCTTTCCTATTCCACTCCCAAATTGAACGAGGAAAAAAAGAATTCCTATATGCCTCCGTACGAGCCCTAATTTCTCTTATCTTGTCTTTGTGATCTTTAGGCGAAATGTATGTAGGCGGCAGCAAGATCGTACTACACTCAGCTTCAAATTCCGGCCCTCTAAATTTACTTAACAGAAATTCACGAAAAGAACGTCGTCTTTCTTCCAGCGATCCCCAATTGAGTTGCCGGAGCATTTCCGTGACACTCGCGCATTGGTCGAACCTACCGGTAACAAATCTAGCTGCTCGCCTCTGAACCGCCTCTATGTCTTCCTTCAAACCGATCTGCTGCGGGTCCCAAATACTTGAGCAATACTCAAGACGTGGTCGTACAAGCGTCTTATACGCGGTCTCCTTTACAGGTGAAGTACATCTTCCCAAAATTCTCCCAATAAACCGAAGTCGGCTGTCTGCCTTACTCACAACTGTCCTTACATGCTCGTTCCATTTCATATCGCTCTGCAATGTTACGCCTAGATATTTGAACGACGCGACAGCATCAAGAAGCTCACTACTAATGCTGTATTCGAACATTTCTACTCATGCCCATCACCTTACATTTTTCTACATTGAGAGCTAGCTGCCATTCTTCGCACCAACTAGAAATTTTGTCTAAGTCAACCTGTATGCTATTACAGTCAGTTACAGACGACACCCTCCCATACACCACAGCATCATCAGCAAACAGCCGCAAATTACAACTTACTCTGTCCATCAGATCATTTATATAGATAGAAAATAATAACGGTCCTATCACACTCCCCTGGGGCACGCCTGACGATACACTCGTCTCTGATGAACACTCGCCGTCGAGAACAACGTACTGCGTTCTATTACTTAGGAAGTCTTCCAGCTAGTCACAAATCTGTGAACCTATTCCCTAAGCTCATATCTTCGTTAGCAGTCTGCAGTGTGGCACCGCGTCGAACGCCTTTTTGAAGTCGAGAAAAACACAATCCGCCTGTTGCCCTTCGTCCATGGCTCGCAAGATGTCATGTGAGAAAAGGGCAAGCTGAGTTTCACATGAACGATGTTTCCTAAACCCGTGCTGATTCATGGAAAGAAGCTTTTCCGTTTCAACTTCGGTGGTAACGGACTCGTTGCAATGACGATGACACCCCACAATCCACCCAAGCATCGTCATCCCGATATCTGGGCTCCTAGCGCCAAGTTCCTTGAGAAATTGACTGGATTCCGCAATCAGTGTGGGGCCCGCACAGTGGCTGGTTGTCGATTCCGCAGACGGCCGCCGCCGGCGCCAGGGCTCTTTCCCCGCGTGAGTAAGCAGCCTGTTAGCACGAGTGGCACGGAGCGCCGTCCTTTCTCCGGCTCGTCTGCCGCTCGACCTTGGCAGCGGCCTCGCGTCCCTGACCGGCAGCCGAACGAGGCAGCGTCCTCAGGAGCGGCTTTCACGGACAAAGGTCGCGCTGCCAGCAGGCGGAATCGACCCGAGAAAGCCGCCGGCCTCATCCAGATCGCAGGTGCCATCTGCAGCCCGCCTGATTGCCTTTCTGTCATTTTCGCGTTCACGCCAGGGGAATGGCACGATATCCCTCAGACGGAGGTGGCGGAGTGGTTGCGAGATTGGAAACTGTCGTCGCCATTATTTTCCATTCGTACTCTGGTGGCTCACTTCGAAAATTGACCGACGGCAACTGAACGATGTCTGAGCAGGACACAACGGAAGGACACAAGATGAAAATAAATAAATAAGTAAACTGGACTACGAAATTACACCTGTGTAAATAATTAAAAAAAAAAAGGTAAAGCAGTCAACAATCCGAAGATTAGTTTGAACACCACAGTGCTTTACTAGGCATGGTCCTGTTTGGAGGTGGTATTCCGTTGTCTTCCTCCGACCTTCGAACTGACTTGCCCAGCCAGTTATAGGGGGACCTGCAGTTTAACGTGGGTTCCGAACCACGGTGCTACTCGGTATTTTTCACATGAGCAATACTGCCAGAGGTGAAAGAAGAGGAAAGTGACAGATTAAAAATCCTAGGACCTGGCGGGGATCGAACCCGCGACCTTTGGATTTGTAGTCTGGCACTCTACCACTGTGCAACCGAGGCGCACCAGAAACGATTGTCGTGGTAAAGACGGCGCAAATACACAGTTATTAACCCAGATAGAGCGTAATTATTTTTGGTTTAAAATTTTTCTGAGATGTTATTACTTACATTCATATGACTGCACGAAGGCCGGCCGCGGTGGCCGAGGGGACTGAGGCGCTCCAGTCACGGTCTGCACGGCCACTACGGTCGGGGGTTCGAATCCCCCCTCGGGCATGGATATTTGTGCCGTTCTTAGTGTAAGGTAGTTGATAAGTAGTTTGTAAGTTTAGGGACTGATGACCCCGTAGTTAAGTCCCATAAGCTTAACAAACATTTGAACATTTGACTGCACGAGGTCGTTAGAAATGATTTCTTTCACAATCACGCCATTTGTTTTGCCATACTGCCCAACTTTCTGGAAAGACGTCAAAATAAATGTTATAGAATTTTAATCTGGTAAATTATTATTACTAAAATATCATTTAAAATGACATATACATACATGAACGTCACAAAAAATTAAAGAATGATCATGAAATAGAAACCCAACTTTGAGGAAGTCTTCAATATCTTCTGTGTGAACCTGAACTTTGAAGCTCGATCCGACCACTTTGCAATCAACAATGCAAGCTAAAATTGATCTGCAATGTGAGCAGGTTAGTCAAAGAAACATGAAGCATTGTTTACCTATTCAACTTAGTTGAATGTAGGCCTAATTCCTACACTGTGATATCAAAATATGCTATTGTAATGTTTCATGTTTACATACCTTCCATTGTATACACTTTCATCTTGCATTGGTTTCTACAAGAAAAAGTTCTAAAAAATAATTGATCCTGAAAATTTAAACTGTATACTAATTTTGTGTCACAGTGTTTAATTTCTATGAAATAAAAGTATTGAGAAAGGGCATAAAAGTTCTTGTTATGTATTTATGTTCCAAGAGTTGGGTATTCACCATTACTGGGCATTTTCTTCCAGAGTTTCATATTTACTTCATTTATGAATTGTGCAGCTTGTCTATTATATTTAATAAGTTGCACTTATTTTGATTATTTACTGAACATAGATGTACCAGGACAACTGAACACTGTGATACTATCTGTCAGCTTTGACGAATGATATCTTAGTCATAGTCAAGTTCACAGAATGTATTTGGGAAAGAAATTGCTACCAGATGGTCCAATTATTTTAGTTATGAACTATTACTCTGTAATAAAGAGTTTTAGCGCTTTCAACCCCAAATTTTGTTAATTTATGAACAAAAATATTTCTTTGCATATTTCTATACAGAATGATCGGAATAATGTATATTCGTTAGAATTTTTGAGTTTTTAACATTTTTGGAGGGAAATTTTGGATGAACTCTTATGGCATCATTGGACAGAAATTTTCAAAGTACTCTCTTTACTTTACCTTGATATAATAATCTGCTACTGTTGCTGCATGTACTCCAACATAGAAAGCAACAATACTTATTTTGTCAACGCAATGTAGCATAATGCTGTCTTTTTCCTCGAAGTAATGACAGACAATATAGACACAATGAATTTTGGAAATCCCCACAGCGTTATTTTCGATCATTGTAACAAATACCTCCGGCTTCTGGAACAGTGTTTACAGAGAAGCCATTGAAATCAGCTTGACGGACAATCTAATAAAGACATGGGGTTTCCTGTTAGTAGAACATGGAATCCATTATTAAATAATATCAAATTGCAATGTTGGACCCGGATTCCAGCACCTGGGACTGATTACTGTCTGGTGCGATATATCGTTGCGCCCTGTTCCACTAGAGGCGGCGCCACCAGCCCTGGCAAGGAGGTAGCAACTGTGACGGTCGGCGCATGCGCCGTGCACGGGACCGATGCCTATATAGGACGCGGTACTTCGATCTTGCACCACTATTCAGCGGGACTCAGCAGCAGCGGTTTCCTGAAGATGACGGACAGTTGTACCGTCGAAATATTGAATCGAATTGATTTTATTATCCGGCAGAAAACCCGCAGAGACTTCAAAGATTTGTCACGCCGGGAAGGTATATCGATGTGTCGCTGCCGCAAGGTGTCAGGGTGGCTGTTGAAACTTTGTTATACTGCGCGTCTTAGTGGGTCCACAGTCTAACGTAAGACACAAAACTCTCAGACTTTCTGCAGGCAGCTTCGCAACTGTTGCGTTGTAAAGCGGCTGGGTTGTACCAACATAAGGTGAAGACTGTTTGAAAGTACATATCAGAACAACGAAAAAGAGCTCGACAGTACGGTAACATGCCTTAGCGCTGTTGTGCTTTACAGTCCAAAGACTGATTTCATGCAGCTATCGACGCTACCCTGTCCTGTTCATGCCTCTTTATCACTGAATAAGAACGGCAACCTACACCCATGCTCATAAATTAAGAATAATTGCAGATTGTGGTGCCACACATCGTGGCATATGTAAGGCCACGGTATTGGTGATAAGTTTAGAAAAACGTCACCATGCACCCCGACATCAGTATGGGATATGATCACCATGCACACGTAAACAGGCCTCACAACTGGTTGGCATGCTCTAGATCAGGTGGTCGAGCAGTTTCTGGGGTATAGCCTCCCATTCTTGCACCAGTGCCTGCCGGAGCTCCTGAAGTGTCCTAGCGGTTTGAAGACGTGCAGCGATACATCGACCGAAAGCATCGCAGAAGTGCTCGATGGGGTTTAGGTCGGGTGAACAGGCAGACCTACTCCATTCGCCTAATGTCGTCTGTTTCAAGGTACTCCTCCACGATGGCAGATCGTTGGGGCAGTGCATTATCATCCATCAGCAGGAAGGTGTACCCACTGCATCCATGAAAAGGCGTACATATTGGTGCAAAATGACCTCCCGATACACCTGACCTGTTACAGTTTCTCTGTCAAAGACTTGCAGGGGTATAAGTGCACCAGTCATAATCCCACCTCACATCATCAAACTACTACCTCCATACAGGTCCCTTTCTAGGACGTTACAGGGTTGGTACCTGGCTCCTGGTTCTCGCCAGATGGAAACCCCGGCAAGAATCACTGTTCAGACCATACCTGGACTTGTCCAAGAACATAACCTGGGACCACTGTTCCAACGAGCATGTACTGTATTCTTGACACTAGGCTTTACGGGCTCTCCTGTGTCCAGGGGTCAGTGGAATGCACCTTGCAGGTCTCCTGTCTAATAAACTATGTCTGTTCAGTCGTCTGTACATTGTGTCTGGAGACAATTGTTTCATTGGCTGTGGCAAAGTCCCGAGCTGGGCTACCTGCAGTACTCCGTGGACGTCCTATACCGTAGTGCCTGGACACGTTTCCTGCCTGCTGGAATCTTTGCCATAATCTTGATATCACACTTCGTGGAACACGGAGGGCCCGTGCTACGACCTGCTGTGTTTGACCAGCCCCCAGTCGCCCTAGTATTCTATCCCCCATAACGTCATCAATATGTATTCTTTAAGCCATTTTCAACACAGTCACCATTAGCACGTCTGAAAACGTCTTCACACTTACTCTGGCATGCATCAACACACCTCTGTGTATGTGGACTGCTGCAAGCGCCACCGTGAGACGACCGCATAATAATACAGGTACATACATTTTTACTTGCTGATAATATAATAATACTAATTCAGATACATGCATCATTTTGTTCTATTTAAGAATTCGTCAGTGGAGTAGAAGGATTTGCCCACTAAAAAGTCTTTTAGGCTCGTCTTCAAATGTTCTTTATTAGTAGCTAAATTTTTAATTTAAGATTATTGAAAATACGTGTTCCTGAGTAGTGGACCACTTTTTGAACTAAAGTAAGTGCTTTTAAATCACTATGTAGCTCATTTTTGTTCCTAGTATTGTAGGTTTGGACTGAGCTGTTTGTTGGGAAAAGGGATATGTTGTTTATGACAAATTTCATTAAGGAATAAATATCCTGAGAGGCAGTAGTTAATACACCCAATTCTTTGAAGAGGCTTCTGCATGATGTCCGTGTATTTGCACTACAATACGTATTACACGCTTTTGAACTTTGAAAACTTTTGCTTGACTTTAAGAGTTACCCCAAAATATTACATCATATGACATTAGGAGATAAAAGTAAACGATGTATGCAAGCTTTTTTATTTTTATGTCTCCTATGTCTGATACCACTCGTATTACAAATACAGATTTGTTACATCGTTTCTGCAGTTCTGTGGTATGCTGCGCACAACTGAATTTATTATCAAGCTGTAATCCAAGGAATTTTATACTGTCAACCTCTTCTACATGCTCTTCTTCATACTTTGTGCATGTACTGGATGGGAATCTCTTACGTGTTCTGAACTACATATAGTGAGTCTTTTCAAAGTTCAATGTAAGTGAATAGCCTTTAAACCATTAATGTTAATGAAAATATCATTAGCAGACCTTTCTAGAACTATGCTCGACATGCTGTTTATTGCAATACTTGTATCATCTGCAAATAAAACGAACTCTGCTTCTGGCAGGTCAAATGCTCAGCATAGTCATACCCCAAGATGATTTAAACCCGCAAACCGCCCAACAGAGCGTTCTTTCACCATGTATCAGCATTATCCTTAATTTATGAGCATGAGTGCACATCCTTTTCAAGCTGTTTACTGTATTCGTCACGCGATCTCTCTTGGCGATTTTTATCCAACGCACTTCTCTCCAGTGGCAAAGTGACGATTTCTTTATGACTTAGAATGTGTCTTACCACTCGATCCCTTCACTTACCTAAGATATGCCAGAAATTTCTTTCCTCCCCAATTCTGCTCAGCACATTTGTTAGGCGATCTACCCACCTAATCTTCAGCATTCGTCTGTAGCACCTCATTTCGAAAGCTTCTGTCATGTTTTGGTCTGAACACCTTATCGTCGACGCTCCTCTCCTATGCAATCCCACACTCCAGACAAATGCTTAGTCTCGGTGGAGTGGGCGAGTGTTCCAAGGCGCCTAGCTAGAGAGCGCGTCGCTCCTCGCCGTCGGAGGTTCGAGTCCTCCCTCAGGCATGAATGCATTTGTTCTCCTTAGCATAAATTACTTTAAGTAGTTTGTAAGCCTAGGGACTGATAAATAGAGTAGTTAAATCCCAAAGATTTACAAACATTCAAACATTTTAACAAATGCCTTCAGAAGAGACTTCCTAACTTTTAATTTAATAATGGATGTCACAAACAAGCACCAAAGTTTTTCAACACCAAATATGGAAAAATAAATAGGGTTTCTTGGCTTAAATACTTGGGAAAAATTATACAAGGACACTGTCCGGGAAAAACTGCAAACAAAGTTCGCTGTCAAAAAACCGGCTACTTCATTCAAAGTAGGGTCGTCTCGGAGAAGGAAAACTCAGGCTTGAATTAGACTCACTTGCAATGAAAACTAGGAAACCTCTGCAGCTAGAGAAATCTTTACCAACAGTGGAAAGAAAGAAATAAAAAACTCAACATTCGACATAGTCGTATATGGGGAGCGATCTATAAATGTTATATAGACTTCACATAGAAGAACGCCTAGATCACATATTTTACTTCATACTTTATTATGTGACTAGTTTCGACAACAAGTTGTTATTTTCAAACGTAAAATTAAAATTATAAATATGTATAAAAACTTTCAAAGGCACATGAATCTGGTGTACACAGTACATAAAATACTCCACGTGTGTGCTGGTTACTGGGGTACCACTAACATGCTTGGAACATTAAGTAAAAATGTTAATTAAGTAAATATGTTTATGTTCCAAGCATGTCAGTGGTACCCCAGTAACCAGCACAAATGTGGAGTATTTTATGTACTGTGTACACAAGATGGATGTGCCTCTGAAAATTTTTATAGTTTGAAAATGACAACTTGTTGTCGAAACTGGTCGCATAATAAAGTATGAAGTAAAATATGCGATCTAGGCGTTCTTCTATGTGAAGTCTGTATAAAATAAAAACTGTTCCGATAGCAGTAAACAGAAATGTAGCTCTATGAGTGGTTACGAACAAAGTACTAACAGCTCCAGATTGTACTTTTTGATTGGAAGCTGTCACTGATCAGACTTGTGTCGAGAAATGATCAGTTTTATACCTAGTACGGCACATTTTCGATAAATTTTATACATTTCTATAACTTTTCCTTTTGTTTAAACTACGTCTTGGAATGTTGTAATATTTGTTTTACATACTCATTAAACATAAAAGAACAAGTGACTTAATAAAAATTATTTCTTTCCTCTGTAGATTTCCAATGGCAGTAGCATTTGTCTGAAATATTCAAAATTGTATCACCTTACCCTACGTTGGACGAAGCGAAGTATTTTCTGATTCTTTGAGAAACCTGTCGGAACTATGACAGCAGTCCATACCGCGATACAGAACACCTGTCTTGCAGCGTCTGCGATCAGAGTTTGTCAATCACATCTGTGACGATTTCGCGCTTTCCAAAAAAAAAAAAAAAAATAAAAAAAAAAATAAAAAATAAAAAATAAATAAATAAATAAATAAATAAATAAATAAATAAAAATAAAAATAAAAAAGAAAAAGAAAGAAAAAAAAACACGTGATGTAACGAAGCGTGCTATTATTCTTGTGATATTCTCCAACTTCTCTATCATTGCCGCCTACCATGGATTCCACAATAATGAGCAATGTTCAAGCATTAGTCGAATGAATATTATCTAAGGTAGTTCCGTTCTTGATTCTTCCAAAGAATCTGTCTGGCATCTGTCTTTGGATGAATTTTATGAGGTCGTTCCACTTGAAATCACTCCATATGCATACCCCAGATATTTTATGGATAACAGTTTCTAATGATTGTTCCGCAATTCCGTAATCAATTTCTATGCATTCACATGCTCTAACCAACTTTACGGTGCAGATTCTACTGAATTTCGCTTCGAGTCTCTAGAATACTGACTTGTCGATACAGTATAACATCATAGGAATCGCGTCGTTACCATCTGTCTGACGCATTCAACGCTCGTGGAAACTTAACATGCCTGGTGTCTTCAAAATGTACGATAAATCGTGACCAATGATTTCTGGTCACCTCCGATTACGGCTATTATTAGCCGTAACAGGCTCTTCGTGTTACGTGAATCAAAATAACTCCATAATCGCTTTTACACTTAATGGCGCAACGCAGTCGTGAATGTACCAAACAAATGAGAAGAAAAAACCGCAAGGAAATTTCACACAGAAACAAGAGGCAGTACTCCACGTTGAAGACAATGGCGTCGAAAGACTGTGCGCTGGCTAATTTCACAACTAATGCCGGTGTCAAGTGTTAATTAGGTAGAAAATGGCGAAGCACCGTTTTTAATTGCAGTACTCAGCAGCTTCCGTTGTTTCATACGTAGCGTTACGCGCAAGGATTGCGCAGTATAAAAACACTGCTCTGGGTTTCATGTTCGAGACCTTGAAAGACATGCCAAATAGTGTGTGATGAGGAGTATCAAGCCACATTCTTCATCGAACGCCTAATAAAACGCATCCGACATTTGACATGTCGTACCAAACTGTATATCTATTTTCATACAGAGTCTCTAATCTACTAAGAGTGATATTAACTTCAGTCAATATCAAATTTGTCTGATACTTCATATGCACCGTAAAATGTACTTCTCGTACAGAGAAACGGCAAATGAAATTCATCGTCGACGATTCAATATAGTGCAGAGGCAAATTATACTTCATAAAAATTGTTGTAATACAGAAGTTATATTGGTTCCAATATCTCTGACTACATTTGCTTATCTATTTGTAATTATGTATTTTCGGATAATTCGCATGTACAAAAAGTTATGGAAAGCAAGAAACTTTGGTATACATCTTTTACTAAAGCGTCCTCAAGTCTATCAAAGATTTCGTGCAATATTTCAGATCCCGCAGTATTACTGCCCGTCTGTAGATAAGATGGAAGGTTTTGCATCTACTAAAAGTAAGTTTTACTGTTTGGATATCACAGTTTCTAGTTAATCGTAACGAGCAATGCGGTAACACTGGAATACAACATTCGAAAGTGTTGTTCTTCAGGGGTTCATATTCGGGAACTATTGATCAAAGACAAAATAAATTATTCAAAATTTAACAAAATATTCTTTAGACTTTTTCTAAAAACATTTTCCGATTTTCTTACATTCTTACCCGTTATCAAGATACAATCAAAGAAAACATGATGTTTTGGATGGTTTGGGAACGGTTACTTCTAAACACTTCTAGTTGAAATTTTAACACATGTTCGAATAACGATTGCACTACAATTCAGCGGTCTAGCTCTGCCACCGCCTTTAATACACTACTGGCCATTAAAATTGCTACACCAAGAAGAAATGCAGATGATAAACATGTATTAATTGCACAAATATATTATACATATATTAATGTCATTACATTTTCACGCAATTTGGGTGCACAGATCCTGAGAAATCAGTACCCACCTCTGGCCGTAAAAACGGCCTTCCTACGCTTGGGCATTGAGTCAAACAGAGTTTGGATGGCGCGTACAGGTACAAATGCCCATGCAGCTTCAACACGATACCACAGTTCATCAAGAATAGTGACTGGCGTCTTGTGACGAGTCAGTTGCTCAGCCACCATTGGCCAGACGTTTTCAATTGGTGAGAGATCTGGAGAATGTGTTGGCCAGGGCAGCAGTCGAACATTATCCGTATCCAGAAAGGCCCGTACAGATACTGCAACATTCGGTCGTGCATTATCCTGCTGAAATGTAGGGTTCGCAGGGATCTGAAATGTAACGGCCACTGTTAAAAGTGCCGTCGATGCGAATAAGACGTGACCGAGATGTGTAACCAATACCATCATGCCGGGTGATACGCCAGTATGGCGATGATGAATACAGGCTTCCAATGTGGGTTCACCGAGATGTCGCCAAACATGGATGCGACCATCATGATGCTTCATCCGAAAGCATGACGGTTTTCCATTCGTGCACCCAGGAACGCCGTTGCGTACACCATCGCAGGCGTTCCTGTCTGTGATGCAGCGTCAAGGGTAACCGCTGCCATGGTCTGCTGCAAACGTCGTTGAACTGTTCGTGCAGATGGTTTTGTCTTGCAGTTAAGACAAAAGCGCTATGAGGAGGACTTGAACTCAAGACCCTTGGTATAACAAACTAACACTCTACCAAATTGCTCGCAGGAGCTCGATTTAAGATTTTCTCACAATTTTACTTCAACTACGAGGTGCTATCGAAAATTTCGGGACTGGTGCTGCCATCTGTTAGAAACCTTACCTTTGGACTAATGGTCACCATCACCCTTGAAGTAGTTCCAATCCGCACGTACACACCGGTACCAACGCTTCTGCCACTGGTCAAACGTTTTCTGGAAGTCCTGTACATTGAGGGTGTTTAGCATCGCCAGCGATGCTTCTTGAACACTCTCTAGAGTGTCGAACCGACGGCCTTTCAGAAGTGAGAAGCATACCACTGGTCTGCACGTCTCCAAATCCGCAAGATAAGTCCGAAGCGGACAGAACGCTACTGTACACTTCTAAGTTCGCTATGCAAGAGCGGAGCGGAGGGACTACGTCTATACTGCTTCACGTCTGCCAGTGAAGTTCCTTCATCTTCAACACGCTGAGCGCGTCTTCAGTCCTGGGCGCAAGTTTGTTCAAATGTTCAAATGTTTGTAAATCTATTGGACCAAACTGCGTGATCATCAGTCCATAACTTACAAACTACTTAAACTAAGGTAAACTAACCTAAGGATAACACACACACACACCCATGCCCCAGGGAGGATTCGAACCTCCGACGGCGAGCAACCGGGCGCTCCGCAGCGAGGCGCCTTAGACCGCTCGGCTACTCCACCGCAGCGCACGTTTGTTATTCGAAATCATTACTTCCTCCCAAACTTGGGCGGCCACCCGGGATTGTAGGTTTCAAAATGCCACCAACGACACCTCATCAGGCACCCAAACTCTGCCACGGCGTGGAGTGACATAGAGTTAACACTATGCCGGCCCATCACAGACCTCAAGACATTTCTGGGCGTAAAAAGCCGTTTCACTGCTACGGCTGGTCGTTCATCTCCCAAAGGTAACCGCTAGCGGGGGCCTAACTGGACACTGATTTGTCACTGTCGACTACAAGGCAGTCGTCACCTCTAAGATTTCATGGTCTGCTTCTCACCCCACAGAACTGCTGGGATCGTCTTACAGATATTTTATGTATATGAGGAATAAGAGAGGACCAATAACACTAGGTAGATACCACCTCTGATTTGTTCGCAGTGGTGCCAACTCCCAACAAGATGTAATATACTGCATGAGTTTCATATTATTTTATCCACCCCGTACATCAAAAGTTTTGTTGTTATGGTCTTCAGATTGGTTTGATGCAGCTTTCCACGCTACTCTGTCTTCATCAGAGAATTCGAACGGCAACCCATTTCCTTTTGAATCTGGTTACTGTATTCGTCCCTCGGTCTCCCTCTACGATTTTTACCCCACACACTTCCTTCTAATGCTAAGTTGACCATTCCTTGATATCTCGGAATGTTTCCCAACAACCTGTCCCTTCTCTTAGTCAGGATATTCCAGAAACTCCTTTTCTTCCCAATTCTGTTGAGCACCTCATAGGTATGTGATCTACCCATCAAATCTTTTTTGCCTGAATTCCTTATCGTCCTCGTTTCACACCCATAAAATTCTACACTCCAGACAAATGCTTTCAGAAACAACTTTTTATATATATTAAAAATATAGGTTATCTCCGTCCTAATATTCATTAGAGTATAGTCTAAAATTTTACTAATAAAAATAAAATTAACAAGAGTCATAAATATTCAGGTAATAAAACTTTTGGCAACAGGCTGTGTGATCAATCGATATAAAATACTGAATAGTTCTTGTTCATGTGTGGAATTCAGACAGAAAATTACTTCCTAAGGTAATAACGAAAGTAAGTAAGCAAAGTAGGTCATCTTTGCAATGTTTTAGTAACACAAATTTAAAATTACAGGTAGATCACATGCTACGGAAAGGAAGTGTTTGAGATTATGTATAGTGCAAAATTGTGAGTCCAAATTGTGATTATTGTGTCGTGCATTTTGCACACCAAGATATTATGAAGGTTCCGTTGTACGTACTTACTTTCTCATGTAGTCTGTGTACTGTTTGCTACCAATTATAAGATAGTCTGTGTCATGAAAAATTTTATCAACTCTACTTTTGCAAGCTGTTTTCTTCCATTTTTTCAGTATGGAAACTGTAACTCTTTCTAGCAACTTTAGTTTCGCGTGCCACAGAGTAACAAAACTTCAGCTGCTCTGATGCCATTCCCGATATACAGAAACAAAATCGCGTGCAGAATGGAAGTTGTGCCTCTCATCGTGTCGGCTACAACAGTCGCTGTGAAAAAACTACGTGAAAGAAGACATTACTCCAGTCGAGAGATGAAAGATAACGGCCTGAGGTATGTAATAAAAACAGAAAAGGAGAAGAAAGAGAAGAAAAAAATTGGAAATGTAAGTCAGAGTAATTACTGTAACACAAAAAAGGTAAAACGAAGTAATTACGCAAATTGTTTACAATTTATGTTCATATAAGTATTATTAATCTAAAACGGAAAATAGGATAGTTTCCTATTTTAAAAACGTGGTGCAAATTGTTGGTTTTCTAAATGATTAAAGGGTTCAAATCGCATTTAAGGTGATTATACTGATAAAACCTTGTTTTTTTTTCTGGATGCTTAAAGGTAATTAAAGTTTAAGGTTATATCACTCGCTCCGTTCATAAGGCCACCTTTAACATCATTTTAGATTAATTTAATCTTTACTAATGCAGCCTCCGCTTTTCTAAGTGACCTCAGGCTGAAGATGCGCCACGAGCGTGAAACCCGTTATTATTAAATAAATTTCAATTACTGCCGCAGGGACTTTTTTTTCCTTGAATTGAAACTAATGTTGCTGTACCAAGCCAAGGAATGGAGGAACTTGTACACTGTTATACACTTTGGCGGACTATTGATGGATGTGTGACGCTTCAACGCTATTTCACCGCAAGCTGGCAAGCACAATAAACTGGGGACCTGTCAATACCAAGTCATAAATACATTGTGTGCTACGATGGACAGTAGCTATGCCTCGCACATAGGCGCGTGACCAAACTGTGCATATGTCTGCATTTGAGAGAGAACGTGTGGTTGGGATCAAAGAAGGTGGTCTAAGTAATTTGTGTAGAGTTGTGTTTAATGTCACCAGAGATCACCGCACTCGTATCGATTGCCGTCGCCAGCACTGCCGCGGGATCACCGTAACTGTCAGAAACAGTTTGGAAGTTCCTGGATTTCTGTCAGCGGAAATTAGAGTCTGGCTGGTCGAACTACAGTTAAAACGCCGGCACATACCACAGACATATTTTGCGAGACTTGTAACGTATAATGTATCAATGGTGTCAATACGTCTCACCGACATATTTCTATCCTATAATCATATGAGCAGTCACGTGTGCAACTACAGAAAACAGTCGTAAAATACAAATTAACTGGCGTAACTACGCTGACCAGATCGTGTGTTGTATTTGGCTGTAGTATATCGTACCGCAAATGGAAGATATGTGGAAAAGAACACCTTTCAGCCGGTACTGTTTTGATTAGTTTGTTAGGAACTTCATTCCAGTTTGGTTTCTGAGTCAGTAGTATGGTCATTATATAAGTGCTATTTGTCGTAGACAATATGTGAGACATTACTTTGGAGAGAGAAGATGTAGATTTAAGGCTGTTGTGGATGAAATGACAACATGTTGAATGATTATGATGAAGTTGCAATAAGATTGAAACAATACATAGGAAAATTGTACAGTGGAGCAGATCTGTCTGAAAACTCCGTGGAAGAAGAAACAGAAGTGGTCACACACAACATGATTAAACCTATATTAAAGGATGAGTTTAATCTAACTCTGAATAAATTGAAGAACAGTATGTCTCCTGGTTTAAGTATCATTCCAGCCGAACTTTTCAAAACTGGAGGAGAAAAAGTTAACCATGAGTTATATAATCTTCCGCACAAAATTTAAGAGCCGAAAAATCTATAGATTTTGAGAAAAACATTAGGATCCCCATTCCCTAGAAGACAAGTGCAACAAAATGTGAAAATTATAAGACTAGTGGTTCATACTTCTCAGATATTGACCTCAATTATTCTAAAGCGCATAGAGAAACTAGTTGAAGCACAGTCTTAGATCAGTTTGGGTTCCGGAAAGACAGAGGAAGCGGGAATGCAATATTTGCTCTGAAACAAGTTCCAAAGAAACGACTAAAAAAGAGCCTGACAACATACATAGCTTCTGTAGATGCAAAGAAAGCCTTTGATAATGTTCAATGGGACAAAATGTTTCACGTACTCAAGAATGCTGGAAAAGACTACAAAGACAGAAAAATAAAATGAAACTTTTACAAAAACGAGATAGCGGTTATCTATGGATAGACAAATCATGAAGAGGTGAAGATACAAAGAGGTTTTCGATAAGGATGCACCATTATCCCCAATTATCATTAAATTATACATATAAGAGATGGTTAAAACAGGGAAAATTCACAGATAGGTAGTGTAATCGAATAGATATGTAACGATATGCCGATAACATTGCTGTCCTAACTGAGAGTGAAGTACTTCTTGTAACACAGCTAAATAGAATGGATAAAGTTATGGGGAAAGAATATAATTTGAAAAGAAATAAAGCTGAAACAAAAGTTATGGCACGTGACAAAGAAAGGCAAACTAAAATCAAAATCCAAGTTCATGTAGGCAATGTACTACTTGAATAAGTTGATAAATTGACATATTTAATCAGTATCATCACCAGGGATGGAAGTAGCAAGGCAGAAGTAGGAAGCAGACTTGATCAAGCAAAGGCTGCTTTTAAAAAATATATATATATATATATATATATATATATATATATATATATATATATATATAAGAGCATCAGTCCTGAAGTCAGGAAAAGATTTCTGAAGTCTTATGTCTGGAGTGTGGCATATTATGGCTGTGAAACTCGGATTCTGCGAACTGAGGAGGCGAAGAAGCTAACTCATTTTGTAATGTGGTGTTTCCGACGCATGCTCAAAATGAAATGGATTCAAAAAGTTAGAAATGAAACAATATTGCAACAAGCGGGGGAAAAGATTAGTTTTTGGAGATATTGCTGTCCTAGCAGAAGATTAGAACTTACATGCCATCTAATGAGACATGAAGAACTCCTGGAAACAGCAATGGAAGGATATTTCGGGGTGGCGAGAGACCAATAGGAAGACTACGCCTGAGCTACAAGGGCCAAATCATGAAAGATGTGGGATGCAAGACTTATGAAGAAATGAAGAGGAAAGCATGAAGACGTTCAGAATGGAGAGTTGCTGCCATCATGAGTGCTGCAAACCAGTCCTTTGAGTGAAGACTACAGAAAGATTGCCTTCGTTATTTCGCTTACTTTTGTGTGAAATTTTCACGTCACGTGCCACCGTTGAAACGAAATGTGAAGTGAGTTCCTAATTTTAAGTTTCTTAATTTTGAATAGCCGGCCGCGGTGGCCGAGGGAACTGAGGCGATCCAGTCACGGTCTGCACGGCCACTACGGTCGGGGGTTCGAATCCCCCCTCGGGCATGGATATTTGTGCCGTCCTTAGTCTTAGCTAGTTCATAAGTACTTTGTAAGCTTAGGGACTGATGACCCCGTAGTTAAGTCCCATAAGTTCTACAAACATTTGAACATTTGATTTGAGGATGGAGTGGAAGATGTAAGGGAAAGAGGAAGTGACAGAGACGTGGGGAAGGATAGCGGGAGGTGGAGGAGGGGGAAGAGAGGAAAGTGGAAGCGAACTGTAAACCATTTTAGTTTTGTTGATGCACAAAACGGACAAAAACTTAATTCACTGATTTTCTGAAAAGTGAGGTCAGTAGGTATAGTACATCATCCAGTAAGTAATGCTTTTTACCGAATGTTGCCTGTCTTTATGGTTGTGTGCCAGCGGTAAGCGCTGCACTGCTGCCGGAGATTGTGGCCGTAGTTATGTGTGCGTAACTCAGGTAAGCCTAGCATAAGGGGCGGCGGGCCGAAGGCTCCTGCAGTGGATGGCGCCAAAAAGGAAGCGCATCGGCGTTTTTCAGTGCCCGTCTGCGGGCCGATCGCTTGAAACGACGGGGCGCGAAGGAGTCGCAAAGTCTGGCCCGGGCTGGCTGGTAATCCCTCCTAACTCACAACAGCTTAGCCTCTCGCTCTCCTGAAAGGAGCGATTCCGGGAAGCCGAATCTATCGACCTGCCTCCCGGAGGAGGAGATACCTGATCCGTTCCGTCAATGCTATCTCCGTCACCCCGGCAATTCACTGCAATCCGCTTGCCAGCTTCTCTCTTTTTTGTTTTTTCCTTTTTTTTCCCCTGAGCTATAACACAGCACCACTCTAGCTGCTAAGTACATCAAACACTTGAGACACATTTACACACACTCACACACACACACACAGTTAACCACACGTTCGTATGTTAAATGATCAATTATTTTAAATATATTGCCAGATGTCTTTACTGACCACACAGCAAAATTTTTTCAATGATTACGAACTGCCTCGAAAAGGACGACCTATTGTTCAAATGTTCAAATGTTTGTTAAGCTTATGGGACTTAACTACGGGGTCATCAGTCCCTAAACTTACAAACTACTTACGAACTACCGTATACTAAGGACGGCACAAATATCCATGCCCGAGCGGGGATTCGAACCCCCGACCGTAGTGGCCGTGTAGACCGTGACTGGAGCGCCTCAGTCCCCGCGGCCGGCCTTATTGTCCCATAGTCAACATGGATTCAGAAAGTACCGTTCTTGTTTATCACAGCTCACTCTTTACTCACATAAAGCAATAAGTGCTATCGAAGGGGATCTCGATTTCAAATTTCTAGATTTTCAGAATCAGATTGAGTGCTTATAAAATATCGTCTTAGTTGTGGGATTGGATTCGCGACTTCCTATCAGAAACGAAACAGTACTTATTAATTGACGGAAAGTTACCGAGTACAGTAGAAGAGATACTGGCGTTCCTCAAAGAAGTGTTACAGAACCCCTACTGTTCCCTGTCTATAAACAATTTAGGAGACAATCTGAGCAGCTCTTTTACACTGTCCGCGAATGATGCTGTCCTTCATCGTTTAGTAAAGTCATCAGAAGATTAAAACTATCTGAAAAACGATTTATATATCTACAAGGTGCGAAATTTGGTAATTTACTCTAAATAATTAAAAGTGTAAAGTACTAAGGCAGAATTGCTTAACAGCCTTCCGAAATTCCTTCACGAAAGAAGACGAAGCAAACACTCCAGAATTCGTATCAAGAACAGCTTCCAGCATGCCTAATTTGGATGTTGATACCCCTGGCATATTAAAGCAACTGTAATCACTTAACAAAAGTAAGTATTCCGGTCCCAATTGTATACCAATTAGTTTCTTTTCAGAATATACTGATACAATACCCCATACTTTATTATCATCTACAACCACTCGCTCAGCGAACGTTCCGTACCAAAAGACTGTAAAGTTGCACAGGTTACCCCAATATTCAAAAGAGGCAATACGAAAGACCCGCAAAATTACAGGCCTATGCCATTGACATCGGTTAGCCACTAGATTTTAGAACATATACTTTCCTCAAATATTAGGAACGACTTCGAAGAGAACGACCTATTAACCCATAGTCAACACGGATTCAGAAAGTATCATTTTTATGAAACACAGATGTGATGAGTGCTATCGACAAGGGATGTCAAATAGATTTCATATTTCTAGATTTCCGGAAAGTTGTCGACACTGCAACCCACAAGAGTCTTCTAATCAAACTGCGTGCTTATGGAATGTCGCCATAGTTGTGCGATTGGATTCATGATTTCCTGTCAAAATTGACACATTACGTCGTAATGGACGGAAAGTCATGAGTAAAACTGAAGTTATATCTGGCGATCCCCAGGAAAATGTTGTAGAGTGATGAAGTGACGTCGTTCTTAGCATAAGTTTAAATGTTATCTTAGATTATCTGTAATGTTGTACCTTGTTGTTATATCTCTGGAATAAATAAAGTGTGTGTATGTGAAGACGAGTTTCCTTCCTGAGAAAGACGGTGGATTTAGAATCCGCCACAGTTGGTGCCGAAACTCGATTACCACCCAGATTTAGTCGATCTGGCGTGTAGATCCCGTAGTTCATAAGTTGTCCAAGGCAACAAATCAAAGACTAAAATACCATTGCCATAATAGATCGGTGTGTACCGGTAGCCTAGTCAGAGACACTATTTGTTGAAGTAAGAAAGTACCTGATTCATTTATTTACTAACCGAAATATTTTGTTCTGGTGACCTTGCACAATTATGTTTATAGACATTACATACAAATACAGGACGAAATAATGTGAAGGTGAGAGAGTCCTTTTGCGTTTTCTGTGAAGCAAAAGGCCACTGGGCTCAGGACTGTCAGGTCACGACGAGTGTACGCGATCGAATTGAGGTATTAAAAGCTAAAAATCGTTGTTTTCTATGCTTAAACCGAGGTCACACTACCAAAATCTGTCCGAAAAAACAACGGGCCTCCTGCTCAGCGTGCAAAAGGTGCCACCACAGGTCAATCTGTAAAGAGGTATAACGGCCAACACCTCAGATACAGTCGAGTGAATCCACTTTAGTAGGCAGCATTTCACTGACTCCTAGACGATACACTTACCTTCAGACAGCATGTGTACGGATATGTGGCCCATCTGGGAAAACGAAACTCACCCGCTGCGTTTTGGATTGTGGCAGCCAGTCAAGTTTCATCAGCAGTTCGTTAATAGACACTTTACATTTGGAAGTTATTGATAACAAGCCGTTAGTGGTTAACGCCTTTGAGATGAATTCCGTTACATCCGATCCTCGACGACTTGTTCGAGCAAAACTTCGAAGTATTCACTCCGACTTCGAGTTATCATTCACCGCTTTTGAAAGCGCACACATCTTCACTCGACTTCCAACTGTTCCAAAGGAAATACAAACATATAGTTTACAAAGTAATCTGAAACTAGCGGACCCTACAGATTGCGACGAGGACTTACCTCTCGAAATACTAATAGGGGCAGAACATCATTGGAGAATCATGAACGACGCTGCACCTTTGCGTATTTCCTCAACAACTGTTTTACTACCTTCCCAATTCGGGTGGATCCTTAGTGGAAATCGTGCGAGTATTGCAATTAACTGCACTACAGTGAATTTTATAGACACACAGCAGGACGAACCAACATTTGACCACGTCATCCGAAGCTTCTGGGACTTGGAAGCAATAGGAATAAAGCCAGAACACGACCGTGCTACATCTACTAAGGACGCTTCGATATTACAACATTTTCACGACTCTTTTACTCTGGAGGATAACCGTCGAGTATTACGGTTACCCCGCAAATCGAGATACCAACTGCCTAATAACTACGAAAACGCTCGCAGACGTTTCGAAGCATTACAGAAACGGTTGGAAGAAGAAATTCCCCTCAAACTGATTTACGAAAAGGAAATGTTAAATTATATCACTAGAGAACATGTAGAAGAAGTAACACCCCAAGACGTTATATGAAACGTTTTACTTACCACACCACATTGTACGTAAAAGTAAACAAGGGAACACGCACACGAAAAACACGCCCCAGCACTAAATGACACATTGTAAATGGGCCCCAATCTGCTTCCGGAAGTTTTGGAAATACTTTTACGCTTTCGTTTGCACCCGTTCGTAATTACGTCAGACATCACGCAAGCTTTTCTCCAGCTAGTTCTACACACTGAAGATCGGGATTTGACGCGATACTTCTGGTATAAGTCTACGACAAACGATTCTGGACACCAATTACTACTGCAGAAGTTACAATATACCGATTTAAACGACTGCCTTTTGGACTTACCTGTAGTCCCTTTTTGTTATCAGCAACAATAAGAGAACTAGCAATGAATTATAAGAATATTTTCCCTTTTGCAGCCGCATTAGTAGACAAAAACACCTACATGGACGATTTTTTAGCGGGAGTTAACAATGAAAATGACATCGTTCAACTTTACTATGAACTGGTCATCCTCATGAAGCAAATCAATCTCCCTATGGCAAAATGGGCAACCAACTCCAAAGGCTTGATGCAAATATGACGCACAGAACAGATAGAAGTTCAATGGAACACACACGTCTTAGGAGTTCCATGGAACACAGATACGGACCCTTTTACTTTAGAACAACCAGAATCGAAACGTGTCGCCACAACAAAGCGACAACTACTTGAAACAACTTCACGTTTTTATGACCCGTTGGGATTACTTACGCCAATATCTGTCGTTGCTAAAATATTATTCCAGGAGACATGGAACCGTGGACTCCAGTGGAATGAACTATTACCCACAGACCTCGCACGTGATTGGAGTACCTGGACAGCAACTCTTACTGAACTCGCAAATATCACCATACCTCGATTTATAGGAAGCTCTGGTGATTACACGTCACAGATTCACGTATTTTGCGACGCCTCTGAAAAAGCTTACGGCGCGGCACTATACATTACTATTCTTGAAGAGAACGGCAGACATACCAATTTAATGTGCAGTAAATGCAGGCTCGCACCAGTGAAAAGAGTTTCACTTCCACGCCTTGAACTCTTAGCAGCACTCATAGGCGCCAGACTCCTGGCATATTTCTGCAAGGCAACGAACTTGTCAACAATGCATGCAACAATGTGGACAGATTCAACCGTAGCACTGGGCTGGATACGGAAAAACCTGAATCATTGGAAGACGTTCGTCTGCAACAGGGTTACAGAAATTCATACAATCACTTCTCCGTCCCAATGGAACCATTGCCCTTGCCAACACAATCCAGCAGATATGTTAACAAGTGGTTCCACGCCTAGTAAACTAAAAGCCTCTAATCTTTGGTGGCATGGACCACATTGGGTATCCAAGGAGCCGGTGCACTGGCCTTGTGCTGACGATACCCCCACGGATTCGCAAATCCTTCCTGAAGCACGGACTACCGGTGCACACATTTTAATAGTTACCACAGCCAGTAATTGAAGTCACGCGGTTCAGCTCGTATTGGAAATTATTACGTGTCGCTGCGCGTGTACTCCGTGTTAAAGACATTCTACTCCATAAATCGAAGTTCACCGGCGAGCTTACGGCAGAAGAGCTCACGTCTGCAAGAAAATATTTAATTAGAGCTTCGCAAGTACAGTCCTTTTCGACCGAACACAATGCCTTAGACAACAAATCACCGTTGCCGGACGGTTCGAAAATCAGAGCTTTAAACCCCTTCTTAGACGACGGAATCTTACGTGTTGGAGGACGACTACATTTCTCGGCACTTACACGAGAAGAGCAACATCCAATCATCCTTGACGGTGATCACCATTTTACACAACTACTTGTACAACATATGCACGTACATCTCCATCACTTAGGAGTCAGAATTGTTTTGTCTCAGATAAGAACCGAATTCTGGATACTACGTGCACGTCAAACCATTAAAAAGATTATCAACCGATGCTTACCGTGTAAAATTGCTAATAGGACCACAGCTCAGGAAATAGAAGCTCCACTACCAGCGGATAGAGTAATCCCTGGAAGACCTTTCGATGTCACCGGCATAGACTTTGCTGGTCCGTTATATTCAAAAACATACCATTGCACTCAGAAATGCTACATAGTATTATTTACCTGTGCTACTACGAGAGCCATACACTTGGAACTAGCTAGCGACATGACCACGGACAAATTCTTATTGGCATTACAGAGATTTGTGGCCAGACGCGGTATTCCACATACCATATATAGCGACAATGCACAGACATTCCACGCTGCAAATAAGGAATTAATGGACCTATGGCCAGTAATATCGGCAGCAAAGGTACACCACTATCTCGCCCACCACACAATTACATGGAAATTCATTGCACCTCGTGCGGCTTGGTGGGGAGGGTGGTGGGAAAGGATGGTCGGAACTACTAAGAGGTGTTTACGAAAGGTCGTAGGACAATCTAGCTTGGACGATGAAGCGCTGCAAACAGTGTTGGCGAACATAGAAGCCGCACTCAACTCTAGACCTTTGACACAGCACGAGGATAGCGCTTTGACGCCAGCGCACTTCCTAGTGGGGGATCACCTCACTACCTTACCCTCTGGGACACCGCCACGAAGACCTACAAATCTAACAAAGATGTATAAACTCAGACAGAAATTAGTGGAGGACTTCTGGAAACGCTGGAGCCAGGAGTACTTAACTCCGAAGTTACCACGAAGTAAGGCGTCCAAAGGGTTCTACAAGACTGCGCGAGGGAGACCTCGTCCTGTTACAAGAAGATGTTCGTCAGCGCCAGTGCTGGAGAAGGGCGCGAGTTGCTGAACTGAAGAAAAGACGGGGCGGACTGATACGAACGGTGATACTCGACTTGCCTGACGGACATAAAGTAACCAGGCCGATTCAGCTGGTCGTACCTCTGGAGGTAGACCAGGGTGGGGAGGATGTAGAGTGATGAAGTGACGTCGTTCTTAGCATAAGTTTAAATGTTATCTTAGATTATCTGTAATGTTGTACCTTGTTGTTATATCTCTGGAATAAATAAAGTGTGTGTATGTGAAGACGAGTTTCCTTCCTGGGAAAGACGGTGGATTTAGAATCCGCCACAAATGTTATAGGGCGCCTACTATTCCTTATTTTTATAAATGATTTAGGAGATAATTTCAGCAGCTTTGTTAGGTTGCTCGGGGATGATGTCACTTATCGGTTATCAATGTCACCAGAAGATCAAAAGCAACTGCAAAACGATTTAGATAAGTTAACTACATAGTTCAATAAATATCAACTGACCCTTAATAACGAGAAGTGTGAAATCATTCATATAACCACTAAAAGAAGCCCGTTAAACTTCATTTACACGATAAATCAGTCAAAACTAAAGGCTCTGAATTCAACTAAGTACGTGGGAATTAAAACTACGAACAACTTTAATTGGAAAGGACACACACAAAAATCGCGAAGAAGAAAACAAAAGACTACGTTTCATTGACAGAACACTTAGAAGAAGTAACAGTTCCACTAAAGAAACAGCCTACGCTGCAATTGTCCTCATTATTTTTGAGTATTCTTGGGCGTTGTGAGATTTCTGCCAATTGGGACTGACGGATGATATAGAGGAATTTGTGAGAAAGGCAGCCGTTTTGTATTATCGCAATACAAGGGAGAGAATATCACGGTAATGATGCAGGACTTGGAGTGGAAATCTTCATAAGAAAGGCGTTATTCGTTCCGGCGAGATCTATTTTGCGAAATTTCTTGCATCAACTTTCTCCTCCAAATGCGAACATAGGGATACATGATCATCATAATATTTAGGTGTTCCTTTATCAAGCGCGCTATTAAAGAATCGAACGGCAGAGAAGTATTATGAAAAGTATTAATAATCATTTTCCGTTTCAGTTTGTAACTTCCAAGGAAAAGTATAAATTAGGGTATTATTGGAAAGTGGGGAGATAGAATATGTGACAGCAGAAATATAGAAGTGAATTTATTGAGCGTACGAGGTGACACTCGGCTTCGAGTGCAGACGAAGTCGATTTAACACGAAATACCTACAGTTAAAGGCCTAACTCTCGAAAATAATGATGCGTCCGACCTATTAGTCCACCACCTTTTCTTACTAGAATCGACCCTTTTTCCTTTAACAGTAACTGTCGGTCATAGCAACCAAAACAATGGACACTCATTATGTGCGAGAAAGAATAATGACTACTACGCGAAATTCAGTGGATTTCATTATGCAGGTGACTCTCGTTAACAATGGGTGAAATGTACTGGAAAATACAACAAATTGTTTCTCAATAAGTGTCTAAATAATGCGGAAAATACGGATTTATCATATGATGATTGCAAAAGACTTCAAACTTAGAAACTATTACGTTTCAAACGATACTCGCGATCTCCAGTACCTAGAAAGAGACTGCCAATTGCGCAAATATAACAAGTATAAAATGAAAGTATGTAACAACTGAACTAGCTTAGACAACTTAGCTAACAGTTACTTAGTCGAAAAATGAAATGATAACCTATAACTGTTTGTCTTTTAATGTGACGAGATGTTCCTGAAATTACTATAGGCTACGTTTTGTTCCTAAGCCTGTAGTTTGACTTCTCTGCACTCTTGAGGCGTCTATTTGCCTCTTTGCTCTCTAAATGAAAGGCATGCACTGGGCTTCAGATGATTAGCCTCGTAGCAAGTAAAGGGCTTCAGGTAATTAGCCCTTTATCACGTAAAGATCTTCTGATAATTCTCCTCAATTTCTTTGAGCTTTCTTCCTTGTCCAAATCTCCCCGTTTGTGTTTGGCGTGGCTGTTGTGAAAGCTGTAACTTCTGATGTGGAAAGAGTAACGCAGTTGTGAAACGGTTAATTCTTTCTCGAACAGCCCTTTTTACCTTGGTGAGTGACATAGTCCTTCATTTTATTGTAACAAAAGTCTTATAGTCCTACGGGACAACAAAGTAACCGATGTTTATGACATACCTGCACAACTAATTTAAGAAGCAAGAAAACGATGCTGCTTAAGTGGATTAGGTTCATCTAGGAGAGATACCGACAGGCTTCCAGACATGATCATTTTTCCTACACCGCAGAAGGCGGCAGCTACACAATGTGGACAGTGCCGAACCTTCATCTTAATATCGTATGCATCAAAATTTATCAAAAAATAAAAGTAGAGTTGTAAAGAAGGTGGAGTGAAGATCCGTTTGGTTTCAGAAGGGGATTGGGAACAACAGAAGTGATTATGGCAGTAAGAAACTTTATCGAAAAGCGAATACAGAAAAATAACCCAACCTGTATTTCATTTGTAGACGTGGAAAAGAGATCTGATAATATTATCTCGCAAGAGATGTTCAGAGTACTGAAGAAATATGGAATAAATTACAAAGACAACGTTTTTGGAACTCCTGTTTCTATATGAACGAGGTGACATAGATTAGGAGCTGTCACCAAGAACACAAATCTGTGCTCTCTATCCTCTTATAATCAACGCATCCATCCAGGAAGCTACAGACCAAGTTTACGAATCTACTGAGGTGGGGAGAAGGTAGACATGCTGCGTAATACATATGATACTGCCATGGCCACGGAGAGAAAAAAGGATCTGAAGAAAGTCTGGCTGCAACTATCAAGCAGGCAGCACCGACAGCGCTCAAAAGTAAACTACGTGCGAGCTATTTTATCTATCTACTCTGCTGGTTTAATTCATACGTTCGTTGCTTGTTTTTGTTTTTAGTAGGCTCATTATCGCCTTTTTTTTTTCAATATAATGTGGTTCTGGTATCTGCATATGGGCCTATCTTACCGCGTCAGTTGTTTGTTTTCTTTTCGTTCGAGTAATAGTACCAGTTGATTCTCGAGTAATAGTACCACTTGATTCTCACTACAAGCGACATTCCTGTACTTTTCTGTGCGGTTCTTCCTTGTGTTTCTTAAGATTGTCTGTTCTTGTGTGTAAGACTCAGATTCGATTTAAGTACCTGTTTGTGAATCTTTAAAGTCGTCTCTATTTTGATTATTTGGTCAATGTAGAGACCACATCGCACCTTTTGGCGTTCATTTCTCTGGGTATGTATTTAACCTTCCGCTATTTTCCTCATAAAGCTCAATTTCGCAGTTATTCAGTACTTCCTTACGGAATATATTGTTTTGAATGTTATTAATGTTTGAGAACATATACCTGTGTGAATTTTATTCGTCTTTGTTTGTTTCATGTGTAACGACGGTGCTGCAGCAGTACGCAGTGACGAGTTCTCCGCCGACGTCAGCGAGAAAATGGTGGTCGCTATCGTTGATTAGCCGAAGGTCGAAGCGCTGAACTGGAAGACATTGCCTGTTGTTGTGGAGCGCGATTGACATTGTTTTTCTAAACATTAACAAAGTGTATAAAAATGTAATGATTAAATGTTTAGAGTCTTTTTTGGTATTTCGTATTGAGATGAAGTGTTGCAATTGTGATTTGTAATATTGAATTATGTGATATTACTTTTGTCACATATAGTAAAAATTAAAAATTTAAAAAAGTTACTGATGAGTGTCCACGATTACTAAATATTGAATCAAGACGTGTAAATGATTTTTTTCTTAAGTGGTGTTAATTCTGAAATGAATTTCGAATGTGGTCTGAAAGACTTACACAAAAGTTGTGTGTCACTAAAGTGTCAAGATTATATATTACGATATCGATAACATTTATAGATGAGCTATGGAATAAACAGAGACTATCGGTGCAACTGATTTTTTTTTAATTACTCAGGGTTTGCCAACGTATTGGATCTTACTGTGGAATCTAAGTTTGAGTTAATTCATTTATCAATTTCAGGAACGATATTAAGAAGAATATAGTATTAACGGTCATTATAATTTTTGTTGTTGGGTTGCTGGTTAACTTCGGGTATGAAGTTACGGTCATTGAACAAGCTGTTTGTTTATTATATCTGAAGTCACTTAAAAAATACTAGTACCAGCACAGGTACTGTAGTAATGGATAGGGATGGTGTGGATGCAAATTGAGTTCGCTCCCAGCTTGAGGCTATGTTCACCTCGGTTGCACAGCTCGAGGCTGCGGTCGAAGGGCGCCGTTGTTGTCGGCCGGGCGTTGGAACAGAACGGACGTCTGTTGCATCCGGTGTGACTACCGATCGGTCTGCGGCTGTGACAAGTCCCTACTCGTAATGAGGCAGACACCTCTCCCGTGATCGCGTGGGAGGTCGTCCCCATGCGTGGCAGGCAGCGTAAGACTTCCCGAGGAACCGATCATGAGGCCTCCTCGTTTCGTTTTACCAACAGGTTGTAGGTGCTGTCTGTGCTAGACAAAGTTCCTGAGCCAGATGGTGTCGCTTATCCCCAGGCTATCATAGAGGGTGAGTTTGCTTCTAGTTGGGAGCTCGAAATTTAGGTGGGTAATTAAACCCGTTAGAGATATGGCTGCTAGGGAGGGGAAGAAGTCCACTGTGCACTCAATATGCACACGGGGTGGAGTCATTTCGGATGTGGAACGGGTACATCCGGATGCCATGAAGTTGCCACGGGTTGCAACCAACTACTGGTGGCTCATGTCGGTACCAGTGTTGTGTGTCGCTTTGGATCGGAAGAGATTCTCCCTGTATTTGACCGGCTGCAGAGCTCTGGTACAAGCCGAATGGATTGTCTGAATCAGAGGCTCAGACGATTCTGCGACCGTATAGGCTCCAGAATCCTCGACTTGCGCCAACGGATTGTGGGTTCCGTGTCGCTGAATAGGTCAAGAATTCACTACAAACGCAGTCTAGAAAAAAGCCTCCGACAGTCTTTATTGAAGACAATTAATAGGATATTGCAATATTTAGATATAGGACCATTTTATTGAAAATATTCCACATGAAGGTAGTTGTTTTCTTGTCTTCCCTCAATCACTTAAACCTAAAGGAGTGTATAATCACTGTGATTTGAGGAGATATATACAAAAACAACCAGATATTTAAAGTGGATATCAAGGTATGATCCTGCGTAATGAGATGGGTGGTTTTGTGGAAGAATATGGTCCTGTGAATCAATTATTATCTTATGTTTCATCAGAGACTGTCCAGCTATAAGTAGTAATTTAAGTTTTTTTACTAATCTTATTTGAAAGATGATTTGAAATTTAGTTTTCATTTTTTAACTGAATATTCCACAAGTAATAGTCTTATTTTGGCAAATATTTGCTTCGTTTGACTCACAGAGATTTGCTATCTAGGTTTAAGTTTGATGTTAATAAGATGGGTCACATATACTTGTATTTGTAAACCCTCAAGAAGTGAAATGGAACTTGGAACCTTTTTGCCACTTCATTACTATACTTTGATTCTTACCTAGTTTTCACATTTCGGATTTGTGACACTTCTCACAATTATTTTAGTTTCGGGAGAGCGTGTTTTATTATCAACCGCCCTCCCAGTGATTTCCTAAGGTACATCTATAATAAATTGTATAGAATCAGACAGTTGCTATCACGGAGTAAGTGAAACAGCTCAAGCCAAAGTTCTATGTAAGTTTGTTATGACCTAATGGTCATTTGTGAGAAAAATGAGTCATTTCCCCATCTTTATATATAAAGCAAAGTGTCCGTGTGTTTGTGGGTTTGTGTGTGTGTGTTCCATACAAATCCACAGTTTTATTCAAATCTTGGAGCAATTTTGTTCACTACATCTTAAACCATGAGGACAGTCGCCATAACCGAAGGATCATGTACAACACAGAGCACGAGATATTATTTTACAGCACTTAAATAGAAATAGATATGAGTGCTTGTAATTACTAATACGAATCAGTTTATCAGTGAACTAATTACGCTATAACTGAATTTGAATGAGTTACTCGTGACTGTTTTACGGCAGGTCATAATGTACCCTTTTGTGCTTCTAAAGAACCTTAACAAGAGTGAAAGCATCTCGCGCTACAAAGGACAGCGTAATAGAATATGCAGTGTAATAGTTTTCCACACTTACCTCTCCTCGGATACTAGATCGATAAGTTCTCTGTGCGATCTGATAGTGACGCTTAGTTAATAAAATTTCATTAGCGGTTTCCCACACTCAGAGCTACACAGTTGGCAGCTCAAGCGAATGAAATTTCATTTGAGGCTTCCCTTCCCACACTCCACGCTACACCTAAGACAGACGGCAACGCAAACAAGGTACCGCCGGCTCTGTGGTCGCTCAACAATTAAAACCGTTAATGTATCGACTGTTGCTACATTATGCAGTGACGTAAAATCTAATGTACGAAGTCAAACGTATTCTGTTCTATGATACGTACAAATATGCTTGCACAAGAACAGTGGGAATGATATTGACAATGTCAGCGAACGAAACTTATCCTTCCGACCCCTGAATTATTATATACTGGAATTGAACTGTGAGACTGCAAAGTAATACAAAAGGGATACATACTCACCCTTCAGAATATAACCAGCATACAACATGAAACGAGCATGTCACAATGTACGATAAAGGTTCACATTGTACTATTAACATACACTGAAACTTACTACATGCATTCATTCATTTACATATGTTAGTGTATTTATTTACTAGGGGGGGGCAAGGACAAATAGATTCAGCCACATGAACTGATGATGCCTATAATATTTTCATATTCGCAACACGATCGCTGAAAGGAAGATCGACGCATGCCAAGCAGCTGATCGGACGTGGCCAAATGCAAGCGCTGCTCCTATTCGGGCACCAGTCATGTGGCATGCCGTCATAGCAGGGGGTGGGGGGGGGGGGAATTAGCTCCATGCCTCCAGTCGTCGACATTTAAAAGTGAACTGTTTGATATTGTAGCTTAAGGTGATCAGTATCATACCACGTTCCCGGGGATGTAAAAAGTATATTATCCAATGACAAAAGAACAGTTTATGTTTGTGTATTATATATTTTTCACTTGTTAACTATAATAATCGAACGTAAATCTGACATCGAAGGGTTTTTCTTCTTCTTCTTCTGCCAGGGGTTCTTTTTCCCATTGAGCTTTGCCTGAAGTAGGGGTGATTAGATGAAATTATTTCCCAGGCTTGATATAAATAATTCTCAAATGCAAAACAGAGATAGTAAAAACTGTAACTTAAAATGTGTGCTGTCTTAAACATGATGAAACCCTTCATGCCTCAAGGCATCAATTAAAGACAGAGACTATAAAAGACTAGAAATATTTACATATGCAGTGTGAAATTAATTGCAATTAACATTGTACGAAGTTTTAAGGACTATTTCTGACAAAGAATTTACCTAAACCCCTGATGGTCAATGACCTGAGGGAACTAATGTACGACAAGAGATATATCAGTGATGTACCTATGTTTACATATGAATAACAAAAAAAAAGAAATTTTCAAATTTCGAAGTTTATAAACTGTGAAATTGTAAAGATCACTATCCGTGACTTCTCAGTTCGGTGTGTGAGGACCCCTATGTGATATCCCTCTGAGGACTTTTCCATGTTATCAATATTAATTTCCTGTGTAAATTATGTGTACGAATGTCAGTGTCAAGCGGCAAAGATTATTTTGTAATACTCGACAGATGTAACTATTATGACAAAGATGTACAATGCATGCAATTTTGATTGTATTTTATTAATATGAGTGGCCAAAGAACAATAAGACAATTATAAAAGTCAGAGGCCACCTCTGTACAACGCCACTCCATTTTGCCTTGTTTTAGGGTCCAGTTCAAAGAGAGTTTATAAGTGTGATTTACTTTTTTTATTACTTTGTGAATAATTACAAGAATGACTCAAATCAGTACCATGCATTCTTTTAAGAAAGCCTAATCCTGAAAATCCTTATTTTTACATGTATATCTTTGATTAGTTTGTTAATATTTCGCACTGATGTGTCTCGCAATAAGAGTTATCAGCTTCATTAATAAATCGTAGGTTTATTTTAAATTACTACAAGTTACCTATTTATTAAGAACATGCAGTTTAGTTTCATTCAGAAGAGTTGAATGCCTTTCATTTCAATAGTAAATTCATTTTTCACGGTCATTATTCTTCAATATGGTAACAATTACTATCGACGTTTAGCCATAGCGATTCGGAATATTCTTGCAGCTTTGGCGTGGGTTATTTCCGGTCACAGCTTATTCAATTAACTTTCAGTTCATAATAGATATTCAGAATATTTGTATATTTGCAATCTAAACTTTTACGTAATACCGATAACTTTAAATATTTAAGAAGTTGATACCATAATCTTTGGTCATATTAACTTACGTAATTCAAATTAATTTTTGGTAGCGAGGTAAAAAGAGCTTTTAAATTTAATGCTATTTTTTAGTAAATCTTTATAGTAAAAGAACTATTGAATTCCAAAGAATAAACTCGCGAAGTAACACGCAGAACTGACGTAAATCATAAAATACTGTTGACATGGTTTAATTAAAACAGATGAAGTGCATCTATGGCTGTTAAGATTGTAATAAATTCTTCTGGACTTGTTCCACAAACTAAATTCATTGAGTTGTCATATGGTGTAGAACTTTTTTTTCTTTTTTTGCTAGATGGCCTGTTATCAGAGGCTTGATTTGTAGTAAGATTCGAGATGATCCATCTATTGAAAACTACTTAGGGAAGAAGGTGTGTCCAACTCCTACAAACGAAAAATAACTTTCACACATAACAGGACATTAAAGAGAAAACGTCCACCTCTCTGGGTTCCAGCTAACAGTTCTGTGCATGGCAGCTCTGCCAGTGGTCTGTAGAGTATGGAGCACCAGCCCAAAGAAGGAAATATTTGTTTCAAATCAAATGTTTGTATAGCTTATGGGACTTAACTACGGGGTCATCAGTCCCTAAACTTACAAACTACTTATGAACTAGCTAATACTAAGGACGGCACAAATATCCATGCCCTAGGAGGGAATCGAACCCCCAACCGTAGTGGCCGTGCAGACCGTGACTGGAGCGCCTCAGCCCCCTCGGCGGAAGTATTTGGAGTCGTCACAAAATGCGTAACACTTGGCTTGGCAACTTCCACGAGCTTTAACCCCTCTCCAGGAAAGCATATGATGCGGCAGTAAGCAGCGGAAACTTAGGAGAAAAATAGACATATGCCTATATACACGTACATACTGCCATAAATCTTAATATATATAAAAATTGATGTGTTTGTGCCTATATTTCACTCTGTAGCCAAAAGTAAACAGCGCAAACGAATAGTGTTTGTATGTGGCAGTAGGTATCAGTCTCCCATTGTGCACTATGGTGGTAGAGGGTTGGTAATGATGAGGAGTTGAAAGTGATGGTTTCAATATTTTGCTCTTCAGCAAAAACTACATAATGGAGACGAACGATTTTTCTGTGTTGCTGTAGTACAAAGTCTCCCGTTGTACACCATAGCAATTCCCTGTCGAGGGTGGAGGATATAGTGGTTGAAAGTCTTCAGCTTATATAAAATTTGGACAGAAAACCAGCGATGACTTTTGACACTATAATAGCAAAGAGGTTATATACGGCGAAACTTAATGCACATACTTCAGTTTTTTTTCTGCAACAAGCGTACGAATAAAGAAAAATAAGTGCATATTACAGTTTGAAAAGTAAACCTACCAAGAAAGATGCCAAAACGTGAGGAATAAATTTCGCGTTCTCGATCCGTTTCTAAAAGAAAACGTCGTTGAAAAGTGAATCTACAGACGATAGAAATTTGAATTTTTTAGACGTGGTCTATCTTACACTGTAGGCATCAGCGATTTTTCGATATTTCTATTCATAAGGGGATGAACGGTTTTTTGAAAATACATTGCTATTAAGGCAATTTTGAAGCAAGAAATACAAAACTTCGGATTTAGATTTTTGATTGGAATTTTAAAAACACGCGTATCGATATTTTTGTGAATTCAAGCACTAAGCGGGTGAAGTTAGGAAAAATCTTTCAAAGGTGTTACTAAGACTATTTGTATACTAGAAATGCGATACTTTGGATTTGGCAACATGGTTAGAATTTAAAAAAAAATGTGTTTCGTGATGTTTTCAATTCTGCCATCAGTAGTGCAATAAGTGGTGGTAAGTTATACCAAAGTACTTGATTATGAAAGCATTTTTAAAGCTAAATCTATGAACATTTATTTTTAGAAGTAGAAACAACCAATGCAGGCCATCCAGTCTACGCGTGCAAAGCAGCGGGAATTAAGCTAGTACAATAAATAAAAAATAGTGCACCCTCTTAGAATTTCCCAAATTAACTTAAGATTTGTTGTTTAAACAGTGCATGAGCAGTAAATGAAATGATTACATTTATAGATAAATAGCTCAAGCGGTACTGAGGTACCAGTGTCGACCAATGGAGAAACAGGCATATTGGTACGTGGTGGCCTTCATGGCGGCAACGCAGGCGATGATTCTGGCATCCATTCGACCATGGCGAATGTCTTAGGATACATTATTCCATGCCTGCTCGTCCTGTCCACATAATTCTGCAAGAGTTGTGGGTTGATAAGAGATACGTGTCCTATCACATCCACACACGTTTTCGATTGGAGACAAGTCCGGACCTCGTGCTGTTCAGGGAAGTTGCTGTACATCTTCCAGAGCTCACTGAGTTTCACGCGCACTGGGTGGATGAGCAAAAATAAAAGTATTTGTAGCACATGCACAACTACCCTCCACCGCCATGTTATAGCGACGGTTTCATTTCGAGCGACGCTAGCGCCAGCCCGCACCACTGAATGGCCAGTATTGCCTCGGTCAGTGCAACGTGACCATCATCTGCTTATGACACGGTAAGGAACCTTGTGTCTAATCCGTTCATGAATGACTGGTTTTTCGTGTTGATGCCTACTATATTGCAATCCCAGGTAATTCCAACTGTTGGTTGTTTCTATGCTTTTTGCACGTTCTCCCCCATCAGTTCGTTTTATATGACATTATGTCAATCATTTAACGTAAACGTTGGGTAGCAGCTTTCAATATATTAATCATTTAACTTGAACGTTGGGGAGTGGTTAAAAGGCAAGAACATGATTTCTTTTATATTTTACAGTGAGTACTCTTCCCACTGTGGCAAATATAGTATATATTTTCGGGGGGAGGGTGGGAGAGACTAACGTAAAGCAATTTTGATTGGACACCCCATGATATTTTGTACCAGTTTTGTTGCTCATATTCAGAGGACAATTTGCGCTGAAGCCCCTTTTACTTTCCTGAGATCAAGCTTTTTTCTTGTTGACATTAATTCATCAAAAATATAGTTATATTTCTTAAAATGAACGAACATCACTCCACTAACATCTCACTCCCCTCACCAATACAGGGAAGTATGACTGTATCACAGCGATATCTTCAGGGGACTGGACGTGAACGGGCTGCATTTTCATACCTTGCTCTCGGTGCACATTACTCTTGATCTACAATACGGAGGAATTGAGATTTTGTACGAACACTGAATGACATTAACTTAATCTGCAATAGAAAATCTATTGAAGTATCTGTTATAGTTCACTTTGCCTAATAGATGTTTTACAATGCACTATCGCATTCTGGAACAATTTTCTTTGAATTGTCAGTCTAATAGCATTTAGACTGTGGCAGAATGCTGTCAACAATCGTAATAAGAGTATGTCTCTTGTTTTATAGTTTGGAATATATCTGAGGAAATAGAAAAACCCTTATTACACTTCATTACTATTATTGACGTCAAAATTATATACAGAATGACAAACATAGATAATTTCTAGAATGTATTAGGCATAATACAGAGATACTGTCCCAGTCTACAATTGGGAGAAATTTGGTGAACATAGCTAAAACCATTCTGAAGATATATGTACCTAATGTTCTGAAGATGTAGTTTCCAGAAAATGAGGAAAGACTGTTCACGATGTTTTTGACTGGCCGTATGAGTCTTTCAGAACATTCCAGTAACCTAATATTGTTGGCCAGCTGGTTCTTTATCCTCTGCAGACTTTTTCAGTCGTTTCCTTACTCTGGACACTTCAGTGGTGGCTTTTATCTTCAACTACCCGCTAACGATCTATGGCAGTCAGAACAGCTATCATGTTACTTCCTGTTTGGGTGCCTAATTTGTCCATTACTTTTGTCCTGCTAATTACACCATCAGGTAACAGCATCCATCACACATATTTTGAGTACTGTTTTCGGTAGTCATTGCCACACGCAGCTGTTGAAAATCTGTTTAGGATTTTGTGTACGGCCATTCAGATATGTGCTAAGTATTTTTTTTTTATCTGGAAGGTCCGTGTATAATGGCCTTATTGTATCCATGACCGTAGCATGTATGGAATGTTTATCGTTATATTTTTTGAAGCATCAGCGAACCAGTGAGCAGACATTTGTTCAAAGAGCGTATAAGACTGTAATAACTGTTTACAGCGAGTACTAAAGGTAGTTTGCGGTAAAAATGTCGATTTTTATTTTTTTTTATGGAAAATTGTTGTTTGGAGTTTTCTGTATAATTTGATGTATGTTTCGTTAATTTTGGATGACTGTAAGTTTCTTAAATGATTTTAAATAACTTACTGCACAAGTAATTTCTAGGCGTTCAAGAGCACTTTCTCAGTTACGACAAGATATGTCGGGAACAATTAGCTATAGAAGGCGATGATTTATGTTGAGCTATGGTAAACATTCTGCTGCACATCCAAATCTTCTGAAGAAATGCCTCATGGGTAAAACTCAACTATGTTGTATGGAACAGGATACCCAAGAACGCATTTGTGGGCATGAAAACACTGAGGATTGGGGTCAATGATGCTGTGATCATCTTCAATAATGGAAATTCAGGCAGAATAAAGGTTCTGAAGCAACTAGGAATTCTTAAAGCTGGCCATAATACGGAAGCAATCCTACAAAGAAGTGGATAGACAGCGAGTTTCCAAGGCAGAAATTATGGTCAAAAATACAACAGAAGCAGAAGGAGAAGGAGAAGGAGAAGGAGAAATAGGCTGAACCTGACTGAGCCTCAAAAAGATAAATATTACAAAGCTGAAGAGTTTTAGGCTGTGTCTTCATTCAATAGTGAGTTTTCCTTTAGTTAAACTTTAAAGTGCGCTTTCTGAAGAACTCCCATTATCGCAGAAAGTACTTCAGCTAAAGCTCTGAAATTTTTACCTCTTATTGACAGTGATGTTATCTTTATGTGGATCTACAATGGTAGAGATAACCCTCTTAGTTTGATAATAAAAGATATTTTCTTTAAAAATTTCATAATATTTTTAGACCTTCATTTAAAAAATTGTATCTTGACTTCTGACAAAATTAGATTCTTGATTGTAGATCAGTGAATGTATAAGATATGATTCTGTAACCTGGGAAAGTTTTGTTTTGTTACCTTGGATAGTAGCTGAGAAACCTGGATGTAAATAAGTGAATTTTAACATTGTCAGAATAGGGCATTCATACCCCCCTTCAAAGATGAAGGCAAAAAAAATTTTTTTTTAATTTTTCATTTTCACGCAATATTCATTAAAATAATTCAGATACCGTACTTATTTTTTTACATTCATTGTTTAGGGGGTGGGGGGAGGGGGGACAAGCCCACTCGCCTCCCCCCCGCCCCCTTATATAAGCCACTGCCGTGCCATGTTTTTATCATTATATTTTACATTTAATAATTCATTGGGTTCTCTTTAATATCGTAAAGACGTCTTTGTTAGATCCTTTCATGTTATTAATTCCTTATACACCGCCAGAAGATACATCTGCTTGTCTCGAACCCGGTATTGCTTCATCAATGGCCGCGCGGAATGGCCGCGTGGTCGATAGCGTCCTGCTAAGGACTGGGTGGTTCGAATCCTCCCTCGGGTATGGGTGTCGTCCTTAGAGTAAATTAGTTTAAGTAGTTTAGGGACTGAAGACCATAGCCAATTCGCCCAATAGGTTTGCAAACAATTGTTTGTTTTCTTTTGCTTCTCTATTTAATGTTTATTGCAGTCAGAGCGCATTTATTTTTCATAATTATCTAATCGTATTCGAAAAGCTAATAGTTCCTATAAATAAAGAAATAAAAAAATTACAGAATTATAGCCTTAACAGTTTTTTTTATCTGTGTGAAACAAATTTAGATTTTGTCGCTTAAGATTAGTAAGTTATTCAGTTAATTTGTTTTTTAAGTTCAATATTATGATTCATGTTCTATTTATTTATAAAAAAATGCTGAAACATTGCAAGGAAATTATTTTATTTCTTTTTTATGTTGTGTGTTGTTGTCTTCAGTGCGGAGACTGGTTTAATGCAGCTCTCCACCCTACTCTATCCTGAGCAAGCCTCTTCATCTCCTCATACGAATGGCAACCTACATCCATTTGAATCTGCATACTGTATTCATCTCTTGGTCTCCCTCTGCGATTTTTACCCCACACACTTCCCTCCAATGCTAAATTCACAATTCCTTGATGTCTAAGAATGTGTCCTACCAATCGATACCTTCTCTTAGTCAAGGTACGCCAAAAATTCCTTTTCTCCCCAATTCTGTTCAGTAACTCCTCATTAGTTACTTTTCTGTAACACCACATTTCAAAATCCTCTATCCTCTTCCTGTCCACACTGTTTATCGTTCAAGTTTCACTCCCGTACAAGGCAACACTTCACACAAATACCTTCAGAAAGGACTTCCTTATACTTAAATTAATATTCGATGTTGGCAAATTTCTCTTTTTCAAAAACGCTTTTCTTCCCATTGGCATTCTGCATTTATATCCTCTGTACTGCGACCATCATGTTATTTTATTACCCAAGTAACAAAACTCAGCCATTACCTTTATTGTTTCGTTATCTAATCTAATTCCTTCAGCATCGCCTGATTTTCTTAGGCCATTCCCCATACTTTACTCTTGTTATTGTTCATCTTATATGCACCTTTGAACACACTGTCCATCCAGTTCAACTGCTCTTCCAGGTCCTCTGCTGTCTCTGACAAAATTACAATATAATCGGCAAAACGCAGTGTATTTATTCATTCACCTTGAACATTAATTCCGTCTCCAAATTTCTCCTTGCTATCCTTTATAGCTTGCTGAATGTACAAATTGAATAACATTGGAGAAAGGCTACAACCCTGTCTTACTCCCTTCCCAACCTCAGCATCCATTTCCCTTCAGCTCTGGTAACTGCTGACTGGTTTTTGTACAAGTTGTAAATAACCTTCTGTTCCTATATTTTACTCCTGTTGATTTCAGAATTTGAAAGAGTGTATTCCAAACAACATTGTCAAAAGCTACAAAAGCAAAATACGTAGGTTTGCGTTTCCTTAATCTATCTTCTAAGATAAGACGTCAAGTGATGATTGCCTCCCGTATTCCTACATTTCTCCTGAATCTAAACTGATCATCCCCGAGGTCGGCTTCTACTAGCTTTTCCATCCTTCTGTAAATAATTCGTATTAAATTTTGCAACCATGACTTCTTAAACTGATGGTTCTGTAATTTCAAAATCTGTCCGCGCCTGCTCTCTTCTAAATGGGGATTATTCCATTTTTCTTAAATTATGAGGCTATTTTCCCTGTCTCATACATCTTACGCACCAGGTGAAATAGTTTTGTTCTCCCACAGATTTCAGTAGTTCTGAGGGGATGTCATCTACTCCAGGAGCTTTGTTTCGACTTAAGTGCTCTGTCACATTTTTCTCTCAGTATAGTATCTCCTACTTCCCCTTCCCTTCCAACAATATAGTCTCTCAATTCATTTCCTTTGTAGAGCCCCTCTATATACTGTTTCCACCTTTAGCTTTCCCTTCTTTGCGGAGAACTAGTTTTCCATCTGAGTTCTTTATATTCATACAGCTGCTATTCTTGTCTCCAAGTGTCACTTCTATTTTCCTGTAGGCGGTATCTATTTTTCCCCTATTTAAAAATTCTTCTACTGACTTGCATTTGCCTTCTAGCCACCTCTGCTTAGCAAATTTGCACTTCCTATCAATCTCATTTCTTATTCATCTGTACTCCATTTTGCCTGTTTCGTTTACTGCATTTTTATATTTTCTCCTTCCATCGATTAAATTTAGAATTTCCTGTGATATCCAAGGATTTTTTTGTAGGTCTTGCCTTTCTATCTACTATGTCCTTTGCTACTTTAACTATTTCATCTCTCAATGCTACCCATTCCTCTTCTACTGTTTTATTTACCCTCGTTTCTGTCAATTATTGCCTAAAGCTGCCTCTGAAATTCTTTAGAAATTCAGGTTCCTTTAATTTATCCAAGTCCCATCTCCTGATTTTCCTACCTTTCTGCAGTTTTTTCAGTTTCAGCCTACAGTTCATGACCAATTAAGATATGGTCAGAGTCTATATCTGCCCGTGGGTACATCTTACAGTTTAAAATCTATGTCTTACCATTATAAAATCTATCTGGTACCTTTCGGTGTCTTCTGGTCTCTTCCACATATACTACCATCTTTTGTGATTCTTAAACCAGGTGTCTGTTATGATTACATTATGTTCCGTGCAAAATTCTACCAGGCGGCTTCCAGTTTCATTCCTTTTGCCCTTCCTTCCTTTTCCTACTATCGAATTCCAGTCTTCCATCACATTCAAGTTTTCCTCTCCTATAATTGTCTGAATAATTTCCTTTACCACCTCATATATTTATTCGATCTCCTCAGCATCGGCAGAGCTTGTTGCCATATAAACCTGCTATTGTGGTCGGCGTTGGTTTCATATCTATCTTGCTATGTTAATGCGATCACTTCGCTGCTCATAGTAGTGTACCCGCGTTCCTATTTTCTTATTCATTATCAGACCAACTCCTGTAATACCCCCAAATGATTTTGTATTTATAATCCTATCTCACCTCACCAGAAGTCCTGTTCTTCTTTCCACCGAATTTCACTAATCCACACTATATCTAACTCCAACCTATCCATTCCTCTTTTTAAATTTTCTAACCTCCCTACCCGATTAAGGGATCTAATATTCCACGCTCCGATCCGTAGAATGCCAATGTTGTCTTTCCTAATAATCACATCCTCCTGAGTAGTCCCCGCCCCGAAATCCGAATGGGGTATTATTTTACCTCCGAAATATTTTACTCGAGAGGATGCCATCATATATTCATACAGTAGAGCTTCATGTCCTCGGGAAAAGTAACGGTTGTAGTTTCTCCTTGCTTTCAGTCGCTCGCAGTAGCTGTGTGGAAAAGCCACATTAGCTGATGTTACACTGCCAGCTCAGCCAATTATCCCGACTGTTGCCCTTGTAACTACTGAAAAGGCTGCTGCCCCTCTTCAGGAACCACACGTTTGTCTGGTCTCTCCACAGATACCTCTCCGTTCTGGTTGTACCTACGGTACGGCTACTTGTATCGTTGGGGCACCAAGCCACCCCACCTCGGCAATGTCTGTGATTCATGGGGGTGGTTCTTTTTAATACATGTATATATTTTGAGGTGCCCCAGACCACACCTGAGTAGTTACGTGAGCAACATAATACGATTAAGGATTATAAACTGTAAATTGTTGCAATAAATTTGTGAAAATAATATTGTCGCGTTGAAATGGAAGCAGGCTTGACTTCGATGGAAGGGTTGTCAACTGAACACAGCACTTATACTGAAAGCAGGTTTATTGCGAACTGAAACATACACGCATCACTGACTGCCTCTCTGGCAGAGTGCTCCGCTATTTATACACAGACAAATTGTACTAGAAATTAGAAGAATAGTTAACATAAGAAACATGTAGAAATTACAAATGAACATAAGAAACATGTAGAACATTCTGGAAATGATAATTGCAAAGCAATAATTTTTTGGCCTTTGACCTTCAAGCACCACAATCGGTGACGCTATCCATTGATCCACGCCGCAGTCGGCTAATTTGGGGTCTTGAGGCATTGCTCCCTCTCCTGAATAAACAGCGACCCGCTGTTAGGTTCCCTTTGGAGCCAGCTGCAATGTCCTGGATCTTGATCTTGTCAAGGGTCCTCTTTATGGCTGTTCAGGAGACTCCTTCCCTTCTGCAGGATTACCGACGACAGACGTTCCTGTCGTGGCTTCGTCAGTACCATTACCTTCCAATAGAGTCCTTGAACAAGAAGCCATATTCGCCTATCTGCTGTTCAGGATCGTAATAAGGCTTCATGCGGAGGACGTGAACAATGTCTCTCCGTTTTTGTCGTTTCGACGACAGCTCACAATCCTCGACTTCGTATGTGACGTCTGAGAGGTGGCGTACTACACGATACGGACGAAAATTTTTCTGATAGCCCAACTTTCCGTACAGGGGTAAAATCCACATACCAGATCTCCTGGGCTTGTACACAACAGGTCGGTGCTTGTTATACCGCTGACGGTCCTTCTCCTGGGCGTCCAGTGTCCGTATGCGAGCCAGCTGTCTTACTTCTCCGACCCTGTTGACGAGCTGTTTCACATAGTCATCCTGAGTGTTGTCCGGCTGGAACGAAACAGCGTATCCATTGTCGTCTCAGCTCCACGGCCATGTAGCAGGAAAAACGGCTTGATGTCTGTGGTGTCTTGTTTTGCAGTATTATAAGCAAATGTCACGACTAACAGTATTTTATCCCGATCCTTCTGCTCAACATCGACGTACATCGACAGCAGTCGGGATCTTGTGGCAATATGCTGTAAAGATTTCGGCACGTTGGAATGTGTTCATTAATGCTCTGGAAAGAGATTATTCGGAAATTCCAGATTCTTTGTGGAAAATGAGACTTAAAGACTAACGTGCACCCGCGTTGCAAATTGTGCAAGTAGTTATCGAGAAATACAAAATCACAGACAGTCAGTTTAGCTTTTCTGGTTACGGTGCCATTTTAATAACATATGTGGGCGATTACGAGAAAGAATGACTGTGAATGACAAAGCTGTGGACTAGTTCCCAGGTTTGGATGTGTTATCTGTTTTCAATCGATAAAAATAAATTGGGGTTTTTCACCGAAAATACTATAATATTGAAAACCCCTAGAAAGCTTTTACTAGAGATACATTAGTTGAAACCTATGATTTATGTCGAGTTACTAGTTTTCACTACAGCTTTTCCAGCCGTGAAACATTGCTCGTTTTTCTAGCAGAGAAGGAGTGAGCGGACTTGCAGAAGAAGAAACCGCCGCAACTGCGAGTGAACTGTTTTTAACAGGACACGCACCCCCACGTCGTCGCAGTGGGTTGCAGGCAGTTGTCGTTTCTACCCTGCTTAGCCTGATAACTAGAGCTCGGATTATTGCAAATTTGCAGTATATTTAACTATTTTGTGCATATTTAGATATACGTTTCACGTTTCCAGCAACTATTCTTCAAATACAAATATTTCACTATGCTACTTTAAGAAGGAGAGAGACTCAAGCAAATTTCTCTTTTATTATGCGTGAAAAACTGTCGCATAATGCTACAGTGTTTCACCTTTCCTCCTAAACTTGATACATATATTTCTTATTGTCAGGCTACAACACTTACTTCAGGAGAAAACACATCATAAACAATGAGATGCGAGAAATGGTCGCATCAGATTAAGAACACTTAGGGATTGCAGCCCAGTATAAACTTGATTTCAAAGCCTTAAGAAACTTTTCTCGCTGAGAAACTCAACAAAATGAAAGAATGAAGTATATCGATTACTAATTTTTCTCTGTTCGTACAGTACAACTACAGCTCTCGTCAAGACGTTACAATTCACAATACATTCTGTAAGCATTATGAACTTAGACCACTGTTATACCTTTAAAATGTTGTCGTAGTAAGACGCTTAGTTCAAGAGATTGGCATCATAAACAGTTATATGTATGAAAATCGTTCCATCACGAGTCAGGTTATACATTGGAAGGTCTTTACGAGTAACTGTCTTCGTAACAGATTTAGCAGACAGTTTCGTAATATTCCACTCCTCTTGCTAGGAAAGTAATATATTCAGGAGATATAACGTCATAATAATTGAGTTGCATGAGATTAACTACAAGCCGAAAATTTTGACAGATACAGGTGAAATGGACTTTGAATGGGGCATACAGCGATGAGCTGAAGGGGAAGATAGGGATGGACTAACATTTACATAAGAATGGAATACATATCGGGGCAACGACGGATGCTAAAGCAAGTACAGCATTAACTTAGTAATCATGCGAAGAATCAAATTTCGATGCATGCATCATATGATAAAACTTTATACGATTTGTACCACGTAACAAACGAATTCGTCTGCTGCAACGAAAACATTTCCAAAGATTACAAATAGTCAGTTTCAGTTAACTTAAATTTGTTACTAGTGTGTTTCTGCTCGTAATATCTGACCAGTCAGCAGGTGGGGACAGACTAGTAAAATGCTGAAGGAGAACAGCAGGAAAGCTTATTTGCTTCGACAACGGATTGATGGAAATCCTACTCTAGCTACAGATAGAAATGTAATACAGCGCCAGTGTGTGAAAAAAAGGTAAATTTTATTTTTGTCTCTCCATACGATTTTTGAAATCAAACCTATTTTCCGATTAGTTTTTGTTGTTTCTATTTAACTGGACTACACCCACTTATTTTTATACCTTTGTTATGCTGTACTCGGAAAAATTCGAGATTAGACAATTTTACAAATTACTCACAGTAAAGCTATTTTAAAAAATATCTCGAAAATCCAAACTACCTTACTAGCAGCATTTCGACAAGCACAAGTAGAAATAATGGTAGTGATCATTTTTCTAATGATGTCTGCAAAGCATTAGTTTTGAATTTATGCCATCACACCTTAAAACAAGATTAATAATGTAGGATTTCGAATGACCCTGAAAAATATTCCGAATTAAAAGTTCCTGACGAATCAGCAATCAGGAAAAAATTGTAAATTATTATTTTAAAAGTATTTTAAAAATATGTGTTATATGTAATAAAGTGCCTAGAAGTTTAATAAAGTTTAATATATGACCAAGAAGCATATTTAGTACATTTTAAAATTTGTTTCCCAAAATGTGGAACTAACAATTACACCTCTGATCTTCACAATAAATAAATTCTTTTAATTCTTTTCTCGTGATACCCAAAAAATAATAGACTTTATAGGCCATTCAGAATTGTGAATTTTTATGTATGAAACAACCCACTCCTGTGGGGTATTTATTCTCAATGTTGCCACAGGAAATATTACGGAATTTGAAATAGGAACACATCTCACTTGTGCGGGGTACTACAAATACAAACCATTCGATAACTCTTGGTGGTGGTTAGAGATACAGTAGTATCCACATTAATGCTACTATAGCTTCCCAGATGTTTTACCCTAAGGCATTTTATGATATCTAGCTAGCACGTGGTCTTCGCCGATTGGGAGAGAGATTTTTAATGTTTGGTAAGCTTAAGGGACTAAACTACGGGGTCATCAGTCCCTAAACTTACAAAGTATATAGGAACTACCTTATACTAAAGACGACACAAACATCCATGCCCGAGGGGGGATTCGAATCCCCGACGGCGAACGGCCTCGCACATCGTAGCATAGCGCCTCAATGCGCTCGGCCGTTCCGCCGCAGCTGAGAGAGAGGATTCGAGGGGATTTTGTAAAAGAAAATGCGACAGTTACCTCTCTGGGATTCGCGTTTTTATAGGCGCCATGAAAAGCAAAATTATCGACTGATATGATGCAAGATACTCGTTTATACCCAGAGCCAAAGAGACTAGGAACAAAAGACTTACGCACTTCCATATTACAGCGATCATTCAGAAGATGTGAAATAGGTGCTAGACTTCATGCATAAAAAGTATACAGCAATATTCCTTCTGCAGTTGGTACGTGCAATTAGAATAGTTTCCATAGTTCATTAAGACCTATTTCTTTTAATTTCCAGCCACGAGCATTTAGAAGGGAAAAGGATACTTTTGTTTTCTCCTTGGCAATAAATACCCAAATGCTGCCGCCAGAGAGACGCCACAAGAAATAGGAAACTGTTCTATAAAAAAATTGATGAAACGGAAACAAGGGATCTAATATTATGCTTTTTTCGGAAAGTGAATAACTTCTACAGGGAGTATCTAAAGAAACACTCCTATTCTGTTATTACAAACTTGTCGGCAGTGTCATATGATTTTGTGCGAAGAAGGGATATCGTTCTCTTCATGTTACAATATTTTAAGTGACAGAAGGAAGACTTCTGTTGCAGGGTACCGTGAATAATATTAAACTGTTAATTACACTCATGAATTAATATCATTATAAACAAACATTAATTTTGTTAATGACTTTCTTTAAGAATAATTTTACAGTTTGATTACCTTAACAAGATTAATAAATCTAAGAAAAATGAAATAATGTATTTTATTTTATAGGTGTTTTGAAGTTAGCAGATTTATAATATCTTTACAGCATAGACGCATGCATAGATTTATAGTTTATTGTGCATATCAATCAGAGCTCTAAGGAAAGATTGCAATGGAATTTGAACATTTTATTAATATTAGTATTATTATCTATCTAGTGTATACAATAAACACTTTAAGTTCGCTAAAACTCATTTCTTGCGGTTGCACATTAGTTGTAAAATAATGACGGTTGATATGCGTAATATAAACCATAGGAATAAACCATTTTGATTATAGAAGGTTTTTTCATCAGTGAACGTGGCGAATATCATCTTCCTCACTGCCAACTGACAAGTAAACCTGCCCACGAGGTTCACTTCGATTATGATCAAATTTGAATATGTTGTAGAGCAAATCAGAATAAAAGACACTTATTTTTTATACGTTCCCATACGAATACCGTCAAAAAGGTAACTGATATTAAAATAAAATACCTCCATTTGAAGTTCTGCGGTTTCTGTTGTATGGTAGAACGGTACACCTACATTTGTTGATGTAGAGATTGCATTTCTGTGATTTAAACATTAGACTAATAGGAAAAAGCATTGCATCATTAATGCCAAATTCCATAACAAGTATCGAAACTCGCATTAGTCACAATACACTTGTTGTACTCTTATTAATGTTAATCTTATACCTTCCTTTCAAGACACTGTCCATTCCGTTTAATTGCTCTTCCAGGTCCTTTTCTGTCTGTAACAATTACTATGTCATCAGCAAACGGCAAAGTTTTTTTTTTCTTCTCCTCCCCTTTCCAAATTTCTCTTTGCATTCCTTTACACTTGCTCAGCACATGCAGTAACATTGGGAAAGGCTACAACCCTTACTCCCTTTCTAACCACTGCGTCCCTTTCATGCACTTCGACTCTAATAACTGCTGCCTGGTTTATCTACAAGTTGAATATAACTCGGTCCCTATATTTTACTCCTGCTACCTTTTTCCTTGCTTTCCTTCACCGCCTGCTCGATGTACAAATTGAGTAACATCAGACAAAGGCTACAACCCTGTCTTACTCCCTTCGCAACTAATGCTTCCTTTTCATGCCCTTCGAGTCTAATAACTGCGGTCTGGCTTTTGTACAAATTGTAAATCACTCTCTTTTCCCTGTATTTTACCTCTGCTGACTTCAGAATTTGAAAGAGTGTATTCCAGTCAACTTAGTCAACAGCTTTCTCCAGATCTATAAAATCTAAAAATGTAGGTTTTCCTTTTCTTAACCTATCTTCTTAGATAAGTCGTAAGTATCGCCTCACATATCTACTAAATCCAAAATGATCTTCCCAAAGGTCGAATTCCACCGGTTTTTCCATTTTCTGTAAATAATTCGCGTTACCATTTTGTATCCATGATGTATTAAACTGATAGTTCTGTAATTTTCCGACTTGATTGAACTTGCAGTCTTTGTTTTGCTCTTCACTTGAAAATATACATAACCGATCAAAATCGAAGTGCACCCTAATAGCCACTGCTATCCCGACAGCACCTAGTACCAGTCTTTCATCTTCTTCAGTGCCGGGACTGATGACCCCGCAGTTAAGTCCCCTAAGCTTAACAAACATTTGAACATTTGAACATCTTCAGTGCCACTCTACCTCTCTCCATATGCACCTTTCCTTCCAACAACCAATATAGGGCAAGTCCACATTTCAAATTTGGTGAAAGTTCTCGTACTACTTGCAGTATCTTTTTTATCGTGCTCCAGTTCCAGTGTTACAGTGCTGTTCACGTATTCCAATATACAAGTGTTCCAGTGCTTTAACTGTGCTGCCCGTTTTTTCCATGTGTCATTTTTATCACGGTATTTTATTAATTTATCCATGAAGATTGCCTGATTTTCGTTTGGTTTCCCATTTCTGTCACCTTTTAATTACGTGGCGCGTCCAGAAAGTAAGTTCCGTTTGGTTATATAAAACGAACGGGTACAGATAGAGAAAAATATTGATTGTACAAAAATCTACTACTGTTAAACTACTTTTCTACATAGCTTCCGAAATTTTGTAGGCAATTGTCATAGCATGTCACAAGGTTTTGTGTGCTTTTTTCATAGAATGTTGCCGCCTGTGTATTCAACCATGTGGTAACATGTTATTTCAGCTCGTCATCATCGTTGAAGTGTTGTCCACCAAGGACAGATTTTACGTGTAAGAAGAGGATTACTGTCAAAAGATTTTTTTAAGATAATGCCTGACCTCACACATCGAAATTTCAATGGGACCTGTTTGACCATCCTCTATACAGCTCGGACCTCTCTCCTAGCGACTTTCATCTCTTCTTACACCTAAAATCTGTCCTTGGTGGTCAATACTTCAACGATGATAAAGAGCTGTTACCATATGGTTCAATACACAGGATGCATGCAAAAACTTGTGGCACGCTATGACAAGTGCCTACAAAATTTCGGCAGTTATGTGGAAAAGTAGTTTAAGAGTTGTAGAATTTTGTGCAATAAAAATTTCTTCTGTATCTGTGTACAGTTTCATTTTATTACCAAACGGAACTTTCTTTCTGGACGCGCCTCGTACATTTTAATTCAGCTGTAAATTTACCGCCTGTTTTATGTTCGTATCCCCATTCTATTTGTTTAATGTCTAATTGCAGCCAAGTCGTCAAACAGCGGAGTAATGCTGTTTAGTGTGATATTTGCTTACTCGGGACGACAAGTAGTAGGTCTTATGGTGGAACCTGTGGACAGGCCAGGGCCCTCGGTGGCGACGCCGCCAGTTCGGCCGTGGGCAGCGCCGCTCCGGCCAGTGAAACTCGACGTAAACAAGCAATTAGGCGCGCCGGCCGTTCTCGCCTTCTAATTACGCTTGTGTAAGAAGCGCCGCCCACTGTGCCCCTTTCCCAGCTGCGGCTGCCACGCGCCTCTCTAATAACACGGCGCGCCTCTCCCCGCCCAGGTAATTGTCTCGTGCCGCTACTTAGCGTGACGAAACTACGACAATGACACCGGGGACACTACTCACTCCGTCGTGGCAATTCCTCGTCTGTTTAGTACTTATGGCTCTGAAGAGCCCTCGTATAGGGTCTCCGCGAACACGTAGAAGTGCAGTAAAACGACGTGGCATAGAGTGGACTAATGTCTTAAGTAGTACTACAAGGAATTGACACCATTCTTCCTGCAGGCCTTGTCCATAAAACCGTAAGAATACGAGAGGTTGGAGATCTCTTCTGAAAAGCACATTGGAAGACATCCCACATCTACATCTACATAGATACTCTGCAAATCACATTTAAGTGCCTGACAGAGGGTTCATTAACAAATTGCATAACCTTTCTCTACCGTTCTATTGTCTAATAGCGCGCGGGAAGAAAGAACACCTAAATCGTTCCGTTTTCGATCTGATTTCTCTTATTTTATTGGGATGGTCATGTCTCCCTATGTAGGTGGGTGCTAGCAAAAATATTTTCACATTCAGAAGTAAAAGTCAGTGAATGAAATTTGTAAATAGATCTCGCCGCAACAAAATGTTCACGTGTTTGTATAGCTTTGGGAGTTAACTACGGGGTCATCAGTCCCTAAACTTACAAACTATTTATGAACTAGCTAACACTAATGACGGCACAAATATCCATGTCCGAGGGGGGGATTCGAACCCCCGACTGTAGTGGCTGTACAGACCGTCACTGGCGCGCCGCAGTTCCCTCGGCCACCACGTCCGGCCTCGCCGCAACGAATAACGTCTTCATGATTTCCCCCTCAAATCGTGCAACATTTCCGTGAAGCTTTCCACACTGTAACGAGATTAAACAAAACGAGCTGCCCTTCTCATTATCTTCCGTCAGTCCCACCTGGTGAGGGTCCCACGCTTGGCAACAGTACTCCAGGAGAGGTCACACAAGTGTGATATAGCTAGTTTCTTTGGTGGAGCTGTTGCATCTTCGAAGCGTTCTGCTAATGAAACGTAACCTTTGGTTCGCCTTTCCCACAATATTTTCTATGTGTTCTCTCCATTCTAAGTTGTTCGTAATTGTAACTCCTAGGTACTTGGTAGAATTTATGACCTTAACGTTTGACTGATTTATCGCGTAATTGAAGTTCAGCGGATTTCTTTTAGTGGTAATGTGTATTATTTCACGCTTTTCGTTATTTAGTGTTAATTGCCAATTTTCGCACCACGTAGAACTTTTGTCTAAATTGCTTTGTAGTTGTCTTTGACGCTCTGTTGACTTAACTAACCGATAAACGACAGCATAATCTGCGAACAGTCTAAGGGAGCTTTTCAGATTGTCTCCTAAATCGTTTATAAACACAAGGAAGAGAAGGTGACCTTTAACGCCGGGGAACGCCAGATATCACTACTGTTTTACTAGACGACTTACCGTCAATTACTATGAACTGTGTCCTTTTTGATAGGGAATCGTGAAACTAATCGCACAATTGGGACGATATTCCATAAGCACGTAATTTCATTAGAAGCCGCTTGTGTTGTGCTCAATAATGTTCTTGTCTGAGGAGTTTTGCCCCCAGCAACCAGTGGTATCAATTTTGGACGTGTGGTGTGTCGCATTATCCTGCTGGAATTGCCCAAGTCCGTCGGCATGCACAAAGGACATAAATGGTTGCAGGTGTTCTGCCAGGATGCATACGTACGTGTCACCTATCAGTGCCGTATCTAGACGTATCAAGGGTCTCATACCAATCCAACAGCACACACCGCGCACCGTTATAGAGCCTCCGTCAGCATGAACAGTCCCTTGCTGACATGCAGGGTCCATGGACTCACTGAGGTTGTCTCACTACCCGTACACACCCAACCGCTCGATACAATTCTAAACGAGACTCGTCAGACCGGACAACATGTTTCGTCATCAACAGTCCAACGTCGGTGTTGACGGGCCCAGGCAATGGTAAAGCTTCGTGTCGTACAGTCAACAAGAGTAAACGAGTGGGCCTTCGGCTCCGGAAAGTCCATATCGATGATGTTTCAGTGAATTGTTCGCACGCTGACATTTCTTGAAGGCCCAGCATTGAAATCTGCATCAGTTTGCAAAAGGATTGGCACTACTGTCACATTGAGCAATTCTTTTCAGTCGTCTTTGGGCCTGTTCTTGCAGGATCGTTTTTGCCCGCAGCTATGTTGGAGATTTGATGTTTTACCGAATTCCCAATATTCACGGTGCACTCGTGAAATGGTCGTACGGGAAAATCTTCATCTCATCACTATTCCGTGCACTGAATATAACACCAAATTCACTTAAATCTTGATAACCTCCCATTATGGCTGCAGTAACCGATCTAACGCCTGCGCCTGGCACCTGTTACATAGGCGTTGCCGGCTGCATCGCTGTCCCCCGTATCTGTCACCAGATACCTCCTCATCGTGTGGACCTTCTTATCGTAGGCAAAGTGCAGTAAGGCTCATTTCACACTGGTATACGGGTGACGGTCGCCAGTCACATTCGCTTGAATGGGAGCAGTCACACCTGGACACTACACTGCTTCACCGAACCACTGTAACATAAGTGTCTCACCCTCGCCACAACGTCACTCGGTTCATAACAGTCACCGCTGGAGATGCGTCAGTTTCAATCGATGTGCTCGCACTAGGATACAGATCTCATACGCAGCGTTGCAGATTTGGCAACAGACAGACAGTCAATGATACAGCGAAACATTCATTATACTGTCTACACGCTATAGACGTGAGATTAAATTTGCTTAACACGGGAGATTTTATAAGTGAACTAGAAAGTCGTCTGCTATTTGAGATATGAATAGTGATTACAGCAATGTAGTAGTGATACCGAATGCACAGCAACGAATAATGGCTAAGTCTGTGCCTGATTACGATGAGAAAAACTTGGTTAAAAAATTATAAGTTGTGTGTTCCTTTCTTTAACACCAAATTTTCGAACCATAAAAGAGTAACGAAATTTAGTTTCTACCTTATGATGCTAGGAGGTTAATAACGTCCGAAAACATTTGCTCTCGTTATCCAACTTCTTTATCGTTACCAGTAGCAGGCCCATCGTTATGCAGTTTCCATGTAAGAAGAATGGACAAAATGGTTGAGGGCGATAACCGTAAACTCACCCCCACAGAGCGAAGGAATCGATTATTTAAAAAAATTCTTATATTTCACTCTTTTCATAACAAAATTAAGGGTGCGATTTACAGTCACCTAAAGGTGCTCAGCCTTAGGACGCGTAAAACACGGTTAAAGTATTATTTTAAATTACAGTTATTTACGCATAAGTCACTGCTATAATAATGAGTTTCATTTATTTTACATAATAATTTTGATTTACTAATTTTTGAGACACGATAATTATAACTGCTATTTTTTATCAGTTCAGTGAATGGAAAAAAGTTCATTGTAGTTGAAATAGTAATAATTGAACAATACACATCACAAATACAATGCCAGAGGAATACTTATCGTAAACACATTATTCTTCAAGTAACATTTCTAGCAATGAGATTTTTGACAGTCGAAAATACTTTTCATGTTGTTTCAGTTCGTTGTAAAGAGTGTAAAACAAAACTTTCTCCGTCCGATCATGTAGGAGTGTATGTACGTGTAATAAACGTTTCGCCTTCATTCTCCTCCTGCTTAAAACTACTATCAAAAGTTTCTCCTCGCTCCATTTCACTGGCTGAACAGTTAGCAAAACCTGGGGTGTCAGACTCCATTGATCCAGAAATATTCACCGCAATCAGCAAGGACCGTCATTGTCGACCGTCGCCGGTGATCCATGGTAAAACGAGCCTAACTTGACTCAGCAGGGACTCAACAAGTCGTTGTAAGTTCGCCGATGGAATTCTTAGCCACGCTGCCTTAAACAATTGGGAAAGTGTTTCGTGCACCTTTCAATTATGACACATAAATCTTCGATTATATTCTTCTCGGGCGATCTGGATGGCCAAATCCTTCGCTTAAATATCCAGAGTGTTTTTGAACCAATTGCGAACAATTAAAGCTCACTGGTCTGTCTCATTGTCATCTATAAACAGTCAATCGTAGTCCATAAATGGCTGCAAATCTCCTAGTAGTAGAAGATGTTTACTCAATGATAGGTTAAGTTGAACTAGAGAACCCAGTACATACCACAAAGAATCAGTTCACACCACTATGGACCCAACACCAGCTCGCACACAGCTTCGTAGGGTCTGCGCTAAGCAGCCGTGCCTGGAATTGGGAAATAAACGACTTTGGAAAATGGAAGGTAATACATAATCACATACATAGAGCAGTGTCTCATGTCAGTTGTTGTCCTGATTGACATAATACCATGTGTCATTAGACACAATGAATGGACACATGTACATCAGATGCCTATGAGCGATCGAAAAAGACCCCAGAGAATGAGAGTGTCTGATTGGCCTGTTGATTCTGTGGGCCTTGCAAATGGGTCAGAGCTACATACCATTCATTAAGACATACTCGTACAGCATTTGAAGAATGTGGAATTACTATGTGTTACCAGTTTGATATAGATGTAACTAGCGCTCCATCCACTTGTAATGCGATGTCTGACATCACCTTCCCAAAACATCTATTGTTAATATGGATGAATTCAAGTTGACCAATTTAAGAGCCACCACAACTGTCCGACAACGCCTCTGAACTTTTTCCTGTGGTGTCTACATAGGTGCTTTCGACAGGGCATCTCAGTTGATTCAATATTTCTGGATACCCAGGAGCTATTTCTTATCGTTCCTCACAAGCTACTTACAATCCCACACGTGCCTATTATGTATCGATTCCTGATTTCCTGTCCTTATGGTAACTTATGGGAAATCATCTAGTGAAATTTAGTGATACTGCGGGCTACCCAAAAGAGTACTCTTCCTAATCTACACTAAACTGCCGGAACATTAAGACTATACACCTATTATCGATACATACCCGTCTAGGCGATACCAGCGTCTCCTCAGGAGGAACGACTGTTACTTAGGCACACCCATGGTGAATGTATGTGCCTGCCCGTGTATAGAATGGGGAGGACCCATGATCTATGTGAGTTGGATCGAGGACAGATTTTGATCGGCCAGAGGTCGACACGAACATTGCGGAAACTGCCTGACTGTCAGAGCTCATTCTCCAATCCAATGAATTTAAGGGAATTTTATCCATTATGGATGTTGAACTCCGTGACTGTTCCTTATAGGTTGTGGAAATAAAATCCGCTACCAGTCACAATTATTGGCGGTTTATTAAACCACTACCGGTTTCGGGCTTGTGCCCATCTTCAGGTGTTTACATTCAGTGTTGTTAACTGTTTAAAGAAAACGTAAATTACTTTGTGCTTATCAGACAGTTATACATACACAGGTATCATATAGATATATATAAAACAAGTATGGTATGTGGTGGAGTGATTTGTGATAAGGGTATAAGTGTACTCACATATAAGTAAAGTACATTTCTCGTGGATATTAGTTGAGAACATTGTAGTAACAGCAACATGATGCTAATTTGCACTCCCATGTTTCAGGTTTTGCAAAGTACACAGCACACTTTATAACTGTCACTCCAAACATCGGCACAGTACACTTTATAACTGTCACTCCAAACATCGCAATGTTTACATTCAGACATGTTATGGTCAAAGAACTTAGCTCAAGATATACAGAGATATTTCACACACAAAAATACAGAGATGCCACATACAGAGCTATATCAGATGTTACTAATCCCAAAAGCGAGATTTGTTATATTATTGTGGAGCCACACTGTCATTTATCACATGTAGAATAGTTGCTAGCAAATTAGATTACGTAAACTGGTCATTATGAAATACGATGGCAATAAATTCGACTAGAGTGAAGAGCGGTCTTTACCATATTTTCGTTTCAAAAGATTTGTATAAATTTCGGTGCGTTTTTTGTGATGTATTTCTAATAGAGGCTGTTTCTGATTTGTTCTGTGTTTAGTTGTGAGGGGATAATGAGACAGTTTTTGTTTGTGAATAATTCATTGAAAATGTTCAGAAAAGATTCATTTGCTAGCTCCACCTGTTCATTAAGAATGAGATGTGGCGAGTTGGAACTATGGATGTAGATTTCAAGCTCTTCGAGGAGATTCATTTTCTTCCCTTTGTTGACAATATGTAATATTTTTACGCTGTCTTCAATAGCTATGGTAGAGTGACTATTATCTTTCAGATGTGTTGCGAAGGTGGATTTATCAAAATGATTTAACCTCAAGGCATCCATGTGTTCACGGTACCTTGTAGTGAAACTCCTGCCTGTCCGTCCAATGTAGAACTGTGGGCAATTGTCACATGAAAGCTTATAAATACCTGATTTCCGGTGGCATTGGCTGTTTGATTTGATGTTGTGGATGAGATTCTGTTGAAGCTTATTGTTAGTACTGAAGAATATTTGAATAACATTGTTTCGGAAAAGGTTAGCAACTTGATATGAAGTTTTTCCTATAAATGGGATGCTAGCAAATGTGTGTATCTGTTCTTGTGAGTCAGACCTAGGGGGGGGGGGGGGGGGTGGAGTGTTTCTTTTTAATTTTGTTGTTGAGTTTGTCAATTGAATCTGGGTTGTATCCATTTCTGTGAGCTATTTCTTTGATAATTTCAATTTCTCTTCGTTCGTCTAGTGGGCTGAGTGGAATTTTGTGCATACGGTCAAGTGCAGATCTGAAAAATGCCATTTTGTGTTGTATGGGATGATAGAAGGTGTTATTTATTACAGCATCAGTGGTGGTGGGCTTTCTGTAAATTTTGAAGGCATGTTTGTTGTTTACATTAGAAATTGTCAGATCAAGAAAATTAATTTCATTATCCACCTGATGATCTACAGTGAATTTAATGTTGTTGTGTATGCCACTGATGGCATTTGCAAGTTTTTCAATCTCATCATTTGTGCCATTGTACAGGAAATGGTATCATCCACATACCTTTTGTAATAAACTATTTTATCTTTGAATACACAATCTGATTTGAAGAATTGATTTTCTATGTGATTAATGTAAATGTCTGCAAGGATTCCTCCAAACTGCTGCCCATAGCAAGTCCATCTGCTTGCTTGTAAACTTTGTTGTTAAAGATGAAATAATTATGTGACAGGATTAGTTCTAGTAGTGCAATTAGTTCATAAATTTCAGCCTTGGATAACTTTTTGTGTTTTACTAGATTGTTTTTAATTATCTGAATGGTGTCATGAATAGGAATGTTGGTGTACAGATTAACTATGTCCATTGAAGCAAATTTGGCACCTTCTGGTATTCGTATATCTTTTATCTCTCATATAAGATCATAAGTATTCTTAATTGATAAATTCTTTTCATATGTATAAAAATTTTCAAGAATGTCTTTAAGCTTTCTACTGATAAAATATGCAGGACTGTTTCTTGAATTCACTACTGGACGTATCGGACAAGTATTCTTGTGTTATCTTTGGTTGCGAACGTAGCTTCGGTGCTGACAGGTTCATGATAAGGCATCTTTGGACATCCGAGTCCGATAACAGGAAATCAGAAGATTTCAGAAGTTTTCATAGCTGGGCCTGAAATTTGGATGTGGGGTCATTCTGCATTTCATGTATGTTGTTTGTGTGAAAAAATTCAAGGGTTTTGTTAATATAATCAGATTCATACATAACTACTGCTGAGTTCCCTTTGTCAGATTGCACAACCAAAGCTTTGTTCTCAGAAAACTTTTTATTGACATTCCTGAGCAGTTTGGAGTAAGATTGTACATAATTATGTACAGTTATGATTCTGTATATTCTTTTTTATGATATTATTTATTTTAAGGGAATTAAGAGAATTAGGTGACTGGTGTGTGCAGATGAGGTTCCAACTGTCTCCATCGACCTACAGAGGCCTCGTCGCATCCATGCCAAGACGCGTCGCTGCTTTATACATGCCAAAAGTGGACCTGCCGGCTGTTAGATAACGAAGTCAAAAAATATTCTTGCTGTCCAGTGTATAAAACACTTCTGTTGATAATGTGAGCAACCCTCTTATTTTGTTTTGTAATGACGATTAGAGTTCTTGCAAAGTGATTGAAAGATCAAAGTAAATAACACAATTATATAGAGAAGACAACTACCTCACATTGGCACAGATCGTTCGGCTGATAACGTCTGCACGTTCTATTTATTTCAAATTCTTTATGGGCCTATCATGTAGAATATGAATCAGTCAAATGGCTGTCTAATCCTTCAAAAAATTCTACATGACTGTGGCTTCTAAAGAATGTAAAATCCTAAGTTGTTTGTCTAGGCAGGCATATGGAGAAGTGCTCCGTTTTCAGCGAACTAAGGTAAAATTAACCAATGCGATTTAACGAATGAAATTGAACAAAAAGTGCAGAACAAACAAAGTCATCCCCATTTACATCAGTGTTAAGTCCAAACCCAGGACAAAATTAGCAAAACGAGCACAACAGCACTTGAAAATGGCATTAGGTCGAAATCTGGATCGTGACAATGAAGCAAAATAAATCAGTGTAATGACGGTTAAATCCTTCAAAAATTATATTAACAGTTCTCCTATTGTTGATGATGACAGTAATTTTATTACTTTTCTTTTATTATCCACCTGTTTTCGTTTTCAGCTGTTATCAGATATACTTACTATGGACCTTACTATCCATCACATGACTTATTTTTTCTTTGATCTGTATTCTTCGCTATATCTTGTTTAGTGTATTTCTTAGTAACAGTGAAATGCCACAAATTTTAAAGGTAGTAAATAATATGGACTTGCTTTTCTTTCACTTTTGATATTCAATCAGGTCATTACATGCTGATAGTGCACTAACAACCATGTAATTAATACTATAGTAAGTTAAAGTTTGTAGTAAACAGGAAGTTGGTATTACTTGAGCTCTGGGTCCGTTGAAGAGGCTTCTTTTAGAACCTATCTGTTTGGCAACAGCAGCAACAACTGATGTGCTGCCCCCCCCCCCTCCCCAACCTCCAACTACAAAGAGCTCGGCAACAGTAACAAAAACATTTATTTACTTAACTGGTAAAATGGCTCCCCAGTGTTGCGTAGTGAGGAAGCGGACACGCCTTGTTTTGAATGAGAACCCTTAAGGAAAAGATTAGCAGCTGGTGAAAGTCAGGCATTATACCGCTGCATGTATCTGTGGTCCATCTGACAAAGAAAGCAGAAGTCCATGAAAGAGCAACGCCAAGTAAATTTATGGGTCAGCACATTGTGCTACTACAAGTGATACCGGTGTATCTATCTATGCTTCCATGGACCCATATAACAGATACCCATCGCATACAATTGTAAAAAATAGTGTGAACCGCTGGACGAAGAATGGAGTGTGGTAGTATGGTTCTCACATTTTCTGGCGCCAATAGGCTACGGAGATTTTTAGAGTGCACATGGGCAGTTATGAGAGTCTCTCGTGAAAACAAACGTTAAAAATATAGATGACTTGAGTGATGTGATCATTCATTCATTTCCGTGTCCGGTCGGTCAGCATTTCCAAAAAATAGCAGCTGCGATGGCTTTGTCGTTTCCTTCGAGAATATCTTGTGTTGTACATCTGTTGTCCAGGAGGGGGCATACAAGTAGGTGGCTTGCATCTTCATCAGCCCCACAGTCGCAAGAGGTGTCCGCGCTCGCTGGGAGTATTCCCCATTTCTTCTGGTTGCTATTGCATCGGAGGACGCCCACTCTTAGGCGGTTGAGTGACCTCCACAGAGGGTATTGTAGGTTTGCGCCAGAAGCTATTTCTTCTTTCGGCAATACGTCTGCGGACAGTGAGTTCTTCCATGTTGCGAGACGATTTGCCTCTGGTGTTCCCTTTAGTGACGCAGTCCTAGTTAGGAAACCCTTGCGAGATTTAAGGAGGTGTCTTGCTGCCTGGTGACCAAACAGAGGATGTCTGTGGTCAGTCTCCTCCATTTTTCTTTTATAGTCTGCAGCAGTGGCCTTCCGGATATTGGGTAGGGCTATTCCAACAACTGGATACAATTTCTGCACCGGTGTGGTGATGTTTCAAGCATCCTGAAATGATCCTTGCTGTATCATTGACCGCAATATCAACTTTCTTAGCGTGCGCTGAAGCGTCCCACACAGGAGCAGCATATTAAGCGGCTGATATACAAAGCGCAAATGCAGAAGTCCTTAGCAGGTGCGGGTTGGCTCCCCAGCTGCTGCCAACCAGCTTCTTAAGTATCCCATTACGAGCACTGACTTTTTGTTTTACGTTCAGACATTTCTGCCTGAACGTTAGAGTCCTGTCCAGAGTGACACCTAGGTAGACTGGTGTTGGGCAATGTTTCAATTGCTCTCCTCGCCATGTGATGTTCAGTTTGTGCTCCGCTTCTCTGTTTCGTAAGTGAAAGGCGCTCACTTGAGTTTTACTGGGATTGGGCTTCAAGTGGTTGGCATCATAATACTTGGAGAGTTCTTCCATTGCTAGAGACAGTTTCTTCTCTACTTCATTAAGGGTTGGTCCCTGAACAGCTACTGCTGTGTCATCGGCATAGATGAAGAGCCTAGTATTTGCTGGTACTGGCTGATCATTTGTGTAGATGTACAGTGCTGGGGCAAGCACACTGCCTTGGGAGAGACCGTTCTTTTGCGTTCGCCATCTGCTTCTTTTACCCTGTAATGAAACTTGTAATCTTCTGTTCTGGAGGAAGGTACTAATAACGGAAGTTAGTTGGTAGTCCTTAGTAAGGTCATACACTTTCCTTAACAGTTTCCTGTGGTTCGTGGTGTCGTATGCAGCTGTTAGATCAACAAAAGCGACTCCAGAAATCTCACCACGCTCAAAACCGTCCTCGATGTGCTGATCTGACTAGAGCGTGATAAACTTCTCTTCGATGGTGGCACTGATTCGGTTAAGTACCAGCCGTTCTAATATCTTGAAGGTGTGGCATAAAAGGGAGATAGGTCGAAGAAAGTTTTTCGGGTCATTATTGGTTCCTCCCCAGGCTTAAGTATTGCAATGACTCGAGACTTCCGCCACATTTTGGGGATGTGTAACTTGGCGATACATTTGTTCATTAGTCTTAGTAGCCACTCCATAGTTTTACAGCCGAAGTTCTTAATCTGTTCGACTCTAACGTCATCAACACCTGGAGCCTTATGCATCTTCAGGTGATGTAACACCAGGAGATGATTTTGCTGGGACAATAACCCGAATGAGGAACAAGCGAATCCATTAAGATATTTCCAGTTGCATGTAGGAAGGCTTTCGAGTACCCAGTAAGTCAAAAACATTTGGACTGGCGTACTTAACACTTTGAGGGCATTCCATGTGATGTACTTTTCCTATTTAGAATTTTGAGACAGTGAGAGAGGACATGGATTGGTCTTGAGGCAGGACTTTGACATGATAAGCTGAAAAGTAAAGACTTCATATCGGAGAGCCACTTGACGGAGATTGTTAAGCTGGTATGCCACATAAAAATGTAGAGACCGTAAACGTAGGCACAGTTTGGTCTGGTGCACAGCACATAGTTGCAACAGAAATCTGGACTCTGCACTAGGTCAGAAGCGGAATACTCGCATCTCCAACAGAATAAATTCGGTAAGGTATTATTTCACCATTATAGACGTGCCATTTCTGACACCCACAGTAGCTGTCCGTACAAGCATATTGTTCCAACGCACAGTCAGATTGTATTAATGTCAGACTATGATTCCCATTAATTTTATGAAGGGGAAATTTGAGGGAATCTTTCCACATTTAAATTTTCTTTGCTACGAGTATTTTTTTATTATCCGTTCATGTTAATTAGATAATTATCAATGAGTGTTAATTTATAATTTCTTCAAACGTCTGCTTCTTTTGTTATAAACATTTTTGTTACCCTGAATCATTCTTTGACTCGTGTAGATACTGTAGAAACGGTTAGTCATTATTCTCGATATGTAATGCAAGTAAGGAAAATAGTTTAATGAATTCAATTAATAATATAAGAGTACTCCACTCATTGAATGTGGTGCACATGACATTGTAATTTGAATTTTTTATTCTACTGTGCAAAGACCATGGATCGCTGCTTGTGAGAAGTTTTTCAATGCTGACGTAAATGCTGCGATAGGAAACACGTCAGTTACCTGTTTGTCAAATTTTAAACACCCCCTATCTCAAATTCTCTAGTTGTGTTTCAAACGTTTGTATAGCTTATGGGACTTAACTACGGGGTCATCAGTCCCTAAACTTACAAACTACTTATGAACTAGCTAATCCTAAGGACGGCACAAATATCCATGCCCGAGGGGGGATTCGAACCCCCGACCGTAGTGGCCGTGCAGACCGTGACTGGAGCGCCTCAGTTCCCTCGGCCACCGCGGCTCCATATGTAATGCAAGTAAGGAAAATAGTTTAATTAATAACATAAGAGTACTCCAGTCTTTGAATGTGGTGCACATGACATTGTAATTTGCATTTTTTATTCCATTGTGCAGAGACCATGGGTCAGTGTTTGTGAGAAGTTTTTCAATGCTGACGTAAATGCTGCGATAGGAAACACGTCAGTTACCTGTTTGTCAAATTTTAAACACCCCCTATCTCAAATTCTCTAGTTGTGTTTCAAATGTTTGTATAGCTTATGGGACTTAACTACGGGGTCATCAGTCCCTAAACTTACAAACTACTTATGAACTAGCTAATCCTAATGACGGCACAAATATCCATGCCCGAGGGGGGATTCGAACCCCCGACCGTAGTGGCCGTGCAGACCGTGACTGGAGACATTGTAATTTGCATTTTTTATTCCATTGTGCAGAGACCATGGGTCACTGGTTGTAGGATGTTTTTCAATGCTGACGTAAATGCTGCGATAGGAAACACGTCAGTTACCTGTTTGTCTCATTTTAAACACCCCCTATTTCAAATTCTCTAGTTGTGCCCTGCGGTGAGGGAAAGCATGCTTCAGCCGACACGGTAGCTTCTGTTGGAAGAAGACAGACGACTTGTAACTAGTCAGCAGCAAAAAAATTCAGGCCTCTGGTACGGTCGTCAGTGAACGCTTGTCCACTAGTGGCTGCCTTCAAACACCCGACAAACGGTACGCGAACCCCGTATTTGCGCACAGTGCTCCTTTTTTTGTACGGAAAAAAATTTGTTTTCGCCATCTGTTGCCAGCAGTGACAAGGGGAATATTTATTACGCCAGACGGATTTCAACAGAGAGACTACTGAACCGATGTTTAACTTTGTTTTGTGAATTTTTTCGCCCCAATTTATCCCGCGGGCCGGCGGCGGTCGGCACGTCGGCGAGGCCATAACTCTGGCAGCGGCAGGCGACCGCAGGCCAGCCGGCGTGGGCGGCGGGGGCGGCGAGCGGGGGCGGCGAACGGGGGCGGCGGGGGCGGTGGGCGGTGCAGGCGCCTTCCGGAGACCCGCTGTGCAGCTGCCGCCTTGCAGATAGGCTGACCCGCGCTACCCGCCACTGTCCTGCTGGCAAACTTAGCTCTACCACCAAGCCGTGAATTGCTTCTGAATTCTGTCGTTTTTATTCACATTAAACGCAGACTAACCTCCAATTCTCTTTCATTTGCAGGGTTGGAATAATGTCAAATAGAGATACATCCTGATTCCTTTTAATTTCTAGGTACGTTATCCTAGAAAGGATAATTGCATCGTGTGTTCGCATCTTAATTTTTAAGTCGTATTTTACGTTCTTTCCTTGTTTCTTGTAGGACTTGAGAATGGGATAACGTTGGTCCCGAACATGTCGTTCTGACAATTTTTATATAACTGACAACTAGATTGACTTGCGTTATAGTAAAGATGGGTCATCCGCGAACGAGTCGTTCCAAAGGAATGGTTCACAATTGTGAAGTACCGAGGAATTACATACGAGGAACGGAAGTTCCAGGAACTGTCGGTCCTGGCTCGGAACGGTTGCAACCACTTACAGTTCAGGAACTGCCGGGTCCGGTCCGGAACGGTAGAACTTTGGAACTACTGGTTCTTCGTGTATTCTGTTCAGCGTCCATTACCACTAATATACATTTTACAGGCATTTTATAATTTTGTTACTTAACACGCATAAAAATTGCATTCTGTATAATACACACGGTTTATAGGTACCATCAAGGCAAATCTACTTATCTCCTTGTAAATTTTATCAACGGGAGAAGACATAATTCTCGCGAGGTTTTTTTTTTTTTTTTTTTAATTATTATTCATACATTTTTAGATTTTATTTAATGTTTAGCTTTTCGTGCAACCTTTAATCATTTACCTAAATGTTTAAACGTTTGTGAAGCTTATGGGATTATATTGATCAAGGTTTTCTTTAAAAATTCGAACGTTTTCAAATCTTTGAAACCACTTGAATAATCTGAAACACATGTATGATAAATACACTTTTACAAGGAACATGGTACGTTTCAAATATTCGGAACATGTTGAGAATAACGCACTATCATAAAAAAACGCAGTGCTCTGTTTCATTTCCATACAGTACATTGCATTCTGCTACAAGTGACATTAAAATACAAAGTTACAAGATATCAATGAAATACAATTGAAAATGACGTTAGTGTATCACCACATTTTCAATCAATAGTTTGAAGAAATCTTTAAAAAATTGACAATAAAATAATTTTGACTAATTCTTCCGTCGCTTCTTGGTAGAACATAATCAAATAAATTTAAAAAAACACACACACACACACACAATTTTGTGTGTGTTCTACAAGCACACAAAATTGTGTTTTTTAATTTAATAAAATAATTATCAATCAATAAATGAATGAATGAACGAGCTATTCTGCGTGTTGTTAATGTGTGATTGTAGAACTTTGCCTAAACTACGAAACTTCGAGTAAATCTGATTATCAAAATTTTTCATTATATCTTAGTAAAATAAACTGAGTTGCGAAAAGTTGAATAAATTAGTAGCATCCGATTATTCTCTACCTTTGTAAACAAAATGTTTGTCCATGAAGCAACTTTTAAATGCTGTAGGCCTACTGTTGGGTTGCAGCTTGATTATCTATATCTTTTCATTAAACTTTGCTTCATAATCATAACAGGTAAACGAATTAATAGTATTTGTAGTGCGATATTTATTAGACTATAAGACTGGAAAAATTTCTAATCGTGAAGTACTGACATATTGTTGGGTTGGCAAAGCTGAAACTAACTGGCGTCAGCAAATTTATTCAACTGTAAGCAACGTATATTTTTGCAATGGATTTTTTATTATTTTTTTATATTACTGTTACATTAATTAAATATTTATGGTGTACCTGTACACACTGGACTCTAAATTTATAACTCTGCTCTCCAAACTTCCACCAATCTGCAAATTATTGAACTATGGAAATTACTTAAGTCCAATGCGAATTCACTATCTACCCAAATATTAATTTGTCCATCATGATATAAAAATAGTTATTGCAGAAAGAAAGAAATTACACGACACACATTTTATTAGTTTTCTCGTTTTTATGTATATTTTAATTAAAAGAAATGTAAATTTAATGATTCACAATTGACAGATTCGATTAATTTTTTCATACTTTATCTCAGAACAACCTTAGTAATACAATATTATCCATGGTCGTAATCAAACTGCCAAATAAAAGTGTTACAAATGACAGATTCAATTAACCTTTTAGTAATTTCCGTCTTTGTCACAAAAACGTAATAGAATTATCAACGGTTAACTAAAGTTTTAAATTGAATATTTTACAAATATGATACACAGTTGGACAAAAGTCAGTTAATTAACCCCAGCTGTTGAATGTCTGACAAGATATGGGAAAAATGAATAACTAAGAAAAGTATCTTACCTTAAAATCTTGAAACAAAAAACATGGAAAATATTGTTGTGCTTTATGAAATTCAGTCTTATCAACAGGTAACTCGTATTTCATATTTAATCTTCAAATAGAATTGCGACTTCTCTATCATAACCTTTCTGCACACCCACACACTGCTTACTGTTCAAATCCAATATGGTCGCAGGCAAAGAAGTATCTCTGCACGAGAGTATGCATGCACACCAAAGCAAATTAAACTGTTCCTATTGCAACAGACAAGAAACTATAATATGAACCCCTAAAGACATACATTTCACAGTGCCAGAGGAGAACAAAGTACAAACCTCATAATGGCCACGTTTTACATTGAAAATTATTTTCGCGTTCAAACAGTTCAATATCAAAAGCCATACCAATTACATTTTCTTCTTGTAGAAAATTTAACGTCAAAACTTGGTTTTAGTGAGGTGTTCACAATTTTCTCTTCCACTTTATTTCAATCACTGCACTGAACTTACGCATCTGCATTTTGAGGCCCAATATAAGCACTGTAAGGAGTGTAATATATCTATGTTTTCCATATTACAATGATTTTATCCAGAGCGTTTTTGGCGGTGTTGATTGCAAATATAATGATATGCCAACGTCACTGAATCATTTCCGTGACACTCTCCCTTATGTCGTGATAATACAAAACAATCTGCCCTTTTTGTAAATCGTCCGCCAGTCCCACTTGGAATCCCACAGTGCGCTGCAATCCTCCAAAATAGGACGCACAAGTGTAGCGAAGGAAGTCACTTTAGTAGAATTGTTGCATCTTCTAAGTGTTCTGGCAACGAAACGTAGCCTCTGGTTCGCTTTCCCTACAAAATTACCTATGTCTTCTTTCCAATTTAAGTTGTCCGTAATTGCTATTCCTTGGTATTTAGTTGAAGTTACCGATTTATTACGTAAATGAAATTTAACGAATTTCTTTTAGTGGTCATATAGATGACTTCACATTTATCATTATTTATGGTAAATGACACCATCATCCGCGAACAGTCTACGATAACTGTTCAGACATTCTCCTAAATCGTATATAAAGGCAAGGAAAAGTAAAGGCCCTATAATACTTCCCTGGGGAACACCAGATATCATTTACGTTTCAGTTGATGACTTTAGGTCAATACAGTATACCGTGTCCTTTCCGACAAGTAATCACTAATCCAGTCGCACAACTTTATATTCCATAAACATGCAATTTGTTTAGAAGCCGCTTGTGAGGTGCAAAGAGAAAAGTCTTCTGGAAATTTATAAATATGAAAACGAGTTGATATCCCTTTTCGACATCACTCATCACATCATGTGACTAAAGAGCTAACTGTGTTTCACAAGAACGACACTGCCTGAATCCGTATTTAGTACGGGTCAACAGGTCGTTCTTTTCGAGGTAGATCGTAATGTTCAAAATGTTCAAATGTTTGTAAATCTATCGGACCAAACTGCATGGTCATCAGTCCGAAGCTTACAAACTATTTAAACCTAGGTAAACTAACCTAAGGACAACACACACACACACCCATGCCCCAGGGAGGACTCGAACCTCCGACGGCGAGCAACCTCCGTAGCGAGGCGCCTTAGACCGCTCGGCTACTCCACCGCGGCTCGTAATGTTCGATAAAAGTATATGTCCCATATGTTGAGCTTGTGCTCAATAAAAATTGCACAGTGTTACATAGCATTTTATCTTAATTTATCTACCACCTCCTAAAATATTTACCACTCCTCCTGAATGCCCCTGTGGTTTGCCCTTCACCCATAGCCCCCTGTGGTGTCACACAAGTATAAAGTGCGCGCCACCTACTTACGCCGCGCGCCGCCACGCACGCACGGCGCGGCGTTCTTAAGACGTCAGCCACGAGCGCCCTCTGCTGCAACTCCGCTCGTGGCCACCACTGAACGACATCGTTCACTCACAGTCTAATATATACAGTCGCGACACTACCGCTGATTTTTGTTATACTAGGCGACTGCAGCGCTCCTTGCGTACGTAAAGCCACGTTGTTCTGTATCGTATACGAGACGTGTGTTGGTTTTTGTTACTGCTGAGCATTTCTGTGTGGGCATCCGAAAATAATTTACTACTGAGGCAAATGTATGGAAAAGAAGTGTTCAGTGTGGCCGTTATTAGTGATATAAAGGTTAAATATGTTTTCTGTTTTATGTAATGGAAACCACAGTCTAACACATAAACCTGTTTACCTGAAACCACAGAGCCGTCTTATTTTATAGACGATTGTCGCCCCGCCCCCTCCCACACCTCTCTCTTCTATTAACGATATAATGAAAGACTGAGATAGTGACTGAGGATCATCGATATAATATTTAAACTGTCGTGTAATCGACTTATTATCTTAAAATAACATATAATTGAAATAGTCTCGTAAAAAATTTATATTAGACGAAAGTTTCATTGCCAGTGGGTGTTCTCATAACTATAAAGCAGGAGGAAAAACCATTTTTCGCGTCTTTTAACACCGGGAAGGCTAATTACATGCTTCTCATGTTCGAATTTCTGTGTTTACCAGCAAAGTAAGGTACAATGAAGAATTTCGTCATGAATATGTTGCACAGTTAGCGACAGTTTATTCAGGAGTTTTTGCTAAATTTAGATTTATCGATACTTAACTGGCTTGTCTGCGCAAAATACTATGTTTATCTATCACAAGCAATGTCTAAAGAATTACTTCGTAATATATTGCAGTTTGTGTCAGATCACAACGAGATTTTGCTCGGTTTACGTTTCTTTTAGACTCAGTCATGTGTCAAGATACTTAAATAAAGCTTGGAATATATACAATGTTTAGCAAATCACACGGAAATGTAATTAGAAGCGGGCATTATAATGTGTCGTATACGGCTGTAAGAGACGCCGGCTTACGACCGCTTGGAGCGCTAGTGTCGCTCCAAATGTCAGCCGGTAACGGCTTTCACAGCAGTGAGTGTCCCGACTGTTCATGTTAGACTGTGGTTCACTTGGGACTGAGATAGGAACCAGTTAACACTTCGGAATCAGATAGGCACCAGTTAAGACTTGGCTATCGGATAGGCACTAGGCAGGCCTCTAGCTCAACTATGTATCAGCATTCTACAGTACTGAGCTATGTAAAAGTTAAGTATTACTAAGTCTCTAAGGAATACCTCCTACCAGCACAAGCGTGCATCCTTTATTCCTGTGTCGGTCTTTCTACTCGGCCACCGACACCCACGACGGAAACGAGACACAAAACCCCCACCAAGAGCGCGGTGAGAACGAGCCCAGAGAGCATGACTGTTGATGGAATTCGGCAGCGCGGTCGCCGCTGCCGGTGTCGTGAGTGGTGCGCCGTAAAGCCACCCCGCCGGCTCCAGCGCGGCGGTGATGCGCGCCGACACTCCACCCCCCCCCCCCCCCTCATCTGCACAGAGAGCGGCGGACACCACCGCCTGGTTTACTCCACCCTCCCCCTGGCCCTGCGGCCAGCAGTAAACAGGCCCCAGTAATGGACACGCGTAAACCGCCCGCGGCACTAAACCTGCTGCCTCCACTTCATCAGCGGCCGCGCGATTAAAACGCGGCCTTGCGAATGCATGAGTCCAGCCCGAATCCGCCACCGCCGGCGAGTCGTTCTCCGTCCCGCCGCACAGTCCGAGCGGCGCTAACGTCGCTCGGTGCTCAACGGCTGCCGTAAGCCAATAACGCAGTAAGTGAATCCGGTTTCCTCGTCTGCGGTAAGCTGCACCTACACCTGTACTCCGCAGTCCGACCTCGTGGTGTGTGTCGGAACAGTGTCTCTTCCAGCTATTTCTGTTCCAGTCGCGTATGGTGCGCGAGAAAAAATAACTGGCGTTAAGCATCCGTGCACGGTTTAATCCTTCTACTTATAACCTCCTGGTATTTTTGCGAGATAATGCATTAATGATTGACATAGGCGATAGCATGGCCGGCTCTAGGGAGGGGCGAACCGTGCCGTCGCGGCAAATTCCTGAATTTTTATGTGGTTCCGATAGGTTAAACTAAGCAAGACAATGAAAAGTGGAAGTGTCTTACATAAATGTAGAAATGTGAAAATAAATTTGGAAATACGAATTGTTACAGATTGATAGAAATTGATACAGACAACAGTGATATGCGTCATCCTACAAGCAGACTAAACGTGCAGGGTTACTATGTAGAAGGTTGAGCCAATGTGTTCGGCAGCGTTCGTGTGCTTCCACGTGACGTCACTGTGGATTGTGAGAAGCGGTAGAAGGGCGAGGAGTATTCTTGCGTTCGATAACGGCACTGTTCCGGATAATTAACATTGATTTAACAAACAAGTACGATTTAAGCATAAACACAAAGGAACAGAATGCTACTATTTACTACGGCCTGAAAACTCGTACAGATTTCTAGTAATGAAAACTGCAAAACTGTATATTACAGCCCCCTTGAAATTTATTGTATTCTGTAACACTGACGCTGCTTTTATCTTAAAGACATATTCACTAGAAAGCGACGCACGGCGGCAAAATCCCTGGGGCCAGCCCTGGGCGATAGCCAGGGTACGATTTCGGGAGGGCTTTTCAGTGAATGGTTATTATAATAACGTTTACACTAAATAGGGCTACAAACGATGCTAATACTGTGAAGGTAGCGTGTTATATTTGCTAAGTAAGATCTCCGGCAGTTTAGATCTGCAAATGCAAGTTAAAACGCTCACTGCTGCTCTAAATTACTTTACGAGTGGCCACAGTACTTGCGCAACGGAAATTTATCTAACTGCTCACTCCTTAATGGGACAGCCAACGTTTTAATAAACACAAAGATAATATTAAAAAGGCATAGATGATTAAACATGGGATAGGAAGCATGAAATTATAAAGCAGAGGTTTGATACTTTAAATCGTGATCTATTCATTAAAGTGAAGAAACAAATAAATGTGGGGGATCACATTAAGCACAATAAAGCATACATTTTGTACAAAAGTAAATTAAAATCATGACGTTACTGCCCTTAATGAAATTGTTTCTACCCTGTACGAATATGGAGGTAACGTGGGAGGAAATTTTCAAATACACAGTGGATAAAGGAAAGCACATTCATTCACTCACAGACACATGCATAATGCTTGCGACACATTACCCATGTGGCAACACTTGAGCAGTGGCGAAACAAACCATCAGCGGCATTTGACGAGATGGCAGGTGTCTACAAGCACAAATTAGAATCAACTATGCACCAAACGAACTCATGTGCAGGGAGGCAGCGCCATACCATCCATAAGTATCATGTGGTGTGAGACCATGGTGAATTACATAAAATTTACTCAAAGAAATTAATTTAGAATAAGAAAGTAAAGCACACGTGAAAATTCATACTGAAGAAAGCTAGTATCAATAAAAGCATGGCTGAAGGCCAAAGTAATGACCATTATGAAACCAGTTTTTGCAATCAGTCATACCAAGACAGGAAAGATGGAGTCAATCCAGAAAATCTGAGAAAAATTTAGCATACTCACAGATACAGACATGTAGTGAAAAGTTAGTTAAAAAACAGCAAGGAAAATCAAACATACTAAGTTTACACAAAGGCTGAAGGCCAAACACGTGTATTTTAACTTGAGAAAACCGGACACAAAATCATGACCGGATTAAAAATGCTAACAATAAATTTACACTAAATTACTCAAGTTCTGTAATTAAGAAACACTTCACTTCGCATACCGAAGGAATTACTCATGAAAACTATCACTGATAAACCAAGACTGCTTGATCACAAAGAAAGCAAAGTTCTAACTGCAAGCCATCCCCTCAGCATGATTCGACGATATACTCACTTTGTTGGTCGCAGCAAGAGTGGGCTCTCAGGCCAAGCCAAAAGCCTTCCACTCCATGCACCAGTTGTAGGACGCGCAAGAAACGTTCCAGAGTGCGTCCACAGCTTACAGTCTACCAACCCTCGCTACCTGAAGAAGATAATACCGTTTAATAGAGTTCCAGAGAGATCTCTTTTGTCACCTCTTTCGTCCATGATTATGTTGGTACTACACTAAGAACAGGCCACCTCGCCATCGTGACAAGAAAGCTTGTCTCTGGTCACGCAGCAGATGGCGGTGCAGACGACATACGAAGCCATGCGTTCTTAACTTTAGTAAACGAGGCCTACAGCGCGAGGCGGCGACTGTAAGCCATTGCGCGGCAGTCAGTCAATTTTAAAAGCAACCTTCCACATTCATATGAGCACACAAGATCAATCACACGGGTGGAAACATATATAAACATGGGACATTGATCATTAATAAAGGAATAAAATAATTGACATACAAATAGACAATATTAATGGTGGAGAAACACTTGAGAGTAATGAATAACTGAAAATGGAACACGACCACACATTCAGTGGATGTGTTTCAAGGGTATACATTAATTTCATTTCAAAGGACTGTATACTAGAGGGTCAACATTGATTCCAGAAGGCTTTTGACACAGTACCTCACAAACGGCTCTTAATCAAGTTACGTGGTTATGGTATTTCGCCCTAAATTTGCAACTGGATAGGGGATTTCCTGTCAGAAAGGACACAGTTTGTAGTAATCGATGGTAAGGCATCGACTGAAACACATGCTAAATCACAGTAAGAGTTTTTACAATTTCTAACACACAATTCATCAAAAACGCATTTCGACTAAACAGACTCGGCATATGATAAGTGGACAGCCCATGTTCAGAATGTTGTTCAAAAATTATGCGCATTATTTACCGTTAGAACAATTTCTGAAATACGTGTTGGTTCAAATCAGAAAATAGTCTAATTTGCTTATTTTTATTCACATATGTCGTGTGGTGTTTTTCGAGGGTATTTCTGTCGCGGAAACTGGGGATTAGAGCAGTATTTAGTGTTATTGCGCGAACCGCTGGTCAACCCCTATTCAATAGCCTGGGAATTTGTATTGACCTCTCATACATTTTTTTTATATCGTTAGGTGTTAAGAATATCATATTCTTTCCAAGAATTAGCAGCTTTCACCCAGTTAGGCAGAAATCGAATCAGCATTTGGCTCATATCTCCTTGAATCTTGTGTAAAAAGGCGTACAGTATTCTGCTTCATTCATTTTCATTGAAAACTCTTGGTAGTAATGCACCCAGTTTCAAGTCTAATCTGAAGAGTTTTCTCTTAGCTCACTTTTTTATTCTGTGAGGAACTCCTTGGAAAATAAAAAATTAAGGTAATTATTTTCTGGGTTACATTCTTCATTTTATTTATTTGTGTGCAAAGGGTTGCTACACATTTCATCTATTATTACTCTTCTACTATAATTTCATTTATGAACTCGTTCTATGACCGACGGGGTCCTGTGGAACATGTTAAATATAAATAAAAACTTCCTGAAGTTTCTTCCAATAACTTTCATTCTGTCATCTCCTTACTCATTCTTTTTCATTTAGATTCTTTCAGATAAGCTCAAGTATTGTGGGATGACTGGAACCATGCCCCAATGATTTAATTGTTACTTAACTGGCAGATTACAGATATTCGAAACAAGTGGGTCACACAATGAGCAAAAATCAGCTGTTTCCTCACACTACAGAGCTATCAAGAATTGGGTCCCACAGGAATCGCTCTTGTTTCCTTTGCTGTTCTTGATATATATTGACGGCATACTGTTCTATATTCACGAAGATTCAAAGCTAGTGCCTTTGCCTGGTGATACGTTTACTGACACCAGACAAACAAGAATTAAGTGATGAGATCGTAAATAATTTCTTTAGAAAATCATTAAGTGGTTCTCTGCAAAGACTCTCGTTAAATATCGATAAAACACTGTATATATCGTTCGCACAGTAAAAGGCATGGCACCGTTAATAAACATAGACATTGAACAGAAGTCTGTAGATAAGGTATAATATTCAAAAATTTTAGCTGTATGCGTTGATGAGTGATTGAATTGGAAGAAACGCAATGATGAAATGCTGAAACGTTTGAGTTATGCTACTTACGCTATTAGGGTTCTTGCAAATTTTAGTGATTGACATCACAGGCGCTTTTCGTTAACTTCTCTAATTTGCTATTATATTTTGAGGTAATTAATCACAGAGTAAAAGAAAAATTCATCTCACAAAAGTGTGCAATCAGAATAAATGCTGATGTCCACCGAAGATCAAACTGTAGACATTTATTTAAGGTACTAGTCATCTTCACAGTAGACTTACACCATATATACTCACTTATGAAATTTGTCATTAATAACACAGCCAAATTTTAAGTAATACCAACTTGGGTAAATACAACACTAGGAGAAAAGATTATCTTCACTAATCAAGTTAAATAACTATGGGCCAGGAAGTGGTGAATTACGCCGCCACTAAAGTATTTGGTCACTTTTCAAATATTATCAAAAGTCTGACAGATAACCAATTAGCATTAAAACATAAATTAAAAGATCGAAAATCAACTCCTTCTACTCTGTAAATGAATTTTTAGGTACAAATTAGTAATTTTACCAAAGAAGGAAAAAAATAATAATTAAAATAAAAACATGCATGTAAATATATCTTTTATTAAACAGTCACTTTCCCCATCATTATTAAATATCGTATTCATATCTATGGAGCAATCTAATCTAAACACGATAAATTTTATGTGGTCGTTCCATTTCAAATAACTCTGTATTGCATATTCCGAGATTTTTTATGAAAGTAACTGCTTGCAGCGAGTGTTATAGAATTGCGTAAATGCCCTTTCTTTATGCGTATTCGCAGCATGTCCTATTTGTTTACATTGAGAGTGGGTTGCCACTCCTTGCACCAACCGCCGAAACGCTGTAGATCGTCCTGCACTATGCTATGATTTTCCAGCGTTGCGACGCGTCAATATAATGCAGCACAATTTGCGGAAAGCATCATGGAAGCTCCACTATTTCCTACTATTGCATTAATACTGTTTAAAGTAATGGTCCTGAACGCTTCCTAGCGGGATACCAAAAATTATTTTCAGCCCAGAACACTTGTCTCCAATTTTGAATGACAAGCTGTGTTCTGTTCGCTAGAAACTTCACTCCGAATTTTCGCCGGAGGTCTGAGAATCGATTTGGTGTCTTTCAGCAGGCGGCTTATCTTGCCTGACACAGAGCCACAAACAAATCAAATCTGTTTTCAGACCTCCGGCGAAAATTCTTCAATTACTGAGGCCAAAGATGCAGCAGGTCTCAGAACACCTGGAGTCCATAGGATATCGTGTGAGCGTGGTCAGTCTTATATTGGACAAACAGTGCAAACCGTAGAACAACGCAGGAAGGAACATGAGAGGTGTTATCGTCTACGCTCTCCAGAGGAGTCAGCTTTAGCAGTACATGCGTTAGAAAAGGGCCACCGAATCGAGTTTGATGATACCTCGGTCGTGGCTCGCACCAACTGTTTATGGGAATGTGTAATTAAGGAAGCCATAGAAATTAAAATCAGTGATAATACTCTCAATAGACACGGCGGCCTGCAGCTCAACGCGGCGTGGAACCCGGGCCATCGCGAAGTTGAAGCGGGCATGCCGGCCACCGAGCCAAAACATTACCATATATGGAGATGGCACGGACCCCAGTGACGTCACGGCCGACAGCTAGTGTATATAAGGCCACCAGCAGCCACCAGGCAGTCATACCACCTGACAATGGACAAGTAGTGCAAGTACTGCTGTGATAGAATGATCATCATGCAGATATTTACATGCGATACCTGATCATCCTAAATGTTTAACTAAACATGCTGGTTCATTTAAATGGTAACCTTGAAAGGTGAGTATTATAAAAATCAGGGTGAAATTTCTTCCATGTTGAATTTCTTTAATCGTCTAGTTACGTTGCATTGCTCTGGTATGCGCGTGAATTTTGTCAGAAATACTGTCCTGTTTGTTATATGATTAACTGTATGTACGCGAGAGTGGGGAGTATTGAAGTAGTCTTTGTGCATTAAGCGGTGAGAGTGAGTGCAATATGTTTGGAGAACATAAATGGAAATTTTGATTTGAAGTACATGGAAAATTTAAAAACGTCCAAGAGAGTCAAGAGAATGGGTGATATTCATGATGATAATTTTTGGAAAAGGAAATTTTTATTTGTGGAGGATGAGGTAATATTTCATCTTTTCTTTGTTACCGCTTCGAAAGCCGATGTTCAACCGTCTAGACAGTTCCGAATGAGAACAACTGGTGGCCGACGTTATGGTTGTTGTGGTCTGAAGGTGCCCAATTAAGCGGTCGAAACTATTTACCAAAGAAATAACATTTGCTATCTAGACTGACTTTTATATAAATTAATCATTAAGCTCGCAGTTATTCCATGATGTTTTCGAAAATGAAAGAAGAGATAACAGTACTCGAACGGAGAGATGTAGGTGGTCTTTCTTCCCGCATTCTATTCGAGACTGGAGCAGTATGGCAGTGGTTCGGTGAACCCTCTACAAGAAACTTCAGTGTGTTATGTGGAGTGACGATGTTGATGTACATGAAGAACAACTGGCTATCGTGACTACGGATATGGTGATCAATTATACGAAATGGTGATCAATTATATGAAGTTTCCCTTGTCAAAATTTTTGTATAAAACATTATTGGGTCAAATCTGATTAAAATCTCGAACTTTTAGCGAAACCTTTCATCGCACAGTGGGTTATTTGTCCCGAAATCCTAACCAAAAAGAGGAAAATTGAAGTTAGCCTTGTAGAAAATACATTGCATAATAAATAAGTGGTGGATCTATGACTAAATTTTCAGGGCACTGACGTATATGTAGCAGCATCTAGAATCGTTTGAAGAACGGCTTTCTCTGTCAGATGACATGTTGCCTGATTGCTTGTCAGTTTGTCTCTATTTTTATGACTTTACTAAATTCAAATGTTCAAATGTTTGTATAGTCTATGGGACTTAACTACGGGGTCATCAGTTCCTAAACTTACAAACTACTTATGACTAACTAAGACTAAGGACGGCAAAAATATCCATGCCCGAGGGGGGATTCGAACCCCCGACCGTAGTGGCCGCGCAGACCGTGACTGAGGCGCCTCAGTCCCCGCGGCCACCTTTACTAAATTGAGCTTCGAATTTGGAATACATCTGTTTTAAATACGTTTGATCATAACTTAATAACATTTCAGAGTTCAGTTAAACAAGATTTTGGGTCGACTGCCATTTCGTGTGCAAAACATATGTAGGTGCAGACACACTTCAGTTCTATGCTCAAACACCAGAGTTATACAACCAGGTTATATAGAGATCACAGATCATAGCCCATAGATGGCTCGTGACTGATCGACGTATTTAATCGTCGTATTACGTTCAGGTACCAATCCATCATCCAGTTAAGTAGGTGATAGTGACGAAGGCTTCTGAAGAGTCTCTTTGGAGAATAATCCGGTATCAGGTGTTAACATGCGAAATGCCACAAACGACCTGCTGAACCCGGGGGCTCTCCTCTACGGAGGGTCGCGTGTGAAGTATCTATTCATTGCCGAAATTTCGCCACTTCCGCCGGTCTGCCGCATGCAGCACGCCCCTCGTGACCGCGGCGAAATCTCCCTTATTCAGTCGCTGTTTCGTGCGCAGAGTTTTCTTCGCCGAGAGACTGGAAGAGGTCATGCCACCGAGGCGGAAGTTCACACGTCCCATATATTTCCGCCGCACTTGCCGAAAATTAGATTTCGCCGTCGCTTCTTTAACTTTTGTGCCGGCACTTTGCGCGGCAGGAATTTACTGCGCTGTTTTCGGCGCCCCGGCGTTAATGCACGGGCCGCGTTCCGCGCCGGCCTGCAAATCAAGCTCAGTTAAACTCGTCAGCGGCACTCTCCTCGCGATGCACATTACCGCCGCCGGGAGTAATTCTCCCAAGAAAAACTCGAGGAGCTTACGTCATCTCCGCCAACTTAGCCATTAGCCAGACTGCAGCGCGACACTTCCAGCAATTACAATATCTCGCGTTTAGCACTGGCACACGGCTACGCTATACCGGGCAAAACAAAAGCATTTTCCGGCTTAGCTACTTACGTGGCTGCCTTTCTTTGAGACGAAAAACCTACTGTCCACGTGTATCATCACGGCTTTAGGAAGCATCATCCCTCGTGTGAAACTCGGCTTGCCCTTTTCTCACATGATATCTTGGGAGGCAGGAGCGTATATAAGGGTGAGCCTTCCCACCAGAAATAATGAATTCACAGAAGGAAATATAAGTACTGTATCTGAATTATTGTAATGAATGATGCATGAAGTTATCGCCATGGCAGACAGTTATGCATATGCTTTCCTGTATCGATGACGTGAGTGGGATGTTAGTGGTATGGATTTCGTGTCAGCTTCTTTTTTTTTCTTTTTTTTATTTTTTTCTAATAGCTAAATTTATTATGATTTAATGTCAGCAACAAAAAAGCTCGCCCTTGGTAAAGTAAAAAAGGAGCTTCAGCGCAATTTATCCTTTGAATATGAGCAGCAAAACTGAGACAAAATATCATGGTATATATACTTAAAATAACTTATCTTTACATTAATCTTCGCTCCCCACATTAAAAAAAATAGAATAAAAATGCTAATTCGTTCTGTTGCGAGCTATGGATGAAGGGCAACAGGCAGAAAGCATATTCCTTGATTTCCGAAAGGCGTTTGACACGGTGCCGCAATGCAAACTGCTAACAGAAGTACAAGCATTAAAACAGCTAGATTTTTTTTTATTTTTTTGGTTATTTTTATTTATTTATTTATTTATTTATTGTGGCCATCTTATGTAGCATGCGCCGAAATTCTTCGTTTTTGAAGGTGAAAAAAACGCCTTGTGATTGCTGCAATTGATATTATTTCTCCCAGACGCGTTTTGCCTTTTATTTTAAAGGTATCTTCAGTGGGATCTACAAGTACAATTTTTTGTGAGATTAATTGTTTCAAGATTATAAACAGTTCACGTACTTTTTTTTTTTTTTTTTTTTACGTAAGGGAAGAACCGTTGTGTGCGGACAAAATGAAAGAATAAGAACGTTATTTGAAACAGAAGAATAAGAAGTAGAAAGAGAGAGAGAGTCTGTGTGTATGTGTGTGTGTGTGTGTGTGTATGTGTGTGTCTGTGTGTGTGTGTGTGTGGAGTGTGTGTCTGTGTGTGTGCGTGTCACAGAAAGAGAGAATAGTCTTATTTTGTGTGTTATTATTGCAATATCTGTATGAGAGTGGTAGAAATTTTGTCTTGCTGGTTTGTAGGAGGGGACTTTTCTGAAATCCACTAGAGGCCTGGCTAGGATATTCTGTACACGGAGTTTTCAAAAAATGTTTGTAGAGCTTATGAGACTTAACTATGGGGACATCAGTCCCCAAACTTATAAACTACTTATACTAAAGACGGCACACACACCCATGTCCGAGCGCGTATTCGAGCCCCGGCCGCAGCGGCCGTGCAGACCTTGACTGACACGCTGCAGACCACTCGGCCACCACGGCCGGCTATGGAGTTTTGGTTGGCTTCGGATGACAGGTGCAGTGGAATTACTTTGTGTTAGCTTTCTCTTTTCTGTGTTGTCTAACATAATGTCTATATTTTTTATTGTATTCTTAACTTTTGTCTGGAACCTGTTTGTTAGATCCGATTTTAATTTTGTAATGTTATTTACTTAAATGAATTGTAGTGTTTTTCAAATATTGTCCTTTATCCATCAAGACTACTGTGCTGCCCTTGTCTGATTTGGAAATGATCACATTTTCATCTTGAAGTTTTTTTCTGAATTTTTTGAGTATTATAGATTCTGCGTGTGTGTTGGTTTTGTGGTGTTGTGATTTCATGTTGGTTATTATATTAAGGACTTCTTCCTTTACTAGTTCTCTAGTTAATCCAATGTTAACACTGCTATTTTCTCTTTTCTCTTCTGTTGATAACACACTTTCTGTTTCAATAATCATGTTTTCTCTATAGTTTTCAGCTATTTCTGAATTTATATTGTATTTTAATCCTTTCTCTATCATGTTTATGGAATATTCCGTCGGTACTTGGAAGATCAAGGACACATAAACAACTTAAATACGTAGAATTTTTGTTCCACAATATTATTTATTTGCTTGTTATTAGCAGCTTTCGGCTTCTTAGATCATCGTCAGATAACTTCATACTAAACAGATAGTTCTTACGTAACATAGAGGTTACATACACAAAGATGGTATATCAAAGATAAGTGAACTGCAAATTTCTTATGTCTGTGAATCGATACTACATAACGAACATACTCATACAAAACAAATGGATTTTAAATGAACATATCTTGGGCTACAACGGTCTTTAAATATTAAAAGTGTGTAATTGTATAAGAAAGTGAGGGTGAGGTAAGCGATGGAAGATCGTACAAGCGAACTGTAAATTATGACAAGGAGGAGAAATTTATATGGAGTATTGGTATGAAACACTCATGACAAACTTATTTACACATAGTGAGAACAATAGGCCTATTAATAAGTTGACATTATTTTAGTAAAGGTGAATAATGGAATTATGTCTGGTCATTAAGCACTAGGTCAGGATTCTTGGACTGGTGTTTGTTAATGGCCGGACTTTTCAACAATGTGAGTTTTCTACCCTTTTTCCCTTTATGGAGAACATCATATTTAGTATCATAAGAATGACATTCATTCAGAGCTTTCTGCGTATTTTTTATTGTTGTAGTCGTGTTGAGGCTCTGGCATTTCGTAGTATTGTGAGGTGGGGGCTGAAATTAGTCTTAATTAGTCTATTTTTCATACTAACCTTGTGATACAGTATCTTTCTCTTTACGCTAATTATTTAAGTATGTAACATTTTTCTCTGTAGATCTTTCTTTATTTTGATTTCTGTGCCGTTGGGACACATCAGGGGTGATGGGCTCCTGGGATTGTAGTACATTCTATGTTTATATAAAATTTCGGGATTTTAATGTTTATTGGCGCAGCTTGGCTGCAAAGAAGTGGTTTTCCGTGTTGGATACGGTCAGGCCGCGCAGAGCAGATAAGCTCTTGGAGGTCTCCCCCTGCCACCTGCTTTAACTCGCCTTCGGGGAAGGACAAGTGGGGGTGGCTTGACCTGCTCGGCGTCGACGCTACGTCCGGCGGGCGGAGTATGACAATTATACCTGGCAGAATTTTTTCGAGTGAGTGGGACACTTTACACAATGCTGGACCGCGGTTTACGGTGGGCGATAGCAGTGGACTGCCTTTTGAGTCATTCGGCTGTTCCGCAAGAGAGGAATTTGCTGGATACAAACAATAGCAGAGTGCTCTGGGCCAATGGCGTAGCTATGTCACCAAGGGCCCCGGGGCAAAAATGACATTGGGGCCCTCTTTACACTAATACTGTACAGATGCAAAACTACTTCATCATCAGCTCTTTACCGCCCACTGGAAGACATAAGGCAAACCAAAATACTACTAATTAAATTATTATGTGTCACGCAGCAGATAATATTTAATCGTACTCTAATATAATTGTGAAAGTTAGTTTGTTATGCTGTCATGCAAAAATTACTAGGTGATTTGGATGAGATTTTGCAGAGGGATGGAGTTGGACCTGGGTAGGACATAAATATGAAAATGCCCCATGGGATATTTGTCGTCAGCGGTGACAGCAGGCGGACTGTTGTCAGTGCCGACAACTCACCCTCTCTAAACTACTGCGCTGTTACCTCATTTCGTGGATAGCTCAGTCAAAGAAGGAAAATAGGGGAAATATTCGTGTAGGATGGTTTCAGCAAAAGTAAGTTGCCGGATTTTGTTTGATGAAACATTTTGGATTGAGTTGGTATCTAGCCAGGAAAAAGTAATAAGTAAAATAACTAAGTCGATGTCTTTGCTTATTATCGTGACAGTGCGGTAGAAGGCAGCGTCTTGATGCACAATTCACTATTGGTCAAGTAATTATCACATGTAACTTCTGATCCGTTAATGTAATTAAACCTTTAAATGGCAGAATAAACAAATAGTGTGCGGGTACAAACGTACCTTAAAGACCGCGTGAAGTGCTGAATTCTCACCATTACTTTAAAAGACAGTGAAGTTGTTTGTTTTTCACATAGAAGAACTGAGCAGAATGCGGCGGTGAGTATAGTGTTAGTATGAACGTAAATTTAAGAGCGAATAGTTCTTATGGTATGGGAAGGCGCCGTTCCCAGAAAAAAGCCACAGAATGCCAAATCCATTTCCCGCCTACCATTGCAAAGTAGTGTGTAGAAATGTATGTCGATTCTGTTCGGTATTCCTTGCAGTATTAACGCATTTGTGGAAAATAAACATGCCTGTTTCCTGGCGCAACGCACTTTGTGGAAAATGCGCACTCTCCAGGTCTGTCTGCGCAGTACGTCATCTGTGGTTTATGAGGTGCACTGTCGAAGGGTCGGTATAACTTTCTAAAACTCCTTGTAATTTCCTTTTGCGACGTAATGGGGAGACAGTGGGAGCTCGCTTTCTCGCTATTCGTTTTGCAGGCGCAAAACGAACGGCAAAGCCTGACCATTCCAGCGGTCTGTCCTTTCCCGCACCTTCTGCCCTCCATCCTCCCTCCCCACCCCTTCCTGCTGTCACCTGTCATATCCCCACAACAAATCAAATGCTAAATACTGTTTTACTGTACTTGAATATGCTGTATAGATTTAAAATTTTGTCTTAGTCCATTCTGTTTAACAATAATTATGTTAAATTGGCTGCCAAAGGTATACTTGAGTTACCGATCCCCGGGGACCATTTACTTTTTTTCCATATTCTGCTTTAGTTTGCTTGAAGTAAGCTATTCAAGTACAAATAAGTTGAAAATATTGCAATTTAGTACCTTAGTTTATGTTTTTTTGTGTGGGTTACATATGACACATGGCGCCAGAGTAAAGTGCCAGGTGTTTCATTTACTATGTCGCTAATAATTTTGGGTTGGCACTCGTGTAAGTTTTTCATTCCACAACATTATTTGCGTACAGTTCGATTATTGTTTTTCTGCATTGTTACTATAGTCTTTATACAGTGTTGTTTGTTCCGTAACAGTGATGTTGTAGCAGGAGAAAGTGTCTCGTAGAAGTTATGTAGATGAACAAAGGCATGTACAGAAGCTTTTAGATGAAGTTATGTCCATAAGTGAAGAAGATGATACTACTGACATGGAAAAATAAGAGGAATGTGTTGATGCTGAGTACTGCTCATGGAGAGGAAGAAGCTCAAGTTCAAACCAAAGAGGCACAAAGAAAAAACCAGCAATGATAACTGAGTATAGTCATTTATAGATCTCTCTCGCCAAATGAAGGCGGGGTGTGAAATGGTACAGGAAGCTTGCAGTTGAACTGTTGACAAGGTCAGCACTGGCAAATGCTCTTGTGATTTACCGATACATCAACAAGATCATCTCAATCACAGAATTCAAAGAGGAAGTGACTTTGATACTACTCCATGCAGAAGATGCCGATGCCCCTGAGAAATCTCTCACCGTAGCCACCGAGCTGCTTGCAGATTGTGCTCTTGTGAACATTGGAGCAGTAAGTCGTAGGTGTACGGATGTTACGAAAAAATGAAGAATGAATTTGGACGAAAGCAAACTGTCAAGAAATGCCAAACTACATGGAAATGTAAGAAATATTGACACATTTTTGCGATGAGTGTTTCTTCATAAAGCACACTGCATGCAGGTGTTAGAGATAAAGTGGAATTATCCATTTTTTTCAGTCTGTTTCATTGTTGTTGCCATTAGAGTTGGAGAATGTAATTAAAACTGTGTGATATACAATCTACTGAATAAGTAATATGTAATACCAAATAATAAATTATAAAAACAAGGAAACTAGTATGACTGGGCCATGTGAGTTATATATAATTCACGATTTCAAGTGTCAATATCTACTCTTGAGCTCTTGAAAACTGGAGGCGACGAATATGATTAATTCCTGGGTCCATAACGTACTGTAACACTAAGTCACAGCACGCTACTGTTACAAGTGCACCACGGAGCTTTAGATGGAAAAATGTCCGTGAGTTGTATTTACTTCACGTAGCCCAAAGAGAAGACTTCCTGTGACATATTTAACTCACTTGGCAGTCAATGTGTTAACACATTGTTTTCTAAAAGTTGGCAATTTTTCTATTTCTTGTAACACGAATACTGTTAGTCCTTGAGAAAAAATATAATTAGTTTTCGCGCCTCACTGTGTATCACGAACTTAATTTTTAATTTGCTAAACGACCTTTCGGCTGCTGCGGAGGAATAAAACTGCGGTAAGTACTTCCGTAACCTCACATTCAAATTCAAATGTAAATTTATCGGATCAAACTGCGTGGTTATCAGTCCGTAGCTTACAAACTACTTAAACTAAGGTAAACTAACCTAAGTACAAACACACACACACACACACACACACACACACACACACACACACACACACACCCATGCCCCAGGGAGGACTTTAACCTCCGACGGCGAGTAACCGCGCGCTCCGCAGCGAGGCGCCTTAGACCGCTCGGCTACTCCACCGCGGCAACCTCACATTCTAATAATGAATATTTTGTTATAATTTCCTTACATAATTTTTGAACTGTCCATGTGGGGTTAATTTCGGCAGGAGAAATTAAAAGTCGAAATTCCTTCATTCGACTAAAATATTATATACAGTATAACGTCTATTATCCGAAGTAATTTGGGGGACATGGATATTTCGAAAACCGGTTTATTCGGATATTCGAACTGTACACTTCTATTTGCCAATAAAAAGTACTGTACAGTAAATGTATTTATATTGTATTCGGAGGAGCGCGATCCTTCACATTGCGCCGAGCCGGCACGCCGCAACACTAGGAAGACGCCGCTGTTGCTGTGAGCACTCTGATGCTGCCGCTACTTCTGCCGACTGAAGTGTGCCGATTGTTTAGGGTTAGCAGACGTCCTCTTTTACCCGGACATGTCCTGTTTTTTGGACCCTAAAATGGTCCGGCCAGGTTTTTAGCGAAATTGGGAAATGTCCTTTTTTGCGTTGTGCAACAGATTCAACTTGAAAGTGCGTAAATACAACTCTCTGAATTGTGATAATCACTAACTCTAGAGAATTTAACATTTCCTGAAACAGTGTTTTCAATTTTCTCGTTTCTGTGCCGCCGCTGCTCTGAGGTCAAGCTACTTGGGGAAAAAATAATTGGCGAGGCAACTGTCGCGGAGTACGAGCTTCGAGGCGACCAATTAAAAACATACGTCTGCAACAATGCAAGACCCAGTGCAATACACAGTATAATATGAAAATCTCACCCCCTTTCTCTGGTGGAAGTGTTGTGTTACTCCCAAAAATAAGACGTTCAGTCTGTCGTGCTGGGACTGAGTTCTGTGTGTTATCTGTCAATGACACATACCACTTTAAGATCAAACGCTAGTGCAATGTTATACATAAATTAAAACCTTGCTCAAAACTTCATACAAATAAGGTCAGATACCACAGTCTGTTGATGGCCAAAGAGACGTAACTACATAAACAGTGTTTTGAAACAATCAATTTAAACCTTTTGTCCAAACACATGAGTAGCATTAAATAATTGCGAGCCTTTGTACGGTAAATACAAAGTTTATTTTATTTATTGCTTTTTTCACCTGGGCCTTACATATTCCATTCACTCACTAGAATCTAGATGTTAGTAATGTATATAGTCACGTCGGTCTAATCTGAAATGAGAGCATAGCTACATCAAGGAACGCTTAAATAATTTTTACAATAACTTTATTCGTCACGATTTTACAGCCAACAGTACTATGGTTTTCGTAAATGAAGCATCGTAAAAAATTCAGGTAAAAACGGCAGTGGGGTGGGGGAGTGATCGGCATCTTATAAGCATGCATTTCATGTTTCTCAATTTGTAAGAAGGTGAACAAATTTCGTAAGATGCATTACAAACAAGACTCATAACACAGTACAGACATCACTAGTACTTGAGTTGTCAATGAGAGAGAGAGATAGAAGGTTCTTTTATGACTCTAGAAATGTCCTCTTTTCTGAAAATGGACAACTGGTAAGCCTAAGATTGTTGGACACATTGACAGCTTCGCTTGTCAGCAGGGCCACATAGTGGCGTCGTGTGAAGGCCCAATTAGAAGCATTGTTCCGCCAGCCGGTGGTCCAGGCGGCTACTGTGGAAAACCTGGTTTGAGGGGAAGGAAATATCATGGACGATAGGGTGGGAGAGTAAAAAATTAAAAAATTCGACACCAACTTTTTTCGATCGTGGGTCACGAAGGCCGCGGGGCCCCTGGAGCTCGGGGGCCCCGGGGCACTGCCCCGCCTAGCCCTATGATAGCTACGCCACTGCTCTGGGCCCTGGGCTGTTTATGGAGACGTTTTGCCCTTAGGTGTTATCTAAAAAACTTCCCTGAAGGCAGCAGAGTTTGAACATAGTTAGTGTGACGAATGGTTAGGTTGAGAGGGAAGCTCTCTGCCCGTCTGACACTCCAGGGGATTGGCTCCAGCGGCTGTATATATAGCACAACGTCAACATTTTTAGGCCGTGTGACCATATCTAGGAGCACAGAGTAACATATACAGAGGAGCAGCCCCCTCTAAACCACTGTCCTACGCTCCCCTCGATGTTCCGTAAGATGCTCGCAGGTGTCAGGCGGATCGCTGGCTTAGGGTGCCTCTCGCACGTCAGAGGGTAGCGTGGAGGGGAGGCTGAGGGGAGAGCTCGTGCTGCCTACCACGATGCCACACGGCTGTGTCCGGCTTGCTGGCGTTTGAGGGGAGCTGGTGGTAGGGGCAGCCGCCACCTGCCGCCTGCTCTGGCCAGTTTAACTTCTGATCGCAGCGCCATCATGGGACATCTTACGGAACTGCTGGAAACCCTCCCTCCCCACACCCCTGAGCATAGGACCGGGCCCTTACGGAGGTTTCCCGTCTGTATATATTTGTCTGTGCTAGGAGCAAGCTGAAATTCCTTGCAGGGTACTCACCCAGGGAACGGTGAAATCCGTGGGAAGCTTTGGTGGCGTCTGCGGAGCCTCCTGGCAGCTGCAGAGAACATGTCCTGATTCAGCAAATTATTTTAGTATGACAGATAAACAATTTGTCAATAGCGCTACGCCATCCCATTGGTTTGACTATTAGCCGTTAGCATAGATTGGTGCGTCTTTTGCGCGTGGGTGTGGCCGCCCGTCATTTGCCGTGAGCTGCGGCAGAGCGCGAGGAGGCACGGGGACTCCTGTTTGAGCGTCTGAAGTGTACGGACCTAGGGACACACACAAGACTCCGTTTAGATTCGCAGGGAGGACATCGTCTTAAACGGTCCTCTGGTTAGACTTGTGTTTGATTCCGAAGATTTGGACCTTGTAGAACTTGTGTTTACTCTACGGACGTTACATTGTCCAGTGTCTACGCTGTGAGCGGCCACAGTTTAGTTTTCGTTTTGCTAGAAGTCTCTATTTGAGCATTCGCACCTTTGCGAATCAGGCACTGTTTCTACAGATCTTATTACGCAAGTGACTGATAGATTTGTGCCAAGTGGCGTTTGTATCACCTATACAAAATATTGATTAGTCTGCTAGCGTGATAGAATCGCACAGCAACTGCCTAGCGACGCCGACGCTAGTGACGCTGTTAAGTTACATGTCGATCCTGCTTAACAGTTCGCATCAATTATGGCCGGATAAAAAGTTTCAGCTCATCCGCTCCCACCGCCTGCTGCCTCCGAGCCTGGGACGCTGCCGTCAATTCAAAGTTCAAATGTTTGTATACTCTATGGGACTTAACTACGGGGTCATCAGTCCATAAACTTACAAACTACTTATGAACTACTTACGAACTAAGACGGCACAAACATCCATGCCCAAGGGGGGATTCGAACCCCCGTCCGTAGTGGCCGTGTAGACTGTGACTGGAGCGCCTTAGTCCCCGCGGCCACCGCAGCCAGCCTGCCGTCAATAATCATATGTGTGGGTAAGGTGACGCGCTTGCTGGAGGGTTGTAGGAATCAGACTTGTTGGATTCTGTACCTTATTTTATTCTTTTGAGATCTGCCTATTTCCTCTGGGGAGCTTAGGACTAACGATAATTTCAAGCCACTGTGTAGCCAATCTAATAGCAATCTGTTTTGCAAAACTTCCGACCTTTCACTCAGCCATTCATTTTTGTGTCTCAATATCTTAACATTTGTAAAAGATTGTTTGAATACCATTATCTGTTTTACACGATAGGAAATGTCATCTGATTCATTAATTTTGTGTCAAGATAGGATTTTTCATGTTTAATTATAATAAATTGATTTTGAGCAGATCGTCTTTCATTTAAGAACATTCCTTTTTCACTGTTTTGGAGGGGAAACAGAATAGTTAAATTCCACAGTGTACCAATAATTTTCAAGTACATTTTTTTTGGTACAACTGATACATAGCAATAGATTAGGAATATTTATCATATGTTTGAAAAATATCTATGATCACATCATAGCTGATCAGTAACATTTTATGGTGGAGACGCAAGATAATAAAAATTTAACAAACGACATAGTTCACAATATTTATTTGATATGTATATTGTGTGCCTAAAGACTAAAGACATTCTTACAAGAAGATATGCAGGACTTTAGATTTTGTGGTAGCTACTCAGTTGTCTCGTTAATTCGAGGTGAACAGGACCGGGATCACATCAAACTAATGAAATTTACGTGTGAAAAAAAAAAAAAAAAAAAAAAAAAAAAAAAAAAAAAAAAGAAAGAAAAGAAAAAAAAAACCTAGTTTGAAGAGAATACACGTGTAAAAAATATGACTTTTTTTAAACAAAGTTTTTAAATAGTCATTTACATTGGCAGTCTAAAGGTTTTAAAGTCTTTTCGCTTTTTACTTCCCATTATAATGGTGGAGTGCCTCTTTCTGTGAAGGAAGTTGTTCTTTTGTTTTATGACGCTCGTATTTATGGTAAACTCGTAATTCCGAAACACGAAATATTGAGACTCCACTGTATCGAGTTCAGTTTACTTATTGTATACCTTCTCTTAATTTGTCTTTTGTAGGTAGGAAATGTCACAACGAGGAGAAAAGAATTCAATTTGGAAGTAGTTTAATAAGTACACTCAAGAAGGCTTAGTACAGGGACGAGATCTTGAAAAATGTAGAGAAAACTAGTTCTTTGTGGTGTCACGTAAATATACAGAAATTTTAACTTAATTATGCACTTTTCGATTATGGTTTCAGGCGAAACTAGAAGAGGAGCCGAATAATCCTCTGACGTCAATATAAAAGGCATCCTTTTTACATAAGTAATCTACAAACTACAACAGTTACTATGTGGTTTCACTTAACACATTGTTATTATGTTATTTCACAGAACAACACATAAAAGTAACGCGTTTCAAGGTTAGGAAATGACTGAAACGACTCATTTACAGTTCTTAATGGAAAGTAAACTAATTTACTTGTATAATCTTTGGAAATTTGGTACTGCAGATACACGTCTGGGACATGTTTTATTAAATTCACCAGAAAAGTAACAAAAATAAATAAATGGAAATCATGCTTTACTGTAACCTCGTACAGTTTTACGATGGCTTCATGTTAGCGAGGTTGCTACATTTCAGACAAAATGTATTATTAGCCGTTACTCCATTTGCCGACCTATGCCTATCAGAACTTTTTTCTACAGTTTTACTTGTAAAATAACATATTCCAACATTTGCATATCATCGTGAATCGCCCTGTATAAATTGCAAAAACAGTACCTGAAATGGGTAAACTTTTATACAGATTTGTAATGCTGTCGGTAACAAGAGTGTCGATGCGTTTCAACGGGTGCGCGCCGCCAGAGAAAGAACCCATCGATCGAGTCCACGCACCGTTTATTCTGGAGCTTATCCGAGCAGGATTATTGCCACGCTGCAGCAAAAAAAGGAAAAACTACTGGCTGGCACGCGAGGGTACTCTGCGCGCCACTGAAATGTAATACAACGCCCGCACAACAGTGTACAAAGCCTCGGCAACCACAACTCTGCACGCACTGTGAAACGTGTACCTCTGACTCGGTGACGACAAAACATTACTGGCTGTACTACGCGAAACACTCGCGTAGGCAATAATACCCACTGGCCAGTTCGAACTGGTGAACACATTAATCTGTATTCCTTATTCAAAATAAAGGAATAACGCGTAACACTTGTATTAGAAACCTGGGTTATCTTATGGTAAAGATTTCACATTTCGGCGGGAGTCAAGAAAATAATTTCTAATTCTGTTCACGATTGTAAATCGTGAAAATACCTAACAAAAAGACCATTTTTTAATGATTGTTTCTTCAAATTATATCCCTGACATTCACCTATTTCATGAAAATACAAGCTACTCTTATTTAAACTTTTTCGATGGACAAACGAAAAGTAGGCAGTCTATTTAGTATATGTGATTTGAATTCAAAGAAATAGTATCGACAGCAGTTAACAGATTCATATCACTAAATTAACAGAAGACGGAGCTGATCCCCCTCGGTACACCAACATTGTTACATGAACAACGAAAAAAGCATGTAAACTTAATCATTTAAGACTTATTATGCCTTTCAGTATTCAGTCAGCAGCATAGTCACCCTCATAAAATTCCCCCATGATTCCCTAGTCGATCCTAACATTGATTCCTCCTTCGTCTCTAAGCTTGTTACTTCAAAATCATTCTTGAGCGAATCCAAGTACTTTCTCCTTGGTCTACCTCGACTCCTACCCTCTACTGGCGATCGCATGAGTCTCTTAAGCCAACTCCAACAAACAAAAACTTGCAACAGTTCTCAGTCTAACAAACTAAAAACAGTTTTGAGTTTGGCAAACTTACAACTGTTGCAAATTGTGGAAAACAGTTTAAAACTCTAGTAAACACACATTCGGCGTATTTCTTTTAATAATCGTCTGTACAACAGCATTTAAACTAATGTTTCTGGCGAGTGCATTCCTTGACAACAAGGAAAAATTAAAACAATTGTAGGTGGAAACGTGGATAGCGAGAGGAAGAGAGAAAAAGTGCTTGCAGAAATGTACTATAAAAACATACACTGCGAGGAAATATCGCGAAAATTGTTTGAGAATGGGCGACCAAACATTTCAATTCACACACTCATTCACAAATACTTAAATTCGTCATAATCGATGTTTCAGGAAACCCTATATCTGTGAATAAATAATGAAATACGGACATAGTTAAATGTAATTTCATTCTTAAAATTACCTCTTCAGAGAATTTATTTTAATTAAGAAGAGAAAATATTTTCATAGTTCTTTCATGTTACGTTTGCATGTGCATCATTCTGCCTCGTGACACTGCAAAAGTCTTTATAGTTTACTACAGCCTGACATTTGTCTAATTTTTTGAAGCATCTCATCAAATATATCTGTATAACTACGTGTTGAAGTGGTAAACTCTGTAAATGCATAGTGCTAAGCACGAAAAGGTACGGACCTAACTGGTGTAGGTTCCATTATGCAAATCATTAATGCCATTTCTGCCGATAAAAAGCTATTCCAGCACTCAGTAAAATAGGTACCGATACTTGAATCCTAAAGTGTACCATTTCACGTATTATTCCAAAAAAAAGTGAATCAAAATATAAATCACTTCAGGAATTAAGTAGGTTAGTTTAGAGTATAAATAACAACAATTATTTCACATATGCATCTCCATAAATCGTTTATTTAATTTCGTCTTTATCACTCACAGTGAGCAACTTCGAATACCACTGATTGTGGTAGCTTTTTCTTTATGCGATTCTAACAGTTTATTTTATTCAGCCACTGTGCTTTGTATTAAGAAATATTACGTATTCTTCAAACTTGTAGTGAAATACCGGCCTAAACGACACAGCAGACGACAGGGTAACACGGCAATGCGCTTGCGCAAGTAGTCCAACTCCGCCGTGTTTTTGCTCACTGACCATAAACTCCAAACTCGAGACAAAACTTCTCTCAACTAGTTTTTCAAACTCGCGACTTCACACAACTGTTGACAACAGTTGGAAACAAAGTCAAACTTCGAGTTGAAAACAGTTGTCAACTGAAACTTCCTGGCAGATTAAATTTGTGTGTCGGAACCGGGACTCGAACCTGAGACAAGGCGGCATCGTGAGACGTGCCGGGATAGCTCAGTCGGTAGAGCGCTTGCCCACAAAATGCAAAGGTCCCAGATTCGAGTCCCGGTTCCGGCACATAATTTTAATCTGCCAAGAAGTTTCATATCAGTGCACACTCCGCTGCAGAGTGAAAGTTTCATTCAGTTGTCAACTGAGTTTGTTAGAGTGGTTGTCAGTGTGTAGGCAACTTTAGGCTTCTCCCATCCGCGTAACATGACCCCAACATCTATATCTACATACATACTCCGCTATCCACTCAAGCTGCGTGGCAGAGGCTACCTAGTACCACTGTTCGATACTTGCTTTTTGTTCCACTCCCATATAGAAAGAGGGAAAAAATAATGTTGTATGCATTTGTAAGAGCCCTAATCTCTCTGAGTTTATCTTCGTGCTCTTCACGCGAAATGTAGGTTGGCGGCAGTAGAATCATTCTGCAATCCGCTTCAAATTCCGGTCCTCTAACTTTCTACAACAGTGTTTATTCGAAAAGAATGTCACTTTCCTTCCAGCGCCTCCCATTTCAGTTACCGAAGCAGTTCAGTAACATTATAATTATCTGACATCTTATTCAGGCTTTTATCTATGAGGCGATCTTCTAATGTAATAATTATTAATCTCGATTCGTTAAACGTAATACGTTATTATCAAATCTTACTTTACCAGGCATGTTAAGAAAATTCATATGAAACAAGATCATAGTGGTATACCATTTATAACTTGCCACTATGATGTTGGTTCATCTGAAGTATATTTCTTAACATACCTGGACAAGTAAGAATTGATAATAGCTCTTTAACGAGTCGAAACTAGTCATCATGTAAAATCAATAAGCGATCCATGGCAATAAAGATCTTATAAAGGGATTCATAATTATTTCAGTAACACTCGCGATTTGATCGAACCTACCAGCAATAAATCTAGCTGTACGCCTGTGAACTGCTCCCATGTCTTCCTTTCTATCTAGTGTAAATCCCAAACACTTGAGCGATTCTGAAGACGGGGTCGCACAATGATTTTATATGTAGTCCCCTTTGCGGACGAATCACATCTTCCCAAAATTATCCCAATAAACTGAAGTCGACCATCCGCCTTCCTTACGACCGTCCTTATACGCCCGTTCCATTTCGTAACGTTGTGCCAGCATAACCACTAGATATTTAATTGATGCGGCTCCATCAAGCCGTCTAAACCTATTCGCTCTAACTGCTTCATTTCCAACTTTTTCTCAACCTGTTTAAATCTCTTTCCCATGGACGTTACTTTCGTTGATTGCTGGTTTATTTTATCCAGCACTGATATTATGAAACAAAACTGACATTCCTTTCGTTTTGGAAATGCTGAAAACATATGTGATCTAGCTTATGAGATACTTGTCTTTCAACTGAATCTGGCATCACCACTAAGTCTTCCACATACGCGAGACTGCTTATTTCGTTTTGACCTATTTTAATCTCAACCTGTCAGTCTATCGTTTTCAAAAAAAGATCCATAAATAATATGAAAAACAGTGGTGAGTTACTGCCTTGTCTTACCCCTGAAACTACCTTGAACCATGAACTCAATTTACCGTCAACTGTAACTGCTGCCTGACAATCTACCTAAAGGTCTGCGAAAGTGTGCCTCCTATCCCACAATCTCGTAGAACAACAGCATGCTTCGGGAAATTTAAACGAACACAAAATCCTCAAGATTGACGACCCTACACAGATGCTCGAAATTCAGCGAGCACTTTAATGCAAGATGTTTACAATAGTTTCTACAACGATACTCTGCCTAGATATTTGGCAGAAAACCCATACAGACTCTGGTCACATGTAAAGTATACTAGAAACAAGACACAAACAATGCCTTCAACATGCGATAGTAATGGTGATGCTATTGATAACCGTTTTCCTAAAGCAGAATTAATAAATTCCGGTCCGGACTGTATACCGATTGGGTTAATTTCACAGTATGCTGATGCGCTAGCTCCATACCTAAGACATACAACCGCTCGTCCAACAAAGGATCTGTACACGAAGACTTCTACAGAGGCAATAGGAGAAAACTACTGAGCCACAGGCCTAAATCGTTGACATCGATTTGCAGCAGGTTTTTGGGCTTAAACATTATGAATTACCTCGAACACAAAGATCTATTAATCTATGATCAACACGGATTTAGAAAACTTAACTAGTTCATTACTCACAGGAAGTAATTAGTGCTGTCGACAAAGAATCTCATTCATTCAATATTTCTAGATTTTTATAAGACTTTTTATACCGTACCTCACAAATGGTTTTTAATCAAATTTTAGGTTATTGAACATCGTGTCAGATATGTGCATGTATTGGTGATTTCCTGTCAGTAGCAATTTCGTAATAATTGGTGGGATGGCATCGGCTTAAAATCAGAGGTGTTATCTAGCGTTACGCAGGGTACTGTTATTGGTCCTCTGCTGTTGAAAAATGTTCAAATGTTTGTAAATCTATCGGACCAAACTACGCGGTCATCAGTCCGTAGCTTACAAGCTAAACTAACCTAAGGACAACACACACACACCCTTATGTCCCAGGGAGGACCCGAACCTCCGACGGCGAGCAACCGCGCGCTGCATGACAAGGCGCTTTAGACTTCTCTGCTGTTCAAATGTTCAAATGTTTGTAATTCTATCGGAACAAGCTGCGTGGTCATCAGTCCGTAGCTTAGAAACTACTTAAACTACACTAACCTAAGGACAAAACTCACACCCTTGCCCCAGGGAGGACTCGAACCTCCACGGCGAGCAACCGCGCGCTCCGCAGCGAGACGCTTTATCTCTGCTGTTCCTTATCTGTATAAACGACTTTAGAGAAAATCTGAGCAGCCCCCTTAGGTTGTTTGCATATGATGCTGCCGTTTATCATTTATTAAAGCCATCAGAGGATCAGAACAAACTGCAGAATGATTTAGATAAGATATCTGTAAAGTGCGGAAATTTACAACTGGCCCTAAACACTGGAAACTGTGAAGTCGTCCACACGAGTGCTAAAAGTAATCCGCTACACTTCGATTATAAATCAATCAAATCTCACGGGCGTAAATTCAACTAAATAATCTGGAATTATTATTACGTCACACGTAAAAATGTTAACTCGGGCCATCAGTCCCGAAACTTACAAACTACCTATGAACTAATTTATACTAAAGACAGCATAAACAACCATGCCCGAGGAGGATCCGAACCCCCGACGGGAAACGGCCTCGCGCCTCGGAGCATAGCGCCCCAATGCGCTTGGCCACCCCGCCACGGCACGTCACACGTAAGTATGAAAGAATGCATAAAAATGTTTCTGAGAAGGCGAACCAAAGACTGCGTTTTATTGGCAGAACACATAGAAGATGTAACAGAATTACTAAAGAGACTGATTAGTGATTACACTATTGCGCGGTGTCGGATCCTTATCAGATGGAAATGACAGAGAACATCGAAAGCGTACAAATGAGAGTCTCCTTTTGTATTATTACGATACACAGGAGAGAGTGTCACGGAAATGATACAGGAGTTGGATTGGAAAATCATTTTTTCATGTGTGTGGTTCAGAGCGGTGCGTTGTAGGAGGTTGTGTCTCATACTTTGCGTATTTCGAGATGGTATGTAGAGGAGCAACATGCTTAATTAAATTTGCGTTAAACCTTTACAGAGACACACCAGGTGATGCAGGAAGCCTGCAGTGATCAGTGTGAAAAGTACCTCATTTTTTTTTAATCCTAAATGTCGATGGCATTTACCCTTCTGTCTTTATAGGAATAACAATGTGCACTTCAATTAGGATCAATTTCTGCAAACTTTTCGGTGGTGGGAATAAATATTGCTAGTGAAATTTTGAACGTTTGGAATCGCAGGCTCTATGAAAGGCGACAGGGAACGGAGCCATAACGGGACTCTCACAAGCGACAGAAACGCACACCCGGTCGAGCATCGCTGCAGGACGCCACGAGAATTCGGCGGACCCAAGTGTTTTCTTCGAGACGCGCGTCTTCTCAGAAAGCTATTATGAGCGCCACAATTCCATATGAAAGAGAACGTAGGCACGTTAGCCACGCATGACATGGTGCGGGCACGATTTCGTAGAACCACGGCAAGGGCAGCCACTCCAACCCGCGGGAAACAAAATTTCTGACGGTAGATCATTTCTCCCGCTCGAGGACGGTAAGAAAGCAAGTGAGTCAGCAGATGCCATGTACCCATGCGCGAGGATAGCTCACGATAATGTCTTAGCATCTTACTGAGCCGCGCAAATTTGAGGCGCTGCAATTGGTCAACAAGACGTGGGAGGCGGAAATTCTGTTAAGAGAGGGAACTTCTTCACATGAGAGTGTTAGAAGTACCGACTGATCAAAAAGTCAGTATAAATTTGAAAACTTAATAAATCACGGAATAATGCAGATAGAAAGGTAAAAATAGTCACACATGCTTGGAATGACACGGGGTTTCCAAAAAGTTAAAAAAATGTCCGACAGATGGCGCTTCATCTGATCAGAAAGGCAATAATTAGCGTAATAAATTAAGACAAAGCAAAGATGATGTTCTTTACAGGAAATGCTCAATATGCTCACCATTATTCCTCAACAACAGCTGTAATCGAGTAACAATGTTGTGAACAGCATTGTAAAGCATGTCCGGAGTTATGGTGAGGCATTGGCGTCCGATGTTGTCTTTCAGCATCCCTAGAGATGTCGGTCGATCACGACACACTTGCGACTTCGGGTAACCCCAAAGCCAATAATCGCACAGACTGAGGTCTGGCGACCTAGGAGGCCAAGCATGACGAAAGTGGCGGCTGAGCCCACGATAATCACCAAACGTCGCGCTCAAGAGATCTTTCACGCGTCTAGCAATATGGGGTGGAACGCCATCCTGCATAAAAAATCTAAGTTCTACCAGGTGTTTATCAGCCAGGCTTGGGATGATGCGATTCTGTAACACATCGGCGTACCTCTCACCCGTCACGGTATCAGTTACAAAAGAAGAATCACGCAGTTCCACGAAGAAAAAAGGCCCAACAACGGTAGATGTTGTTCTAATTAAACCCCATGTCATTCCAAGCATGTGTGTCAATTTTTACCTTTCTGTCTACATTATTCCGTGATTTATTAAGTTTTCAAATTTATACTGACGTTTTGATCACCCGGCAGATCGCCAGGGGACGTACAGTTCTGTATAGGAGGGCTTCACATAGTATGGAAGCCTTAGGTAATTTTCTTTAATTGTGTAAGAACGCAATTCTGTATTCGGTTGGGTGCTAGCTAGTATTAAAGTTTGAAGATTTAGGCGAGCCTTTCTTCAGCCCTGGAATCGCAACGGCGACCATCAGCTCTGTTTGATTTGACGAATCTGTTTTCGTGGCTCCAAGTTATATCATCTGTGTCTCAACGTCCGCTCTGAGACATTCGTTCCGTCCTTGGAGCCTAGCTGCTCAGATGTACGAACTGGTCTATAGTCGGACCGAAATACGATGATCCCTGGCTCCGCCTACTTCGCTGGGAGCCCGCCCCGGCCGCGGAAACGGAAGGAAAACTTGTTGCCAAGTAGTTAGTTCGCTGCTGGACAATATAGCTACCGGTCGCTGTTGTCTGACAGAACTGGTAACAGTGCACAGCACAGCCGAACGCGCGCATGCGCAGAGCAAAGCTCGCGTTTAACTTGCTCCAATGGTCTGCTGCCGCAGCTGGCGCTCAAAGCCGATTGGCGCAAGCAGCAGGGATCATCATATTCCGGCTCAACTACAGTGCTGTATGACAGAATTGCAAGGCCTTAACTTGACAACGAACTCCACAATAGCCGACGGTCAAACCGTAGCCGCCGCCCTACGCTCATTTTAATTGTGTGTGTGCCACTGACCTTCAAGCAGCTGTTTTTATTCTCCACCATCGACGTATGAAATCTTTTATGATGCCACTGTTTCACTCTCTTTTATATGCTTTGCTTTATCTCCACTTTACATCTCAGTTTTATGTATGTTATATCTCCAAAAAATATTATTTCCTTTATGTTCCTATGTTTCTACAGTGTCAAGTTTTGTTTTATTTCTGAAGGCTGAAGAGAGCCTGTGAGCGCTGCCAGCCCGCCCCTTTTTAGGGGAATTGAAATTACAATAATAAAAAAACCTCCATCTTGGCTCATGCCTCTATTTAATCTCAGTACAGCAGTGGATCTGTATCGGAATTGGTTCTTTTTTCGCGACTGGTTTTTCAGTCTTGGGGCAACCGCCTTCCTCGTCTTCCACACGTCACAGCTTCTCATCTGTACTGAAGCAATCCAGTTACAAAATCATTGTCTGTGGTTCACAGAGCCCACAACGCCAGCAATTTGTAATGGTAGTAATTGTCACAGGTTTGCAAAACTTGCTAACTCACTATCGTGTTTCTTTTGTGAAGGCATTCAAAGAAATATAATTATTCGGTTTTCGCCGGATCCCCGGTTTTGTCTTTCGCTGAACTTCAAACATCCTCCATTTTGTAAGCTTATACCTATACTTAATGTCCGAGAGATTGCATCACCACATGAAATTCTGACGCAGCATCTTAGAATGTAATGTGCTGCTGCCAAATTCATTCCACGGTTCCAAGAACACCATAGCAAACTGTGAAAAGGTTGTGGATCGCCCAAATGAGGAAGAGATATTCCGTAAGAAAATCATAACTGGAGATGTGGTCCTACGTTCATGATGCTGAGGGCAAGGTACAGATGAGTCTGGAATGGTTCTCCAAGGCCAAAAGGTTAGGTCAAATGTCAAAGCTATTCTTTGAGTTTGAAGGATTAGTTCATCATGAATTCGTGCCACAGGGACAACCTGTTAATCGATGGTACTATCGGGACAGGTTGCAACGCCTACGAGAAAATGTGAGTTGAAAACGATCTGAAATGTACCGATACAATTCATGGCTCTTTCATGAAGATAACGCAATTCATCCCTGGTTGGTGCGTGGCTGTTGCACAAAAAACGAAATCACTGTGCTGCGTCAACCTCAATACTCACCAACCCCGGCCCCTGCGGACTTTTCGTATTTCCAAAGTTGAAAATCCAGCTGAAAGAACGAAGACTTGCAAATGAGGTACTTCTCACAATGATCGCTGCAGGCTTCCTGCATCATCTGGTGTGTCTTTGAAAATGTTTTCTTGTGTTTTACCCAAATTTAATTAAGCATGTTGCTCCTCTACATTCCATCTCGAAATACGCAAACTGTGAGACACAACCTCTGCAACGTACCGCTCTGAACTACACACATCAGAAAATGATTTTCCAATCAAACTCCTGGAAGAGAAAAAAAATTCACAGACGCCGCTTCTCGCGATCCAGCGAGAGGTGTGGCAACACTGCTTCTAGAAGTGGTGACGGAAGCGATATATCAATTGAAGAGGAGACTAATTCGAATGAGTCGATCCAGAATAAGTGAAAGGTAAGCGTAGCAAAATTTTATGTATTAAATTAGTATTGGATTTGTATTTCATGCGCTGCCATTCCGTTCATCCGACTGCGATAAAATGTTGCACACTTGTGGTTCAAAACAAGAGGAAGCGCACTGTCTTCATAATGATTAGTACGGCGCGTAGCAGCGGGTACTTTAGAACACATTCCGACACTTAAGGTGACCAGACGTATTAATCCGGTCATATCCTTTTTAGCTCTTTGTCCGGAGTGTGAGCGGGTTTTTACAGTGCCCACCTTTTTTCAAAGTGAAGCATAAGAAACTTATATCTACAAGTAGTACCGTTCTATTACTCTTTTATTAAATACTTTATCTATAGGAACTGACTTCGTGATAAATACGCTTGAAAGCAGTGCTACAAGTGGCAGTAGAATCATAGATTTTATCATGACTTGTGAGTGAAGTTGCTCTTCATTTTAAACCAGTGACTTTCATATATAGCAATATTTAAATGCAAGTGTACATACTCATATGTTCTTTCTCGCAACACAATGGCCATTAAAGCTAAACAATAGCTCGACATATGTTTTACGGTTGTCGTTTTGTTTCAAAGTTTCTTAATCATTCAATTTATTTGTATTCCGAAAGTTAAAGTGAAGTTGTCATGTCGGCGACTGCTGCTGCTTGACTTGTAAATGTTGGTAGCGGCACGATGAATATCGTTTTTCGCTTTGCAAATAGTTCATTGTTAAGGATGTAATCATTTTTACTGGTAATACTGCAAAACTACGATATGTCACGACTTTCGATTATGTTGTTACGTCGGTACCACCAACAAATCTTTAATTTTGTATGTAAAAGTATCAGGGACAACAGCTACGATTATGTCGATGTTTAAACTTTCGTGAACATGCTGAATATTTTTTTCTTTTTTTACGCAATGAGGAAACCGAAATAAACCCACAGACGCTCATTGGCAAGTTTTACCTTGACTTCGAATTAGTATAACTGGAAAAGCGGTATCAAATGTTCAATTTTTGTTAACGTATTGGACCAAACTACTAAGGCCATCAGTCCCTAGCCTTACCAATTACTTAACCTTTAACTAACGTGGTGGCAAAAATGGGACACTAACACCGTGGTGCGGTCAATCTGACCCTCTTACTTATAGGTGGGTATAATGTTAACAATATGAGCAACTCTGAAATTCTCTGTTTTGTATATGAAAGAGTCTTTAATACAAAGTAATTAAACATGAAAAAACAGAACATTAACATCAAATAGTTACTGATGAACAGGCATTCAGAAGTGGTTACTGCACATATTGTACACTAATACATTTATACGTTTTCCATTAGCTAATAATGACATTCATACTTTGGTATATTTTGTATTTCTTCTTAAAGAACTAATGAAACAAAAAATGTTAAGTTTTTAACTTGAAGAAGTACCATATGAAAAATCAGAGACGTTCAAATCACAAATTCTCACAACAGTGCTTGCAGACCTGGGAACAGCACTGCATGCATATGGGCCTCTTGCAGACGTAGCAAGCATGGGAAGTCTTCCTTTATTTGCTGGCTGGGCAGATTCTGCAAGTTTTCCTGTTCTTAGGACCTAATTCTGCTTCCACTGCTTCTTCTGTTGGAGAATCAGGGCCTAAAATCCGGCGGGTCGTTAGTCGTAACTCCTGCGGAAGTCGTGGGTTCTGAGCTCGCTTTTGCATATGTTTCAGCACAAGACTACGGGCCAGCTCTTTCAGGAAGATGCCTCTGTCGACAGGAGCTTCATCTGATCCACTCTTCTGAAGAACATATGCATTTACTGTGCTGATGTCCAGTAAACGGTAGAATAAACACATTGGCCAACGTCGAGTTCTCCGACTGCAGGAGTATATGGCACTTTTTGTCGAGTTCATCGACGCCTCCTTTAGTGGCGTTGTAGTATGATATAATTTCTGGTTTCTGAGAAGTCAAATCCTCAGCAGGGCTATGATGCATGGAAGAGACAAGAAGAACCGCTTTGTTTGTCTTTGGCACATGTGACAACAGAGTGGTGTCCTTCGTAAAACCGTATAAAGACGAACCAACTGGCCTATTCTTATTTGGTTGGAAGGCTTGCGGAATCTCTCTCTTATTCTTTTTTAGAGTTCCAACAAAAGTCAATCCTCTTTTCATTAACTCTTCTACAGCTTGTATTGAACTGAACCAATTGTCAGCAGTAATGTTGCGATTACTGCCATAGATTGGTTTACACAATCACAACAGAGACTGCGTTGGTATCATCATTTTCTTATCATTGTCCGGCATAGTATCACCATCACAGCCTTTTCCAGTGTACACATACCCATTATAGAAGTAACTGGTCCTTGCATCACACAAGGACATTATTTTTAAACCGTATTTACCAGGCTTCTTTGGCATGTAGACCACAAATGAGCATTTACCACGGAAGGAAACTAGTTGCTCATCTACAGTAGCACATGTGCCTAAATTGAAATATTTTTGGGAATTTTCCACAATTTTTCTGAAGAGAAAAGAGGCTGCTGCCATTTTGTCAACTTTGAGCCTCTCTTTTCTGGTTCGAAAGTCATCAAACCGTAAGCAGTTCAACAACATTAGGAAACGGTTCCTAGACATGACACATTTGAAAATTTCCCGACCTGAACCATCAGTTGCAAATATATAATTTACATTTTCGTGATTGGATTTAAAGACAGAAGAATATATCAGAAGTCCTAAAAACGCCAAAAGTTCATCCAAATCCAGGTTCTGAAGTTCAGCTTTGCTTTTGTCAGAGTACTTCTGCCTGACGCAATCTATTTTAGCATTTGTCCACAGTAAGATGTGATCGAGAACTTCGTCATCAAAATAGAGATGCCATAATGAAAATGGGTCTTTTGGAGCTCCTGTAGTCAACGTGGTGGATGGAAATTTCATGATGATGTTATGGCGAGGAGTTCTAACAGCTCGGGTTGGCGGAGCTTTGGCCCATTTGTACTGATTCTTGCCATAGACGTAATTGCTTCTCCGTTGGTCGTCAGATGGATCACTACTTTCACTACTTTCGTCAGAGTAATTTTCTGTTGCACTTTGTTCTGACAATGTGTCATGATCACTCACAATTGGTTCAGTTTCTTCAGGATTATCGTCACAGTCACTATCATCTGACTCTTCCAACCATCTGCTCACAGTTTCCTCAAAGTTACGGTCTAAAGTGTTCACACACTGTCTGTTGGTTGCAGCAGATCCTTTACCTGTAGAAGTACTTGGTTCCTCCATATTTCAAAAGCTGTGAAATGGAAGATATCGAGAATATGTAAGGAAAGTCACAGCAGAAAAAATTACACAAACAACGTAGTGCGGTCAAAATGACCGCGACCTATTTTCAAACGGACGTCACTCACGTTATAGAAGCTCTGGAACAACACCACACGCTTTGCCGGTCCACTCACAACTAAACTCGAAGCTACTGAGCCGACGGGCGCAATAATGAGTAGGGAACTGGCTAAATCGCAATTGTTGATGAAAGCGCGCGGTCAGATAGACCGCACCACGTTAGTTAAAGGTTAAACTGACTTACACTAAGGACAGCATACACACCTATTCTCGTCGGAAACGGCTGACCAGTCCGTAGCATGACGCCTTAAACCACGCGACCATTCCGGGCGGCAGTGGTATCAGACATTTATGTTTTTGTGAAAAGGATAATTAGTAATATTTATTAGCATTCTGTGTTTTTATGATTAACGTTTGAATAAAATGGTAGTAAAATATAAATTTGTCAATTTAAATATCGTCCTAAAATGGCTGTTATCAATAAATACTGTGTTTCGTACTTGGCTGCTCGCCGAACTTTGCATCATCAGAGTACTAGAAGATTATGAATTTCATTGACTGTTCACATTATGTTGAATTTCAATGTCACTTCTCATTAATACAACCTTCTTAAAAACAAATTTCGCGCGCAACGCGTTAATGAGCAATCTTGAAGCTACGAGTTTACATGGTTGCTTATTGCTGTGGTGTTAGCGCCAGCCAGCTCGCCGGAGTGCCTGTGCTACTAGCCTTTTTAGTGTCCACAGGTTCGGTGTAAGTGTCACTCCGTGAAAATGCCATCCCGTGCAAGTGTTCCTACCCTGGTAGACAAAGAGAGGGGGTGAGGAGGAGATGGACATAAGAGAGAGAAGGGAGGAGTGCACGGAGTAACTAAACGTATGCAATAAATAAATACCGGAGCAACGCCTGATTTTGAAAAACTAATACAGAGCTTATAAATCGATCAAGGCACACCTATAGATGATCTTGTTTGTAGACCCATCTTTTACACCTGTCTAACGAAGTTGTATTATCAGATATCGATCATGTTGCCATCTTCAGACCCCTGCTTAATTGACTACCAATACATAACTAGATTCCATGTAGATTATATAATACGTAGAACTATCTTTTATACCTGCCTAACGAAGTTGCGCCATCCGGTAGCATACTCAGACCCGTGGTTAGTTGACAACCATCAGATAACTACGGTCCATACAGTGTTACTTCAGTGTAATGTGGGTAAAACGTGAAACCTTATCTGTATTCAAAGAAGAACGTGGCACTGGTTATAAACCCAAATCAGATTGAATACTAATCTGTTACGAGACGAAATTCCGCTGGAAGTAATTACAGTATTCCTTTCAGCGTTCACAGTCCACTACTAACTACTAATCAGGCTATACTCAAATAATTCAGCTGCGAGAGCGTAGAAAAAATAAGTGTACATCTGCTTACCGAGATATTTTGTCAGCTTTGTATGAAATAATACTTCAATTAGTTCATAAATCGATTAGCCATCAATGTCACTGAATCTGGTGTCGCGCATCACACAACAATCACTACACTGTCTCATTCGCATTTTCGTAATTGTCAAATCTAATTATCTTTCGAAGAACAGAACTGAATACAAATACTTTCTTTCTTACAAGATAACAGTAGTTTTCCTGTAACTATTAAGGTTATTAATTAACGTCACAATGTGATCTTTCATCAATACAACAAAACTCTCTATTTATTAATATCACTTTGACTGCCACCGTGTTAGTTTTATTTTCATTAGTTATGCAAACTGATCTCATTAAGAATCATACTTTCACTAATATACTTTTCAAATTTCAAGTCAGTGACTTGGTTTTTCAGACGGCAATAACAGAAGATAAAATTAATCTTCAGAATGATGAAAGGAATGGGAACTTGATGACTTCGGGTTGAATCAAAACTTGCAACTTTTGTTAACTAACTTCATTAATAAGAAACGCTAAGCTCCTACTACAACAATAATCATACAATAGTGCAATTACAGAAAATTTACCTTTTTCATTCTGAGATCAAATGCGTATTCTCAGGTTGTGATACATGATCTCCACCACAGGACAGGCTTTCGTCCACCCAAAAATAATTAAACAGAAATATACATACAATGCGTCTCCCTAGGCTACCAAACTAACTGGCAGACAACTTCTGCTTCACATAAACTTCTGTCTCCGAGTCTACCTACCGACAGACGGCTCGCCACTTGCAGACTGCCTTGCTTGCTACTACTCAGGTCAGAGATAATGCATACTATGTGGCTTATGGCACAGATTACCAACGTGTCCATGTTAAGAAGTGCAGTCACAATGTTACACAGATTAATAAAATCAATCACAATACTAAACACATCTGGAACATGCGAACTTACAGCTCAAATATCAATAAAAATCTGCCCAAGGCAGAATAACATTTACAATTCTAATAAAAATGTGTCCATGGCAAAATATATGTACCTACTCCTTTCAATAGATGATCTCGTTCGTAGAACCATCTTTTATAGCTGTCCGTCGTCTGCTGATATCTGATAGTGCAACTTTGTTAAGCAGGTATAAAAGATGGGTATGTACGAGATCATCTATTGTACCCTAGTTATGTGATGGTAGTCTACTATGCATGGGTCTGAAGATGATACTAGTGAGTAACCGAAACTAGTACAGTAATAAAGGAAAACATTAACGGCTGAAGGTGTGTGTTGGTCTATTTATAAGTAATTATACAGTCGTATCGCAGTCATCTTATACGAAGATGATCATACAAATATATGTGATTTCTGTTCTTTCAGACATGTCCGAAATAACAGACGCCACTTTTGATCCTGCAGATATTAACTATCCATATTCACGGAATGCATGACATTAACTGTGAATGGGTAAAGTCGAAAATGTGTATCCAGCCGGGATTCGAATCCGGGTCTCCTGCTTTCTAGGCAGTTGTCCTGAACCGTACACCACTGGTGTTACAGCGATCACCACACCTGCACGGAATTACTCAAGTACGCCTCCTGTCAAATACAAATTTTTAACTTTACCCTGCCCACTAGAACTCAAACACTTAGTTTTGTAAATTGATTCCCGTAAGAGTAAGGGCCTACGAGTGCCTTCGCACTGAAGAAAGGATCATTGCCCGTCATCGGCATATTGTATAAGTTCGTATCTGAGGGGAGGCGTACTTGAGTGATTCCGTGCATGTGTGCTGATCGCCGTGACCCCAGTGGTGTAAGGGTCAGCGCCACTGCTAGAAACTAGGAGACCCGCGTTCTAATCCCGCCGGGGTGCACATTTTCAACTTTACCCATTCACACTCACTTAATGTCTTATATTCCGTGAATATGAATAGATAACTGCAGGATCAAACCGAGGTTGTAGGTGGTGTGACATTAATATAGAGAGGGAAGTTTAAGATACAAAATACATGCAGTAATTCATTACAAATAAGAAAATTAATTTATTTTTAAAAGTTTTGTACTCACACAATTGGGCCTTCACTACAAATTTTTATGATCTGCACCATCCCTACAGTAACATTGTAAGAGTACGCCTGTCGCTGTATCTTATAGTTTGATTTAACGTAATGTATATATTGTCTTAAATTTGTTTACTTCATGTATTTTTCATTTCTTGTATGCTAGATATATTTCTTATGTAACGTCATTTTCAATATTGAATCATTTAATGTAAACATGTACTGTATGTGTAAACCCGCATGAATGCACGGACATTCTTATGCTGTAAGTTAGCAATGCGCCAGAGAAAATGTTGAACCTGTTGTAAAGACTGTCTTTGGTACAGAAGTAGCTGCTGTGAGTGTCGCGCTGCTGAAGTAGTCGCGGAGCGGACTCGCTTTAGTAAGCACATAAATGTTTTGTTGATGGTGCAGAGGCACGGAGGCGCAGTGTGGCGCGAATTTAATGTAATTTCAATAAGCCTGAGAGGCGTACTGTTTAATGTATTGAAGGAAGTGCGAAATAAGTTTATTTATACTCGAAAGTGATCAGAGTAATGTTTTTTCATGTGTGCAAGAAAAGTAATTGTTAGGAATCAAGTCTATTGTCACCGAGTGTGATCGTTGTTGTAGTAAGAGTACCTATTGTAATCATATCTGTCTTCTTTGGACTTCACGACGAAGACGACGAAAGCAGATGAGTACTTTTGTAACATTTTATTTTGTATGCATGTAAATGTAGTGTCAACCCAATCAGAACTTTGGTTCAATTATACATGACTTATTTTGAAACCAGTCTTAATTTTGTAAGTAGTTGTAGTCACCCCATTATCACCATTATTAGATTATGTTGATTATGCAAGCCTGTACATTGACCAACAAGTTCAATCATGTTTCAAAGTAATTACGACCAGTTTTAAAGAAATTACTAGACGAGTTAAAGAATTGCTAAACGTGTTACAACCACAGAGACTAGTAATTAAAGTGCAAGAGAGTGCAAGAGAGTTTGCAAGTAAAGTAAAGTTGGTTTCATTTATGTAGAAAGTAATCAGGCTAACAGTAGTCAAAGCATTATAGTTGATTAACCAGACTTGACGGAAGTAATGTTTTTATGAAATACGTTAAATGCCAGACTCTGCTCAGCCAGTTACACGCGTACGCTACCCAGGCCCTGGAACCAATTTAAAAAAATATATAGTTCACTTAAAGTTTTATAACAAACTTGAATGCTTTATGGAATATTATCAAAATTATTGGGAACTTTGACTGTAGTACTTGTGAAGCTCACTGCACCACGGAGTTTCACAGTACTGAGCTATTATCATTGCTATTACAATTATCTGCTATTACAATTTTGATTATAACACGAACACGCCATCACCACTACATGAATTCTGACACATTTATTAGTGAAGTTGTGCTGTTCGTGAATCGTAAGAGGTGCTAGTTGGAGGCTGTAATCAATGCTAAGTCAGATAGGGCCAAACTTAATTAATTACCACAGTGACTGTTTCAAGTTAATTAATATTTTTTTATTCAAATTTTTAACTTTCACTGCGAAAGTGTTGTTGCGACCCATTAGTTGTGATTTGCTGCAACATTCAATAACGAAATTATTACTACTAGAGTATATTATTACGCATTCTAAATTTTGAGATTATTTGACGACCTCCAACAGGCAATCTTCTTACAACATGCCTTTGAAAGAAATTACATAGTAACATCACAGCATCATATAAAATAAACTGGCTGTTAGATATGATAGTTTCACATGTCAAAACAAGGATATCAGCATCTTTTCAACAAGTCTTTCATGCCGCCATTGTAACTGTACTGGATGTTTGTAGACTTTGCCGACTGGTGGTGTCACCTAGTATAGAAACATGGAACTGAAACATGTTGTGCCGTTTCAGTGATGGTACACATCTACTAGTGAAGGTAATCCTTCCCCAACCATCCACATCCACTGTAACACATATAAAGCGTTTATGCACTATACACGGCGGTAAAATTGTTCTGACTAAAACTGAAAGGCGCAAACAGTTATATTTTAATAATATTCTGACCTACAGTCATAAAGGACACCCCTCTAGACTTCCGATTACATGGCGGACGGTTGATCAATTTGTTTCGCTCTGGTCGTGGTGTTGCCTATCTCTTTGGTATAGCCTCTCTATGTTATTCTGTGCTCGCTGTTTCTAAGTCGAGCCGGCTAGCACCGCGAGGCGAGTTTTCGGCCGTGGCATAATATGGCGCCTCATCGCCTGGCGAGGGTCCGCAGAGAGGCTGGAGTGCTGGCAGAGGAGCGGAACATAAACAGGAGGGTCTCCCCCCGTGCCGTGGAGTGGGCAGGGCGCGGTGAGGCGAGCCAACTGGCCGGTGTCCGAGCGCGGGGGCAGCCCGCGATTAATTCAGCCGATCCCAGGCGAGGCATTAGCGTCAAAAACATTGGCCCCGGTATTAATGGCGAGAGCCTTCCACTTGTCAATGGCGGCGGCCGCGGCGATGACTGACCGCCGGGCCGCCGGCCGGCGTAAACAAAGCGCTACAAGCAGCCCGGGTAGAGGGTGTGGGGCGCCGGCGCGTCCGTCCATTAGCGAGGGCGGCCGCAAAAAGCGACCGAGACGCCGCGCCGGAAGCTGCGGAGGGCGCCAGCAACTGCAGACTGGACTTCTTACAGGCGGCCGCCGAGCCGGCCAGCTTCCTGCGGCGACCGGCGGCTGGAGCCGGCCGCCTCGCCACCAGTGGCGGCTACTCCTTGAGGACTCGGGGGCGGCGCCCTCCCAAAAATATCCAACACGGAATACGTACCAATCGTTAATCACAAATCGACTCGAATAATTTTCGTGTAGCAGCAGCCCGTGTAAGTGAAGATCAATGTTTTTAGTCTAGGTAGTCTGCCAGCCAGGGTCAGCGAATGTTTTCAGAATGGGCTGACTGTCGGACTCTACGCGATCCGTCCGCGCCGTGTAAAGGCTGGCTACGGGCGCTTGGGGTGAGTGGGGGTTGGGCGGGGGTAGTGTGCTGAGCCGGGCCGCTTAGGACGGCGTCCGCTCCAAGGGCGCGAAATATACAAAGGCGCACCGGCACCGGTCACGTAGTTTCTAACAGGTGCGGTGCGTGTGATATGGTGACGTTGTTGTGAAGGTGCGTGTTGTTGCCTGTTTTTCTAGTTCCCTATTTAGAATGAATAATATGAATAGCGTAAGCTACATTTTAACATTTGGTAGTGAAAAATTGACTTTTGAAGGAAAGTTGGAATTAAAAAGGTTAGGACCACCGAGACCTGATTTGAACATTGTACAGACACAAAATGCGTGCAAAAGCAAAAGTAGTTTCACTAGGAAATTTAATCCTGCTTTATATAAACATACCAATGGTATTACTACATTTGTTGGTGACAGTCTTCTAATTCCAGTAACATATGTTTGTCACTGACGAAGCATTTGTTTTCTCTGAACACTTACTTCTATAGTTACATACACAACGAATTTACTTCTTTATTTTTTATTATTTTAAGGTACAGTTTTGGGTCTCTTGTGAAATCTAATAAAATGGGGTTACAAGGTTTTCATTACCTGCAGAAAATATTAAAAACGACATATTTGTGCGTACATTTGTTCGTATTTTGGTATAGGACGAAAAAGTCGTGTTAGATGAAGGGTTAAATTACGTAACTAGCTAATAAAATGAATGCTGTATTCTCCCCGTTCAAGAAATGTTCTGAAGGGACAAAATGTCGTGTACAATTGAAGAGACATGCCGCCCCTCCTAATAAACAGCCCACCAGCCGCCACTGCTCGCCACCCACACTAGCCCGCAAAGCAGTCGGGTCTGTCTCACGGCAGTACGCACTTAGATTAGATTAATACTTGTTCCATAGAGCATGAATGTGCGGCTCCGTAGCCTGATAGTAGAGTGCCAGACTACAAATCTGAAGGTCCCGAGTTCGATCCCGACCAGGTATTTGGATTTTTATCTGTCACTTTCCACTTCTTTCACCTCTCGCAGTGTTTCAGATGTGAAAAATGCCAAGTAGCATCGTGGTTCGGAACCCACGTTAAACTGTAGGTCCCCCTCTAACTGGCTGGGCAAGTCAGTTCGAAGGTCGGAGGAAGGCAACGGCATACCACCTCCAAACAGGACCATGCCTAGTAAAGCACTGTGGTGTTCAAACCAATCTTCGGATTGTTCACTCCTTTACCTTTAGGTCATGAATACGACACTTGGTAATGATGTGGAACGTCTCAGTTAAATGAAATGTGTCTATACATAATATTACATGACACTCAGTATTTGAATATTATATTATATATTTTTTTTTTATTTTAATATTTTTTTAATTTTTTTTCCTAAAGTACTAACTTTTATCTAGAAATTCATCTAACGTGTAGAAGGAATTGCACTCAGAAATGCTCTAAATTTATTTTTAAATGCTAGTTGACTATCTGTCAGAATTTTGATACTACTTGGTAAATGACCAAAGACTTTTGTGGCAGAATAATTAATCCATATATATATAGATTACTGTGAACATTCCTTTTATCTAGAAATTCATCTACCGTGTAGAAGGAATTGCACTCAGAAATGCTCTAAATTTATTTTTAAATGCTAGTTGACTATCTGTCAGAATTTTGATACTACTTGGTAAATGACCAAAGACTTTTGTGGCAGAATAATTAATCCATGTGTATATATATATATATATATATATATATATATATATATATATATATATATATATATATTACTGTGAACATTCCTTTTATCTAGAAATTCATCTACCGTGTAGAAGGAATTGCCATTCAGAAATTCTCTTAATTTATTTTTAAATGTTAGTTTGCTATCTGTCAGAATTTTGATACTACTTGGTAAGTGACCAAAGACTTTTGTGGCAGAATAGACCCCTTTCTGTGACAGAGCTAAATTTAACCTTGAATAGTGTAGGTCACCCTTTCTCCTAGTGTTGTAGCTATGCACACTGCTAAAAAAAGGGTAAAACAGTCAACAATCCGAAGATTGGTTTGACCACCACAGTGCTTTACTAGGCACGGTCCTGTTTGGAGGTGGTATGCCGTTGCCTTCCTCCGACCTTACTTACCCAGCCAGTTATAGGGGGACCTACAGGTTAACGTGGGTTCCGAACCACGGTGCTACTCGGTATTTTTCACATGAGCAATATTGCCAGAGGTGAAAGAAGTGGAAAGTGACAGATAAAAATCCTAGGACCTGGTGGGGATCGAACCCACGACCTTTGGATTTGTAGTCTGCCACTCTACCACTGTGCAATCGAGGCGTACACTTTAAATATCTATGGAACATAAATAACTTGAATAAGAGCAAAGAATAGTCCAGATAGCTGATATTTTTTGCTGAGTCGTGTATGTATCGACTATACAAGTCACCCCTGGTATCAACTTATTCGCAGTTATTTCTCAAACAGTTCGTCTACGGAATGTTTCGGTGCAAATATCATACACTCTTTCTGTTTCAATCATGATACACACTGTATAATGTATATTATATGTTAATAGAAATATTTACAAAGTGCTGGTGCAGCTCTTGTTATAACAGTGGTTGCGTAAATAAAGTGAAATTATATTCATATTGGTAGTTCTCAGTCTCCACTTGAAATATAAAAATAGATATTGTTTAGATCGTTGTACCAAGAATATTACTACTATATATCGTACGAAGAGCTTTGCAACCTACTTCAGAAAAAAATACTTTGAACACCTCTGACCTGAATGAAAAAAAAAAGTCACATCTCATTTATGTAGTGATAAATTGATTGGATTCTATCACTATTCCTGTTTTGTAACTCACACCTGTTTGAGGATCTTCCTCATATTTTCTAATGCGTTTATTAACATACTGTGTTTCATTTCTGAACATAAAAAACAAGTCCAATCGCCTTTCGCCCTACAAAGTTTGTGTCTTTGCGAAACTTTTCTCTGAAATAGAGAGGAGAGCGTTTCACTATGTTAAAAAGTGGTGAATACTAGTTGGACTGCTCATTAGCTCTCTTGGTTGCGATTGATACTTCAGTTTGTTTCAATTACTGGATTTGCAGAAGCCGTAAATGACAGGGCCTAGTTAAACTCTTCCGATGACACATGTATGTATTTTTTCATGGAGAAAGTTTTACACGCTACAAGCTACCTTTTGGTGCATCGCAGCGAGAATATTTACAACAAAATTCTATATTGATTGGCTTTTCGCCGTAAAAGTTTTCAGATATTTGTAATATTTCATGGACGGGGGAGAAGAAGGTCTGGACTGAGGAAGTTTGAGATGGGCAGAGATGGGTGGGGATGAAAGAGAGAGAGAGATAGCTGGACATAAAAAGCGAGAGGGAGAGAGAGAGAAAAGGAGAGGATGGGACTGACGGAGATTTCTGGTTGAAGTCAATATTAATTAATGGTGTGATGCAATTTATTGTGTGAAACTGAATTTACTGTGTTTTTTCAAAATTTAAAGAGAGTCCATTTACAGAGAAACACCTAATAATTCTCTGAAATACTTCATTGACAATTTCATCAGTTAATTCCTGTGATTCGGATGTGATAGCGATACTTGTATCATCATCATAGAGAACTAGCTTGGCAGCTTTATGAAAATAGAAAGGCAAATCATTAATATATATTAAGAACAGCAAAGGTCCCAGTACTGTGGCACCCCATGCTTGATAGTTCCCCAGTTTGAGGACTCGGCTGTTTTTTGTATATTATGTGAATTACTTATATCAACTTTCTGAACTCTTCCAGTTAGGTATGATTCAAACCATTTGTGCACTTTCCCACTCATACCACAGTACTTAAGCTTATCTAGAAGAATTCCATGGTTAACACAATCAAAGGCCTTTGATAGATCACAAAAAATCCCAACGGGTGATTTACGGTTATCCAGAGCATTTAATATTTCATTAGTGAAAATGTGTATTGCATTTTCTGTTGAAAAGCCTTTCTGGAAACCAAACTGACATTTTGTTAGAACTTTATTTTTATTAATATATGAAGTTACTCTGGAATACATTACTTTTTCAAGAATTTTTGATAGAGCAGTCAGAAGTGAGATTGGGCGGTAGTTGTTGACATCCAACGTATCACCTTTTTTATGAAGTAGTTTGACAATAGCAACTGCTCCAGTGAGCTGTTCGGAAGTTTAGCTGCCGGAAATTTACGTCACGTGACTGTCCCGTCTGTAAACACAAGGCTGCAGTCAAGGTGGTTAGAGCTTAGAATATTTAGCTGCAGTCCTGCTCCTATTGGAATTTGTTGTTAAAACTATTGAAGAATTCACTTTTAACCTGAGCTGTGTAATTCCCACCGCATATTGTAGTCGTTCGTCTACAGTAAACAAAACGGGGTAAAAGTTAAGCAATAAGCCGTCCATGCAATTTTCTTAGTTTATATTACATGTGAAGAGGATGCCCCAGATACTCAACGGAAACGTGTTTGGTTTTTCCCCCTGTGATTATCTGGAACTTTTAATTCTTATAATTGTGGTGTCGCACAAGTCTAAAGTGCGCGCAACCTACTTTCGGCGCGCGCCGCCATGCACGCACGGCCCGGCGTTCTTACGACGTCAGCCACGAGCGCCCTCTGCTACAACTCCGCTCGTGGCCACCACTGAACGACATCGTTCACTTGGGACTGAGATAGGAACCAGCTAACACTTCGGAATCAAATAGGCAGCAATTAAGACTTGGCTATCGGATAGGCACTAGTAATCATCAGTAGGCAGGCCTGTATCTAATCTATGTATCATCATTCTGCAGTCAATAACCATCTAAAAGTTAAGTATTACTAAGTCTCTATGAAATATATATCTCGTTCTAATTTACTCTAGTGTTTCCAGTTTCTGCTGTCCCACTGGCTGCTCACCTCCGTACCTGCACAAGTGTGCATCCTTTATTCCTGTGTCGATCTCTTTTTACTCGGTCACCGACACCTAACACAACGAGACACAAAAGTGGCGACGAGGATGGGATACAAAAATAATGAAATGTCATTTCAAAATAAATGTGGCGAAAAAGTTGACACTGTACTATACTGCAGATCAGCTTACCACCACGACTTATTTCGCATGTACATTTGTTGGGTTCGCCGACTCAAAATAGCTGTCACTGTTCAACAGAACCTGCACTATGGATGACTGGCAACATATTCACGATTTCTGGTGTAAGTTGTGCACCGTCACATTTGGCCAAAACAGGCAATATCCTTAAATGATTAATAAGAACTCGATTTAATTTTTTTAATATGCCTAAAATGAATAAATTTGTACATGTAGTTATTGAACTCAATGAAGTACAGCAATTTATCTTCTGAATACACAATCGGGCATAACTGAAGACTGGGATACCATCCGTCAGCTTTGACCCATAATGTCATCAACATGTTGGAGACCCGGTATTCAGGATATCTTAATACTTCTCTATTGTAGACTAGATAATAAATAATGTGTAGTTATCCTTGTAAATTACAGACGTTCGTAAATAACTTTGCCGTGCGTGTGTTGCGCGATCACGCGCGTTCAGTATTTTGACATAACAAACGTGACAGTTAAACACTGAAAATATCCGACTACTTCGTTTTTACACAGTAATTCCGTAACATTACATAATCATAAAATTTTCCGTATTTGGTTCTCAGTACAAAGCAGTAAAAAAATGACAAATTCCATAACTTTATTTATTTTTTATTAATTCAAATACTACACCAAAGCTACCGACAATAATGACAGTGTTTCGTTGTCCAGTACAGTTTCATGTCAAGTAAAGAGATGTCACATAATTACAGGGTAGGACGTTACTCGAATGGAGCATAGTAGGTTAACATTTTATTTGATGGCGTTTAAAGGAACTGCATCTTGATAATGCAATTCCACATTATGGACACTTCCTTTTTCGACACACGAATATTCTCAGATAAATGAACTTTATAGTGAGTGTAGAGCTTCTAACGCATCTTGAACTCGGAACTGCATTCCTCACACTTTTGGAACGTTTTGTGCGATCACTCATGTTCATCAAAAGATGGCAACAAGAAAATAACAGAAAACACCAATAACGAAATAAATAAGCAGTAACGGATCGCTCGGTGTGGCAGAAAAGAGAAGAATGAAATAGGAAGACATCTTGAAACAAATTGACTGGTCATGTGACGTAAACTTCTGATAGTTAAACGTCTGAACAGCCAAGTGCGTACTGCCGCGAGAAAGACTTCAAAGCAGTCGGCAAGCGTGCCCTACGTTCCAATGTTAACGCTCAACGTGCCGAGTCCACTGGGCTGCAGAACTCTCAGAAACGGTGCGAATAGTGCATACCGCAGTGTAACATACCAGTCGCGATACACACTGGTCTACGAGATGTGTGAGAAAAGTAACGAGACTGATTTCATACCAACCAAAGTTTTTATTATTTTCAAACAACAATGTTATCCCCTTCAAAGTATTTCCCTTGGGCAGCTACACATCGACGGAGTCGTCGTTCCCACACTTAGCAGCGCTGGAAGTCTTCAATTGGTATGGCTTTTAACTGGTCGGTCACTGTCTTTTGAATGTTCTCCAGAGTTCCAAAATGACGTCCTTTCAGGACATGTTTCAATTTCGGAAAGAGGAAAAAGTCACAAGGACTCACATCAGGTAAAGAGGGGGCTGAGGAACAACAGTAATGCGTTTTGAGGTCAAAAATTCACGGATGCAAATGGCCGTGTGACACGGAGCATTGTCATGGTGAAGCATCCACTTGTCTGCAATTTCTGGTCTCACACAGATCACTCTCTTCCTCAACTTTTCAAGGACACTTTTATGAAACACTTGGTTGACAGTTTGTCCTGGTGGAACGAATTCCTTGTGCACGATACCCATCCTGTCAAAAAAAAAAAAAAAAATAAATAAATAAATAAATAAAAATAAAAAAATTAAAAAAATCTGCATGGTCTTCATCTTTGACTTGCTCATTCGACATTTATTCGGTCGAGGAGATGACAGAGTGTGCCATTCTTTACTTTGCCGCTTTGTTTCAGGATCGTACTCAAATATCCAGGAGTCATCACCAGTGATCACACAACTGAAGAATTCTTGGTCATTAGCAATCCTCTCAAGAAGATCAACGCACACGTTTTTTCGAATGTCCTTCTGTTCAGTTGTGAGATTTTTCGGCACCAATTTGGCACAAACCTTTCGCATGTTCAAATCATCTGTCACAATTTGATGCACGGTGAAAGTGTTTAAATTTAGCTGTTCACTGATCATCCTTATTGTTAAACGACGGTCTGATCTCACAAGAGCCCTCACACGATCAATGTTTTCGTCACACCACATGTAATTTTGTTCCCAATCTAATAATGACTTGTGGCTTAATTCATTAGCCCCATACACTGACACCCTTTGTTTCCTGTTAGTCAGGTATGGTTTTAACTATTTTCCAGCATTTCCTATGACACCAAACAATTCTAATTTCCTTCAAAGATGTCGTCGTTCATGTAATCAAATGACTTCAACAAATCACAGAAAATACCTTCTGCTTGGAATTTAATATACAATGAATTAAGTACATTTTCAATGTAGGTGTAAATAGCCTTCTAGATATTGGAACCTTTCAGAAATCCAAACTGTGTTCTGGACAATACGTTATATGTGGTCAAGTGGCTGAGAAGCTGTTTGTACGTTACCTTTTCTAGAATTTTCGAGAATACTGGCCAAAGTGAAATTCGTCTATAGTTTGATAGTATCCCTTTCTCCCATTTCTTGGATAGAAGTTTAATTTCCGCATATTTTAGCCAACCAGGTAATGTTCCAGTTACAATAGACTGGTTACACTTTGATAATATTTCATCATAACCACTACAATGCTTTGTTCTTAAAGATTTTACTACAGAAGTTATTTCTTATGGTGAAGTGACACATTCATATCCCTGAAGTTCTTTATAAATGATATTTTGATATTCAAGGGCATTATTTACTGACTCTGACAATCCCATACTATCAGTGACAGATATAAAGTACCAGTTAAATATATTTACCAAATTATGCCCATCAGTTGCTAATGTATCATCTACTCTTACTGCTATCTGCTCATGTTCCTTTCTGATTCCAACAGTCTCCTCTGCCACAATAGCACATATTGTTTTTATTCTGTTGTCTGACACTGCTATCTTCTTCTCATAGTAAATTTGTTTAGATGTCTGATTATTTTCTTAATATTTTAAATTATTCTTTATTTTTAGTTAAATAATCAGTATTGGAGCTATTCATGGCTGATAGATACATTTTCCTTTTAGTCTTATTCCTTGTGTAATCCATGGTTTTATTACAGACTTCTGTTTAATTTGAGTAACTTTTAGAGGAAAACAGTTTGCAAATTTGATGCTGACATTATTAAAGAATATGTTATATTTTTCATTCATATAAAGAGCAGTATAAACATCTTTCCAGTTCATATTTTTGAGCAGTTTTTTTTAAAATACTCAATTTTTTGTGGAATGACTACTCCCCTGTATACAAATTTAGCAGTCTTCATGATCTGCTCAGAATCTACACCTAAAACAAGGATATGCGTACCATGATCTGATGGGCCATTTATTAGTTTGTCTACAAAAATTTTATCAATGGCTGTCCCAGAGAATTTATTTATCCTAGATGGAAAGTTCACAGTATGTGTTACATTGAAAGACAATGTTTTTGATTCCAGTGAATGATAACTGGAAGACTACATAAGAAATCTATATTAAAGTCACTAACAACCAAGATTTCTTTGTTTCTTCCTGTTAAATAACCCAATAGAGGATTTAGGAATAAATTATAATTTCCTGCAGGTCCTCGGTAAATAGTTACTACTATAAAGCCTATGTGATGAGTCTCTACTTCCGTTGCGCACACATAAATGTTGTTCTAGACAGAACTTGTTTATACCAATATTCTTGAATTTATAGCAGTTTTTAATAAATGTGTCAAGTCATCCTCTCTCCGTTCCACTCTACAGAAGTAGGAAGGTAAATTAAATCCTGAAATGTGTAACATTGGTCACATGATTTTCAGAGAGGCAAATTATGTCAATTTGGTTAGAGGAATCTATTTCATTAATACAAATGATAGTTCACAAGTTTATTATTGAGCCCTTGAATGTTCTTATGTAATAAAGATAACTGATTTGATTTGATTTGATTTGATTTGATTATTCCAGGGAAGCCAAAACAGTCTTGGTCCAACCAGCCACTGGGTGCACCGAAACTAAGTTTATTGTGTGGTATGGCTCCCTGTATATCTAGTAAAGCCAACCAATGCCCTTGAACAGTGCAAGGAGTCCCTTTACCAGTTCTTTATTAGACACAATTTCTTCAGGTCTGGTTGTCCCAAATGTTCTGTGTCTTTTACTCTCGAATGCAATGCATTCGAAGATTAGATGTGATGCAGTTTCATCACCGTCATCACAGATCCTACATTTAGGGTCCTCTTCTGTTATTCCCATTGTATGTAGGTGTTTTTTGAAATTCCCATGGCCTGTCAGCAATCCAACCATGCGCCTAATCTCTCTCCTGTTCAGGCCCAGGATTGCAGAGCTTCTTTTAAAACATGGCTTTGGCACCATTACCTTACCATGTTTTTGTTGATAGACTTAAGTCCAATATTCTACATGCTGTCTTCTGAGCCAGTTACGTAGCTCCAATTTGATCATTGCCTTGGTGATTGTCAGGACAGGTTCCGGTCCAATAAATGGAGTCTCTGCCCCCATCCTGGCTAATCTGTCGGCATGTTCGTTGCCACTGATCCCCGAGTGGCCAGGGACCCACAATAGGTTTACTCTATTGCTTTCCCCTAGCTCCACCAGAACCCTGTGACATTCTGCAACAATTTTAGACCTTCTTGCAGGAGCTGCCAGTGATCTCAGGGCTGCCTGGCTGTCTGGATAGATACAGATGCGACGATCTTTGTAGCATCTACGCAAATTCTCCTCCACACATGCCCTGATGGCAGTGATTTCGGCCTGGAATACTGAGAGATGACGCCCTCCAGTCTTGGCTGCACCCCGTATTCCCCAGCCCCAACGCCTTGGTCTGATTTCGACCCGTCAGTGAACCAGACAATATCCCCCGTACGGTGTCGAACTATTTTCTCCCACTGCTCCCTACTTCCAACTGTTACACTGAAAGGCTTGTTGAAGCAGTATGGGGTTATAACATAGTTGGCTGGCATTTCCCCAGTCTTTCCTATATTTACCTCACTCACTATTTTAATGTGTGATTCTGGATATCCCAAAGAGTTCCAGTTGTTACCAGTTTTGAGTCTGTAGGCACCAGCTGCTGCCTCCATCTTGACCCAAAGGTGTAATGGGGGCATATCCAGCGTGGTTTCCATCCCAGCAGTTGGTGTGCTGCTAATTCCGCGTGTTATGGCTAAGCAGGCTAGTCTCTGCACCTTACCAAGCTCCTTAGCAGCAACCTGCTGTTCTACCTTCTTCCACCACACGACTGCCCCATAGGTGATCCTGGGTCTAATCACTGTGGTGTATATCCAGTGCATACCCTTGGGGCTCAGGCCCCAATTTTTGCTACAAGCTCTCCTGGTACTTACTAAAGTACCTTTCGCCTAGGAGCAAATATTCCTAACGTGAGAGGTCCATGTCAGTTTCTCATCTAGGGTCGCCCCTAGATATTTCACTGTCCCCTTCACAGGTAGCGCTTCATTGAAAAGCTTTAGATTCCAACTTGAGTGTTGGATATGATTCCTTGTGAATGGTACAACAACAGTCTTCTTAGGACTAACCCCCAGGTCCTGTTTTCTGCACCAGTCTTGCACAATGTCCAAAGCACCTTGTGCCATATTCTTCACTGTGTCAGCAAATTTACCAAGTATTACTATGACAAGATCATCTGCGTATCCTTGGCAAAAGTACTGCCTAGAGTTTAATTCTCCAATGAGATCATTCACCACTAGATTCCATAATAAGGGGGAAAGAACTCCTCCTTGTGGGCAACCCCTAGTGGTGTTGATTACCATTTTCTCATTCATCATGGTAGCCTCTACTTTTCTTCCACTGAGTATAGTCTTAGTCCACCTACATATAGTGGTCCCTAGGTCATGCACCTCTGCTGCCCTAACCATGGAATCGAAGGTTGTGTTGCTAAAAGCCCCCTCAATGTCCAGGAAGATAGAGAGGGCTATTTCTTGAAAGTGTAGTGCTTTCTCCACCTTCCCAACAAGTTGGTGGAGAGCTGTCTCACATGATTTACCTGGCTGATATGCATGTTGGTTTGAATGTAGAGGAGCCCTACTTAACCTCCTTTCTCCAACATGCACATTAACCAGCTTTTCCAATGTCTTAAGAATGAAGGAGGACAGGCTGATTGGTCTCATATCCTTGGCCTGGGTATGATCAATTCTCCCTGGTTTAGGAATGAAGACAACCTTCACTGCATTGGGAATGATTCCTGCTGCTAGGCTGACCCTGAATAACCTGCATAGGAATATAATAAGATTTTCTCCCGCTTGTTGCAGGAGAGCTGTGAGATTCCATCGGGGCCTGGTGACTTGAACGGTTGAATTGTTCCCACCGTCCATCGGACCTTACTGAAATCGACACACTCCTTGACCAGATCCCAGTCCTCTTTGCGAATACCTGAGAACCGTTGTCTCTCTGGAATTGCATTCTGGTCTGAGTTTGCCCCAGAGTATATTGAGGAAAGTGAGTCTTGAGGAGCAGTTCCAGCGTTTCATGTGCTGTCTTTGTATACTCCCCATCCTCCTTCCTCAATGTTCCTCCTGGATTAGTTGGTATTCTAGTGAGGAGTTTATGAAGTCTCGCATGAGCAGCCATGCCCTCCACTTCCTCACAGAATACCTTCCAGGATGCCTCCTTTGCCCGTCTGATGGCAAGGTTGTAATTGACAAGGGCCTCACGATACTTTGCCCATTGTCCTTTGCGCCTCACAAGGTTAAATAGTCTTCGTACCTGTTTCCTTTGCATTTCCAGGTTATTATTCCACCAATATGAGGTCACTATAGCAGAGGTTACGGCCTCCGCTACTTCCTCAAACTCTGCTGGATTCCTTATCGAAGTTTTAATTTCCGATAGGCTGAAGTCAAGGTCTCTCCTATATGTCTCCCAGTCCGTTTTCCTGGGATTCCTATAGGCCATGGTCTGTCTGGTTCCCATTTCAACCTTGAATTTAATATACATGTGATATGATGAGGATGGCTCCAGGACCACATGCCACTGTTTGACATAACTTCCCATCATCATGGAACCAAAAGTTATGTCAATTACTTCTTCCCTTCTACTATTCCTGAATGTAGGTACATCACCCCTATTCAGGATCTCCAAGTTGTTAGATAGGAGAAATTCAAGAAGGTGCTCACCTCTACTGTTGGTGTCCTTGCTGCCCCACGATAGATTGTGGGCATTGGCATCACATCTCACCAACAGTTCGTCACCTTGCCGATGGCAGGCTTCTGTCAGTCTCCTCACTTCCAAAGGAGGGCGAGAGCTGTCTTCGTAAAGAAGGTATGCTGAGGCCAAAACAATTTCCCTCGTGATACCTTCCTCACGTTGCTGCATCCTGATGGTCACCAAGTCCATGGAACAAAAACCCATCATTGGTATGAAAGGTATTCCATTTCTAACATAAATGCATGTTCTGGAGTTTTTTAGATTTCTAGCATAAATCAGCTTACCTCCAGTACCACCGAGGTCCAATACACCCCCTTTCTATAAATAGGGTTCTTGTATCAGGGCCACGTCCACCTCCTGTCTCCCCAGGCGACGGCTCAGGGCAGCAGTGGCCCCTTTACTGTGCTGCAGGTTTATCTGCAGCACTTCCAGTCCCCATCTTGCTGCCATTATTGCCTTTAAGGCCTTTGATTACCCTGACGGTGACCTGTGAGAACCCGAAAAACAGTTTCAGGCCTTGCTCTGGCATTGCCTTCAGGGACTTCTCTCCGACCTCCACCACCAGGGTTCGTCCTTCCGGAACGTCCTTTTGGTTAATTACTCTCCAATCCTCTGTCGAGACTTTTGGGCTCTGGACCCTTATTTTCTCAAATAGAGTCTTCGGAGAGATATCCTTAAGGATCTTTGGTACCCATATTGATACCTTTGCGGTCTTCAGGAGTTCGGTTGTTGTCTTGACCAGCAGCTTTGCATCCTCCCACGGGGATATCATGGGCACCTTGTCCTTAAGCCATTCTGCTGAGTGCTCCCATTCGCAGACAAAAATGAGGGCACCGCGATCTAGATAGACCCTCCTTAATTTGGGTCCTGGACCAGCGTCCCCCCAATCTCTTCAAAGAGGGCCATCTGCACGAGCTCCTCTGCTGCGAGGTGATGCTCACCAGTGGGTATCCTCCTTGGACAACCGCCATTCTAAAGACCAAGACTGCAGTACTATAGGTCTGTTTCCCTATTTCCTGCTTCGGCCTTTTAGGATCACGCTTGTCCAGAGAGGAGGGAGTCTTATATTCCTCCCTAACCCTCTTGCCACCTGTCTTTGACGTCGAGGGGGTCTGTGTATCCTCTTCAACCTGAGGCAGTTTCTTTTTGGAGGTCTTGGGCTCAATCCCTTTTGATTCCCTCCACTTATGCTTAGGAAGCCATTCTTTTCCTTCCTTTTGCTTCTGTTCCTTGCGAAGTTTCCTCCTCTGAGCCCCAGACAAGGCCTTAATCCTAATCTGGTCCAACTTCTCTGTTACAGATCCCACTTCTTGCTCAGGTTTAGACCCTGATTCAGAAGTAGGAGTGCACTCCATCGGTCCTGATCCCGATGTCTGAGTATCTGAGGTCTCAGATTGCCCCTCGTATTCTTTTAAAATAATTGTTTTTCTCCGTGTTCATCGTAGTCCCACGAGATTTGGGGATTTATATGGTCCACACCACGATAACCCCGCGTGGTGCAAGGCTACTTACTCAGGGAGGTCACCCGGTATCCCTGAGGCTCTGTTCGAGACACATCCACCCATGTGCCATGCACCCCTTGGCACCGATCGCATCACACCTTGGGATGGGAAAGGAATTGGAAAAGGACTGGGAGAGGATAAGGAAGACGGGACGTTGTGGGACACGCTTGGTCTGATCCATCAGCTGAGGCCTTTCCGGCAGTAGGTTCTCTACCTTTGGTATAGCCCTCAGCTCCCTGTGGATACGCAAGCCTCTCCACCCGCACGGACAGTGCTTCGTCAAGGTGGTGTCCCCCGGAGAGGAAGATAGCTGATACTGCATACTAATGGTTGGGCAAAAATTTACTGGCAGTTTCTGAGTACTTTCTGATAAACATTCTTTGGTAAAATCTACCTCCTGTTTATCTGATTTCTCAAACTAAGGGTGACTTCCAAGCTGTCTTAAAACTGGTTTTCTTTCTCCCATCCCTATAGAAAAACACAATCCCTCTGACACTTGTAACCACTGGTATTTTACCATTTGTGACAGTGCCCCTCCAAACGTTAGTTGCAATCAACTCAGAGAGTTCTCCCTTCCCTTTCATGTTCAGGTGTAGGCCATGTCCACTGTAGACCCACCTACAGATAGCATCTACAGGAATCAAACCAATAAAGGACCCTGTATCTGACATAAGCAGCCATTCCAATTTTGCTCTCCTGGCAGAAGAGTTCAGATGAAACCGATCATGGCGCCTCAAAACACACAAATCCCACATTATTATACTTTGTTTCTGATTCCATCTTCACCAGGTGACTCTCTATGGAGTATTCAGAGTGTCTGTCCGTACTAGTTCCCGGAACACCCACTATAATCGTAGTATTCTCCTTTGTGAAATCTTTGTATAAAGGACCTACAATGTTCTGTTACCTGACCCAGACCTGGATTAGGTTTGAAAACGTTTGTGACGTGGTACTGTGGACGTAGCTCTTTCTGCAGCAATTGACCAATACCTCTACCATGGGAACTACCTAACAACAAGACTTCCTTTCTCTTGACAGATTTGCCTACCTTTCTCAAACTCTACTTGAAAATTTGCTGAGCAGTTTCTACGGCTTCAGCTACATGAGGCTCATCCGATTCTGACTGAGGCAACAGGCCAAATCTATTTCCGCAGTTAATGACTAAGCTGTCTGACACTGTCCTAAGCCTGTTACCTGTTGGCCCTTCCCACCTCTGTTCACCCTTCTCCGTTGCCTTTTCTAATTCAGCTTGAAGAGCTGCAATTTTCCCCTTTTGTTCCACCATTTTCCTATCGCTGTTACAGATCCTACAAAACCACTGGTGAGCTTCATTTATGTCCCCATTTCCCACGCCATTACATTCGCCCCAATGAGAGAAACCACTGCAACTATCACACCACACCCCGGAACTAACGATCCTACGGCATGTAGGTAAAAACAGAAATCGTGCAAACTCGATTAAGTACTGACTGAAACGTAAATGTTACACCGAAAGGCACTAAGAACTATTCACACAACTGTAAATAGAATTAACTGAAAGGTTACAGAATAAATGAAACTCTTTCACAAAAAAGTGGGTCTATAAACACGGATTACTACAGACTTTTGCTAACTCACGAAATTTTAATCTACGCTGTTTTCCGTTTATTTGTGGTTGATAGACGATATAAATCTTAACTAGCATATGCCACGACAGAAAAATTATGAGACTGGATAATTAGATACAAGGTTTCCTCACTGTTTACAACGATTCGCGCCCGTTAAATTAGACCTATAAATAATGCTGTAAGCGAGAGAAGGAAAATACGCTTTTTACACCGTTTTATCTTATTTAACACTACACTGACTTCTACTAATGTAACAACACTTGTCTGGTATTTATAACTGCTTGAAACTTTAAAAATAGCTCATTATTTTCTGCAGCAAATATTCTAAACATACCGCTCCTAGCGGTGAGCAAGAGAGCAGCGTTTTAACGTCATACACATCGTACGAATAATACTTTATTTTTCTACCCTTTTCTACGCAATTTAGGTTATGATTGTTTTTATTTTAGACTCTAACACGTTTGTCTAATATGCTAAAATAAACAGCAGTCGAGCTAAAACAGATGAATGAAATGACGAAAGCTAGAACTTATGCAGAAATACGCCCCCAATCGAATATATTTGCAGCTTTCCCCCATTGAAACCAAAATAATGTACATCATGTAGCCCAAGGTTGGCTAATTCATTATATGTATATTTAAATTGTCCCACTGTGTTCGATTCACAGAGCTAAGTACCTGCTTGGTTATATTTTACAGAAGTATTTTGCCTTTTGACAACATTTTTAATTACTTTATGATTTCAAGAAATTTGCGTTATTGTTACCGGTAATTAGTTTATTTGTTAATAAAATGTCGTGGCAGATGACGTTAAATTAAAATACCTTGATCAGTCCTTTCATGATTCCCGTCTTTGGGGCAAGACATTAGCTGGTTCCTGATGAGGTTGATTGCTTGAGTTATCAGAAAGGCCGTTTCATTATAGAAGCAGAGCGTAAGAAGCGTAGCCGTGTAGCTCCAAAGTAGAGGGGTGCGACAAATGATGGCACTGTCGTTTCGAAGTCGGGGCAACGCCACCCATCCTTCACCTCTCAACGATGGGAGGAGTCGCCAGAAACGACACGAGGTTCGGATTCCACGTTAAGCTGTAGGTCCCCTTTCCCCTGTTGGATAAATGGGGCAGGCTGGGGACACGCAAGTCACCGAAGTGGCGTTCAATTGAAAGACTTGCACCAGGCCAATGAGCCACACGAAATAATAATAATTATTATTATTGTCGTTTCGTTCTATGTTTTAGTTTTTAGGGCACCTTTTAGCAAAGCTGACTTCGTCTATATTATTATTCAGTGCCAGATGAGACACAGACATCCATCTAACAGTAGGAATGCATTAAAAGTGTATTATAGTTGAAAGTTTACCAACTGTCCTCGTTACATTTACGGACATATTTCCGTAAAAACGTACGAGTATTACCGCAGACGCCCACATTTGATTTTGGTGTTAATGTTTTCTACACATTTTACATATATGGCTGTCTCCGTTCACAGTGCTCTAGATGATTTTCATCTTCTTTTCCTAACAATCTATTTTCCCCCTAAAATATAAGGTTTAAGAGTTTTGTAGTACATTGCTTACAATGCGCAATTCTGTAACTTTGGCCATATAACTGCAGTAATAGTTTCCTATAGACTCTATATAAGCCATTTTATACTCCTAAAAAGAGGAAGTGATCATTCTTCTTCTTTCTTCGTTTCGGCCATCTAAGGGCCACGCACCGATTTCAATGTTTCCTCCTTTGTTCTTCTTTCTTTTTCCTCCAGTATTCTTTCATCTTTTCACTATGCATCCTTTTTCTCTCCTCAGACCACTTTACTCTTGTCTTCTTCCTCCTCCTGCCTTGGAATCCTTCCATTTTTAACACTTTCTTCTTAAAAGTTTCTCTTTCTGTTGCATCTATTTCACTTATATTGTTTCTTTCCAAATCTTTCCTAACTTCTTTAATGCATGCTATTGTTGACTTCTTGTCCCAGAGATATTTAAAAATATGTTTGGTTAACCTGTTGCTGTTCATTCGGTATAAATGTCCAAAAAATAGCAGTCGCCTCTTCTGTAGTGTTTCGGTTATATTTTCTATAGTGCGATAAACTTCTGCATTACTTCTTAGTTTCCATATTTCTTAGTGGACCAAGTATTTTTCGAACGATTTTTCTTTCTAGGACTTCAAGTTTATGTAATTTGTAATTCAGTACTAAACATTCACTTGCATAATGACATTCTGACTTTACTACTGTGTTGTAGTGCTGTATTTTCAGATTTTTAGACAGAGACCTTTTGTTGTAAATGTTTTTGGTTATACCATATGCTCTCTCCATTTTATGTACTCTTTCTTCTACAGCAAATTTTTCTAAGCCATTTTCCTGAATCATTTCTCCCAAATATTTAAATTTATTTCCCCTCTTTATCGGCCCAATATCTGTTAGTAGGATTTCTGGAGCATTTTTTATGTTTGTCATAAATTTTGTTTTCTCTAGAGAAATTCTTAAACCTGCTTTGTTGGCTATTTCTTCTAAGAGATTGATTTGATTGTTGCATTTGTTGCGTTTTCAGAAAGAATGGCAAAATCATTCGCAAATTCTACACAGTGAATTTCAATACCTTTGTGTTTAGTTCCCAGTCTGATTGGTGATAGCTTATGATCTTTTAGTTTTTGTTTCCATTCTGATACTATTTTCTCTAGGACGCAGTTGAAAAAGAGTGGAGACAGGCCGTCACCTTGTCTTACACTTTTTTTGATGTTGAATGCCTTGGAAATTTAACTCTGAAGTTTTACTTTTGATTTGGTGTCTATGAATGTTTCGCAAATAAGGTTTGCTAATTTAGATCTAATTCCAAATTCTCGGATCACTTTATCTAGTGTTTGCCTATCAAACGAATCAAACGCCTTTTTAAAATCAATAAATGTTACAATGATGTCTTTGGAGTTTTTAAGTCTGTGACGGATTATGGACTTTAGGTTGAAAATCTGTTCTGAGCAAGATCTGCCTTTTCTAAATCCACTCTGATATTCTCCCAATTCGCTATCAAATGTTGCTTCCACCTTGTTTAGTATAATTGTTGAAAATATTTTATATCCCACTGGTAACAAAGCTATACCTCTATAGTTACTTACACCTTGTTTGACGCCTTTCTTGTGTAAAGGATGGATAAGAGCCACTTTCCAATCTTCTGGAATCTTTTCAGTTTCCCATATTTCTTCAAACATGAGCTGAAGGTTAGATATAATTTTTGGTTGAGACCATTTTATAAGTTCAGCTGTGATAGAGCTGAAAATTTATTTAATTTTCAGGTGAATCGTAAGGAAAACACTTGAGCGATTTGTTTATGTTATATACCTCTCAGGCTCCTTAGAAGATTTGAAAAACGACAAATGAGGTATCTTTTACTGGTTGTAGCTGCATTTCATTGCGCTACAAGCGTTTCCGGTTCCAAAAACCCTCACGAAAATGAATATGAACTACGAATGGCACAATTTGCAATGCACAACATAACCAACTCAGTTGTGTTACCTCCTGGGCGCTTGGCGCGCTGCTATCGCGCTGGGTAACAAAAATTCCCTCGAGCGCCATGACTCATATGTTAAACTGTGTGCATACCAGCAACGCCAACTAGATTGACAAGGCCTGTCTGCTGCCTGACTATAGTAGTCATAACAACAGCAAACGACTTGCGCTGTGTAGCAACGTACTAAATTTGACAATATGTGCATGCTTGACAGTCACCCCGTTTACATGGGCTCCGAAAACCGGATTTCGTAAACCGATTTCCCAATCCTGCTTTTGGATGGTCATGTAAAACTCAAAAATCGATTCTGGAAATCCGCTTTCCTAAAGCGGTTTTCCAGTTCCACAATCGATTTTCGTGCCCATGTAAACGCAACCGTTTTTGAAGCGTTCTTGGCTTGTCAGACTGTGTTTTCTTGTTAAGAATTTTCGGCACATATGTATAACGTTTTACTATATTTTAAAGTAATTACAGTTTATTCTACCGATACTCATCTTGTCAACATTTCGATGTCTGGGGGTTCTGCTCGCTGTAACATTATTCTCCTGGGGCGTCGTGGTAGAAATAAATACTCGATATGTACAATTTTTCACTTCTTCTTTAATTTAAATCAAACTTCTTCTCCACCAAAACATTACAATAACGTACACAAATTACCACAACAACACAGACTGACATAGATTCCAAGGTACTCAACAAAAGAGTAAAAACCGAACTCCCCCACGCAAGGCGGTGAGGCAAATATATAACCTCGACAATAATGGCTTTACATTATCCATTGTTCATAACAATTGAATATACTAATTTACAATTAACAAACATAACAGAAATACATTTCATGTACACAAAAATAATCACAATAAAAAATGAAAACTATACATACAATAATTTTAGATGGCACATCTTTTTAAGACGAAATCGCGGTACTATTTGTTTCACAACAAAGAATAATGATAAATGTCAATTAATTTGTTAATGAGTACATCATACATGTTCCTAACATACACTGAACTAGCAAATCTCATGGCCATTCACAAAATATACTCAAAATCTCACGTCAGTCAATATATTCAAAGAATTCAATATTGATAATTAATGTAATAGTTGAAATAACACAATTAGCTGGTCAACACTACTTGTTTATGAGGCTAACATGCATACAATGCTATTAATTTTAATTTTTTTTTACCTAAGATTTTACAATTCGTCTGTTTAAGTCTTGAAATAACATACAATGACGCAACTATTGTTTATAGAACTGTCTGAAAAGAAAATATATGAATCTCTTAATTAATGAAATCTATCACTTGTTTTAATCACAGTATCACCGAGACACTGTCCTACACTGATTCCTAAGCTGGCTATAGCGTTTTTAATTAACTTCATACGCAACGTTTGTCACTATTTAACCACACGATTCCGGATTCGATGCAGACGGTATCGTACAATAACACTGAGATGAGAGGGCCGGCAGTATCGTCACATATGGAAAGAGTGATATTTTGTAATGCGAAATAAAAGTATAAATATTAGAGCGATCATAAATCTGTGTCTTTAAATAAATAAAAATAGCGATTGTGCTGACTAAATCAGGAACTAAATCAGCTGTTTTTCAGCCGCCATGTTAAGTGGAATAGGAAATCCGATTCAGGCAATCGCATGTAAACATGATGGCGAAAAACGGTTTACGAAAATCGGTTTTCGCCTTCCGTAAGATGAACTGCATGTAAACGTAGAGAGTATTTCAGAACGTTTCCTGTGTTATTTATTTGATTCACTGGCAAGAAACTATGAACTATATTAGACAGGTCCAGCTTTGCACAGGTAGAACCTGCGCTCGGTAGCAGTCACTAGACTTCGGCCGTACTGATTCGCTGATATCCGATGCTGACGATGTATCTTAGGTTGCTGTCAAGGAGGTTAAAATAAGGGGAGATGGCGTTATCTATGCTGGACATAGACGTCAGTTGAAGCCTGTGGGCGTGGCAGGCCGCCATCTTGCTGAGTCTTTATAGGCCGTTTCTCCATTAAAGCACTCAGTTATAGATACCTTATTAACGTTAATGCATGGTGTTGACAGTTTGTTCAAAGGATATATTTTGAAACAACAAGCTTTCATGGCTGACTCCTGATATTCTGACAGTTGAAAACTGTTTTTTAAAGCCAGTTTTCATGCTTGAAGGGAGGTGTGTATCACGCGAAAATAGTCGAAATTTTTAGTCTTGTTTGACCTGAAATACAAACGTGAGCAATAGAAGCTAGCAAATACACACGAAATAATATATTTCCAGCAAATGTGTAGTCATAACTTTGTTTTGGTAGGGATCAGACAATAAAACTGATTCAATTAATCTAACTTGTAAAGCATTACAAAATCATTTCGTGGGGATTTGATCCCTTTCATCCCCTCTTTGGCAATGTCCCTGTTTTCCAGTTATCTCAAGACCAAATATACTATTTATATCACGAATTTAGGTGCTAAAGTGGCACTTTTTTTGTAGGAAAATGGCAAAACCATAAAAGAAATATTCGTTCAGATTCTACACCAAGAATCATTCTTATTAAACTTTTTAGCCAATACCACTGACTACTTTGTTCTTACAGTTTTTCATATTGGAATACATAGAGCACATTTTCGTTTTCTATAATTAGATTGTTTCAGTTTTAACTACACCCTGGACCTGCTGTCTCACATATATTCTGTTACGGTAAAATGTAGATTTGCAGTATTAATGCAGCATGCAGAAAGAGGCCATTTTACACAACTTTTGATCTGTACAGTCCAGAATACAAACCTAAATAAATGTCCGCTAATATTCCTTGTGCATAACATTTGGAACTGAAAACTACTTTGTTCTTACAGTTTTTCATATTGGAATACATAGAGCACATTTTCGTTTTCTATAATTAGATTGTTTCAGTTTTAACTATACCCTGGACCTGCTGTCTCATATATATTCTGTTACGGTAAAATGTAGATTTGCAGTATTAATGCAGCATGCAGAAAGAGGCCATTTTACACAACTTTTGATCTGTACAGTCCAGAATACAAACCTAAATAAATGTCCGCTAATATTCCTTGTGCATAACATTTGGAAGGAGAAATGTTGAAGGATGGATTTAAATGATCAGTTTATTCACACAAATATACATGATGTTTCATTATATCTTTATTTCACATAACATGACAAAATTTTACAATAGTAGAAATTCAAGAGTACATTGATAAAAATAAATGACACTATGCAGACTATGTAGACAAAACACCCAATACAGTCACAAACCACTGCTTGGAGAAATACTGAAGTTAGACAAACATTATGCTGATGTACAAGAGTGTGCATTTTTTTTTTTTTTTTTTTTTTTTGTTCCTAGCAAAAGTTTGTAATACCAATGAACAGTTCAATCCTAATAGTTACTGTTGTGACATGAATTAAAAATAGGAACACCCATACCTAAAAAAAAAGTCTCCCACCCCCATCAAATATTGCATATAATGTGTTTAACCTCCAGATGCACAAAGTTATATATAGAAAATACAATTCTGAAATATTCATTGAAAAAAACTACATCAAAACATTCAATATGCATCTAACCAATCAGCAGAAACCTACTGAATTGCCCAATATCCTTATTAGCATGGTTTAAAGATCACCAGAAACGAAAAGAACAGGCAAATCATGATGCCTACAAGTCAAGAAGAAGGAACACACTACGATTATATGGAAAGCAAAGGCTAACCACCAAAAATGTGCAATACAAACTTCTACCAACATATCTAAAAGTCTGGAATAATATACATGAGATCAGAAAGTTACAAATATAACATTGACAATGGACGATTTAGTTGAAAATCTTCTAAAACAGAACAACAGTTTTTAAAAATGGACAGTACCAATATGCTGAAAGAGTTTATACATACTCCCTAAAAATTATTTGGAAGTATCAAAAATAGTTGGTGGACTAAAAGATACAGAAGGCCTAGATGGCATATCAGCAAAATCGGTAAAACACTGTACTAAATACCTAGCAACACCTCAAACATTCCTGATAAATTCGGTAATGAAGGAACAAGTATTTCTCGTGTTCCAAAATTAGCTCAAACACAGTTTTAATGAAGATGTCTTATACAGTGTCCATGGAGACTTCGCTGAAAATTAACTATGGACTTCTTGCACATATTGTGTGTTATACCAGTAACAGAAGAAACAGCTGATGCACACAGGGAGATAATTTCAAAGCTACAAAGGAAAGTTACCAATCCATTGAGAAATTAATCCCACATGGTTCATTCAAACACACATTTAAAGAATTACAAATAATAACTACCTAGTTTGTACACATTTGTGCCAAAAACCCTTCTTTTTTCCTCCCCCAAATGAAAAATTGTAGAGTATCAAGAAAAAGACGTTTGTGGCCATAATACTAGAAATAGGGAAAATTACCATAGCCTTGACAAGAGGATGAAACTGACAAATACACCATCCAAATAATGGATGACTGTTACATAACAGACCACCTTTTAGCATACAGGAACTGAGTACCTTCAAAAGAGAATTGAAAGAACCACTTATCTCTGGATTTGGTACCATGTAAATGAGTTCTTAACGGGGAGTGAAACACACATCTAGAAATAGACCAGAACACTTACCATTTTCCAAAAGAAAGAATAGTTTGTGTGGTTTTTGTAATCATTTATAGATGGTCTACATGTAAAAAATTGTTTGTTTAATATAGAACTGAAAACATGGACATCTCTAACATTTAAAATATGACATACCGACATCAAATAAAATATATTTAAAAAGTTTCTGCATTTCATGTTCCAACAAGAAATGTTACTATACAATAGACGACTACCACTGTTTTTGTGAGAGCAAGTTGGCTGTGAGTGGATATGTTTACTGTACCAGAATGTAATTCAAACTATTTGTCATGAGAATTTAACATATTTAACACATTTCTTGCAACTAAATCAAAAGGCATAGTTTTGCCTCCAAACACAGTTCATTTTACTTGTTTGAAACATCAATTTCCTGTAATGAAATCTATGTACAATGTGGCTCGCTTCCTAGATACATGTAGTAACAATAATTTACACAAAGGTCATTAAAAGATGAAAATTTAATCTATGAACTGTTCTGACATCCACAAAGGAATCAAAACTTGAAATGTTTCATGACAGATCACTGCTAATGTTTTATATCAGTAATAACAAATAATGTTTGATGACTAAATTGGATGTTTTTGTGCATGTGCCAAAACTGATTAAAACTAGTTTCAGCTCCTATAATGCAACTATTTTTGGATTTTTATGGTTGAGACACAGGCCATTCTTTTCTTTGTAGCTCTCAAACTTACATATGGTGAAATTACAACACTAATGCTATCATAAACACTATGTTTTGGAAAGAACATAATTTGTTCTGCCTATGATGACTGCACAAGTTATTTTGGATTTCAAGTTAGCTATTCGGCCTGTTGAAATTCACATTGGTGATGTGAAATCTCTCAAACTCCAGAAAGAACTTGTGTAACGGCACAGTAAGTGACAAGTAATGTGTAGACAAGCACATACATGTTTCAGAGTGAAAAACAGGTCATGCTTTTTAAATTATGTCACAGTTAATATACATAAAAAATATAATTAAGAACCATGCTGTTTATTTAGTCCCACTAGTAATGTGGGCCTATTTATTGGATACAAGCCTGTATGAAAAAAGGAATTACTAGATATCACACACAGGGTTTTGCCACCTACATTTTAGGGCATAACTGTAGACTGGGATACCACCTTTCTGCTTTGACCCGTGGCGTCATCAAGATGTCGGAAAACAGTATACGAGATGTCTTAATACTTCTGTATTGTAGATACAAATAATCTGTAGTTATTATACATACCATCAATCACAGGTCTTAGCCCAAAAATTCGGGCCTTCGGCGCTCACATAGGAAAAAAAATTCTCTCGATTAACCTACACCTAACCATCAGAGAGAAGCTACAGATCACTTTTTCAACACAAAATATTAATCTGTTTTGTTTGTAAACAAACTATCGTCTTTAACTCAACCACTACATAATCAATCACGCCTTCTATAAACACGCACACACCTAAAAACTACCGTGCTGCGATGACGTCACAGGTCAAAGCAGACGGGCGGTATCCCCGTCTACAAGTGAGCCCATTTTAGTTTCCAATGCAATAGCCGATTGTGTAATTTATTGGCCTTGAAATATAACTAATTTAGTGTATTTGCACCTAATTTTATTCCTGTGGGCAAAGTCATTTAGCATTCTTGCTGCATGTGCCATTCTTGTGTGTAAATAACGGTTTGCAATGGCTTTTAATAACAGAACATAGTGGTTATCCAGAGGCAACTGATCCCTCATATGTGCAGCCAGATTCTGAAATAATGGTTTGTTTATGCATCTATTCAGAACCTCACTGACCATGAAGTCAATGGACTTATGTTTGCATACTTTGCTATTACTATTATTATAGTGCCGGAACACTTGTTCTGCACATGTGCAGACTTCAACTAAATCGTCTGAAGGTGTAATGAGACCACCTCGAGTCTTTCTCTGTATAAGAGAGAAAGCTGGGTGGTTGCCATCACCTCTCAGTACACTTACACAAGTTTCGCAGTGAAGTTTGCTCTCTAAGTATCTGGCAACAAATCCTGCTATGTAAACAGATGCACAGACAGTAACATCAGTCAGGCAATCATCTGACAGGATGTAGTCATGATCATGTGTAATGGAACTGTCTGTCTCATCTGATAACATACACTTCTTGTTTGTTGTCAGATTTATACACTGTATGGGTGTGTATGAACTAGACACAGTCAGGATTGGGACATGTTCAAGAGCAGTTGAGTTGCCTTTCCCCAATTCTCTGAGTTCATGCTTAACAAGTAACTTTCTATATGCTCCTACAAATTGCCTTGCTGTGGGATTGTTGTTCCAACCACCACGAGACCTTATCATGCCAAACAAAATTTCTAAGTGGTCCTGTGAACATTTGTAAAGTGGCAGATATTTAAATATTGGTGTACACACACTGCCCTGCACAAAGTTCTCATACAAATGAAATAAGCTAGAAATACATACTAAGAAGCCAACAAAACCAGTCTTCCTTGCTGAATGAATGACAAGTTCATTGTTGGCTTTTAGTTTTAGTGTACAAATGTACTGCCTTGCTTCTAAGAGGAAACTGTGAACTGCTTCATAATTTGAGGTATGGACTGGCTGCTTCCACCCACACTGCACCATGCTCCTCGAATTCATAATGTCAAAAAGGCGATTCATTAATCTGATGAACTTGATGGTAGCACTACAGTTATCAAAACCTGGCACTCCTAAGCAAGACACTTCCTCTAAAGCATCAGCTACTGAATCGCTAAAGAGTTGAGTAGCAAGTGCTACTTTCCTTTTGTTCTTTACCCAATTTATGTGGCTTGAACGTAGTTTGTTGGCCAGATGGACACCTTCATTTTCCTGAAGCCTATGCAGTGCTTCGATGAAGCTCCATGACACTGTGCTGCCGTCACCATCAACTAGCTCCCTTTTATCTCCTAAAGTATTTCTCACTAACTTCAGCATATGGGGGGGATCCAACAAAAGTGCAACAGAACTGTGATTTTCAGAAACACTGAAAACAGTACGTAAATCACCAGGAACAAGATGACAACCAAGTGCATTCGCCATAGCAAGATTGGATGCAGCACCATCACATGTTAAAGAAATAACTTTAACACCTGATGATTCAGCAAGAACAATACACTTATGCACTAAGTTTGCTCTTTGTGCACCGTTCATGCCTGCAATTAGAAAGTATCCGACTGGAAGTTTCCAACTAGCATTGACACCAACAAGTAAGAATACCATTGCCTCTTTCGCTACAGGCAAACTATCTGATTCGACCGTGGACCCTACATCAATGTAGCCAAAGTAGTGATGGCCATCAAACTCTATGTGCTGCATTATAGATATATCATCCATGATCAGACTGCACAGGAGAGGATATTCTGAAGCATTTGTAGCAACTTTCAGTTTTAAAATTTCAAATGCCTCACTGGTAAATCCAGGTGCACCATTCACACTTTGGTACCACTTGCTTATTGTCCTTGGATGAGGTAAACAAGTGTCAAAAGTAGCCCTCACATAATTGTAAGCTTTTGGGGAATAGAAGTTGAGGGTCAATGCAAAAGCCCTCAAAGCTGACCCATACTTTTTTGCTGATGGGGAACCTTTTGCCTTCGCACACTGACGGGACAATAGTTCTTCGTTCACACCATTCACACTATTGAGCACTGAAATATTGTCTTCATCTAAATAGTTCTTCTTCTGCAGAGCCTTTACAATGTCTTTCAGCCCAGCGTTCCGTTTTTTGAGGCGACGATTTGTTTGCTGCAGAAGCTTGATTTTTTCCTGTACTGCACATTTGCTTCAGAGATAGCATCCAGCTTCCTCTTGAGTGCAACAGCAGGCTCCTGCGGTAGTGTGCCTTCATCTATCAGCACATCTTTTGGCACTGCTAAAACAAAATGCATTAAATTACAACAGTATTTCACTATGATTTGGAAGCACAGAAATTGTCACTACTTGCTGGAGCAGTGGTTCTCAACATATGATCCACAGGTCCCTAAAAAAATCTGTTTTCAGCTCATGATCTCTACTGCTACTAAAGTAACATTCAAAAAAAAAAAAACTGAGCCTCTCTTACACCTCTTCTTTGCAAACTATTTTAAACAAATGTAACAGATAAGAGATAAGGCTGAAATGAAGTTGGCAATGAAACTTACTTTGAAAAATTAACATGAAAAGGAAAATGGAATTAACATGTGTAGGCTTCCAGCAAACATGAGTAATCATAAAGTATAGATGTACTAAAAAAGTTTGAGAACCACTGCACTAGTTGGAAAGTTACTGTAAGTCTTACTTTCTTGGGAACTAGATGGCTGTTCATCTTCCTTTTCTAATGCTGACCTCTTCAAAATTCGCCTTTGCTTAGGAACCTGTAACAATGCAACACATATTCAAAAATTACAAGCTATGTTCTCTATCTTATATGTTATTAACATGAAAAAAGTGTTGTAATCCCTAAGAGCAGTAGCAAAATTTTAAAAGAGGACAAACAAAAGTACAAGGCAGACAATTTAAATGCAGCCTGTAATTACAAGTTGTATACAATATGGGAGTAAAGCAGATTAGTTTGCTGTAGGAAGCACAGTAAGATCATCCTAGGCTACTTTAATTTTTCAGTAAAAAGAAAGTTTCAAAAGCTGTCCATTTAGGCTGTTCAGTTGTGTATCACATGAAATAACTGAATTGCATTCACTACTAACAAATGCAATGACACTGCCTTCCCCACTAGTCTTCACACTACAGCATACAAATTTCGTTTTAGTACTGTGCAAATTTCGTTTTAGTACTGTGCAAATTTCGTTTTAGTACTGTGCAGAAACAGAAAAGGTTTTCGAAAGCTACACAAAATCGTTGAAGTTAAGAAGAGATTATGTCCAACTAAATCACAAACGTCTTCCTACATCAGTTTTTAACAAACATTTATAAAGTATGCAGACAAATTGCAATCAATGATCATGTACAAAGGCTTCAATAAAACGACGTGGAATCAAACATAATTAGCACATGGCACATACGTAATCGGCGCTAACAGGCATGAAGTAGTAAGATGAAACTTTCGAAAGAACAGTTCTTACAGACCGCAATATTCACTCCCTGTACTAGCCAAAACGTTAACGTTTACCGTACGTAAAAGCGTGCAGTAGGCCTACAGGAATACTACGATACAGTACAGACATCACAATAATAATTTCATTATAAAGTACACAACACACAAACATAATAGTTGAAAAAAACACCTTACGAAACTTACATTCTGCATGTATGACGGAAACGCCGAGAAAATGCTAGGCACTGCACCTTCTCTTATTCGTACACATGATAACGATGTTCGATCAATTTCAGTTTCTCGAAAATGATCTGAACATACTCTGCTGTATTTGGACGGTTTCCAGTCTTTTCGTTGTAATGATTTGATCCATAAACTTCTAATTTCATTATCCTTCGGGATCCTGTGAAAAATGTGAAGTTTAGTCGAAATGAACACTTCATCACGTATTTAAGTTGTAAGTATTACTTTTACTAATATACTTACTGGTGAAAAGTAACACCTGGCTTTCCAGTTCTGTTGTTACAGCCGTAGGCAACACAGTAAACCATTCTTAACTAACTTAAATCTTGTTTTTCTGAAGAGCAGCACTTAAACACGAACAGTTCAGCAAGACTCAGCAATATGGCGGAGGAGGATTCACTTTTTCGACAAAAGGGCATCTCCCCTTATTCTAACCTCCTTGGTTGCTGTTAACTGCATTGTTATTTGCTTTGTAGTCCGCTGTTTCACTGAGCTGTCATGCCACTATCTGGCCTTTGTTGCTCTGTTTTAATGGTGCTTTTAATTATTTAATGTGTCTGTACAAACAATATCGCAATCCCGAGAACGTAATGTATTAAACTGACAATTACATCCGTTATAATTTATTTAGGGGATTTTGACCTGGTTTAGAGGGATTTGAAGTGGGAATTAGGGGAAAATTCTGCTTCAGGTTTGGCAACACTCTGGGAGTGTTCATTATGACGGTGGCTTCGATATGTTTAATGGTGGCGCTTGAATGGATAATATCTCATCGTTGTAGATAAACTATTATCCACAGCTGTACAGAGAAGCAATCCAAATATACAAACATGGGGGTAATTTTAACAGAAAGGACATGGATAGTGGATCTTCAGAGTAGGTAGTTACGCTTTTATCCTTGACTATCGACTATCAATAATTATGGTTTTATCTTTGACAAGGCTTATCTATGCTGCGCACGTGAACACTTGACTACGCCCCTTTTAGACAGACTTTATCCACTCTCCGATGCTCTACTCGTCAGTCGGCGAGACTCGCCGCTACCAGAAGCACCTCTGAAGCTGTCCAACGGCAGCGCAGCTCTGGACGAAACATCAGGAGCAGAAATATTTCTTCGATCACGACCATACAACCAGGAAGATTCAACTATTTCAGCCGGTCGTGAAAGCATTCACTGCATGACCTTTTATCTTCTTCCAGTTCTGGTCAATTAATATTACTACATCACACCCTGCTCTATCTTTCTGTTCTACTCCACTACACAGTCTTTTATTCCACCGTGCACAAACTCTAAGGGATTGATCGATGAGAGGACGGAACAAGAAAGATCTAATAAACTTATGTCCGAACGTGCATGGTTTCCACTTACTGGCGACCTATTTTGGGCCCAGACTTCCTTCAATGTCGCCCAGAACGCCGGAACTATCGTCGTTTCTCAAGAAGTGTTCGAATGTGGATCTTAGAAAATTTGTTCTGTGGTGCTTCGTGGACTTTATTATACGACATTGGTACTTAGAAATTTTCAGGATTGTTTCTGGACTTTAATTTTATTCAGCGACTATGGGACTTACAAACTATCATTTAAGTTTCTATTTATTTATGTGGCAGCCTTAAATAACTCATGGTTTACTCTAAAGTCGGGATTGGTGGTTATTAGGCTTAATAAACTTCCGTTTAGTTAAAGTGAATGTGCGTTAGTGTCTTTATTGTTCCTGCCTGCATTTATCTAAAATAAAACATTTTTGGGACATTGCAGCAGGTGTGGCTGGTACCCCTAGACACAACGCAGCCAATTTATATAGCAAATAGGGTCAACAGCCGCATTTCACGGAGCCTCAAGGAAACACAGGCTGTGAATGGGTGAATTGTTTCTATTATTATTTCGTGCTGTGGCACTGGAGGCTCGAGCCAACTGAAAGAATTAACTGAGTATTTTGAGTAAAATTTCATCACCCTGCACTGAACAGTGTCATTTTCTCATTCATTTCAAACAGTTTGCTTTTTGAAAAAATCCGCATGTAAGCTCGCAAAGTGTAGCAAATATATTTCACTTTGGTGGGTAGATAATAAGACGTCTTTCTGCAAAATGTCACGTATTCTAGTCGTCATTAGGGAATTTTCGTTCTTAAAAGGAACCGACATTCTTCGGTATATATCTGTACATTACGAGAGAATCGTAAATAAACTGTCTTGTAACGTTCCGTCCATACTGCCCACGGTCGGTAGGAAATTAAGAAAAGACAAATGTTTTTAGAGTCCGACCGAGACATCATTTCCCGCCGAAACTGAAAGCGTGACCGAATATTCGGCTCTCTTCCTAGTTTCGGCCGAAACCGAAACTTTGGTAATTAAGGTAAAATTTCGATAATTTTACGTTATACCACAAATCACTAGCATTCCCACATTTTGCGAGATCCCCTCCCTGTACTAAGCCTTCTCGAGTGTGTGTAAGCCTAAGCAGGAGTCCGTAGAAGATGACAGAAGAGGCGTACATATTTACTGGCCTAAATTTCCCATCCTGTAGTTGCCAATATTAAGCAAACTGTTCCATAATTTGGACCTGTGGGCCAGCGCATGCGAATACCTCGTACCTGTTATTAGTGAAGCTTTGTCGTTTTCCCCCAATTCTCGTAACGCTTTGCATTTCTAAACAAAGTGCAAAGCAGAATAGATAGAAATGTACTAGTGATTGCGATTTGGTGTCTTCTCGAAAGCCGCGGCGGATTAGCCGTACGTACTGGGGCGCCGTGCTGCGGTGCGCACGGCCGTTCGCCGTCAGGGGTTCGCGTCCCCCCTAGGGCATGGATGTTTGTGTTGTCCATAGGTTAGTTTACCTTGCCGGCCGTGGTTGCCGAGGGGACTTCGGCGCGCCAGTCACGGTCTGCACGGCCACTACGGTCGGGGGTTCGAATCCCCTCTCGGGCATGGATATTTGTGCCGTCCTTGGTATTAGCTAGTTCATAAGTAGTTTGTAAGTTTAGGGACTGATGATCCCGTAGTTAAGTCCCATAAGCTCTACAAACATTTGAACATTTTCTTCTGAAGATGAAGTCCGCGATCCCAATTGAGATACGTTTACTACTGACAACGCTTCAATACAGAAATAAAAGTTTCTCTTTACCCTAACACTGATATGTGGTGTAAGCCAAATTGTGGAGAATGGTCACTGTATGACAGACTAGGATTACGTCCTGTCGCCGACAGACGTTATTAGAGTGCAGCCAAAACCTCGTATATACCTTGTAAAATTTCTTTGGGTTTTCGTATCGCTTGTTTAATATTGTTTTCATTTGTTCATTACAACAATTAGTTTTAAGCGAAGTAAGGTTGTCGTTAAATAGTGCTGATGACAGGCTTCGTTCCACAGCCGCACGGCGGTCACCACGAATAATATAATCAATTCATAGGTAGTTGAAACTGTATCTGCTCGGCCAGAATGTTGTTTGTCAGTCATTGAGTCGCGACCATTTTTTAACTGTATACCCACTTGCGAAAATCTGCACGATCATGCAACCTTCACCATAACCTTTGGGCATCTACAGAATATATTAACCTGTTTCTCGCCTTCAGCAAGTAATAAAATAATAACACAACGTGTTCAACTAATATAGAACTATCAAGCGGACTCGCCATCTTGAAATGTATTTTTGATGTTATAAACAGAACAACGTTGATACATCAGCTGATCAGGTCACATCTCAATGATGCCAACTGAAAGTTCCAAAAGTACCAAACTTGCCAAACCAACGGTTTTTCCTTAGACCAATATATCTTTCTAATTATTCATTGACTCTCGTATATGTCAATATTCTATTGCTTCCAGCAGAATAAGCCACAGTGATACATCTGAAAGTTTTCTTTTGATGATTAAGTTGCACCTTACGTCGTTGAATCAGTGAGATTCGGCTGTTTTCACGATAATCCATGTCTCGGTAATTTTAAGGCATTTGATACTGTCTCATATGGCATACTGATTACGAAACTGGAGGAATATGGAATAATAGAACAGAACTTGACTTACTGAAATCATATTTAGCGAACAGAAACCAAATGGTTGACGTTAATTCAAGTAATAAATCTGGGCTTATAAAAGTCAAATAAGCAGTCCCAAAAGGACATGTATTGGGACCTTTCTGATTTATTGTATACGTAAATGACCTCCGTAACTTACTGCCTTATAAATCTGTAATGTATGCCAATAACAAAACATTTATCACATCACATAATAATGTGAATGAAAGACGTCAAACAGATGAACTGCTCCATGATGAAAAAGGCAGCTCACTGGTTTCAGGAAAACAGGCTGATATTAAATAACAGTAAAACTGAATACATTTTTTTCTCTTAGAAATATTAATAATGAACATAATTACTCAGTAAAGTTGTTAGGTATCTACGTTGATAGTAAATTATGCTGGACTACCCACACAGAAAAGCTCTGCAATAAATTAGCAAGGGTCTTATATTTGTTAAGAAACTTAAGGACTGTGTAAGTGAAGACCGCATGCTTATGGCATACCATGCCTTTTTCCACACACACTTACACTATGGAATACTTTTTGCGGAAATTCTGATGGGGCAAAAGAAGTCTTCCTCTGGCAGAAGCAAGCCATCAGGAGTTTATTTGGATTAAACAAGTAAACTTCCTGTAACCAATACTTTGTTCAGCACTACTCACAGTTCCTAGCCTCTACATACTCAAGGTACTTATGTATGCTTAACATAATGGGCTCAGTATGAAAGTAGATCAGATGTACACTTACAAGTTACATGGAACCAGGAATAGAATCAAAAGTAATTTTCTACATACTGGAAAAATATTCCTCAACAAAATACCTCATCTCACAAGAGAATTACAGGAAAATAAATTTAAAATGGTCATAGAGGCTTGGCTAAAAGAAAAGGCCTTTTATGATACAAATGAATTATATGTATGGGAAAAAAAGGATAAACTTGTATTAATGTGACTGTTAACACATCAAATTGTAACATACAATCTTATTGTAGTCTACATAACCCATGTTAATTAGACCTTTCAAGTCGTAATTTTAACTGTGTGGCATTTATATATGTTAACTCACAGTATGTGTAATTATGTATCTACTGACATTGCCTTATACAACATCACAGTTGACATAAAAGTTTTCTGGGTGTTGTACCGCGTCATAATGTAAGAAGGCTATTACTTAAATAGCCGACGTTTCGGCCAACGTTACAGTGGCCTTCATCTGGGTATTCTGATACGAACTGGTTGTTACTATACTTATATTTACTTTGAAATAGACATTACGTCATGATTTTTTTTTAAATCAGCGATGTTATTGGTGGAGTTTTGGCGGAAGAATGGAGACTTTATTATTAATAAAATATTGTATTAAGTTTTTTATACTTATATTTACTTTCAATTAGACATTACGTCATGATTTTTTTAAATCAGCGATGTTATTCGTGGAATTTTGGCGGAAGAATGGAAACTTTATTATTAATAATATATTTTATTAAGTATATTTATACTTATATTTACTTTCAATTAGACATTACGTCATGATTTTTTTTTAAATCACCGATGTTATTGGTGGAATTTTGACGGAAGAATGGAAACTTTATTGTTAATAAAATATTTTATTAAGTATATTTATACTTATATTTACTTTCAATTAGACATTACGTCATGATTTTTTTTTTAATCAGCGATGTTATTGGGTGAATTTTGACGGAAGAATGGAAACTTTATTATTAATAAAATAGAATGAAGGCTTTCACGGCAGGTGTCGTCATTACTTAAGGCTTCCGGGCTGAGATGCCGTGGTCCATATATGAAACTTTCCCCTTGGGCCCACAAAATTTGTGAACCAGTGTATTTAGACGATGAGATTGAACATCTTAGAGTGACATTTAAGAATAATGGCTATTCAGACAGGGAGATAGATCGTGCACTACGCCCTAGACAGACCACCAGGACGGACGAGGAACGACAACAACCCAAGGGGAAAGTTTTTCTACCATTTATCAATACGGTCACTCACTGATCGTATTGGAAAAATTTTAAGCAAGTACGATGTGGAAACTGTTTTCAGGCCAGCCACGAAAATATAAGTATTTTTAAGATCTGCAAAAGATAAACGACATCCTCTGGCCACACCAGGTGTCTATAAAATCCCCTGCAGTTGTGGAAGAGTTTATATAGGTACAACTAAAAGAAGTGTCAACACTCGTCTGAGCGAACACAAAAGGAACTGCCGCCTCGGACATACTGATAAATCGGCTGTAGCGGAACACGTGTATCAAGAAGGTGACCACGAAATAAAATTTAACGAGACGTCCGTCATAGCAAAGACGTCGCATTATTATGCGCGCTTGTACTCAGAAGCAAATGAGATTTTTAAACATCGAAATAATTTTAACAAAAAAGAGTAAGGTCTCAAACTTGATAAGATATGGATGTCAACACTGCAGCAACAGCATGACAATCGATTAATTTCAATCGAGGAGGTTGGCAACAGCAGAGACCACAGCACAGCCGACACCACATGACTGACAGCAGCGCCCTCTGTTTTGCCTATATATACGACGCTTACTCGCGCTCTCGTTGCAGTACGCCGCTTTAACTCCGAGGATGCCTGCCGCAGACGGGGGCGAAACGTCAGGGGAAAGTTTCATATATGGACCACGGCATCTCAGCCCGGAAGTTTTAAGTAATGGTTAATAAAATATTTTATTAAGTATATTTATACTTATATTTACTTTCAATTAGACATTACGTAATGATTTTTTTTAAATCAGCGATGTTATTGGTGGAATATAACCAATAACATCGCTGATTTAAAAAATCTAATGACTAATTGAAAGTAAATATAAGTATAGTAACAACCAGTTCACATCAGTATACCCGGATGAAGGCCACTGTAACGTTGGCCTAAACGTCGGTCAATTAAGTAATAGGTTTCTTACATCATGACGCGGTACAACACCCAGAAAACTTTTATGTCATCTGACTCTTGCCGCGGAAGCCTACGTAATTATAACATCACAGTTCCCCACAGGCAAATAAAGCAGTCTCAATTCAATAATTTAAAGAACGCGAAATATAGCAATTGTTTTGAACAATAATTAAAAACAATCATTATCCTTACAAAATCTGTGTGTGCTTCCTCACCACTTGGAGCGCTAGTGTCGTTCCAGCTGTCAAACGGTGATAACTTTCAAGGCAGAGAGTGTCGTGACTATGTGTCAGACTGTGGTGTCACTGTGAACCGCAGCACGACCCTCGCAGTGTCAATGGCGGAAACCGTGGGGGCGGCAGGGTCCTGCACAGGAGTGCAACGCGCTGCGCGGGTGATTGTGTTTACCGGCGAGGCGCGCGCGTCGGAGCGCAGCCCAATTAATCACCTCTCAATCGCCGGCGGCGGCCGCCAGGGGCGCCACCAGTAATGACCAAGCTCTCACGCTCCCCACAGCCGGGCGGCGGTCATGTCCGGAGCAGCCGCGGATCCGAGGGGGATGGACAGGTCAGGCACGCCAAATCAAAACAATCGCACTGACGTGTTTTACGGCCCACTCTAGATTTGTAGTTTTATACGTTTTTGCAAACATTTTGGACCAAAATAATAATGTAAATAATAAAAAAAATAATTAATAAGAGTGTCTGAAACCCTTTTTAGAAAAAAAATTTAGGTAGTGCCGGGTTACGAACCAACCATCTTTAGCGTCATAGATCAACGCCTTGCCCACTACGCTACAGCTATCAAGCAAGAGATGGGTCCTTTAATCTCATACTATTCATGGCCGTTGTTAACTGATGCTAATATGGCATTTGTAGACACTAGATTATCATTTATCGTACGAAAAACGATGTGTTTTTGTTAATTCTTCACTGCGCCATTGCTTTGAAATGACAATGTGTAAGTTACAATAAGAAAATAATCAAATACGGATTGTCACGTGACATCTCCGAACGGCTGGTTTTCGTTAATTCAATGTTTCCTCCCCCCCCCCCCCCCAAAAAAAAAGGGGGCCACGACCAGTGGCGGCGTCGGCGAACTCGTCTTTGCGAGGCCCCTTTCATTTTTCACTAAGGAAGAAGTATTATTACAATAAAGAAACACAAATTAAAACAGAAATTTTTCGGCTTTTCGCCTCACTGAATTTTTTTAAGAACACATCGTAATTAATACTAGCCGTTATTTCGGCTTCGGTGATAGTACTGACAACGCTGATAGTGTTTCTTGGCTCATTGTGCTTCTCAAGTATCTTAAGTATCAAGAGAAGCTTCTCTAGGCCGAAGCTGTACTGATTGGAACTGTGAGCACGATTCTGATCGTAATAAACATTTGGACGTACTTGTTCCAAATTGTTTTCTAAAATTTACTGAAGAAGTTGTTTTGCGTCTTTGATTGAGTCTCGTGATTTGGATTTTAAAAGCTGGAGTTCCTCGTAAAGTTATAAAGGCTGTATGTCACTATTTTTCCCTTCTCGGAGTATCATACTTAAATCGTTACAGCCGGCCGCGGTGGCCGAGGGGACTAAGGCGCTTCAGTCACGGTCTGCACGGCCACTACGGTCGGGGGTTCGAATCCCCCCTCGGGCATGGATATTTGTGCCGTCCTAGTTCGTAAGTAGTTCATAAGTAGTTTGTAAGTTTATGGACGGATCACCCCGTAGTTAAGTCCCACAGACTATTTGAACATTTGAATTTTAAATCATTACAATGCTTGAGAAGGTCCTCCTTGGATAGAGATTTCAAATAATTGATATCATAAATAAAATCAAATTCCTCAAAATATTCTTCGAGCGCTTTGAATAGATCACTGGCGACCATTACAGCATCTATCATTTTATTAAAAAAAAAAAAATCAACTCTGTACTGCATTTCAGCAGATTGTATTGTTTCATTAATTTGTTCGTAATCGAATATACGTTTTTCCTGTGCTATTCTTTTCTTTTTAAAATCATACTCTATTTCGTTACTACTTTTTTCTACAAACAATCGCGCTTCTGCAACGCATGTTTCAAATCCTGTAATATGGAATTCTCGAATCCAGTCACGAGATGAACGTAAAGATTCAACAGCTATTTTCTGTTTCGCTTGAACCAACTGCCATTGCTTACTTATATTGTTCACACGTAGTAAAAGCTCATACTACACATGTATTGCAACAATAAATTCAAAAGTTAAAATTTCGTACAAGACTGCTTCACAGTCAGTAAGAGTTTCATAATTATCAGTTTTACTTTTCAGATCATTCACGCTTTCGATGACATTATCAAATTGGAATAGTATAGCTTTTAGTGCTCTGATTCTGCTTTCCCATTTTGTTTCAGACAAAGATTTCAATGTCAATATTAATTTAGCTTTTATAAGTTCCCAACGCTTGTTAGACCTTGTAAAGAGCACATAAATTTTATTGGTGAAGCAAAAACATGTTGTAGATGAGTTCGCTGCATCTTTGAGAAGCAAATTCCAAGAATGGCATCCGCATGGCAGGTTCTAACACCTTTATTAATGCCAAACATATTGGCGCCGTTATCATATCCCTGTCCTCGACAATTGTTTATATCTGGATCATTAATTTCTGGTTCCTTTAAAACTTCATTTGTTAAATACTCCCCCACTGCTTCTGCAACGGCAATATAGGCTACCCAACAAAGTCTTTCACTATATCTCCTGTTGAGGAATTACAAAATCTTAACATTATTGACATTTGTTCCACACGGTTAACATCGCTGGTACAATCGAGCATGAAGGCATAATATTTTGCTTGTTTGAATCTTTTTACAATTTCGTTAGTGACAGATTTTGACATTAATGAAATTTATTCAGTTTGGATCTAGTTGCTCAGATAATTCTGAGAAAGTTGCTTTTCTTTAACACGTCGCAAGTGTTCTTTTAGTGTTATTTCATATCTGAATTACAGTTTAAATAGGTCTATACAATTTCCGCTGTTTCCAGTATCATTCAGGTTAAGGGATTCGCGATGACCTCTAAATCGCTAAGGTTATTGTATGAGGCTAAGTAGTTGATAATATCGATCAATCTTTCAAACAAGTAATACCAATACTTTTGTGTATCCTAATCAGTCCCTCGTTTTTCTTATCTATTGTTTTCCTATATTTGATTCTTTTATAGAATTCCATCCATTTAATCATACACTCCATTTGTCCTTAACTTTGCTCGTGTCTTTGCAATGTCCTAATCAGATCTTTCCACTCACAACAGCCTTCTTTTACACCTGTGACTGCAAATGTGGAAAAGATCTACATGAAAAGCAATGAACTTCATCTTGAGATGTGGAATAAACCAATCACCTGCGATATTGCTCTTCACCGCTACTCAGTTTTCTAGTCAAATGAAATTTAGTAAAATCTCTTTTATTTGCATCTTTGGGGTAACTCTCATCAGATTTCTCGAGGTTTTGTTGGGGACCATTCTGAATTAAGTCATGATGCTGTGAATCTGTTACTGGAAACAACCACTTTCCCAGATATAATTCTGTAAATGATTCTGTTTTCTGAGCAGATTTTCTGAATCACAAATATTTTCACTTCTTAACTCCTTATTCGGCTTAGAATGTTTTATAACACCAGTTTCGCCCAATCTTGATGCTGTATCAGAAAGGGTAACAGATTCATTGCACCCTGGTTCAGTTTCAGCGACTACAGAAACTTGGAGGACAGATTCATCAGAGGCGTCTGGAGCAGATTCACCTGAAGTAGGTTTCTCAAAAAATTTCATCATGCTGAAACTCATATCTTGTTTGAATAACGCTGTCTCAGACTTTCTTCTCATTTTTGATGAACCGGACTCCCATTTCCTCCCTATGTCTCTTTCTAAAAAATGTTCCAATGTCTGTTAAGCTTAAGAGACTTAACTGCGGGGTCATCAGTCCCTAAACTCACAAACCACTTGTTAACTACCTTATACTAAAGATGACAAAACATCAAATGTTCAAATGTTTGTAGAGCTTAAGGGACTTAACTAAAGGGGTCACCAGTCCCTAAACTTACAAACTACTTATGGACTAGCTACAACTAAGGACGGCACAAATATCCATGCCCGAGGGGGGATTCGAACCCCCGACCGTAGTGGCCGTGCAGACCGTGACAAGCGCCTCAGTCCCCTCGGCCACCGCGGCCGGCACACAAACATCCATGCCCGAGGGGGGGGGGTGGGGGGGGGGGGATTCGAACCCCCGACGGGAAACGGCCTCGCGCATCGGGATATAGCGCCTCGATGCGCTCCGCCGTGGCCGTCTCTTTCTCGTGAGGGTCTTCCAGACATTATGATCTAGAAATTATTTTTTGTTACGTACATTGATAAGTGATGTTATATCGAATGGGGTGCCTCCAGACTGTTTTGAGGTCTTTTTGACCATGACTTCAATAGGTTGTATTAAATTTCATTCTTTGTCCCTGAAGTAGGAGGGTGCATGTAGAAAGAAAAAAAAACATCCTAAATAAAGAAAAGTAGATGTGCACCGGTTATTTGCCTGATTCACGTGAATAAAGTGGCTAATGACCTGGATGACAACTGCAGTCAGAACACGTCTGGACAGTAAAAAGTTTCCAATTCAAGATAGTGAGTGAAATTTCAACCTCGGGACTGTTAATCGCATATTTATCAAGGTTTAAGTAAGACTCAAAACAAAAATCGCGGAATGGGCAATACAGTTTCTCACTTAAAATACTTAGTGTACGAAAATGAAAGTGAGCGGCAAATTATTGCTATGCAGCGCGAAAGAGCAAATATACCATGCTGTCCTAAATTACCCCATCTGACGGTGCTTAAAAGTACTCATTGTTATTGTATAGAAAGAATTTGACGCGGTATTGTCATACATAGCAGCATAGTTTTTATATTTTTATATTTTGCCTTTTATGATGCCAGAAGAACAAGTAATAAAATACAATAATTATTTAAGAAATCAATATATACTATAAAATGGATGTGTGTGTGTGTGTGTGTGTGTGTGTGTGTGTGTGTGTGTGTGCGCGCGCGCGCGCGCGCGTGTCTGTTTGTGTGTGTTTGTATGCTAAGAAATGCATCTGAATACTGACTTACGTTACAAATATGAAATCACTCCCTACAGTGTGATAAATGTATCGAAATATACGTGATAACTTATTTAAAATAAACGAAAAAAAAAAAAAAAGTTTTTCACTCAGTAACGATAAGAAACGAAGACGGAAGTTTTCTACGTGCACTCTTGACACACTCAGTTTTTTGCGTCATTTCGTCACTGACGTTTAGTACGCATGCGGATCTTCATGAAGGGCGTTGTCTGGAATTCCCGTAACTGATCGGTAACAGTCGGCACCACTCGTAAGACTTGGAGCCGTGCTGGGTTGACGATGCTCGTTGTCAACTGCACAGTAGAGATGGGAAAAATGAAAATCTGACGGTTTCAGAACAAATGAAACTGTACAGTGTTTGGTTTCGAAATACTGTTCGGAAACCATTAAACCGTGTGTATTTCGTAATATCGTCAATGTGTAGTATATAAGTATTGCTTTAGAACCACACAGATTGAGGCCAGCAACTGTAGGAGGAAAAAAAAAAAGACTTTTATTCAGATGCCTTGGCAGTTATATATTTCCTACACATGCCAAATTTTACCTACCACCCCGGCGGCCTCACGTGGTTATGTTGGAAACATCAAGAACACGGTAGAAAATCTTTGCCAAGATGTTTGTTCTTCCTGCTCTGTTGTTGACAGGTTATTGTATGCGCCCTTTTCCGCTCAGTGAAATACAACTAAGATTTTAAGACAAAACATTTCCATTGTAACGCGATTCGCTAATGCCAGCGTCACATGATAGCCAACATTACCATGGGAGGCCGCTAGGACGATAATTAAAATTTAAACACTGTACCAAATGCACTGCTTTCGGAATTAGTGACGTTCCTGCTTTCCCATTAGCCGAGAAATGACGTTTTTATGTCTAATATATTGGTATTTATCAAACTATATATAATTAATACATTTTGTTTTGCTCTATTCTATTGCCTAATATTGATAGGTATTGTGTGTGCTAACCTACATCTGATATTGAAAAGGCAAAATATCACCTATCATTTGAGCTATCATTTTGGGTACGGTTAAGTTTCTATACATCGTTATCGCACTGCTAGGTACTTTAGGCAAATAAACCTTATCTCAAAATTCGAGTTTTGGAGATATCTTTAATCGCGGTTTCATTTACCGTACAAAATTTCGTAATATGGAAGTGCAAATAATAAATTCATCAAATATAGCACATTGTTAGATTTACATGTATTTGTATCTTTTAAAAATATCTTTTGTTTTACATGAGTGTCCAGCCAACATTGCTCGTAAGAAAGTAACGGTATGGGGAAAAGATCTAACTCTTTAAACCTAATTTTAAGGAAGTTGTAGGTTTAGTCATGGGTTGTTAATATTATTGCCGTGCATGGAAAGATAAACCTAGAATTTTACTGCAAATAGTGAGCAATGTTTCATTTTTCATTTACGTTTCTAAAGCAGACATTATGCCATTTCGAAATTCTGCAGTCACTTTGGGAACGAATCTTGATTCAGTAATCTTAAGCTTCATACTCACGTATGTCCATTAGTTTTTGACACTCTTTAAACTGTCCATATACTAGTAAGTTAAATGTGTATCTGTGAAGAGATACAGCAAAATGAAACACCATGGTCAACTCTACTGCACAGCGTGTGCCAATACCCTTATGTCACTGCATTGTTGTCTTAAATGTAACTGAGCTGGGCTGTCGTTATCGTTTTTTGTTGCATTATTTTCATTGTATAATGTGCCAAACAGTAAACTCAGTTTCGATAGTACAAAGTGTTTAACTGAAAATTTCATTACTGCTGCACTTTATGGAAATAAATACGGAGAACTAAACAGCAGCCGGCCGGGAATGGCCGAGCGACCTAAGGCGTCATATCACGGTGCGCGAGGTCGCTGTCGAAGGACGTCGAATCACACTCTTGGCTACGGATGTTGTTTTGTCCTTCAGTTAAGCTAGTGAAGCTGAAATGTAGGTCGCTACATAACCTAGCAGTTGAAAAGCGCCGTTAAACATCAAATAAATCAGGTAAAAATAAAAATCCAATGTTTTGCGAGGCCCCCGCAGGCGCGAGACCGTCGGCGGTCGCCGACGCCTGGCGCCGCCACTGTCAAAGAAGTAAATGACAACATCAACTTAAGTTTAGTTAATGGATCCCCTACAAAATAATTAAGACTGAATGAAAGGCTCAAACTATTGAAGAAAACCAACCCCTTGTTACACTATTTTGTATTTATTGCGAAGAATTATGATATATGAAAACTTATGTAATTAAGAATACAATATATGCAGAATATATGACAGGGACTCTGTTTAGTTAAGTGTCTAACTGGCAAGTGGCAGGGCTGCATTGTATGTCCCTACTAATCCAAACCCAAACAAAAGAAAAAGTTGACTAAGCAATCTGAATAATGGTAGATAATCAGTAACAACACTGGTAATATGCGTCCCCACATTATTGTGGTGTAGCATCCAGCCTGCTTCACGGAAATGTGGTCTTTTGTGCCTGACATGGTCTGCATCCCTGTAGTATTGTCCAGTTCAGGGCCGGCGCAAGGCACGTGCGAAACGTGCGGCCGCACAGGGCGGCACTTTCCGTGGGGCGGCAAATCTGCTGTTGAACAAGGGGAGGGAGGACTAATTTCTTGTTCGCCGCTGTGACAGCACCGTCGTGCTTACGCCGGAGGAACAGACAGGAGGGAGCAGTCTTGCGTACACGCCAGTATTCGTATGAGTGGAGCGCTGCCAGCCTGTTTCGCGCCGTGCGTTTTCTCATAACTAATTTTGCAGGAGACGAAATCTAATTTGGAAATTCGAATGCAATGTTCGATACTGCGATTATGTGTTAAGTCTGATGCAATTTTGCTAAGCCATTCAATGGTAGTTTTTGAGTGTTGTATTCTTCCCGCATTATGGAAAAAGATCGTTGAACATTACTACAGTCAAACATCTCCAACACCTACAACGGCTATAAGTATTCCGAATGGGTAAATACGCTACGAGAAATTACAAGGGATAAAGACATTGGTAGTAAGCCTGGCATAAATTGTGTTTCAACGTATTTTTCAAAACTTTTGCTCTCCGTTTCTGAGTGAGAGTCGGACGTTTTGATTTTGAACCATGAAACACCTGACAATACTACTCGCACAGTTTCACTTTCCTAACATTTGTTTACTGTATATTGTTTACAGATGAACACATTACCTGTTCGCAACCATTGAAAAATGTTTATTTCCGTTAACTGAGTTCATACTGCGCGGGACTAGCCGAGCGGTCTAAGGCGCTGCAGTCATGGACTGTGTGACTGATCCCGACGAGGCTCGAGTCCTCATTCGGGCATGGGTGTGTGTGTTTATCCTTAGGATAATTTAGGTTGAATAGTGTGTAAGCTTAGGGATTGATGACCTTAGGTATTAAGGCCCATAATATTTCACACACCTTTGAACATTTTCGTAAATTCACAAGGCTTATTAAAAGTAGCTAGATTTCTTCAATCAGGTTTTATTCCATTTTTGAGCTGGTTCCCAGCAAGTGTTTTGTCCAAATTTGTAGAGAATGTCACCAATCAGTCGCAATTTTTGTTTTTATTTGCCAGATTACATAGATTTCGGGCACAGTGTGGCCATTCTCAATGCTTTGAGCTATGTTTCATCTATACCGTCGTGCTCAACGTAAATGTCAACATGACGTTTTAGAAGTAAGCACGTATTAAAAGCTTTGAGCCTGGCCACTCAGTGACTGAAACATAGGTAGATCTGAAAAGTAAAAACAAAAATTGCGATTGATTTCTGACATTTCCTACAGATTTGTTTAAATAAAATTTCACAAACGTTCTGTTGAAAAAAATAGAAAAAGAAAAAAGAAAAAAAAAAAAAAGAAAAAAAAACGGGGAGGCGGCAATTTAGCATCTCGCACGGGGCGGCACTTGTGCTTGCGCCGGCCCTGGTCCAGTTACTAATGTGTGCCCAAGTACGACAGGCTACTAAACAATTCCATGAATATCAAAGAATGAGATTACCATTACTTTTCCAGCAGAAACAACCACTTTTGTTTTTTGGGGGGTTAGTTATGAAAGAGATTTCCACACTGAGCTTTGCTGTTTGCTCTCAGGATCAAAATGACGTTCCCAAGTTTGATCAGCAGTAATTATATTTAAAAGAAGCTCTGAATCTTCCTCTAACATCAGCTTTAATTGTATGCAGACCTGCACGCAAAGTCCTTTTGCTTGGGAATCAACAGTCTTGAAACTCATCATGCACAAACACATCTCATGTGTAAATGTTTCTGTCACCAACATATGGATGGCATCCAATGAAATGTTCAGTATTTCAGAAGGTGATTTTAATGTAAATTGTTGATCCCCTTTCACAATGACAACAGTGGTGTTCATGTTTTCTTCTGTAAGAGAAGTAATTGGAGCACTGTGTCCATCTTCCTTTGAAATTGATTGTCTCCCCTGTTTAAACATTTTAAACCACCCTCAAGCTGTGCTGCAGGATAGAACAGACTCTCCATATGCCTCCTGTAACATTCTATAGGCCTCATTGAAGATTTGAGACGAAAGCAGAATTTCAAAGCCACATATTGTTCCTTGCATGTTACCTCTATTGTAGCGATAGGCAATGCTGAACATAGCTTAACTTGCCTGCCTCTCACAGGCAGGAGCTGGGAGTCCCAACAATGAAATTACTGTGGCCTGATTGTTTCACATTAAACTAACAGAATATCATAAGTGTTGTGGCGTAAAGTCAGTGCCACATGCCAGTTGCACGAGAACGATTGTGGAAAAGGCAGCGGATGACCAGAAGCCAACACACACCGGCACCGAGCCACCTGGAGGGAGCAAAGGAGAAGTGCGCCCTCTACAAGCAGCTATATCTAGACCAACATGCATCTAGATGTGCCCATCTGAACTCGGCTCCGAACTAGGCAGTGACTATACTACAGCGCAGCTAGCATCGTGCGAGAAGAAGAAGACGTCACTGCGAGAACAGACAGAGATATCATAAGTTGAGTAACTTTGTATATATTAGTAAATAAAACTTTTATTACTAATCTGTATAGCTGTTTTAGCTGTTCATGCATCCTGAGCAACTCCTTTTCTGAAAGATAGGCAAGGAAGGACAAAACAATAAGATTAAATTTTAGCGTGGGAAATTATGAACTTAAATAATTTTGATCAGACTTTATTGAAGAGCCCTCATATTTTTTGTTCCCACTTGTTCAAAATGTGTGAACATTTATGCATAATTACTATTGCATTTGCAAGTTATAATGCAAGTGACTAAGGCTAGAAAGCATGCTTAGTAACAAGAACCCACAACTTCAAAGCAGAAACTGTAGTGTACTTTCTGTAACTTAACACTGGCTTAGTGATTAAGAGCTAAAATTAAGTGTACCATATGATTATGACTTGGCATCCAGCTACTGCAGAACAAGGGGTAAATGTGGTGGTGTTTCTGTGTACGTTAAAAAGAACCTGCACCTAAACTATGAAGTTGTAGATTTAAGGATATTGTATTTAGAAACAAAATTTGAAGCTGCAGCTATCAGGTTGCCTAAACTTGAAATTGTAGTAGCTTCAGTATATCACCCACCAAATCATGATGAAACTTGTTTGTAGAACTTGTGGAGGAATTAATACTCATGCTACTCAAAGAAAAAGAACTCAAAATATTAATATTCAAATGTTCAAATGTTTGTATAGCTTATGGGACTTAGCTACGGGGTCATCAGACCCTAAACTTACAAACTACTTATCAACTAGCTTATCCTAAGGATGGCACAAATATCCATGCCCGAGGGGGGATTCGAACCCCCGACCGTAGTGGCCGTGCAGACCATGACTGGTGATATAAATATAGGCATTAGATTTAAGAATAAATGTATTAACTATTTTCTAAATACATTATAAACCTTTAACTTCTCTTGCATAAATGAAAAACCCACAAGGAAGGAATCTTATCTAAATAATATAATATGTAATTTTCATGTAAACAAAACAGACTATGACACAGTTAAAGTATACCTCTCAGATTGTGGTGGACTTTGGCTTAGGCACATTCCTAACAGTAAAATAACTGATACTTCCTCTAAACAAATAAAAATTATAAGACTAAATAACGATACAAAGTTAAGTCAGTTGATAGGTAAGCTGAACTTAATAAAATGGGATAAAATTATAATTAGTGTAGATACTAATGAATCCATGAACAAATTTCTAGAAATATTAACTGATAATCTTGAAGCTTGTTGTCCCAAATGCTACAAGAAAACATCCAAGCAAGGTTGCTCCACTAAACCAAATGCTACGAAATTGGTACACACCACAGTTAAGTAAAATTAGTATAATAATGCTATTATATCTTCATAGGTCACAATGTAACAATAATGACAAGGAATTATATAAACGTGAAAAAGATTTACAGAGCTGAAATCAAGGCAGCAAAGTGCAACACCAATGACACATATAAGCTGAACTCATTGAATAAATACAAAGCTGCATGGTAAATGATTAAAACAGAAATAAATTGTGATGAGAAAGTACATAACATACCAATTTTACCTGATATTTTAAATACTCATTTTGTCAGTCCACAATCAAGTCACAGTATCCTCAGGGATGTGATTAAATCAGAAGCACTACTGCCAGAAATAAACATATGGGTTTCACTGGACCCGTGTAATGGAACAGAAGGCCTACAAATCATTAGTGAAGCTCAGTAGCTCTTGAGCAGAGTATTACTATGGCCTGTCAAATTATGTTATTAAATATATAAGAAATCAAATGGTAGTGCCACTGACAACAATAATCAACAAAATTCTAGATGAAGGTATTGATCCAGAATGTTTCAAACTATCTGAAGAAGATAAAGAATCTCCATATATCACTCATACCAATAATTTCAAAAATAATAGAATACTGTAGTCAATATTTTGAATATGATGATATATTTAACACCTCACAGTATGGTTTCAGACCCAAACTCTCTACAGTCAAACCATTAGAGAGCGTGGTATCCAAAATATACAGTTGCTTTGAAAATAAAGAATTTGCCTGTGCAACATTGTTGGACCTTAGCAAAGCCTTTGACATGGTCTCCCACAATATTCTCATAAAAAAAAAACTCTACCACTATGGAGTGAGAGAGAATACTCTAAGCTTAATACAGTCATACTTGGACAACAGAAAACAGTTAGTTAAGATAAATAATCAAGAGTCAAATTGCCTTCCAGTTGTAAAGGGGGTGCCTCAAGAGTCTGTTTTAGGGCGCTTCATTTTCATTATTTATATAAATGAGTTACCAACAGTTGTACCATGCGATACTATACTATATGCAGATGACACAACTCTCATCACATCTGTTACCAATCTCGAAACTGTGCAACACAGTATGGCAGTAGCAATTAGGACTTGTAGTACCTGGTTAGAGGCAAATGGGCTACAGAAGAATAACAATAAAACTGAAGATATTGCATTTAGTCTGAATGGTCCCAGTCAGAATAACCAAACAGTAAAAGTATTCGGATTCACAGATAAACAATGTGGCAAACTAGCACATGCCATCTATCTGTTGTACAAGCTGAGGAGTAGTGTTAGTGAAAATCTTCCATTAAACGAATATTTTGAATTCTTTCATTCCCACTTGTGTTGCGGTATACTATTATGGGGGTAATTCTATAGGCTCAAGGGTAGTGTTTAAATGGCAAAAGAAAGCTATATGGTGCACTGCAGGACTTAGACCATGTGAATCATGCCGAGACCACTTCAGACAATTAAATATAATGACAGTGCCTAGTATGTACCGGGTGATCAAAAAGTCAGTACAAATTTGAAAACTTAATAAATCACAAAATAATGCAGATAAAGAGGTAAAAATTGACATACATGCTTGGAATGATGTGAGGTTTTATTAGAACCGTAAAAAGATATATATATATATACAAAGTTCAAAAAATGTCCAACTGATGGTACTGGACAGCAAAACGTCAGTGACCGCGCATGAAAATTGTGTTTAAAAGGAGCTGTAATGAGAGAGAGAATCAGATGCACCAGAAGTTGGAGCATGTTGACGTTACCTGAAAAGGTGCTTTTAGTGAAGCTGTATTATCAGAATGGGCAATGTGTTAGTTCACAGTTACAAACCTATCGCCATAGGAAGGGGATTCGAATGGGTAAAGGTCCACTGATAAATGCTGCTGTGGTGAGAATGATTTCAAAGTATGAAGCCATGGATTGTTTAGATGATAGACCCCTTAGTAGCCGAACGAGCACAAGACATAATACTGCTGAGACAGTTCAGGAAGAAATGGAGACTGTAGCGGGTTCGTCTATGCACAGGAAAGTCAGTGCTCGTGTAGTCACATGTCGCACCAGAATTCCATACAATATTGTTTGGTTGGCACTTAGGCATAACCTCCGATGCTATCCTTACAAAATCCATCGGCATCATGATCTGTTACCTGGCAATTTAGTGAAGCGGAGAGCATTTGCAGTGTGGGCATTTCAAAAGATGGTGGAAGATGACGATTGGTTGAGTAACATGTTGTGGACTGTCAAGGCTCATTCCATGCTCTGAGGTTCTGTCAACGCCCACAACTGCAGAATTTGGGCTACCGAAATTCCTAAAACTGTCATGGAAATTCCACTGCACGACGAGAAAGTCATGGTATGGGTTGGATTTACACCTACCGTTATCGGGCCTTTTTTCTTGGAGGAACTGCGTGATTCTGGTTTTGTAACTGCTACCATGATGGGTGAGAGGTCCACCGATATGTTACAGAACCACATCATCCCCAGCCTGCCCGATAAACACCTGCTGGAAGGTACAATTTTTATGTAGGATGGCACTCCACCCCATATTGCTAGATACGTGAAAGATCTCTTGCGCCTGTCGTTTGGTAATGATCGTGTGCTCAGCCGCTACTTTCCTCGTGCTTGGCCTCCCAGGTCCACAGACCTCAGTCCATGCGATTATTGGCTTTGGGGTTACCTGAAGTCGCAATTGTATCGTGATCGACCGACATCTCTAGGGGTGCTGAAAGACGACATCCGATACCAATGCCTCACCATAACTCCGGGCATGCTTCAAAGTGCTGTTAACAGTATTCCTTGACTACAGCTATTGTTGAGGAATGATGGGGAACATATTGAGCATTTGCTGTAAAGAACATCATCTTTGTTTTGTCTTAATTTGTTATGCTGATTATTGCTTTTCTTATCAGATGAAGCGCCATGTGTCAGACATTTTTTGAACTCATTTTTATTTATTTATTTATTTATTCCTTGTTCTAATAAAACCACATGTCCTTCCAAGCATGTGTGTCAATTTTTACCTCTCTACCTACATTATTCCGTGATTTATTAAGTTTTCAAATTTATACTGACTTTTTGATCACCCGGTATATTTACAACTGCCTTGTTTTTGTCAAGGAGAATTTAAGTAAATTTAATCAAAGGAGGACATTACCACAACACAAAATGTGGGCATATGATTGATGTGCCATACGTTAGGCTGTCAAAGACACACAACAGTTATAAATATCTTGAGCTCACCTACTGCTATCAGTTACCAGAAAATGCCTACACAGAGCCACTAAATAAATTTAAAACTGAGGTGAATGAAAAGCAAAGGAAATTACTCTGCTCAAGCATTCACTGAATGCATGACAAATGACCCACATTTCGTATGAAAATAAATGGCATGAAAAACTTTATATATGACACACAGTGTTACTATTCTGTTATTGTTTCATGTAATTGACGTCATGAATTTCTTATTTATTGCAATTCATTAGTCATATTCTGTTACTGTTTCTTGTAATTACTGCCACGTATTTGTTGTTTATTGTGATTCATTAATCACAAAGCAAAAAATCAGAATTTTTTTTAGTTTTTACTTAAATGCACACTGTATCTGTTTATAATCTCTGCTACTCACTAAATATGAAGTTAGAAAAGTTTGATATTATGACTTACCATATACTTAAATGCAGATTGTATCTGTCTTGATTTACCTTCTTGTATTTTATTATTGTAGTTGTTTTATTGCTACTATGTTAATCCTGACAACACCAATTGCATGTAAAAATGCTCAAAGGTGAAATAAACATTTATTTATTTATTCATAATTATATACTCATTCTGTAATAATAGAAGTTGTTAACATGAAGTTCTTTATTAAATGCAGGTCAAAGATGGGAATCAGTACACTCGGAGGTAGATGCAAATAAAAAATTCGAAAATTTCATGACATTGTTTAAATTAAATTTTGAAGAAACATTTCCTAAAGTGTTTTGTCCATTATCTACAGTAGGAAAAAACAAGTAGGTCACAAAAGGCATCAAAGGCATCTGAAGTACATGAGCTCCATTAAACACAGCCAAACTAATCCTGCTTCCTCACACTTTTATAAAAGGTACAGGAATATATACAGGAAAGTATTGCTTGCAACAAAGAGAACTCATAACTCCAAACTGGTGCTCTCCGCTGAAAAAAGAAAAGGCAGTATGGAAGATTGTAAATGAGGAAAATGGTAATAGGAAAATGAATCTGTCGAACGTGAAAATCAAAGAGGAAGAGACTCTAACAAAAGACCCAATGTATTTGGCAAACTATATAAATGATTATTTTAGTAGCATAGGAATAAAATTAGAGGAAAAATTTCAAACAGCCCCGCAGGTCAAAAAGCCAAATAATGGTGTATTACATTCAATGGTGTTATTCCTTACAACATAGGAAGAAGTCTACAAAGCAGTCAGCAAACTGAAAAACAAAAACTCTGCTGGTCTGGAATAACTCCCCATGTTGAAGGACTGTATCAAGAGCCTACTTCCACCTTTAGTTGATATTATAAATCAATCTTTCAACCAGGGCTACTTTCCAGACTATTAAAAATATTCTAAATTACTACCGCACATTCAAAAAAGGCGATGCAGGAAAGTTGAAAATTATAGGCCAATTTCTCTACGCTAATGTTTTGCAAAAATATTAGAAACTATTATGAAATATATATAAAAAATAGTTGAAGATTACTTACCAGGCGAAGGAGCACAGATAGTCATAGTAACACAAATAAATTAATAAATTCACACTAACACAAAAAAAACGCTAGCTTTCGCAGGCTAGCTGCTTCTTCAGGCAGAATGAAAGGAAAGGAAAAAGGAAATGATGAGGGTTTTAAGGGAGTGTGTAAGGAGCTATTCCAATCTCGGGACAGGAAATACTTACCTTGGAGGGAAAAAAGGAGGGTAAACAAATACAAACACAAGCACACCTAGGCAGACATACTTTAGAAAGGAAAGAAGTTGGACAGACATACCACTTGAGGCAGAGGCTCTGTCCAGAGAATCGAGGCAAAGATGTTCAAGAATGGTGGGCGGCAATTTGAATTTAGTGGAGGTTGAGACCAGGTGGGCAACGGGAAGAGAGAATATGCTGAAGGGCAAGTTCCCATCTCCGGAGTTCTGAAAGACTGGTGTCAGTGGGAAGTATCCAGATAACCCGGACAGTGTAACATTCTGCCAAGATGTGCTGGCCATGCACCAAGGCGTGTTTAGCCACAGTGTAATCCTCATTACCAACAAACACTGTCTGCCTGTGCCCGTTCATGTGGATGGACAGTTTGTTGCTGGTCATTCCCACATAGAACGCTTCACAGTGCAGGCATGTCATTTGGTATATCACGTGGGTACTATCGCAAGTGGCTCTGCCCTTGATTGTGTACACCTTATGGGTTACAGGACTGGAGTAAGTGGTGGTGTAAGGGTGCATAGGGCAGGTGTTACAATGGTGGCGGTTACAAGGGTAGGAGCCAGAAGGTAGGGAAGGTTATTTGGGAATTTCATAGGGATGGACTAGGAGGTTATGGAGGTTAGGTGGGAGGTGGAAAGACACTCTCGGTGGAGTGGGAAGGATGTAATGAAGGATGAAATCTCACATATTTCAAGTTGCTCAAACTATATTTAAAGTATACTTCAAACCCAAATTATGTAAAAATAGGTGTCCCACAGGGTAGTGTCCTTTGCCCCATACTTTTCCTCATTTACATCAATGACTTCCCACAGGGCATCAAGCATGGACAAGCAATATTATTTGCAGATGACTCAAATGTTCTAATCAGTGACATATCACCAGAAGTAATGAAAAAAAAATCCAAACAAATACTAAACAGTGTATACACTGGGCATCCACTAATAAACTAACACTGAACTAAAAAATAAAAAATAAAGTAGTTTTTTTAATGCTGTTAACTTCTATGTCTGCAAAAAACCACACCATGACAACTTTAAGTTAAATGATGAAACTATAGCATGTGTAGACTACACGGAATTTCTCAGCATGTATGTAGACAGTCAGTTAAAGGGAAAGAACACATGAAAGTAATTAGTAACAGGATAGTTATGGCATGCTATGTTCTTAGAAATCTGACTGCAGTATGTGATGCTACATGTGTCAGATCTGTATATTTTTCTTATATCCACTCTGTTATTACTTATGAAATAATATTTTGGAGATTAAACAATAAAAATTTTCAAATAGTTTTCAAATTACATAAAAGAGCAATACATATAATTACCAAGATTGACAGTAGGGCTCACTGCCTTAAACGTTTCCAAAAGCTGGATTTCCTAACTGTCCCAGGTGAATATATTTTTCAAAGTATTATGCGTGTAGAAAAAATATTTACTGCTATGGTAAAAATTCTTTAGAACACAGCTATGAAACTAGAAACCATTACAATCTGCATCTCAAGAGGGAAAATAAAGTGAAAACTCAGCAGAGATTGTTGTCAATCCTATTAAATTATACGATAAATTACCTCAAATTATAAAAGACATCGATACAATTGGACAGTTCGAAACAAAACTAAAAACTTTTTTCTTAAATAAAAGTTATTATCATGAAATGGACACTCTGAATTAACATGTGTTGTGTAGTTAAAGAAGCCTGCATTCTAAAATACAGGATGTTACAAAAAGCTACAGCCAAACTTTCAGCAAACATTCCTCACATACAAAAAAAGAAAATGTGTTATGTGGACATGTGTCCAGAAATGCTTAATTTCCATGTTAGAGCTCATTTTAGTATTTCTCTTTCAATGTAAATTGAAATAATTCATGCAGACAATTGTCAAAATACCCAATTGTTTCGTTAGTATGTACTGTACTTCCTTGATTCACCGCCAGTTGGCCCAATTGAAGGAAGGTAATGTTGACTTCTATGCTTGTGTTGACATGCGACAGATGAGGCTTCATTCCAATGTGATCAAATTGTAAATTTTCACAATGAACATGTGTGGACTGATGAGAATCCGCATGCAATTGCGCAATCACGTCATCAACACAGATTTTCTGTGAACGTTTGGGCAAGAATTGTTGGTAATGTCTTGATTGGACTTCATGTTCTTCCACCTACGCTCACTGGAGCACGTTATCATGATTTCATATGGGATACTCTACCTGTGTTGCTAGAACATGTGCCTTTACAAGTACGACACAACATGTGGTTCATGCACAATGGAGCTCCTGCACATTTCAGTTGACGTGTTCATACGCTTCTCAACAACGTATTCGGTTATCGATGGATTGGTAGAGGCAGACCAATTCCATTGCCTCCACGCTCTCCTGGCCTCAACCCTCTTGACTTTCATTGGCATTTGAAAGCTCTTGTCTACGCAACCCCGGTACCAAATGTAGAGACTCTTTGTGCTCATATTGTGGACAGCTGTGATACAATACGCCATTCTCCAGGGCTGCATCAGCACATCAGGGATTCCATGTGACGAAGGGTGGATGCATGTATCCTCGCTAATGGAGGACATTTTAAACATTTCCTGTAACAAAGTTTTTGAAGTCATGCTGGTACGTTCTGTTGCTGTGTTTCCATTCCATAATTAATGTGAGTTGAAGAGAAGTAATAAAATGAGTTCGAACATGGAAATTAAGCATTTCCGGACACATGTTCACGTAACATATTTTCTTTCTTTGTGTGTGAGGAATGTGTTCTGAAAGTTTGGCTGTACCTTTTTGTAACACTCTGTATAAGGATATAATTATAAGATGAAATCCAGAATTGTATAGTAGTATAAGAATATTATATAAAGATGCAAAAGAAATGTAAGATACTTTAAAATGTGTGCAAAATATTATTTTTATGTGAATAAATTACAAGTATACTATATTACATTGGATCTGATTTTGCTGACAAAATCCACACAATGTAAATTGTTACATTGATTAATAAAGAAATCAGTCAATAGATCGAAGCATAAAAAACAAGTACAAACTTCAGTGCATTTTAATTAAGTATTTTGCAAACCTATTCCTATACAGGAACAAATGTGTGAGCCCAAGAATACTGTGACAAAAGCACCTTATGTTTTATATGAAAAAATTGAAACACCTGGTTGGAATAGCAATAATGGATGTTTGACAGCAACTCGCCATAAAGAAAATCACTGAATTTCAGACAGGCAGGTAAAATACACAAAGACATTTACACAACTAAATTTTCAGTTGTGGCATTCATCGGCCATGGTCAAAAATTTAGTTCAGTAAATGTCATTGTCTATTTTACATGCCTCCCTGTAGCTCAGCAATGGTTTTTACACTGAGTTCCTATTTATCCTCTATTACTGATATTACAAAAGTGGAAACATTTAATCCACAAAATATTGTGTTTTCATGCAGATATATGGCAGATTAAGTCCAATATATTTACAATAAAGTAAACAAAGTGCAATACACACATTATGCTGTAATCTGTATCACAATGCTATGAAACCAGCTTCTGTCATTGCATGCCATGTTATATGTGGTTATGACATGTGCTAAGGCACAATTATTTCCACTTGGTCACTGGGTCAAAATTGTATTATTTGGCTTACAAAAAGAAATAATTTTGAATTATGCAGTAAAAGTACATTCAACAATTTATTTGCAAAATTTTACATGACTACAAACTTTCAGTTTCAATAAGTTTTTAATTGAGATTTCTTAAATATATTACTTCACAAGGTCTCAAGAACACTTTAGTTTGTAGCAATGTTGTGTTTTCTCTAAGTGGTGCTATCATGCAGCATGTTTGTGAGTGTCACGGGTGCACTGTGTTTATGTCTTTTCATTTCTTTGTACGTTTTGTGTTTCCACACTGTGTCGCGATGTGCAAGTGTTTCAAGATTTCACCGCATAAATAATTTCCGCGTCAGCCACAAGATGCGCTGTGTTTTCAATAATTTTCTATGTTTTTGTTATTCCTTGATCGCAAGAGTTTTTATATGTTTTGTATATTCCTTGTTTAATGTAACTTCTCTGGGTAGCATTGCTTTAGTGAGTTAAATAAAGTAGTGTGATTAATTTCAGTACCAGAGTCTAGATAAATTTATTATCATAATTTATGCAGGGCAAACAGTTGTACAAGCAGTAACAGAGCTCTACGACAAGTTTCCACACAAATACAACTACTGTACTCTCACCCATAACATATAAATGAAAAATATCCAAATCAAGTATTTCAAATTAAAAATTGGGTTTTTCAAGCCATATTTTCTTGTAGTCAAATATCAATTCCCCCACTTGGATGCTGCTGCTCTCTGACACGGGCATCACACCAAAGTTGGTGGAAACCGAAGAACCCCATGCCAGCAGTAGCAGTCAAACTATTTACGATGCTGCAATCATTATCTTCTCAGAGCTTGACACAAAACAGCTCTACAGGGTCACAAATGTCCTAAAAGAATACTCACGTGTGACCATTACAGTAGTTACAGGATTGATATTTACGCTATCCTTGCACTTTCAGATAGTTGCGCCAAATCTCTTTAATGAAACAAAATGCCAGGTGTGATGCCAGGGGCCGAGTATAGACACATCTTCTTGTATAATGCCAGGAAAGGACATGAAAATCACTGTACTTATTTTGCCTTCCAGAAAGTACTGTAATAAAAACTTCCACATCCCAGACTTAGATGACCTATGTATCTGCTAGTCAAAGTGTTAGTCTCAGTGGTTGTTGGATAACATAAGGGTCAAGTGTGAGAGAAGACTGTTGTATTCACGGAAAACAACTCTCTCACTGCTACACAGAACACTGGCGTGCACTGGCTGTACGAAGTGAGCTCGTACCTCGTAAACAACACAATACGCGCAGAGCACAACTCCGCGCTGTATGGGTCATTGACCCGCCCGTGGCGTGCTCTGGCGTTTGCCGCATTTTCCCGCGGCGCACTCTCGCGGCCGACTTTCGACGTATGTTATCGGCTGTGTGTGTGCGCCTTACAGCATTCCTTTCCCCTTGGGGCGGCTCGGATGCGAGCAATGTCCATGACGTCGTCATTGTTGAGCTCTGACTGAGGTTGCGGGCGGGCACCGTTGCATAGGGTCGGAAGTACTTGGGGCGCGGGCAGCGTCGGCGCCCCTCCCCCGACAATCCATATGGCAGGACCGGTGATGGTGGCTCGGTCTCCATCTCCACCTCGGTCCCTGGACCTGGTGATGGTGGACCCGAAGGGAGCAATGCATCAGGAGGAGATGAATCCAGCATGGGTGTTGGCTGTACCCGCAAAGGTGTAGGTCCCTGAGAGGAGGGACCTGGGTCAGTCCCTGGCTGAGGCAGACAACTTGCAGGTAACGGCAGGAACATCTCTTCGGCCTGTGGGCTGGTTGGTGGAGCAGACTGGTGCAGGAGCATCGGCTGAGGGATGGGGAGCTCCCGATTTTCCACACTCAGGCGCAGCTGGTCGTGGTGACGTGCAGTGATGCCGTCTTCTGTGCGTATGTCGCAGAGACGGCGGCCGCGGCATCTGGTGATGATGGCAAGAATCCATTTCGGTCGACGTCCAAACCCACGTGCCCAGACAGCCATCCCTGGTCGGAAGCGAGAAGATGGAGACACAGATGAATGTCCCGGGCTCGGATGCAGGAGATGAAGCAGAGTCCGGGGCTGCTGGCCATGGAGAAGTTCCGCAGGACTCTTGTCGCCAAACGGGGTGAACCGAAAAGATGAGAGAAATTGATCGAGGGCAACATCAGAAGGGTACCGAGCCACATATTTTTTTAACTGGGTCTTAAAGGTGTGAACAAATCTTTCAGCCTCCCCATTTGACTGCGGATGGAAGGGTGGGGCCAGGACATGGCGGATACCTCGGGTGTTGCAGAAGGAGGCAAACTCGCGTGAAACAAACTGAGGACCGTTGTCGGACACCACTGTAGTGGGAAGGCCTTCAATCGAGAAAATGCGTGACAAGGTGGCAACCGTGGCCGTGGCTGAGGTTGAAAAGCAACGGACCACGTAAGGGAAATTAGAGAAGGCATCAATAACCAGCAACCAATAGGCATTAAGGAAGGGGCCCGCAAAATCAATGTGTAGGCGATTCCAGGCCTGCGAAGGTTGAGGCCATGGGGCGAATGTTGCCTGAGGGGAGGTTTGATGTCGCGCACAGAGCGAGCACGAGGTAACCATACGAGACACGTCGCTGGCCAGGCCCGGCCAAAACACATGGCGGCGGGCCAATGCCTTAGTACGAGACACCCCCCCTCCCCCAATGATCGGCGTGTAGCAGCTTGAGGACCGCTGAGCGGAGGGCCGATGGAATGACGACCCGAGGAGAGGAATCCTCAGACTCAAGGAGAAGCACGCCATCTACAACAGAAAAACGGTGTCGAAATGCATAGTAGTTTCTGAGGGGGTCCGATGCCCGTTTCGGCGGAGTCTCAGGCCAGCCCTGCTGGACCAGACGGATCACCTTGCGGAGGACCAGGTCCGCGGCACTAGCCCGAGCCACCTTGGCACCCGTGATTGGAAACCCATCCACTGCTTGCTGAGCGGCTAAGTCGACATGAAAGCACAGCAATTCTTCCTGATCAAAGTCTGGGTCTGGTCCAGCCGGAAGCCGGGAGAGTGCATCCGCATTGGCATGTTTAGATGTAGGGCGGAAGTGTATCGCATAGTTATATCGAGATAGGAACAGCGCCCAACGCTGAAGACGGTGAGCGGCCTTGTCTGGTAGTGACGCCGAAGGGTGAAAGAGAGAAACCAGTTGCTTGTGATCAGTTACGAGATGAAATTTTACGCCATACAGAAAGACATGAAACTTCTTCAGAGCGTAGACAATAGCAAGGGCCTCCTTCTCAATTTGCGAATATCTGGTTTGGGCTGGAGTGAGCGTTTTAGAGGCGAAAGCGATCGGTCACTCAGATCCGTCTGGATATTTATGAGCGAGCACTGCCCCAATCCCATGTTGAGAGGCGTCCATTGCCAAGACAAGGGGGAGGCCGGGTTGATAGGTGACGAGGCTGGGGGCCGATTGCAGCAGCTCCTTTAATGTACAAAATGCTGTTTCACAGGCCGATGACCAATGGGAGGAAGTCCCTTTGCGCAGCAGGTCATGCAGGGGTTTTGCAATAGATGAAGCCCCCGGCAAGAATTTATGATAATAAGCGACCTTTCCTAAAAACACTTGCAGGTCCTTGACTGAAGTTGGCCGAGGGAGAGACATTCTGACGGAGGGGCTTGCTGCCCTCACTAGAAACTTCAAACCCCAAAAACGTGATAGAAGGCTGAAAAAAGTGGCATTTCTCCAGGTTGCACGGCAACCCCGCCTCCTGTAGTAATGTGAACAGTGCCCGTAAGTTGCGTAAATGTTCATCGGCTGAGGACCCGGACATTACTATATCATCGAGATAATTGACACAACCGGGCACAGACAGTGTGAGTTGTTCAAGGAAACGCTGAAAAATTGCTGGAGCGCTGGCCACCCCGAAGGACAACCTCAAGTATTGGTACAAACCAAAGGGCGTGTTCAGGACCAAGAGACGTTGAGAGTCAGCGTCGAGAGGAACTTGAAAATACGCCTCAGAGAGATCTATCTTTGAAAAATATTGTCCACCCGCCAATTTCGCAAGAAGCTCGTCTGGGCGCGGCAATGGATAAGTGTCGATGATAGATTGGGTGTTCACGGAACGTTTGAAATCGCCACAAAGGCGCAACCGCCCCGACGGTTTTTTTACAATGACCATGGGAGTCGCCCATTCACTAGACGGAATGCGTTTTACCACCCCAGCTTCCTCCAGGCGGTCCAGCTCCGCTTTGACGTGGTCACGGAGTGCAATCGGAACCGGCCGAGCGCGGAAAAAACGGGGCCTGGCGGAGGGCTTCAAGGTGATGTGGGCTTTGAAATTATTAGCACAGCCCAACCCCGCCGAAAACAGCGCTGAAAATTCGGTGCGTAAAGAGTCTAGTTGCGGGAAAGGCACCTGGTCAGAGACAATGTTGACGTCGTCGAAAATAGTGAACCCAAACCCCTGAAAGGCGTCAAGACCAAACAAGTTGTCCGTGTGATCATTGTTTACAACAAGAAAAGTGAGCCTACGAGTGACAGATTTGTATGTAACAGGCGCTGAGAACTGTCCCAGGATCGGAAGATTTTGTTTATTGTAACTGACCAATTTCCGTGACACCGGTAAGAGAGAGGGAGAACCCAGATCCAAATAAGTCATTGAGTTCAATAAGGTGACGGCCGCGCCTGTGTCCACTTGCATACCAACTGTTTGCGGAAAACCGTGACGTCAATACAGAGCTTGTTGGATGCAACCGAAATCGCTGAGACGCAATTTACGTCCATCTCGGCGTCGGAATCTTGGATTTTGGAGGCACAAACAGAAGCAATGTGACCTTTCTTGTGGCACTGATGACACGTGGACCACCGCTTGGGGCAGTCAGGTCTATCATGATCGACAAAACAGGAGGGACACGAAGGAAGCATTTTCCGGTCGCGTGACTGCACGCCGCCTGGCCCGAGTTTCCGCGGCCGTGCAATGGGCCGATCGCTCCGGCGCCGAGGCTGCGCGCGGACTGCCGCGACCGCGTCATCCCTTTGCGACCCTGCCTGTAACGGGGAAGAAGTGGGTTGGATTTCCGCCACCTCACACCAAGCCTCAATTTGGTTGCCCGCCGCCCGCGAAACCTCGAAAGACTGCGCAATGTTAAGGACCTCTGAAAGGGAAGGATTTTCGCACAGGAGAGCGCGTTCGCGAACCTCGCGATCGGGGGCGAGCCGAATAATAGCGTCACGGACCATATGATCGGCATACGATTCTTTATGCACATCCGTAACAAAATGACAACGACGGCTTAAACCGTGGAGGTCCGCGGCCCACGCCCGATAAGACTGTTGTGGCTGCTTCCTGCAGCGGTAAAACTCAACACGGACCGCTATCACATGAGTCCGTTTGCGGTAATATTGTGAAAAAAGGCCGCACATTTGATCGAAAGACAGCGACGCAGGATCCTGCAAGGGGGCGAGTTGGCAAAGGAGCTTATACAGACGAGGCGACAGCCACGACAGGAATAACGCACGACATAAGGTACCATCAGACCAGCCAAATGCTTGAAAATGTTGTCTTAACCGTTTTTCATAAGCGTCCCACTCTTCTATGGACTCGTCGTACGCCGGAAAAGGTGGCGGATAAGACAGAGGGGGCGCGGGGGGCGAAACAACCTATGGGGTGGACGGGGGTTGGGACCCACTAGACAAGGCTGTAGCAAGAGATTGTAATACCTGGTTCTGAGCGTGAATCGCCTATGCAAAAACCTCTTGTTGTTCGACGAGGCGACGCAGAATCTCATCGGAAGAACCAGTAGACATTGTGTAAGACGAACAACCACTTCAGACGGAAAACGCGCGGAGGAAAACAAAAATAATACCGCACTCGTCGCCAATGTTGTATTCACGGAAAACAACTCTCTCACTGCTACACAGAACACTGGCATGCACTGGCTGTACGAGTATCCGCGAAGTGAGCTCGTACCTCGTAAACAACACAATACGCGCAGAGCACAACTCCGCGCTGTATGGGTCATTGACCCGCCCGTGGCGTGCTCTGGCGTTTGCCGCATTTTCCCGCGGCGCACTGTCGCGGCCGACTTCCCACGTATGTTATCGGCTGTGTGTGTGCGCCTTACAGCAGAGACCACATGCAGTTCCTTGCGTATTTCACACCCAGTCCACTGCAGAGGTGATTCTACCAAACATCTATCAATTGATTTTCACTTCTGTCTACCAGCTGTGTGCCAAAAACGCCCTCTCATCCCCTGGCTCAGCTACCAGTCCAGGAAAAATTCTGACGTACAGAGCTGCAGATACTGTTGTTCTGCTCTTCAGTCTGGGGACGGATTTGATGCAGCTCTGCACATCCATTTCAATCTGCTTACTGTATTCATCTCTTCATCTCCCACCGCAATTTTTACCCCACACACTTCCCTCCAATGCTAAATTTATGATTCTTTGATGTCTAATAATGTGTCCTATCAATTGAGCACTTATTGTAGTCACGTTATGCCAAAAATTCCTTTTCTAGACAATTCTGTTCAGTACACCTCATTAGTAACATGATGTGCCAATCTAATTTTCAGCGCCACTGTTCATTTCATTCTTCTTGTCTGAACTATTTATCATCCACATTTTACTCCTGCACAAGTCCATAATCCACACAAATGCTTTCAGAAAAGACTTTGTTATGCTTAAATTAATATTTAATGTTAGCAAATTTCTTTTCTTCAAAAACGCTTTTCTTCCCATTGTCATCCTGCATTTTATATCCTCTGTACTACAACCATCATGTTATTTTACTGTCGAGTAACAAAACTCAGCTACCAGTTTTATTATTTTGTTACCTAATCTGATTCCTTCACCACAACCCAATTTTCTCAGACTGCATTACCCTTGTGTTGCTCATTAATATCAGTCTTCTACACTCCTATCAACACACTGTCCACTCCATTCAGTTGCTCTTTCAGATCCTTTGCTGTCTCTGACAGAATTTCAAGGTCATCATCAAAACACAATGTTTTTATTTCTTCATCCTAAACTCTAATTTCTTCTCTAAATTTCTCCTTGCTTACCTTCACACTTTGGTCAATGTACAGATTGAAATAACATTGTAGAAAGGCTACAACCCTGTCTTAACTCTCTCCCCAACTAGTGCTTCCATTTCATGCCCTTCTCTCTTATAACTGCTGTCTGGTTTTTGTTGATAATAACACTCTGTTACCTGTATTTTACCCTGCTGTCTTGAGAATTTAAAGGAGCGTATTCCAGTCAACATTGTCAAAAGCTTTCTCCAAATCTACAAAAGCTAGAATGTAGGATTCTCTTCTTTAATATATATTCTAAAATAAGTCATAAGATGAGTGTTGCATCCCATGTTCCTATGTATCTCTTGAATCCTAACTGGTCTTCCCTGAGGTCAGCATGTATCAGCCTTTCCATCCTTCTGTAAATAATTCATGTTAAAATATTGCAACCTACACTTGTTAAACCAATATTTCTGGAACTTTCACACCTGTGTGCACCTGCTTTCTTTTGAATGAGTATTATTACATTTTCATTGGTGTCTGAGGGTATTTTGCCTGTCTCATACATCTTACACCCAGGTGAAACAGTTTTGTCATGATTCTCTCTCCTGGAGACATCAGTTGATCTGAGGGAATGTCTACTCCATGGGCCTTCTTTCGACTTAGGTCATTCAGTGCTCTGTCAAATTAATCTCTCAGTATAGTATCTCCTTTTCCATCTTCATCTACTTCCTACACTATTCTCACAAAAGTTCATTTCCTTTGCAGAGCCCCTCTATATACTATTTTCATCGTTCAGCTTTCCCTTCTTAACCCTTTGTCCCACACTATTAAATCAGCTTTGGAAAAATTAAAATTCAGTGTTTTCTGTATTAATACAGTGCAGTAAACATCAACATATGTGTTTTAAAATTTTTGGTCAAATTATTGATTTCTTATGGCATGTATTTCATGCACAACAGAGACATTTGTATCGATGTATTTTATTACTTGGAAGTTATTTTGTGCTTAACACTGACAGATCAATAGTACTAGCATAATCTTCACCACAGCACCAAAGACAAGACAATTCACTGGTGGAATAAAATAAAAATAACCACCCACACACTCACTGTCTCAGCCACGTACAGATGGCAACGCAACACAACTCCAAGATGGACATGCCTCAGAAGTGGCTACATGCCATATCAAGTGGCAAAATGTCATACTATAAGCATATTTTTCAACAACAAAAATGCAACTTTAAGGATTGATGCACAAAATATGGTATAAATCAACTTTTAATACATTGTTGCCCATGAACATCACTGGGAATGAAAGGGTTAACTCAAAACTGGTTTTCCACCTGAGTTCTTGATATTCATACAGCTATTTTTCTTGTCTTTAGATGTCTCTCTTATTTTCATATAGATGATGTCCACTTATTCCCTAATTATATATTCTTCTACAGACTTGCATTGTCTGGGAAATGTCTACTCTGCTGGTCTGGAAAATGATCCTCGTTAAAAAAAAATTTAATCTTTGGACCGAAATCCTCCTGATAGTTTTCCATACAAACATATTTAATGAAATTATTTATGAAATTAAAAATTTTTTCTGTGATTTATTCTTGCATTTCTAAATGATTCTGTGAAATACAGCCAATGCAACCTAAAAGATTGTTTCTGCAGAGCTGCACTCACCTAGAACTCCAAGATATGTAAGATCTACATAGTGTTCCTCTGGGATGATAATTGCTTTAGATAAATTTAGTAAATATATCAGCACATTTTCTTACTACATTTATCATGAAGTACATTAAATATGTCTCTCTTGTATTGTTACAATAAAATGATCTATGTTTGTTGTCTGATTTTTTGTTGTGAAAATAAAAACACCAGAAATTATTTGTACTTGGGGAGGGGGGAAGCACTTTTATAGTAGCAAGTATAAACAGAGTAATATAGTGACAGAAGTGAATAATTTAAATCCTATGACAGATCAAACCTATACAAAGAGAGTGTAGACTTTTATATCTAAAGTTTTCAGATTCAGTGTTAGGGATGTCTAAATAATGATATTAATTGACTGTGAAGCAGCTCATGGTACTTGAATGGGGCATTATACAAATTACATTATCTGAATGTATTCTCTTTATACCAAGGTCATATGAATGATTAAGAGAAAACAATATTTTTGAGAAGGATAGGTTGCTTACTCATCACAGAGACATCCAATGAGCCACAGAAAGGCACAAATAACAGAAAACAACATTCTAGCTTTTGGCCATTTAGGCCTTCATTCCTTAGTGACACACACACACACACACACACACACACACACACACACACAACTGTCTGCAGCCACTGTAGCCGATCTGCGCTATCCAGCGTGACCTAGGCAAGAGCAACCAGTGATGGGGATGAGAAGGTGGCAAGGACAGGGAAGCAGGATGGGAGGGGGGATGTGCAACATGGCTGGGGGAATATGCCAGTGCTGTTTGATGGACAGTGCAAAAGGAAGGGAAGGGAATGAAATGTGTGGCAGGATGGGAAATGAATGTAACGTTAAAGAGTGGCAGGGAGAGGATGGGGAGAGTGGTAGAGGCAGGAACTAACAAAGGTTTAGGTCTGGGGGATTGCGGGAGCATAGGATATATTGTAGGGAGAGTTCCCATCTGCGCAATTCAGAAAAGCTGGTGTTTGTGGGGAGGATCCATATGGCACAGGCTGTGTAGCAGTCATTGAAGTGAGTCACACTATGGAGTGCTGCATGCTCTGCAACATGATAGTCTAGCTGTCTTCTGGTCACAGTTTGACAATGGTCATTCATTCGGATAGATAGCTGGGTGCTGGTCATGCCCACATAGAAAGCTGCACAGTGGTTGCAGCTCAGTTTGTAGATAATATGATTGCTTTCACAGGTTGCCCTGTCTTTTATGGGATAGGAAATTCCAGTGACAGGACCAGAGTAGATGTGATGGGATTGTCGATAGGACAGCAAAAGCTGTCTCAGTATACCAAAGTGAGACAGAACAAGTCAAAGTAAGATGTAGTTACAGGCATAATAAAAAGTTGGCAGATGGGTTTGGTTAAGTGACTACTTCAAAATAAAGGGTGACCGAGCCACTCTGCCTCATATTAAAAGTCGCAGCCAATATTTTGGGGAGGAGTCCAGTCATAGTCCAAAATCTTAAAACACATTCTACAGATGCCACATCATCAGTTAAAATACAGTGCAGGTCCTGTGAGAAACCCAAATATGGCCTCAGGTGGTCATATAAAACAGACTCCATTAAAATATGTCTTATTGATATTTGTGTTCCACATCTTTCACACACAGGTGGTTCCTCTTGGTGTAAGAGAAAACCATGTATTAGTGAGCAATGTCCAATACAAAGACAAGTCAGGGCTACCTCATGAGCTCGTTGAGGGTGAACAATAGATTTTATGGAGCATAATTTGTTATTGGCCACTTCCAGCCACTGATCCTCCCACCAAACCATGGTTTTCTGTGTCACATGTCATGACGGCTTTCAGAGGGTCAGAAGAGTGTATGGAAGGTTGGAAGGGAGCAGGCCTCCTTGGCAGCCATATCAGCCAGCTCATTTCCTTGGATCCCCAAGTGCCCTAGAACCTAGCAGAAAACTATTTATTTCCCTTGCCTCTGCATTGACAGGAGAATGTCCTGAATTTCTTGCACCAAGCGATCAGAAGGATACATTTGATTGACAGCAAGAAGAGCACTTTGCAAATCTGAGCAGATGAGGAATTTCAAACCACAATGTCGTTTAATTTGCTCCAGTGCCCTCAGGAGAGTGAACAGTCCTGCATAAAAAACAGGAAACTGTTCAAGGTGCTCTGGGAACACAACAGAGCAGCCAATACAGTTACCTTGCTTGGATCTGTCTGTGTAAATGGTAATGAAATCTAGGTGATGGTGTAAAATCTCCGGAAATCTAGTTTTATAAAAACTGTCGAAGGTACAATTCTTCTTAAAAGCAGCCAGATCTACGAGGTGCATCCAGAAAGTAAGTTTCATTTGGTAATAAAATGAAATTGTACACAGGTACAGAAGAAATTTTTATTTCACAAAATTCTACAACTCTTAAATTACTTTTCCACATAACTGCCGAAATTTTGCAGGCATTTGTCACAGTGTGGCACTAGGTTTTGTATACCTTCTTCATAGAAATCTGCTGCCTGTGTCTTCAACGAGTCATTTGTGAAGTGAAATTTGGGGGAAGTCCATAGCGAGAACACTAATTGTAAACCTACAGTTTTCCTGGATCTTGTCATCAATTGCATGAACCAGTTCTTTTGTAACCAAAGGTGGACGCCCACTTCGTTCTTCATCGTGCATATCACTACACCCGCCATTGAACTGTTGGACCCATCTTCTCACCATCAAATCAATCATCGCATTTGGTCCGTAAATATCACAAATTTTCTGATAAATTTCACTTGGTTTCACTTTCCTCGCATTCAGAAACCGAATCACCGACCTGATTTCACAGGCGGCAGGATTTTAAATCAACGCCGACATTTCAAACAAGCACAACAAACCATACGTAACTGACAGTGATCTCCACGTTCTTCTCCTTGATACACATCGTCTACAGCACATGAGCAGAACTACAATCGCATCGTTGCAGCAGAGATAAATTGAAATAGAACTTACTTTCTGGACGCACTTCGTAAAATCAACCTGCGCCTACGAAGCAGCCTGTCGTTGGACCTGAATGCCATGCACTTGCAGTAATTCAAGGCTGTCCATTTCTCTGAGACCAAATGGCCTGGTTTCCTGTGGACAGTTATTGAACAAATGTGCCAAAGGGTGCGGTGTGACAGTGAAGGACGCTAGTGGATTAGGAATGGCCATAAACCTCATGTACCATGAGGAGATGGTGGTGAATAGAAACTGGAGGCTCACCAGCCTCTGTAAACAGGCTAACAAGTGAACTCTTGTGGTATGCACCTGTTGATAGCCTTATAACTTCACGGTGAAATATGTCTAGCATTTTCAGGTACAATGGCCTTGCTAATCCATAAACCTTGCATCCATATTCGAGGTGGGATCACACAAATGCCATATAAAATTGGAGCATCTGTACCCTGTCTGCTCCCCAGGACCTATGGCTAACACATTTAAGTGTGTTTAAAGCCTTGAGGCATCTTACTTTTAATTCTTCAAGATGTGGTAGCCAAGTTAGTCTTTCATCAAAGGTGAGGCCGGATGTTTCACTTTGTTTTTGAAGGTGAGAACACTGTCTCCTAGTTTTAAAATGAGTGTATTAAAAAAGGAACAGGAGTGATTAAAATCCATACAGTTTTCTCCAATGAAAACTTAAAACCAGTGGTGTTACACCATTCCTCCAACCACCTCATTGTCAAATGCAATTGACGAGCTGCCATTGCGATGGAGGAGGATACACAGAAGATGAAGTCATCCATGAACAAGGAACACTATACAGTGAACGTAATGCTGTTGATGAATATGGTGAATGCCGTCACACTTAAAACGCTTCCTTGTGGGACACCATTCCCTTGTTTAAAATGGTAAGACAAGGCACTCCCAACCTTGTATCTAAAATACCTTTCAGAGAGTAAAGATCAAATAAAAGTGGGCAAACATACACAAAATCCCCATTTGTTAATTTGCTGTACAACAAGGCGGCTCCAGGTAATATCATACACCTATTAAAGGTCAAAGAAAATACCGATCAGGTGTTGTTTCCATAAGAATACTTGTTGGATCACACTTTCAAGCAGCATGAGGTTATTGAGTGTACAGTGATACTTCCTGAACCCACATTTAGAGCAGCTAAGTACGGATATCATTTCAGTGAACCAAACTAAGTGCCAGTTGACCATATGCTGCAACCTCTTTCCAATGCAGCTTGTTAGGCTAATGCACTGATTACTACCTGAATCAGTGCAATCTTTCCTGGATTTTAAAGTCAGAATTAAAATGGATTCTTTCCAAGAACATGGAAACTTTCCTGTAATCCATATTTCATCAAAAAGCTTTAGTAGGACCTCCTTTGACTGCAGTGCCAACTGTTTCAGCATTCTGTACGTTATCTTGTCATAGCCAGGTGCAGAATCACAAGTTACTGACAATGCAGCCTCCAGTGCCCACAATGAGAAAGGTTGATTGCATTCCTCAACATTGGACATTGATGGAATGCTGGATGCTGGCGAAAATCAGATTAATAGCTGCATAGGATTCTGTCATAACTGGGCAATGTTAAAAGATGTCCTTGCCCTCGTATAGCTGCTATTGGTGGTTGGGAGTTCCACCCTGAGATCCTCCTAATGGATTCCCATACTTTATCTGCAGGTGTGGACCTGTTGATGGAGTTCAGGAACTCTTGCCAAGACCTCTGCTTACTCTCTCTGACAAGTCTCCTTGTCCTTGTCCTCACCCTTGCCACTTGAAAATTGTCCAAATTCACATCAGTAGGGCACTGATGGAATTCCCACAATGCTGCTCTTCTGTCCCTGATCGCTGAACAACAAGCATTGTTCCACCATGGGACAGCCGGTCTCTGCCGCATTGGCTTTGATTTTGGAATGGATGTGTCGGCAGCATTGTGTGTTGTGATGTGATGTGATGCACCCAGTCTTGGACACCTTGACACTGCTCAAAAATAGCTAACTACTGAAAAACTGTCCTGTTAGCTTTGTTCAGCTGCTATCTTGGTGGCTTCCCACTGTGATCTATTTCAGTTGGTAAATCTATCCAAATTGAATAGTGGTCACTGCCATGAAGGTCATCATCCACACTCCACTGGGCGACGTGTGCAAGAGCAGGCGAGCAGAGGTAGGGGTCTATGGCTGAAGATGAACCTTTAGCAGCGTGAAAAAGTGTGGGCTGGCCTGTGTTCAACAAGACAACATAGAAGAGTGTATCACAGCCTTAACCATTCATCCCCCGGGGCAACTGTTATTAGAGCCCCGTAATACATTGAGAACATTAAAGTGGTAAGGAAGCAGACTGTGATATTATGATGAGCCAGTATACAAACAGCAATTGCTTTTAGTGTAGTGGTTAATGTCACAGCTAAGGATTGAAAAGTGTCCCTAATGAACACTGACACACCACCTTGTGCCCCAGCACCAGGAAGGTTGTCTTTCCTGTGGAGTCAATAGCCTCTCAGTTCAGGGGTCAGTCTGTTTAAAGTGTGTCTCTTGAAGGGACACACAGAAAGGCCTATCCTACACAATAAGCTGCAGTTCCTCCAAACGAGACCTGAATCCAGCCAAATTCCACTGCAGGATGGAAGCCATGTCAGCTGTATGGTTCTACCTTTCCTCTATCCTTGAGGTGCAATGGTGATGATCTTTTGAAGCACTGCTTAGCAGGTGTACAGCTTGGTTCTGGCTATGAAGCATTGATCTCCATAATAATGTCGTCATCAAAAATCAATGCTGCCACAAAACATGTCTGATGATGCCCCCGGATGAGTTTCATTCAGATGTTGAGATGCTTTCCTCAGCTACTTCTTTTTAGAAGATGAAGAGCAAAAGGACACTTGGGCAGCACTCTGTGTAACAAAGTATGTTGGAATTTATTCCCATCTGCTTGCATTACTGAACCTCCCAATACCATTGTTGTATAATTAATATACATATATAAAAATGGAATGTGGGACTTGTGTCCATATATTTCGCTCGGTAGCCAAAATTATTCACTGCAGACCAATGCCGGTTATTCATGAAAGTAGCCTTTAGTTTCACGGAGTTCACTAAGTCGTTTTGGTCGCATTGTGTGGCGGTGGATAAGTGCGGCGAACAAAAATCCGTAAAATGTGGAGAAATTGTGATATTCCTGGCCTGTGGCCACTTCATATTTCTGGCCACTGGCCGTTTCTTTGCTAGCATCATATGTGTCTTAAATTCGGAAGAAAGACAGAAGTGCAGCATATGTTGGAATGTGGGGTAGGGACCAGTAGCATATGGCACAGTAGGTGCTGGTTCCCGTGGGAAAACCCGCCTATTTTACTGGTACTCTCCTCGCATTGGCTGCTGCATTTCACGTCACCTGATTTCTTTTGAAATTAGTTTTGTTTATTACATACTAAATATTAATTATTCAGAGCTGAGAATTTGTGATAAATATCTCTCAAGGACAGGCTAGATTATGACAGTTTAAAAAGTTTAAGGTGCCTTCTCTTATTGTAACAAGAGAAGAGCGATTTTGGAGAAGGCGTGCGACGGCCCTGTTTTGGTGCGAAATAGAGCATCAGGTGCCCTCTCGGAAAGCGTCGCAGTTTCAGTCTCGAGCTGACCACTATAGGCGCCGGACCATGCCGGTCATGAGTTAAGATTTTTGTAATAGTGATAACAGTCGAAGTCTCAACATGAGCTATGGGCAGCGTAGGCCATGTCATATTAACAATGGTTGCTCATATTATATTATTTAATTAATAAATGGCATCCCTGAAAATTAAAAATCTCGTGAGTCGCTTCTTATGCTTCCATCATACAGAACGTATTTTAGCCTCACTTGTATGCTGTAGAAGAATCAACGACCTGTGTGCTGTCTTCTGCGCTGGAGACAACTATAGAAGACAACAGGTTAGTCAGAACTCTATGCTTTCCATAAAGTCTTGGACAGCAACTACGGCACCTCGTGCATACTGCAGGGCAGTACAAATGCACACTGCTACGCAACTGACTGTGGCTTACTTCTACAGCAGTCCGAGTGTGCCGTGCCCTGGGTGCGGCTGACTGCCATAGCAGTTCAGCGCTACCATGCCCCAGGTGCTGGTGACTGTTGTAGAAGTTCTGAGACGTTTGCTCGCCTATTGTTTAGCTGTGCTTCAATAAGATGCTTGTTTGTTTCGAGTGTCACTGGTAGACTCTCGCCATACCTTATTGTTTGCTCTAACTGCAACTGATGGTGTTTCAATATGCAAAACACGACTACATTTGATGTCGATAACAGCGTGTTTGGCGGACCCTCATAGCACTTGTAATTTGCTTCAGAGACAACAGATGATGCTACTAAGATTTCTGTCAGAATGTAGTTTCGTGCCTTGCTGCAAGACTCTGTTTCTGGTTCAGACATCAATCAGCTATTACTCGCTTTTGTTAGCATAGGCCTAGTGAATTTACGTACTGTAATGGAGTGTAATAAGCTTCTCACCTCTGAAGAGATAATAAAGATATTGATGAAAAGTGACTCTGAAACATCACTGTGCTCATCAATAGACAGCGATTCAGATTAAAAAGTTACTCTTATAAATAGTTCACTGTCTACAGACATTGTTAAGTCTCATTAATCTCCATCTGTAATTACGAGTGCAAAGCCAACAACATTGAGAGGAAGTCCGCAGCTGGGTACTTCTGTTCAAAGCTCATCAACTTCAACTGAAGAAACACAGCAACCGACAAGGGCGACGGAAAGCAAATGGAGGTGTGAAAACATAAATCCAAAGAAGCATTAGTTCAACAAGTCCTCATCAGGAATGAAAGCTTACATAAGTGAAAATGAGAGCTGCCTCTGTTTCTTTGGACTTTTTGTAAATACAGACATTGTTGAATTGATTTGCCAGGAAACAAATAAGTATTATACCTAACGATCAGCTAATCGCCAACTAAAGACAAATTCTAAAATCAACAAGTGGATTGCCACAAATGTGTTGGAAATGTATGTTTTTATAGCGTCCTCCTTTGTGATGGATAGAGTGAAAGTTGAAACTGAGTGAATACTTTTTCGAAAGTAATGTCCCGAAAAATGTTCAAAAGTTTGTAGAGCTTATGGGACTTAACTACGGGGTCATCAGTCCCTAAACTTACAAACTACTTATGAACTAGCTACTACTAAGGACGGCACAAATATCCATGCCCGAGGGGGGATTCGAACCCCCAACCGTAGTGGCCGTGCAGACCGTGACTGGAGCGCTGCAGTCCCCTCAGCCACCGCAGCCGGCTAATGTCCCAAGACCAATATTTTTTGCTATTGAATTTACTGCATTTCCATGACAACACTTTGCCCCTAAATGGGGATTACTTGTTGGAAATTCAGCCTATTATAGAAAATTTTTGGAAAATGTTCAAGGAAACTTTCTATCCTTATGAGAAACTGTATAGACGAATCTCTGCTGGTGTTCAAAGGCCATCTGAAAGTGAAGCAGTATATTCCAGTTTTCATTTAGCTTCAGTGAATTCAGACTGCAATTTTACTTCAAGTTGGACACTCCATTGAAGTTTCAATGATATACGTAACTGAGAATAAAATTCAGAATTTTAATATAAAAGATAGGTACCACATTGACTACAATAGGAAATATTAACAAGATTTGCATTTCTATAGCATTTAATGTGGGACCACTTTGTAAGAATACTCACACCAGTTGAAGACCTTCTACTAAAATTTAACCTGAATTAAGTTTCATGATTCATTCATTTACTGAGCCAGCTGGCAAACTAAATAAATATTATAAAATACAAAGACAATATTTTAGAATATATTCTTATAACCTGGTGACTTTAAAAAAAAAAAAATTTTTTCTGTTTGCCAACTTTTTTTCTTTAGAGTATTCTTACACAACGAAAGACCAGAACACAATAGAAAGCCAAATCACAGTGTTCACGTTGGAAGCACTGCATGTGGCGAGTGTGCTAGAAGCATTCAGCATCCAGCACAAGGCGAGCGGCACGACAATACAGCACGACTGACTGCATAGCAGTCAAAGGGTTACTGACATCTACAATACCTATGGCTCCCCATTCTTCCTTAAGCTCGTCAGCAGAAATGTCCACCAGATCCCTACAGAAAACTATGCCCTTACTGTAGTTTAGTGTTCTATGGAGCTCTGTTTTTATTTCAAATTCCCCTAGACACTTTGCTTTCTACAGATTGTCTGCCTGTTGGGAGGCTGAAGTTTCTACCAACAGGGCAAAATTCCACAATATCTTCGCAAATTTCACAGTTGCCACCAAACCTTCTAAACCCTTATTGATATAAAAGGGTGAAATCTTATCAAAAGAACTTACTTTATGTTTAATCATTAGAAACACATTCTGGTTAACAGCCTGTGTTCTTTTACTCTCGACTAAACATTTTTTATTCTTGAACAAGAACGGGGGACTGGCCACCCGAGACGTCTTTTTTGATTGGGTGTTGTTACGCTCCGGAACACCCATCCCACTAGAAGGTGGAGAATTTCTTGAAAGGTCCATCTCAGTCCCATGAGCAGCTAGGGAACTAAATGTCCACCTAAATAGAGGCACGTATGCCTACATAAGCATTATACAACTGAGGTGTGGCAGCATCCCCAGAGGTGTGGCAGTATCCCCAGAGGTTGTGACCGCTAGTGACCGTTCTGCCTAAACAGCCATGCATCCTATTAGCACATAGCACACAATGGGACTGAGGTTTTTTTATAGAGGTATTTTCTGGGTGGTCAAGCCAAGATACCCATTTCCTTGTACACACAACATTCCACCGTTGTGCCACACGGTGGTCGCTGAAGCATGCCCAGAGGTTACAGTGTCAAAAGACTGGTGGCACTTACCAGTCCCCAGCGCAAACCCCGGGTTCACCAAGCCTGTACTCAGCAATTTAATGCTAAGACCCTGAGGGGGCCAGGACAGATTGTGGACCTAGACTACTTAAAACTTTCTGATCATGATGATTGATACTTTATTAATTGATTGAGGGAGTACATATCAAACATATGGCCCCACACAGCTCCAACACAAGACATGGCTTCAAACTATGTACATCATTGATATATACTCAGGCCTGTATAAAATAATATGAAAGGAAACATGCACGGTGGACGTATTCATCAATAACAAGTTCTCAACCATATCAGTAGACCAAGTGAAGCCTGTATACAAGCTTCAGGACATGTTACCAGCTGATGTGGCATAACACAGCCTAAGAACTCTGCAAACACCAACAACCAATTTGGTACTAGCACATTCAAAGAGCACAGATAGACCTCCAACATAAACAAGGACCAGGGTGCCAAATTTACTTTCTGGTGTGCTTAACATTTACGATTTAATAATTGAAAATACAGGTTGGAATTAAACAATAAAATAAGGACAGTTTACAACTCACCACGAAAAGGTAACAGCAACCTGCAAAGGCACATAAAAAGAAACACACACACATATAACACTTAAGCTATTGGCCATGCCTTCTTCAAAATATAGAACATTCACACACTCACACAGGCACATAACAGTGACACAGAACCATGATCTCCAGCTGCCACACTCCAAATCAGACTATGCGGTGTGGAAATATGGGAGGGGGAGATAGGAAGGTTGCGTCACAGTGGTGGGGATGGATACAGCACGCCCTTACAGCGAATGTACGGATTAGATGGGTAGAATAAGATGTAGCTTCAGACTGGAGTAGGGTGGTGGAATAGCAGAGGTGTAGGATAGAGAGGATAGAAACTGTAAGAATAGCTTCCATCTATCCTGTTCAAAAAAGCTGGTGGTGGGTGGGAAGATCCAGATGGCGGAGCAGCCATTAAATCAATCATATGCTCCATTGTATGTTGTGACACAGGGTGGTCTACCTTGTTTTTAGCCACAGTTTGCCAGTGATCTTTCATCTAATGCAGGGTTCTCAAAATTACTAGGCCATTAGGACCCATTTCAAGTTCCAAATAGCAGTTCGCACAAGATAGCATATTTGGCGATTACTGAAGAATGCAATACTAACACCTATTTTGACATGTGATGTCACTGGCAAGGCGGAAACCCCAATTAAACCTGTATACAGTGTTATCACCATCATATCACTCTTTACACCCACAAACAAGGATCAATAACTTGTGAACTAGGTTAAAATGCAGGAGACAGCTGCTTCTGTTTAACATGTATATATTACCAGCAGTATATACATGTTAAACAGACAGTGGTGCACTGCGATTCAGAACTTGAAATGTGGCCCTCGTGACCTAGTAAATTAGAGACCCCTACATTAGATGAAAGGTCACTGGCAAACTGTGGCAAAAAAAAAAAAAAAAAAAAAAAAAAAAAAAAAAAAAAAAAAAAAGGTAGCTGTTTAGTAAACAGGGACAGTTGTGCTGGTCACTTGTTAGTTTAAAAGCATCAAGTGAAACAGTCATGTTGCGATAAAATTTATGACGACTCATTAAGTTTTCATCACACTGTAATATCCACTGCAAATGATCAATACAATATTTCAAATTCTTAGTATTTTGTAATTAGAACATGGGCACTTGATATATGTATACATGAACGTAAATGGATCCGTTTGCACTGAAAAATATAATGGTACATTTGTAAAAAAAAAAAAAATCATTCCTCACTTCGCTCAGTTCCATTCATTTAATTGAATGGTCTGTTGTAATACCACAAAAGTATGATAGACGCTTAGCAAAAAAGGAAAAAACAAAAAACCAGTTGCTTCAGCTCCCGTCCCACAACCACATTCAGTCGATCATGCCTGTCATTGGTTACTTTGAAGTGACACACCAGTGGTAACCAATGTTGGCATTGGCCTGATGAATGATGGGATGTGAAGGTAGTCAATCAGTACTGGCGTTCAGATAGACAATAAGAATGTTTTTCTTTCTCTCCCATGGCTTTAATTAATAACGAAATTATCTATTGTTGCAAAGTATGTACAACTTTGTTGGGAATGCAGATCTTAATTGAAATATTATGAAAAAAACCTGCAATTACATGAATGTAACAGATTTTCTAATAAATGGAAATTGAGCACATTTACTTTTACAGGTAATTTAAAAGACTTTTTCTAACTCAAAGCTGCAAAATTAAAGTTTTTCAGAGAACGTAATTACTTTTGGGTATGTTGTTAAGCAGGTACCTAATAGCAAAATTTAATTTCTACCTCACAAATGAGCAGCAATACCATTTACAAGTAAATCTTCCAAACCAATGTAGTTTCAACGCATAAGGCTGTGTCATGAGTTTACTATGTCACCCGTGAAAAATATGTCCGTCCACAACCCCGATTTGTTTTCATTGAGTAAGGACATTCTTAACAGACTGAACACCACTCCCGATTAGCTGCCTTCCCATAACTCATTAGGCCTCTACCAACATTACATCAACTAGAATTGGCTGTCACCATACCTCCAAAATTATTAACTGCGAGTTATTTAACTCAACACAGTAACTACAAAAGCTACCTACAGAATAACTTTATATTGATCTCACATTTCACAAAAGAAGAAAATAGTGAAATTTTTTTTTTGGTTTTACAAAAACACAAGGCAACAATTTAAATTCTGGCAGCAATGCTGTAGCATGCTGATGATGGCAAGGACAATTGAATCGGTCATTTCAAAAAGGTCATTAGTCATGAAAGTAAAATTTTACAGGTGAAGGAAAAAACGTTCTACAGCATAAACCATTTATTTATTGTTATTTTAATATCAATATTTAGTGAGGTGCCAAGCACTGTGTATTTTTGTTTTGTAATTAATAGTTTAAACACAATATTAATTTAAAAGTTGCTGACTTATGACCTTTTGTAATGAACGACCATGTGTTGCAACAAATGAAAGCATTATTTGCAAATAATTGCCTATTTATTGAAAAACCAGTTAATATTTAGCACAGTAAAATGAAATTTGAATATTATTATCTGCAGTAACACTTTTCGCAACATTTGTGTGTTTCATAACAACATGAAAATAGAGTACAATAAACCAAGTCAATCTTCTTGATCATCATCTTCATTATTTGTTTCCCCTTCTGTTGCCAATTCTTGCAGTTGGTCATAAAATTCCACATATTCAGCTGGAATATACCTCTTCACTTTCAATAAATCTTGCATTTTTTGACACTTGATTTCCAGGATACGCAAACTCGATGGGAAGTACAGGATGCTTATTGAAGCTTTGGAGCGGCTGGAATGTCTCTCTGTTGAGACTATCGATTAATTGCTCTTTTTTTACTTGCCCAAATAATGTGCATCATACTGAAAAGTCATCCATTTTGAAGGATAAAAAGAAACTTTTTGTTCTTTGGGAGTTATTCCCATGCTTGATTCGGAGAGGCAAGCCTTTTTTAAATAGGCAGGCCACCAGTTTTTAAAGGCTAATACAGCAACATTATCAATAGTTTCCACTGAGTATTTACTTGATGCCTGTTTGATCATTATGGCATACTCTTCAGGAAAGTAGATCCGGTCATGATATCTTACAAACTTTTTGTGGTCCCAAAATCTCTATCGTTTAGAAGGAAACTATGCCCGCGTATAGGGAAGTAATGTTTCATCTTCCTAAGTCTCCCAGTTGATAAAAGTGTTAAACAAAAGCGAATCATTGGGTGATTTTTGTTTTGACCAGCACACCTGTCAGAGAAAAGGTGAAGCTCATTCACATCTTTTGAGATATACTTCTCGATGTAGTTATACAGAAATGAGCAAACGTCATTTGCGCCTTTCTTCGCTTCGCTTTCATGGTACACATAAAAATGTGACTGCTTGGTTTTCTTATTATGTATGCCAAAAACATTCTGAATTTAGGATCCTCTTTTCGTGGTCTTCTGCTCTTGACAACTTTAACTTCGGTTAGCCGTTGCAGGAAGATATCTTGTTGATTCTTATCGCTGAAACTGTTCAAGTGAGTAATGATATCTATCTTCGTGTCATCATCAAAGAGAGAAAAACAGTCCTTTTTGCACCTAAAAGATTCGAAGTTATCAATTACGATAATGCTGAAATTGCATACTATGCAGGTATATGCATTTACTTCCATACAGAAATCAAGTACACGTATTTTACTCACTTGCAGTTATCGCATGTACTCCGACACTGAATTTTCTACATTTCCAATTCACGTTTTCCACTCCCTTTACTTTTGAATCATGAATAATATTCCTTTTGTACTTACCAGCATTTCTTGTCCGTTTCTTGCCTATAGCAGGCATTTCAGAATCCGAAGAAGACACAGACATAATTACACCTCGACAAATAAGTGGCTTCTGAATGCGACAGTAATGACCTATTATTTGAACCTACAATGCTGTAAACACAACAATGGATTGTTGCAGTGATGCTAACCTCAGATGACAAAATACGCAGGAAAGCAGCGCAACGCCGCCAATAGCATCTGTGTTCGATTAAATACACCTCCACAGTCATTGCAAAAACTTCTCCCCTTCTTGTACCTATGAATCCAGCTACACTTTCCCATCTATTTCCAATGGATAACTCATTTTCGTAAAAATGTTGACTTATGACCTTTTTGCAATGATCGATTCAATTGAATGTTAATTGAAAATTCAATCACACAGCATGAGAAGGAAACTTAGGGTTTAACGTCCTGATGACAGTGTGGTCATTAGAGATGGGGCTTACGCTTTGAGTTTTCGGTAAGGAAATAGTCAGTTCCCTTCGAAAGGAACCGTCTTGGCATTTTCCTAGAGTGATTTACTGAAATCGCAGAAAAAGTCAACCTGGATTTGAACCACCGCCCTACCGAATACGAGTCCAATGTGTTACCACTGCGCCACCCCTCTTGGTTTGATCTTCATGTTGAAATAAATAATTAATATTCATTGTACTGTACAGTTAACAGGTTCGGTTATGTACGCTGTCCCAGTCAGTAAATTAGTTATTATTCGTTGCCAATATTAACATGCTTAGCAACTTATTCCATAAGTAAAATTTAACCAAAATGTAATTCAGTGTATACATCAGGCACACTTTTTTACTTTGCAGAACACTTAGAGTGTGAAATTATTTTTCTTGGATCTAAAATCCAACTTTGTTGTATTATCAAAGATCTATTAAATGTTAACCACTGAGATTACTCCTGCATTTAGATTTGGCAAATTTGAGCAACAAAAATGTTTGTTCTCAAGTAGTGCCAAATACAAATAACCATCTTCGTGGAAAGTCTTTAATAAGGGGGTAGTTTTCTTTGGGAAGAAATTTATAAAACTGTACAATACTTTTTGTAAATTTGTCTGCTTGTAGATCAATTATTTCAATTTACAACACTGCAGAAACATGTTCCACTTCACAAGAGAAAGGTTGTGTAAAATTTGTATTTCCTTCGAGTATGCATTTAAATCAGAAAACCTGCAAGACAACTCTTTCTTCAGATGACCAAGAAATCCCCTGAAAGAAGAGTGCGGAAAATTTGATCCATGTTCAGTGATTGGAAATTGGTGAAATGTGAAACATTTTTCTGTTTGATATTACTTTTTAAAAGTATTAGCTTCCGTCGGAAAACTTTGATGTGCATGTAAAGATCACAAATAATATTATCTTCCACTTAAGTTTTTTGTTCAATTCTTTTAAACTGAGAGCAACATCAGCCCAGAAAGCGAATTTCTATAGCTACTCTTGGTCTGATAGAACTTCTAAGGGGTTATTTTATTATTTAGAAATGTTTCTCTCTCTATTCTCAAGTAAAAAAGAAGTTGACAAAATTTTACCACACATTAATCATCTTACTGCTGTGTGGCTTTCGATAAGGGAAATCATTCAACAAAGTTTCAACTTTTTCTATGAAATACTTGAACTGATGGTGTTTGATTCAATGGTTTCAAATAAAGTTCATAACAGAAATTACAGGACTCATTACACTAGACATAGCCAGTGATTCTGCACCACGAGTTCTTCCTGATGAAGAATACATTGCCTGTCAATGGTTTGGGAGTATGTTTCACTTAATAGTGTGCATTTATTCTGCCAACAAAACCTACCAATTTGCGACACATATTGCTCCCTTCATCGTTGATATACCGTAACTTTCAGCCGAGAAAGAGGAAGATTGCACTTTGTGGCTGAAGTATTTTCTGATAGAGAAACAACTTTACATTGTTCCGTTTGGCCATGGAACGGTTCTTCTGCTGTAATCAACATAAAATTCTTTATGTAATCAAAATCCAAAAATGGCTTACCTTGTTTGGCAATGTTGTGGCCAATTCTTAAGATTGCTTTCATAGTGGCTTCAGTTTCATGAACACAATTCCTAAAAATGTTTTGCTCCAAACACAGTCTATGTTTTAACATTTTGAATTCATGCTCAAGTACATTGTCTTTGAACGTATCAAACATTACACCATGCTTTGTTTCATAATGATGATTGATATTTAAGTCCTCGACCACACCTATAAGTTAATTGCAGATTATATACGTGGCTTTGCTGCTTTTCTCTAATATGAAGTATCTCATGCCCCATGTTTTATTTAATAGTCAACACCAGGCATCGACTTTTGACTTTTTGTTACAACCGACATATCACAAAGTGTACACTTAATCAACACAACAATTTTATAGATTTTACAAACAAATAAAATATTATGTAACAAGGACATACTACAACGAACGAACAAAACAAACAAGATGAAATAAATAAAGCAAAATACAGGCAGGAACCTACTTGAAACTGATGTGCAGGCCAGACAAAAGCTTTCCATGGGCCGGATCCGGTCCATGAGCTGCATTTTGAAGACCTATGATCTAATGTACAGCTGGTTAGCGGTCAAGCCAATATAGAAAGCTGCACAGTGATTGCAGCACAGTTGGTAAATTATATTACTGCTTTCACCTGTGGCCTGGCCTCTGATTGAATAGGGTAAGTCTCTGACGGGACTGGAATAGGAAATGATAGATTGGTTGCAATGGGCTGGGTTTCAGGGTGGCATACGGGTGGACTAGGATGTTATGGTGCTTAGAGAGGGCGACAGGACACCACTTTATGAGGAGTGGGAAGGATTTTGGGCAGGATGTTTCTCATTTCTAGGCATGAGGACATAAAATCAAAACCTTGATGAAAGATGCAATTTAGTTATCTGGGACCAGGGTAGTACTGAGTGACAAGGGTGTACATGAAGTTACAACCCAGCTATGAAAATTTTTAAATTATTTTTGTTGCTCTACTTTGCTCCAGATGCACACATCTGTAAGTTTAAAAATACACCAACAATTAAACAAAAATGCAAATTTCTGCCAGCCTCCACTTTTTCAAAAATTGAATTTTTTATGCTTGCTCCGAGATGCTCAGAATATTGCTCCAGGACAACAGTGTCCTCGGACAAATCGTTTTCAAATAACAATCAAAAACAGTTATCTGCGAGCCCCTGCTGTTTGAAAAATTGCCTTTGCTTTGCTTGCTCTGAATTGCTCATGTTTCTGTGAAAATAGCTCCAGAACAAGACAGTCCTCATATGTATGGCTATCAAATAGGAAGCAAAAACTAAATTTTGATTACTCCCACGTTTTGAATATATATGATTACTCTCTAAGTTATCGTTATCTCATATTTCAAATTACTAGTTGTGTACAATTGGCAACCTAGAAATCTTGTGCACTAGCACTCTCTTACTGAAAAGCTGACAATTTTGTGTGTGCTTCGCTGTCGCTCTATGAATTCAGAATATTGCTCCAGAACACCTATGCTGAGAAACAAACATTACGTAAATAGTAATTAAAGCCATTTATTATCAGCTAACATTTTTGACACTTTTTTCCTTATTGTGTGCATCTTTAATTTCCCAAACATAACATCTTCGCATCAGTACAACACAATGTTCAGAGCAACTAGAGCAACACAGTGCACACATAAAAATTTCAATTTTTCAAAAAGTGGGGACTGGTGGAAATTGTGTTTTGTTTAATTGTAGGCCTATTGTTAAATTTACAGATGGCATACCTCGTTTTGCGATTTTGTGGCCAATTCTTAAGCTTGCTTTCATAGCGGCTTTAGTGTGACTCTGGAGCAAAGTAGAGCAACCTAGAGCAACAAAAGAAAGCAAAAAAGAAAAAAAAAATTCTAAGTTGGAGGCTAATTTCGCATATACTTGACAAGGGCAGTGATCTTTTGTGCTTGGTTACTGGTGGTAGAGAAGGATTTGGTGTGTGTGTGTGTGTGTGTGTGTGTGTGTGTGTGTGTGTGTGCGCGCGCACGCGTATGCGTGCTTGGGCGTGCGCGCTTCACTGCTGACACACTGTCCATGGGTGGCCAGGCTGTAAAGAAGGGATTTTTTCCTGTGGAAGGGATGGCAACTGTCAACGTGTAAGTACTGTTGATGGTTTGTAGGTTTAATATGGATAGAAATGTTGGTGAAGCCATCAGTGAGGTGGAGAATGACATCCAGAAAAGTGGCACAATGGGTTGAGGAAGACCAGGTGAAATGGACTGGGGAGAAAATATTGTCGCGAGAGAACACCTACACTGACTGCCAGTGTGGCACAGGGGATAGCGTCACCGACTGCGGTGCTGAAGGTTTTCGGTTCAATCTTGCCCACTGGCAAAAATTTATTTTTTTGTAATTAACAATTCCAGAATGTTCTACATCTTTCTTATGTTCACTTGTAAATTCTACTTGTTTCTTATGTTAACTGTTCTTCTAATTTCTGGTACATTCTGTCTGTGTATGAATAGCAGAGCACGCTGCCCGAGAGGCAGTAAGTGCTACGTGTATGTTAAGTTCGCAATAAACGTGCTTTCAGTATAAGTGCTGTGTTCAGTTGCTTTCGAAGTCAAGCCTGCTTCCATTGCAACGCGGGATTGTTTGGTAGAGCCACCAGGTACACCGTGTAACAGTTGCATCACCGTGGCTCCGATTAGGCAACGTAAAAGCTGTCACTTACATGGACTGGAACCAGAATACAAGGGATTTACCGAGTACATCCTTCCAAAAGTGCGTATCAGAAGAACCATGGAGACGAAACCAGCGGTAAGCCAGCTGCACATCAGACACCCGTTGGTGTTCTCTGGAGACACTGGACAGGACTCCAACAAATGGCATAAAGGGTTCAACCAAGTTGCCAAGTACAACAGATGGGATGATACAATGTGCTTGGCCAACGTTTATTTCTACCTGGACAATGATTTCAAAAGAATGAAGAGAAGCTGAACGACTGGGAAACGTTCCAGACGGAACTTAAGAAGACGTTTGGAGACTGCCAGCGACAAATCCGCTCAGAGGAAGAACAACTGAAGAACTGGGCCCAACAACATGGTGAGCCGACAGTCATACATACAGAATGTTTTGGCCCTTTGTAACATAGTGAAACCAAACATGACTGAGGCTGACAAAATCATGCACCTGATGAAGGGTATTGCCGAAGACATGTATCGAGCTCTTCTGATAAAAGATGTCGCTACAACAGAAGAGTTCATCAAGTGGTGCCAGCGTATTGAAGAGAAGCAAAAAAGGAGGGTTGGATGCAAGAAGTATGACAGACTCCCCAATGTAGTCCCTATGGCATTTGTGGAAGACCAGCACGACTTCACTTCTCTCATGCGACAAATTGTGAGAGAAGAATTACAACAGTGCATGGCAGCCAGGACTATTAGACCGAGCAGGCATCAGATTATGGCCATGGATGTCAGCCCTGTAAGTCATGAGAGAGCCGACGCCACTGAGGAAGAGGTATTTCAGACATTAGCTCCTGTCTGCCCCACCAATCGCACCTGACTTGAAGAATGGCGTCGCCCTGCTACGACTTACGCTGCAGCTGCCAAACAGCAGCCTGTGAACCGGCCGACGCAACCATAACTAACTCCCTCAGTAACAATGATGCCCTGCAGAACAGACGTTTGGAGGACAGAAGACAACACACCACTGTGTTTCCATTGTGGGCACCCTGGATATGTCGTACGTTACTGCAGAGAAAGAAGGCAAATAATTGACAATTATTTTGCTGCAAGATGTCAGCCATCAGAGCAGTTCTATCCCAGGCAGTCATCTGCTGACGAGTTCAGTCGACCTATTGGAAAAAGCCCATCGCTGTACCCTGGACGAGGTCGCTCCCCGACGCACTGCTGCCATTCACCGTCGCCGTACAGAGGTACCAGCTGCTCCCCTAGCCGCCACACCCAGGAAAACTAAGCGAGGCAACCATCTACGGAGGTGAGGCCGCTGCAGATGAAAATCCTCCATGGACGACAGTCTGGAAATCTCATTGACGTCATAATTGACGGCCAACCTGTCCTGGCACTTGTTGATTCAGGATCATCTTTCTCTGTATTGTCGGATAATTACCGCCGCACACTAAAGAAGATAATGTTCTGTAATACAGTGGCAACTGTGCTGAAGGTCGCGAATGGAAAGTATGTCCAGCCAGCAGGAACTTGTATCGCAAGAATAACCATCAATACCCAGCCGTTTGAATTTGTTGTGTTAACAGAATGTAGTCACAATGTCATCCTCGGATCCTTCAGGCATCCCAAGCTATCATTGATTGTGGAAGAGCTGAGCTGGAAATTGAAGAAGTTGTTCCGATGGGTACACGTAATAGAGAATATTCTGGGAAGTTATTTGCCACTGACAATGGGAAGTTATTTGCAGTTGACAAAGTGACGATCCCGCCGTTGACGATGAGAAGAGTTGCAGTCACACACACAGATGAGCGATTGAACTGTGAAGTGTTTGTTGACAGTAAAAAATTTATTAGGCTCACCAAAGAAATTTACATACCAGCAACTATCATAAACATTACAAGAAGTCGAGGAGAGACTTGGATCACTAATTGTCAAGAGCAGTTGCAACTTATCCCCAAAGTAATGTGTATCAGAACAGCTGATAGTACAGACAACACACTGGAGGAAACAAATGTGGAACTGCCAATAGGGCCCAGACTGACCAAGGAACAACGCCAGCAGGTGTTAGCTATACCACGCCAATTTTCGGGTGCATTCACACCTCAGCAGGGAAAAAGTTAGACGAAACGGCCCACGATAAAGCACCATATCAATACTGGGGATCACCCACCAATTAGCCAGCGTTTGTATACAGTATCGCCAGCTGAAAGATGGATAATTCAGGAGGAAGTGGAGAAGATGTTGCATGATGACATTATTCAACCTTCGGAGAGTACTTGATCGTCTCTGGTGGTCCTTGTAAAGAAGAAGGATGGCACATGGCGATTCTGTGCAGACTATCAGCGGCTGAACAAAATCACAAAGAAAGATGTCTACCCTCTGCCGTGCACTGACGACACCTTAGACTGCTTGAAAGGAGCTACATACTTCAACTATGGACATGCAGACAGGTTACTGGCAAATCAAGGTTGACGAAGCTGACAGGGAGAAGACGGTTTTTATTACACTTGACAGCCTCTATGAATTCAAAGTAATGCCATTTGGATTATGTAATGCACCGGCCACATTCGAACCCATAATGGACAACTTGCTTCGACATCTTAAGTGGACGACGTGTCATTGCTATTTAGATGACATTGTCATTTTCTCGAAAACATTTGAAGAACATCTGAGTTGCCTGTCAACTGTGTTGAAGTGAGTTCATGCTGCAGGACTCCTCCTCAATCCAAAGAAGTGCCTCTTCATCACCAAAGAGATAAAAATCCTGGGGCACCTAGTCAACGGGGATGGAGTGTGTTCTGATCCAGATAAAGTAAGGAGAGTCACAGAATTTCCAACTCCTCAACACATTCGTGATATGAGAAGTTTTATCAGGCTGTGCTCATACCACTGACGTTTCATAAAAGGATTTTGTAACAAGGCACGTCCATTACAAAAACTTCTGCAGGGAGATGCCAAGTTTTACTGGGATGAGACAAAAAACTGAGCTTTCCGGGCACTTGAGGAGGCTCTAACTTCCACACCAGTGCTAGCCTTGAACGACAAGAATGCAGAAACGTAACTTCACACAGATGCCAGTCGTTATGGAATGGGTGCAGTTCTTCTACAAGTTCAGGAAGGTGCTGAAAAAGTGATAGCCTATGCATCAAGAGTACTCTGAAAGTCCGAGATACTCTACAACTGAGAAAGAATGTCTCAAAGTTATATAGGCTATCAACAAGTTCCAGCCGTATTTATTCGGCAAACCATTCACCATCGTGACAAACCACCATTCTCTGTGTTGGCTGACTAGCTTGAAGGATCCAGCAGGTCGACTAGCAAGATGGGCACAAGACTCCAAGAGTACGATGTCACAGTGGTATTCAAGAACGGGCGCAAACACAAGGATGCCGACTGCCTTTCAAGGAATCCATTAGTGGAACACAACAGCATGAATGAAATTTCAGCCCCCACTGAATTAGATGACGTTACAACTGAACAGAGGGAAGATCCAGCACTATTAAAAAAAGATAGAGGCCTTGGAGAAAGAACAACTGACCAATGGAGAGTTCCAACTTATAAACAGGACATTGTATAAGAACAACTACGATCCACTGGGCCCCAAATGGCTACTGGTTGTTCCAGCTCATCTCCAGACAGCTATTCTCAAATATTTTCACAATGCTCCAATATCCGGTCATCTGGGATTCGTGAAGACCCTAGACAGAATCAGACGCAGGTATTACTGGAAGGGTCTCTACCGATCTGTCAAGCACTATGTGATTCACTGTAAAGAATGGCAGTGATGGAAGCTTGTTGTTGTTGTTTATAGGGGACCAAACTACAAGGTCATCAGTCCCCTGTTCCAAGCAATGATGTAACATGTGACAGAACGAAAACTGAGAGAACAAGGATTAGAGAATTCCTTGAGTGTAAAACGAACAGAAACACTTCACTTCTTCACGTATACACAGAGGAATGCACAAAAGGGATAAAAATACAATTTCACAGCAGAATGCAATGGCTGGCTGATCACTAGGATAAAAACCGTCGAGCGAGCCATGCTGTACACACTAAAAAACCATCTCAACCAAAAAGGTAGAGGCTATCAAGTAACTTAAAAACAGGGATTTTGAATCAGGCAGAAGCGCCTTCCATTAAATGGAAGGGTAGAAACCAGATGCGCGAATAAAATTTAAAACAGTAGTAGCCAAGGAGGCATTGTCACCTAAAACTGATGGCAGCGAATCTGGTAGGCTAAAGGACTGCCGCAAAGCGGCTAAAAACAGACAATACAACAGTATGTGGACCACAGTCAGCTGGGCGCCACAACGGCAAACTGGTGGGCCCTCTCGACGCAAGAGGTGGCCGTGTGTTAACCACATATGGCCAATGCATAGTCGGCAGACTACAACGGACTCCCTACGAGAGGCTCGCAGGGAGGACCTCCACATTGCCGTAGAAGGCTTAACAGCACGGAGCTTATTCGATGTGTTTGATTCAGCCCACTCTGTATTCCAAAGGCTTAATACCTTCCGATTGAGCACCGCCCGGAGATCCCTCTCCTCGAGACCGATTTCCAGCATGGTTGAGGTAGTAGCCTCCTTCGCCAGTTGGTCAACACGTTCATTTCCTGTTATTCCAACGTGACCTGGAGTCCAAAGGAAGACAACAGTGTGACCAGATGTACCCAGTCTGTATACAGCTTCCTGAATGGACCGTACCAAAGGATGTTTTGGGAAACACTGGTTATGGGCTTGCAAACCACTCAGGGAGTCAGTACAGATAACCACAGACTCCCCGGGGCAGGCTCTGAGATGTTCAAGGGCCCGCCAAATGGCGACAAGTTCCACTGTAAACACACTACTCCCACAGGGCAATGAACGTTGTTCTATATACCGGCCGTGGGTATAGGCATACCCAACATGGCCATTGACTAGGGAGCCATCAGTGTATATAAATTCAGCGCCATGGTATGAATCTAGAAGGGCCTGGAACTGTTGGCGCAGAGTCATTGGTGCAACAGAGGCTTTGGAGTCTCAGGACAAGTCCAACCAAAGCTGGAGGCAAGGAATGACCCAAGGAGGAGTACGAGAATGGTACTGGAAGGTGAGAGGAATAGGAAGGGACTCTAGAGAAGAAAGAAGGGAACGAACACGAACCACAATCGGGAGGCCCGACTGCAACTGTCATCGTGTGGGAGTGCGACAGCTGGGAAGAGGAGCCTGCGATTTGGGTGGTGAGGTACGGCATGAATACGGGCAACATAAGAAGCCATTAGCTGTTGCCTTCTTAATCGCAGGGGAGCAACCCCAGCCTCAGCAAGAAGGCTTGTCTCAGGACTGGTACAGAAGGCCCCTGTTGCTAAATGGATGCCACTGTGATGGACCGGATCTAAGATCTGCAGTGCAGTTGGAGCTGCAGAATCATACACATGGCAGCCATAATCCAGGCGTGAGTGGATAAGTGCCTTATACAGTTGCAGTAGAGTGGGGCGAGCAGCTCCCCAACCTGTGTGGCTGAGGCAGTGGAGGATGTTTAAGTGTCTCCAGCATTTATGTTTTAGTTGGCAAAGATGCGGTATCCAGGTCAGCCGGGCATCAAAAAGCATGCCTAGGAAGCGGTGTGTCTCCTCAACGCGAAGGGGTTCACCATTCAAATATAGCTCAGGGTTCGGATGAGCTACCCAATGGAGATAAAAGTGCATGACGCGGGTTTTCTGCTCTGAAAATTGAAAACCATTTCAGAGGCCCCAAGACTGGGCCTTTCAAATGGCTCCCTGCACCTGCCGTTCTGTGACGTTAATGCTACAGGAGCTGAAGTAAAGGCAAAAGTCGTTGGCAAACACGGAGGAAGAGACAGACGTTCCTACTGCCGCAGCTAGTCCGTTAATAGCTATCAAAAATAACAGTACACTTAGAACGGAGTCCTGTGGGATGCCATTCTGTAAAACATGAGCGGAGCTAAGAGAGGTGCCAACTCGAATCTGAAAAGAGCGCAGTGACAGGAAGTTCTGTATGAACATAGGGAGGGGGCCACGTAAGCCCCATTCGTAAAGTGTAGATAGGATGTGATGATGCCAGGTTGTATCATAAGCCTTGTGAAGGTAAAAAAGACTGCGACAAGGTGTTCTCGGCGAGTAAAAGTGGTACGTATGGCTGATTCCAGGGACACGAGATTGTCTAGGGTGGAACAGCCCTGACGGAAGCCTTCCTTTTGTGGAGCCAGGAGACCTCGATCCTCCATTAGCCACATAAGCCATCCACTCACCATACGTTCGAGGATCTTACACAGAACGTTGGTGAGACTGATGGGGCGGTAGCTCCGAGCATCAGATGGATCTGCGCCTGGTTTCATCACTGGGATGATAGTACTTTTCCGCCATTGTGACGGGAAAAGGCCTTCTGTCCAGAGACGATTATAAAGGGTGAGTAGCTGCTGTTTAAAGTCCACTGAGAGGTGATGGATGAACTGGCTGTGAATACGGTCCGGACCAGGAGAGGTATTGGGGGATGCAGCAAGAGCAGTCTGGAACTCCCACTCACTAAATGGGGCATTGTACGCTTCCTGTCGACGTGTGCGGAAGGACAATTGCCTCCGCTCAACCCGCTCTTTGAGGGCGCGAAATTGTGCACTGTAGGCTGGGGTCGCAGAGCAATACTTAAAGTGCCCTGCCATGAGCTTGGCAATAACCGTCGAGTTAGTACAAAGACTACCGTCGATTCGGAGTGACGGGATTCCACTTGGTGGGTGGTAGCCGAAGAGACGCTGTACCTGCGACCACACTTGAGAAGTGAAGGCGCAGGAGCCTATGGTGGCTACATATCGCTCCCAACAGTCCTGCGTACTCTGTTGGATCAGTCACTGGGCTCGGGCCTGGAGACGCTTAAAAACGATTAGATGTTCAATACTGGTGTGGCACCAGTGGCGTTGAAGCGCCCGTCGTCACTCCCGGGTAGCGTCAGCTATCTCCCACGTCCACCAAGGCACTGACTTGCGCCTAAGTGAGCCTGTGGTAGTCGGGACATTCGCTTCAGCAATGGAAATAATGTCCTCAGTTAGTTGTTGTACTGCCATATCGATGTTATCTGGCAATGGAGTAGTAGCCACAGCTGTCAAGGTATAGCCATGCCAGTCAGCCCTATAGAGGGACCACCGGGGCAGGCGTCCTGCAGGGTGAAATTGTGAGAGCGACAAAAGGAGAGGAAAGTGTTCGCTCCCACAAAGGTCATGATGGACCTTCCAAGATAAATGCGGAAGGAGACTCGGGTTACAAATGGATAGGTCGATGGCGGAGAAAGAGCCATGTGCCACGCTGAAGTGTGTGGGTACCCCACTGTTGAAGATGCAAATGTCAAGCTGTGTTAGAAGGTTCTCAAGGTCTTTACCACAGCCCATGTTCTCAGTTCGACCCCATAGAGGGTGGTGGGCATTGAAATCACCCAAGAGGAGGAACGGTTGTGGTAATTGGGCAACCAAATCAGTGAGGTCAGCAGGAGAGACAACAATATCTGGGGGAAGGTATAGGGAACAGATGGTAAATTTCTCTATTGCCCGGAGTCGAAGAGCCACGGCCTCCAGGGTCATGGTGAGAGGCACAGCAGCACTGGGGACAGTTGCAAAAACATAGACACAAACTCCGCCAGATACCCTGTTATAGATGGAACGATTGTTGTAATAGCCCCAAGGACTGGGGTCCTCTGTGCAGGGAACCAAGTTTCCTGCAGGGCTATACAGAATACTGGAAATCGGCACAACAATTGCTGCAAATCGGACAAAAGGCGGAAAAAACCGCCACAGTTACACTGCATGATCATAGAGGCTCCTGGTCGCTGGGACATGCAGATTGGGATGGTGCATTGGAGTCTGCAAGGGTATTTGCCATCACTGATGGCGGAGGCAGAGCCTCAACGTCCATCGCATCTGGGGACTCAGCAAAAGTCAAGTCCTCAGGGGACGTGAGAATTTCTATTTCGTCCCCTGAGGCTGACGTTTGTTGTGGTGGCTCAGTAGCCACCTGGTCTTCTGTCCTTCTGTCTTTTTGGACCTCTTTTTCTTCCTTTCCCACCTGTCCTTTGGTCTCTCCTGCTGGGAGGGCTTTTCTGCCACATTCTCAGGGACGGAGGATGCCCTCAAGTCCCTGCGACTGGCAGGTAGTGGCTTTTTCAGCAACTCACTGGTATCTGCTGTACCAGCGTCAGAGACCTTAGGAGGAAGGGCATCGAGGGAGCCCTTCCTTGCAGGAGGAGCCAGAGATGGTTGTTGGTTCTCTGGCTCAGGGATGGGGACCGTTGTCCCCAGTGGTTTTGTACTCGTTGCTCCCAAAGTAGGGACCTTGGGGGCAACAGAAGAGGAGGTAACTGTTGGGCCGTAGGGCCCAGGATGGTAGATGGAACCCGATGTGACTTTACCATAGATGTTGCTGTAGCATATGTAGACTTCATGTTGACAGGGTGAATCTTTTCATATTTGCGCTTGGCCTCGGAATATGAAAGCCTGTCCAGGGTCTTGTACTCCATTATCTTTCTCTCTTTTTGGAGAACTGTCAGTGTGGTGAGCAGGGAGAATGGTGCTGGCCACAGTTAACACAAACTGGAGGCGGGGTACATGGGACGTCTGGATGAGACGCATGTCCGCACTCCCGACAGGTGGGGTTGGCATCGCAGCGGGATGACATATGGCCAAACCTCCAGCACTTAAAGCAGCGCATAGGGGGAGGAACGTAGGGTTGGACGTCACACCGATAAACCATCACCTTGACTTTTTCAGGCAATGCATCACCCTCAAAAGCCAAGATGAAGGCACCACTGGCGACCCTGTTGTCCTTCGGACCCCTTGTATATGCGCCGAATAAAGTGCACTCCTCGCCTCTCCACGTTCTTCCGGAGTTCGTCATCGGACTGAAGTAAGAGATCAAGATGAAATATAATACTCTGGACCATGTTCAAACTTTTATGTGGTGTGATGGTAACGGGAATGTCACCCAGCTTGCCACAGGCAAGCAGTACCCGTGACTGGGCTGGGGACAACGTCGTTATCAGAATCAACCCAGATCTCATCTTAGATATTCCGTCTACCTCGCCAAACTTGTCTTCAATGTTCTCCACAAAAAACAGAGGCTTAGTCAACATAAACGATTCGCCATCTGTTCGACTGCACTCCAGGTATCAGGGGGGCATATGCCTCACCTTGATGATGAGCCCGACGTTCCTCCCATGGCGTAGCCAGGGATGGAAACGATTGCAGGTACGATACTGCATTGAAGGAAACTCTTCCACGCTTTGAGACGCTGTTTTCGCAGCCGGCCACGCTTTTATTAGCTCGTTTCATTCTGGTCCCACGAGCAGCTAGGGAACTAAAGGACCACTCAGGCAGAGTCCCGCTTGCCTGGGTAAGCCTTATACAACTGAGGTGTGGCAGGTTCCTCAGAGGTTGCTCGCTAGCGGCTATTCAACCTCAACAGCCATGCATCTCCTCGGCATGTAGCACACCTTGAGATTGAGGGATTTTTTATAGAGGTTTGTACCGTCCTCGCGACCCGGGCGATTAAGCCAAGATCCCCGGGCTCTGAAACGTATAACGTTCCACCGTCGCGCCGAACGATGGTCATTGAAGCATGCACAGAGCTTACAGTGTAGTGGACTGTTGGCGCGACACAGCCCACAGCTCAGGACCCTGGGTTTGCCAAGCCCGTACTCAGCAAATTAATGCTGAGCCCCTGAGGGGGCGATGGAAGCATGTGCCGCAATTACCTCCAGGGCATCTCGTACCGATTCCACCAGCAGCAGCTCCATTCCACCGAGTTGGGATCAATCTTTTAGGGAGGTTCCTGAAGTCGACAACCGGTAACCAATGGATAATAGTCTGTACTGACTACCTCACACGCTACGCCGTCACCAAACCTGTTCCAACTGCAGAAGCTCCAGAGATCGCCAAATTCCTTGCAGAAGACATTATTTTGAAGCGTGGAGCACCACGTGTAATGATATGTGATTGTGGAAAAGTATTCCAGTCAAAACTAGTATCAGAGGTAATGTCACGGTGCGACATTGTCCACAGAATGACAACTGCATACCATCCTCAGACAAATGGTCTTATGGAACGTTTTAATAAGATGTTAGCCAATATTCTGTTGATGTACGTCGATTTTGAGCAGAAGGATTGGGATACAATTCTGCCAGTCGTGACATTTGCTTACAATACCGCAAGACAAGACACCACAGGCTTCACGCTGTTTTTTCTGCTCCATGGCCATGAAGCTGAGACAACAATGGATACGCTGTTCCTATTCCAACCAGACAACACTCAGGATGATTACGTTAAACAGCTCATCACCAGGGTCGAAGAAGCAAGACAGCTGGCTCGCATACGGACACTGGACGCCCAGGAGAAGGACCGTCAGCGGTATAACGGCACCGACCTGTTGTACACAGCCCAGGAGATCTGGTATGGATTTTTACCCCTGTACAGAAGGTTGGACTGTCAGAAAAGTTATTGAAGCGATACTTTGGTCCGTATCGTGTCATACGCTGCCTGTCAGACGTCACATACGAAGTTGAAGATTATGAGCCATCGTCAAAATGACAAAAACGAAGAGACATTGATCACGTCCTGCACATGCAGCCTTACTACGATCCTGAAGAGCAGGTAGGCTTCTTGTTCAAGGACTCTAAGGACGGTAATGTTACAGACGAAGCAACGACAGGAATGTCTGTTGTTGATAATCGTGTAGAAGGGAAGGATTCTCCAGAACTGCCATACAGAGGACTCATGAGAAGGTCAAGATCCAGGACATTGCAGCTGGCTCCACAGGGAACGTAAAAGCAGGTCGCTGTTTTTCCAGGAGAGGGAGCAATGCCGCGAGAGAACAAGTACACCGACTGTCGGCATGGCTCAGGGGATAGCATCACCAACTGCGGTGCTGAAGGTCGCCAGTTCAATCCTGCTCACTGGCAAAAATTTATTTCTTTGTAATTAACAATTCCAGAATGTTCTACATCTTTCTTATGTTCAGTTGTAAATTCTACTTGCTTCTTATGTTAACTGTTATTCTAATTTCTGGTACATTCTGTTTGTGTATAAATAGCAGAGCACTCTGCCCGAGAGGCAGTCAGTGCTGTGTGTATGTTAAGTTCACAATAAACATGCTTTTAGTATAAGCGCTGTGTTCAGTTGCCTTCAAAGTCAAGCCTGCTTCCATTGCAACATGACAATATCATCAATAAACCTGAACCAAAACAGAGGTTATGGGTTTAAGGATTCTAGGAAGGATTCCTCCAGAAAGCACATAAACATGTTGGCATAGGAGGGTGCCATGCTGTGCCACAGACTGGATGGTAAACTTCACCCTCAAAAGAAAAGTAGTTCTTAGTTAGGATAAGGTTGGTGAGGATTATGAGGAATGGTGTACCAGATGTTGGCGAAGATAGTGTTCAAGAGCGGCAAGGCCATTTCATGTGGGATGTTGGTGTACAGGGAGCTGGCATCCACAGTGAAAGTAATGATCCAGGAGGTAAAGAGGTGGGGACGGTGGACAGTCGGTGAAGAAAATCGTTGGTATCCTTGACAAGGGAGGGTAGATTTAGAACAATTGGTTGAAGGAGTTTGTCAATGAGGGCTGGAATTCTTATGGTAGGAGCTCAGTAACTAACCACAATTGGGTGTCCAGGATTATTTGGTTTGCCAATTTTGGGGAGAATATAGAAGGGGGGTGTGTGGGATGCTGTTGGGATAAGGAGGCTGACAGATCAGAGAACAGCTTATGGGAGGGGCCATATGATTTTAAGAGGGATTGGAGATCTTGTTGCACTTTTGGAATGGGGTCATTCTGGCACAACTTGCAGGTGGAATTGTCAGAGTTGGCAGAGCCCTTACGCCAGGTAGTCACTGTGATTCATAAATACAATGGTGGAACCTTTGCCTGCAGGGAGGATGATTATGTCAGAATTTATTTCGAATTTGTGGATGGCGCACCTTTCTTTTGCCAAAAGGTTCAAGGTGAGAAATTTTTTGAGGACAAGCAGGGAGTGTTTAGGTGGGAGTTGCGAGAGTAAGGTCGGGGTGAGAGTTTAAATTGGGGAAAGTTTAATTTTTTAAAACTGACAACCACCAGCTGCATACCAAATTCCTAAACATGCAAAAACACTGGAACTGTGATTGCGACTGTTTGACTCGTTTTCTAGGGGATGATATCACACGTTCGCAGCTTTCCTTCCCTGCATATGATTAACAAAACAAATTCATAATAAAATCAAGTTCATGAGAGAAAAGGGTGTACTACCTACTATCTTTTGAAAACACGTAAAAGTTCACTTTATGTTGTTTATTTCACAATATTAGAACCCTGTGGCTGATACGTCTGTACGTCGACACATTTATCAAATAAAGTTATAGCTCGTGAACCCCCAGACAAAATGAATATTTGTCACAAATTGTTTTCACACCCTGTGGCTGTCTCAAACAACGCTAATGTTCATGCCTATGCGACGACACGTGTTACATTAACAAATCACAGTCACTTTAAATCAATGCTATGCACACTTTGTTCCACCGGCTAAATATTCACAACACACAGTAGCACTCGATTCAACTTGGTGCAGTCTACGATGAGCAACCATACATGGTGATTGCCACACGCAAATCTATAACTTCCACCTCGCGGTCCACATGCCGACTTATTGCAGAGCAACGCCGCACGGCCAGTTCTCCACGTGCTCCCGACCTTGTCACTTCCTGCCCTCGCGCGCGCGTTAAAAGCTCAACTGCCAGGGTTTTTCCCCCCTAAGTCATCAACTTCCCTATGTGAGCTGTTCTAACCGATTTGCCAACGTACAGCGCTCAGCAAATACATTTCTAAAACTTTACTTAAAATCAAAAATAATTACACTACACATTAAATAAATTGTCTTCTTAGGTTTTTATATTGGTATAAACATACTTTGTACTATATCATAATCGTGCAATTTCTTATGTCACAGATTTAACTGAATACTTCAAGATAAAATACACAAGATTAATTAAAAATAAAATGAGAAATAGTTAATATATTATTTTTATAAACAAACATTGCCATGCTAGTTGTGTAACTGTCTTGTATTCATTGATAATTTATTACTTTTCATTGTCAATTAAACGTATTACGTCAGATGTGACTGTATCAGCTAATGTATTGTTTATTTGTCAACAGGCTATTTCGTAATGAGGGCCTTAAAGGTTCCTAACTGCATCGTATTACTTCAAATGCCAGTAGTATTCGAATATTTTATTTCACGCTGTGCACTGGACTGTGCCTGGCACTCGCCATTGTCCCTCTCTCCCCTCACCGGAAACGAACTGGAAAATCCTAAGCTGGAACAAGCCACCAACGTCGGCCTGCTCGCTGGCCTACCGTCAGCTACAAGCACACAGCAAATCTCAACGTGGAGAATTTCTACCTATGGCCTAACTATAAATGTTGTCACCCAACTGTGTACATACATTCCTACCATAATTAATAAGATTAAAATTGTGTAACATTTAGTGCATTGGCATGGTCAATGTTTGCAGTGAACTTCATACTGTTTAATTATCAAATGCTATTAATTACCAGTATTTCTATTGGGCGATAATCTTACAGAGTCCAGGGGGATTTCTGTTGAATGGTGGTATGAACTGGGAAAAGCAGGGTTCAATGTTGGGATTAGGTTGCCTACAGTAAGAGGGATTGGTGGCAGAAGTGTGTTTCCATTGTAGGGATCGAGAAAAGGACAGTAGGTCTTTGACAAGTCCAACATGATTGAATTGTAGTGTAGAACTGATAGTAAGACCTTTGGATAAAATGGAAACTTCTACAGAGTTGAGGTTTTTTGTGGACAGGTTAACCATAGTGTTATGGGGTTGTTTTAGCATTGGATGTTGTGGAGTGTTGGAGGGAGTTTGGAGGGATAAGTTGAAGAGGTCAGCTAAGAAAGGTCTGGGTGCTATGAGGGGTTCAAATGGTGGAACTGTGGGTAGGATAAGGATTGGATATTGGTGCTTCAAGTGGCAAAACAATGTTAGCAATCTGGACATCTTGTGGAGTGCTCTTCTAGTTGCTAGAGAGCAAAGGATGCAAGCCCGATACCTCATTTCTTATAACCTTTGGCAAGTTCATTCCAACAACTAATTTTCCTTTGAGAGGAAAGTTTACCATCAACTCTACAGCCGTGGACACACACATGGCACCCTCCTATGCCAACCTGTTATGGGATGTCTAGAGCAATCTTTCCTAGCTTTCCAAAACCACTAACCTCTGGTCTGGTTCAGGTTTATTTATGATATCTTCATGATCTGGACTCAGAGCCAGGACATCTTATCCTCCTTACTTCAAAACCTGTTTACCCCCATCCACTACACTTGTTCTTTCACAACCCATCATGCCACATACCTGGATGTTAACAGGACTGCCTATTTCGAGTGACAAGAACTCCCTTTATAATATGCTGAAGGTCTCACAAAGGCCTTCACAGACAGAAACTGCCCCACAGACCTAGACCACAAACAGATTTCCCATGCCAAATCCCCACACACCCCAAATCCTCACTCTACCACTTGTAACCATCAAAAGAAGGAAGGGAAGAAAAGAAAATACTGCAACCATTGTCACCCAGTACTACCTTGGACTTCAACATCGAAACTGCATCTTTTGCCAAGGTTTTGATTTTCTGTCACCATGCCTAGATATGAGAGACATCCTGTCCAAAAACCTTCCCACCCCTCCTAAAGTGGTGTTCCATCACAATCCCAACCTCTGTAAGATCCTAGTTCATCGTTATGCCTCCCTGAAACCCAGTTCACTGTCAAAGGGAGACCCACCTGTCTAATCCACCCACCCAGCACTTCCTATTCAACTCCCGTCATAGGCTTATCCTACCCAATCACAGGCCAGGCCATCTGCAAAAGCAGCCTTGTAATTTACCAACTGTTCTGCAATCACTGTGCAGCTTTCTATATTGGAATGACCACTAACCAGCTTTCCATTAGGATGAATGGCCACTGCCAAACTGTGGCCAAAAACAAGGTAGACCACCCTGAAGCACACCATGCAGTGAAGCATTTGCTTTTAATGGCTACTTCACAACTTGGGTCATGTGGATTCTCCCACCCACTACCAGCTTTTCTGAACTGCACAGATGGGAGTTATCCTTACAGTATATTCACTGATCCTGAAATTACCCAGGCCTCAACTTATGATAACCCTCTTTTTTTCCCCACCCAACAGTTCCTATTTCCTCTATCCTACACCTCTCCTATTTGTGTTTATGTGTGTGAGGGGAGAGGGGTGGGAGGGTTGTTTTAGTTTTTGTTTTGTTTTCTTCCCTTCACCCTCCTCCCCACTCCATTGCTAAGTTGCACCTTATTCCATGTAATACGTAAATCCTCTGTAAAGATGTGCTGTATCCATCGTCAACACCATGACACAGCCTTCCTATCTCCCCCTCACACTGCAAAGTATGATTTGGAGTGCGGTACCTGGAAATGACGGTTGTGTGACTGTGTTGTGTGACTGTGTATATGTTCGAGATTGTGAAGGAGGCCATGGCCGATAGCTAAAGTGTTGTACTTGTGTGTCTTTTTTATGTACCTGCTGCAGCTCGTCGTTACATCTTTGCGATGTGGGTTTGTAAATTGTCCTAAGTATATTTACATGTGTGATTGAAATATGTAATTAAAATCATAATCTCCATTACATAGTATAAAATTTGTGAAAGTGAAGGAAATTAAATGTAAAACAATCATTATAAATTTATATGTGGAGATGAATTTTAGTTATTAAAAAGTCACGTGTAACAGCAAGTAAAAACTTGCCAGAAAGATTGTTGGTATCAGGGTACAAAGTAATCTAATTATGTTCTGACAGAATATGAACACAAATTACATCAAAACACTCATTTTTAGACATTTTCTTTGTGGTCACTCAATAAAAAAGCAAAAACTGATTAAGCACATGGTAAATTAAATCAAACACTTAAGTACATTGAAATGCACTAGAATGTAACATTTATGGGTGTGTGTTTTCCTTCTTTAGACTATGGCAATGGATTATTCAGCATTTGTGCCAAGATGCACCTATTGCACTTTGAACTCTTCACTTGATGGAGTGCAAACACAACGGGTTTCATGAAAGTGTGTGTTTACATACATGTTTTCTTTCACATATGGTACTTATTAATACCAAAGAATTTGGAGTAAGTTAAGTCTGCTGTGATTACACCATTTATCAGTCCCAGCAACCAATTAAGTATCAAGAAACTTAACTGTGCAACATTTGTAAATCCTACCTTAGTCATACAAGAATCAATTTATGTGAATTATGACAGTTTTTTCCTACAAATAAATGGTGTCAAGAGTGCTGTGGTGTAAAGTCTGTGCCACATGCTAGACGCTCGAGAATGATCGTGCAGAAGGCAGTGGATGACCAGCAGCCAATCGCACGCCGGCGCCGCGCATCCTGGACGGAGAAACCTATATGGGCATCCTCTACAATATGCTATACCTAGGCCAACATGCATCTGGATGAGCCCGTCTGAACTCAGCTATGAAATAGGGGCAGTCACTAGGACTCAGCATAGGTAGCATCGTACAGAAGACGACGCTGCGAGAAGAGACAGAAAGAGAGATTATAAATTGAGTATCTTTGTACAGTTCAGTAAATAAAACTTGTATTATTAATTTGAATAGCTGTGATAGATAACCTTTCCTGAAAGCTAGGCTAGGAACGACAAAACAGAGGCTGACCAGAACGACGAAACAAATGGCAACGAGAACTCAACAAAGAGAAATTTACAACAATGACTTATTAAATTGATAGTTCTGTAATTTTCACATGTGTCTGCACCTGATTTCTTTGGAATTTAAATGATTACTATTTGCTCGAAGTCTGAGGGTAATCACCTTTCTCGTACATTTTGCACACCAGGTGGAATAGTTTTGTCATGGATGATTCCCAACGATTTCAGTAGCTTTGAAGGAACGTCACCTACACCAGGAGCATTGTTTCAACTTAGGTCTTTTGGCCTTCTGTCAAATTATTATACCAGTATAGTAACTACTATTTGTTCTTCATCTGCTTCTTCTTCTTCTTCTTCTTACAATATAATCTCAAAATTAGTTTCCTTGTTAGAGCTCCTCTATATATTCCTTCCACCTTTAAGTTTTTCCTTCTATGGTCAGAATTGGTTTTCCATCTGAGTTCTCAATATTCATACAGCTGCTTTTGTCTTAAAATGTCTCTTTTATTTTCCTGTACGTGGAATTTATCTTTCCCGTAGTTGTACATTGTTTAACAGACTGTCATTTGTCCTATAACAACTCCCACTTAGCTATTTTACACTTTCTATCAATACCCCTTTTTAGACGTTTCTACCTCATTTACTTTTATCAGTTAAATTCAATTACTCGTCTGATATCCAAGGATTTTCTACGTATTTGATCCTCTGCTGCCCTCAGAATCTCATCTCTCAAATCTACCCATTTGTCTTCAACTGCACAGGAGAGGGAAGCATTGGACAGGTTGTTGATTTAGGTGGTGAGGGATTCCTCATTGGAAGGAATATTAGTGTTTAACAACCCATTGACAGTGTGGTCATTAGAGGTGGAGCTTATACTCTGGGTAAGGATGGGGGGGGGAGGGGGGAGGGAGTAAATCGGCCATGTCTTTTCAAAGGAAACATCCCAAAATTTGCCTGAAATGATTTAGGGAAATGATGGAAAACTTAAATCTGGGTGGCTAGAGGTGGATGTGAAGCACCTTTCTCCAGAATGCAAGTTCAGTGTGTTACCACTGCACCACCTCACTTGGTGATTCATTATTGGAGCTGGTATGTTTGGCAAGGATGCCTAGGCTGTAGGGAAGGGATTGTTGGTATGGGAAGGGATGGCAGCTGTCCAAGTGGTGGTACTGCTGTTTGTTTATGGGTTTAATATAGAACAAAGTGTGGATGTGGGACTCAAGAAGGTCAATGTCTAATAAGATTTGGGTTTTGAAGAAAGACCAGGTGAAGAAAAGGATGTTCAGAAGAGTTTCATCATCGTGAGTCCAGACCACAAGAATGTCACTTATGAATGTATACCAAGCCAGGAGGTGCAACTGCTGCATCTTAAAAATGCCCCTTCCATGCCACATAGAATGGGGCCATCCTGCTTCCCATAGCTGTCCTGATTTGTCTGAAGGTCTGGTCCTCAAAGGTGAAGTCATTGTGGGTGCAGATTAAATTTGCAAGTGTGACAAAGAGTGAGGTTTCTTAGTCTTTCTAATGGACATTAGGAAAGCTAGTATTCTCGAGCAGAAAGATCACAGGAATGGGGGAAATTAATGTTGAGGGATGTGGCATCTATGGTGACAAAGTTTCCTGGAATGCCTCAAATCCACCCCCATGCCTCTTCGCACCTGAAGGCTTCATAACTTTTACAGTTGTACAAGCAGAACCTCTTCCTAAGGACCCCGGCTAGATTCAAAAATTTAGTTTATTAAAATATCCGATTTTTTTTCCCTCCGACCATCTTAGTTTCGTAACCAATGGAGCTGTCGGCTCCCCTTGCTGACTCGACGATCATCTTCCTCCCTTGCCCGCTTCGTATCTTTGTTGTGGGGAGCCCAGTTCCTACCACTCAGCGATACTCTGCTACCAATCGGGAAAGACCACGTTGGTTCACGTGGAGCGTCCTCCAGGCTCCGACGATTGCTGGGACGGAGGCACGCTCTCTTGTGATCGGGCCACAGTCATATAAAGACGTTCTCTTGCTAGCTCCAGGTCTCACCCCATAGGTCGCGGGTCACCATGGTCCCTGGGTTGGGTTCCATTCACTGTTGCACATCCCCGGTAGCCTTCTGTAGTAACAAGTAGAGTAATAAACTTCATGGTTTGATTTCAACAAAATTTCCTGCATTTCTCTCTGCCACCTGAACTGCCCACATCTCACCGCTAGCCATATCCTGATACTTTAATAACTGGTGTCAGGCACGCGATTCGGCCCTCTGTAAGGATGGCTGAGAGATTTTTGGTAATAGTTATAATAGTTAAATAAGTTAATGATGGTGACACACGTACGTAATTTGAACCTGGCGCATGGCTCTGCCGCGTGCTGAGCTACTCAACTGTTACGCTGATGCTTAGCAGACATGGTTACGTGCCTGCCAGGCGCAGTTCCATGCTGCAGGTCCGAGCCGCCGGCCGCCGCCGGTGGGCCCCGCCACTTGGCATCATTTCCACCGATGTCGACATCCAAGGGTCCGGGCGAGATGGCGAGCCGAGGTCCCCCGAGATCAACGCCCGTCGCTGTGACGCAGCCACCCACCATCCCCGTGGGTCTGCACGCCGCCGCCGCCATCGCCACAGTTCATCAAATCCGGTGAGTGAGGCATCAGTACTGCTATTTCTTACTAACATCTCTAGTTATCTAATCACTGCTCGTAAAAATTACTCCTGTAGTAGTCAGAATGCTCACCCTTCGGTCTCAAGACCAGTACACTGGCACTGCGCTGAGTTCAGATCCTATTGATGCGTTACAAGAGCGATTCAATCACCTTTTGCTTGAGAATGATGACCTTAAAATGAGGCTCACTGAAGCCGAGCATAGGCAATCTTCCCCATCACAAAATTCAGTCGCAGTAGGTACCCCCCCCCCTACCCCTGCATTAAGTGTTAACACCTCTGCTTCTTCCATGGCTACCACACTACCTGCAATTACCTTCATTCCTACTTTTGCGGGAAAACCCAGAGAAAGTGTGGAAACTTTCATCCAAAATATCAAGGACACCGGTCGCATTTGCGAATGGAACAATGACATGTTGTTGAATGTTACGGGTATGAAACTTACGGGTGATGCGCGGGTTTATGTTGAATCCGTGGAAGCACTTAAAAACGCTTCCCAATTCGAGATCCTGGCGGCCGGTCTGGCAGAGCGTTACTCAGACAAACATTCTACCAGTTACTATCATGATCAACTATCCACCTTACGGGAGAAGCCAAATGAAGATTTTGAGACCTTTGCGGACTGGATCCATTCAGTTGCATGTAAAACGTACAACCTCAGCGGTGATGCAGCTCGAAATTGTCTTAATAGAGGAAGCAGAGCTCCAAGCTATTTAAGTATTTATTTAGGGAATAAATCCCAAATATTGCAGCAAATTAAAAATTGCTTCGCCACCTACCTTGCATGAAGCCATCAGGTTAGCTATCCTCCGAGAGGAAGCCGACCGATTTGTAGCTGGCCCCAGCCGGACACCAGAACAAAAAAAGTCTTTCAATGACACACTTTGTGGCCGTTGTCGGCACAATGGGCATAATTTGGAAGAATGCCGCACTCCATTTTACATTAATTGCCGCAAAATCAGACACTCACTACGCCAATGTAAGACAACGTAAAATGAACAGTAATTCATCTACGCACCAAACAAAGAGGAAGTCTTGAGGAAACAGCTCAGGTCCGAAATTGGGAAACGCCTTAGGGGTAGGTGTTGCCGCCCCATTGCACCCCCACTGAAACAACTCACACCGCTAAATTACCCTGGTGTAGACGAGGTGGCGAGTGTAGTGTTACGAGACAAACTAGGCAAGAAGTCTGTTTTCATTTTGGTGGATACAGGGGCGCAAATAAGCTTAGTCTTTCTTGCACATTGCAGAAATCTTAAGCTGCAACCCACGTGATGCCGTCTATCTGGTATCGGACAAGGAGTGATAGACCCCGTTGGCAGCTGCAGCATTAAATTTCGAATAAATCACACACATTACCAGTTCGCTATGGAAGTGGTGAATTGGAAACAAGCCGACTATGATATAATTCTCCGGGATGATTTTCTAAGTAAGTTCAAGGGCATGATTGATTACGAAACTGGAACCAAATCAAATGTTCAAATGTTTGTAAAGCTTATGGGACTTAACTACGGGGTCATCAGTCCCTAAACTTACAAACTACTTATGAACTACTTACGAACTAGGACAGCACAAATATCCATGCCCGAGGGGGGATTTGAACCCCCGACCGTAGTGGCCGTGCAGACCGTGACTGAAGCGCCTCAGTCCCCTCGGCCACCGCGGCCGGCGAACCGGAACCATACGTTTTGATGGTCGTGAATATAAATTTAGGCACTCCGGATCCGAAATCATTATGAAACAGACCCACAAAGTCAAGGAGACCTGGCCACTTTCCTCTGACAAAAACGTGACTCTTTCCGCACTGAAGGCACAATACGTTCTGCAAACTTTCTGCAGATACGGGCAGAATTTTGTGGATTTGTACACCAGCAAAAGGGTGCAAAGACGCTCTGCCAAAACGAAGTGCTGGACAGACTACAAGTACATGTCCGACATAGTCTTTGCCACCCCACAAAGACTATTCAGCGTGGTACTGTGCTCGCTAGCATATCAACAGAATTCTGACCTGTACTCTGCTCAAAGTTCACCTGCCTCATCATGATTGGAACTGAGGTATGTGTTTCTTACTTTCAGCCCGCTATTAGCCACTTCACTATTATCGTCCTAGTGAGAATTTTCTTTCCTAGGTCTCCTGGTGCCACATATGGGACTTAAACATGTTAATGTTTTTGGGACTCCTGACACTTTTTGGTTCAACGATCATGGGAGAGCCGCCGTACCAGGTTCAGCCCTCCACTGCAGGGGTTCTTTTTGAACAAATGCCTGGCATAATACACGCTCCGCACTCTGTCAACATTTCGGCTGCATTTAGTCTAGCCACACTTCAGGAGGAAGACTTAGCACTCCAACAAACTGTCCAACATCTACTAATGTACAAACAAGTACCCATCACAGATGAGCTGAAGGAAGTGAATAGGATTATCATACATTTGCGAAATCAACTATGCAGTATTGCTGATGCAGTGCCACTAATATGTGTAAAACATACCTGGTTTAATGCTGGTGGTTCGATCCTGAAAACTGTTTTTGGAACCCCAGATAACCATGATGCAAAATGTTGGAATCATGCAGTAAGCAAACTTACCACAATCACACAGAACTTACGCACTGTTACCACTCATCAACAGATTTGATTGACTCACATAGAAAATAACTTACTAACTGCCACGAGGCGAATTCAAACGAACGCCAGTGAATTAACTCAACACTACCAGTCTTTAACAAACATGGTACAATACGAGCTACCTACACTTCATCTTGCTGTCACTAACCTGACCACTACACTTCGACTTACCAGGATTATTCAGGTACTATTATTCAATGTCCACGCTGCTCAGTCTCACTTGAACACGTTGCATAGCGCCATTCAGATAGGACTACAAGGAAAGCTGAGTCCACAATTATTACCCACTGAATTGTTCCTGCATTTCCTTCACAACGCTTCCCTTCAATTATCGAATCCTCTACGCATGATTAAACTGGTAATTGAACAGAACCTTCCGTTCTCTCTCTCTCTTTTCTTTTTTTTTTGTGGTTTTAGGGCGCACAACTTCTATGGTCATTAGCGCCCAGCCAAGAACATAGGTTCGCTATGATAGAATTGGGATCTTATTCTATTCATATATGTTCTGTGCTCCAACTGCTTGTCTAAACTCATGTTACTTACTTAGGGTCCACTAAATTACCAGAGTAATAGGCTAATATAGTCATTGATACCTCAAAAATGTGTTACATTCAAGAGAGCATGTAGGGCAATGTAAACAAAATAATTTTAGTCTGGTAAATGCCTACGGGACTTCTAACTGTAACCATTGTTATAGCGTTGATCTAAAAAAAATGGTGACTGTCAGAACATCAAGAGGCTAAAAACAAAAGATAAAAGACAATTAAAAGGGTTAAATATACTTGGATAAGTTGGCCAAGTTGATAAAACGCAAAACTCTAGCAGCTGCTCGTGTGTCATCAGCTACAATTTCCTCCAGAGTAGACCTTTCCGTTCTATTGTGCAGCGGACAAGGTCACATTGACGCGGTCAGGAGACTGCTGCACGGCGCATGTATCTATACCGGTGTCATATACTAGCTGTGAATACGAGTGCTATAGACTCCACACCTTTCCTATTAAATGGGTGCCTCTTCAGCAGCACATTACATGGAGAACCAGTGACTACCTCCTAGTCAGTGCGGATAGGCAAACGTATACCACCCTCAACCGTGAGGAGCTCCAGCGATGCCATTTCATTGGTATATACTTATGTCAAACTCCCATTTTACAAACTCGTAGGGACTATTGTGAGATCTCCCTCTTCCTGTCGGACGGTGATACTCTATCTTTTACTCGTTTAGTTACCACTATTACCGCTCCAATACTGCAGTTAATTGGCAATAGTTTACTGTACGCCTTGCTAAATGCCACTACGTTCACCCTTTTGTGCCATGAGCGACCGGAAGGATCTCGAACATTTTGTATCACGTTAACAGGAGCCGGACTTATGCATAATATTTCGCCGGATTCCTGCTCAATTGCATACCCATGTTCCCATAAAACTTCCCCCAGCTGCTCTGTATCTACCTGGACTATCCTTGCCACTTCCCTCGGTACAAAACTTCCTCACTGGAATTCTACTAAATTAATTCATTCTCTTAAACAACTCGTCCACCGTGAACAAAAAGAGATTACTCTCAACCGAGCTATAGCCCATATAGATGAATGGCACTACGCCCGAGACACGCTAAGGGCCGTACTCCCCTCTGTTACCACTTCCGTCATAATACTATCAGCCGCGGCCCTTGCCCTTTACCTCAGGAAAAAGAAACAAAAACGCCAGGTCCCAGGTGACGTAATCCCGGAACGCCGAAGTGATGGCATATACCGCACCGAGTGTTCCAAAACTGTGCTTACTCAAACTGAAAGCAGTACTGACGTCTCGCTCACACCATCCTAAATCATTACATAAACACACGCTCACCGTTGAACCTTTTACAAGAATTACATTTCACAAACTCCCTGTCAAGTTTTGTCACTGACTTGCTGTATTGTTCAGTCACTCAATATTCAATGTTCAACTTTATTATGTTGTCATTATAAAAGCACTATTACTCACTATGTAAACTCAAACGCCAAGTACCTGAAGTATTGTAAGAGATACCACTTGGTTCTCAATTAGGAGCATAATTATGTTTATGTTACAAACCAGCCATAAGTGCCTAACTTTATTTTCATTTATATATGTGTAAATTACGTGGGAATTCTATCCCATACTGTGGCAACATGCTACTATGCCCGCACTTTGTAAGGGTGGTTGGTCGTGCTGCGGGCCGCCACCCCCACCTTAACAACAAACAGTCTCTCTTTGCCTCATGGGTGAGTTTCAGCTGACAGACCCCGGGTGCGGATCCAGACCTCCCTAATGGGCGGGACATCTGGAGAACTTTCATCTGCATACCTCAGGCTGCCCAGATGTGCCCATGGTCCATTGCTGGAAACGGTCGCTTCAGCGCCGAAAACCTCCACATTGGTGACATTGAGGTGAAGTGCGCCAAACAAAAACTTGACAAATAATTTGCTGGGCAAGTTGCCCCATTTTAATGATTTACTACATCATTCAACAGACCCCTAAAGTCTTACTAAATAAATTCAGCTAAAGACTGTAACAACCGTGCTGCCATTAGAGTGGAAAAAAATTCTGTGCCAATCCTGATAAACCACGAGTTTAGTTTTGAAATACATGTGCAAACAGTTACACTTCTAGGGGCGTGTAACCTCTCAGGCCAGTGCTGATTCAGTTCGGCCCGCACCTATACACTGCACTCACACACACTATTGTATAATTTTGCACTTACACATCTAATATCTATTAATGATAGCTACAAGTGGCTGTAGTTCATTTTTATATGGTATACAACTGTTCACTAATTACCTTAATAGAATTGGGATCTTATTCTATTCATACATGTTCTGCGCTCCAACTGCTTGTCTAAACTCATGTTACTTACTTAGGGTCCACTAAATTACCAGAGTAATGGGCTAATATAGTCATTGATACCTCAAAAATGTGTTACATTCAAGAGAGCATGTAGGGCAATGTAAACAAAATAATTTTAGTCTGGTAAACGCCTACGGGACTTCTAACTGTAACCATTGTTAAAGTGTTGGGTTTTCAGTTTATACCTACCATTAGAGCAGAAACAAACACAAATGAGAGATATTAGCTTTTAGAGAAAAATCTTTTAAAAAAAAAAATTATTATTGTATCCCATCTTCTTAAATGTCAAAACAGATGATTATGTTCAAGGAATCTATAGAAGTGTCAGATTTTAAACTCGATTGTTGAGAAAAATCTGTTCTAACTGAAAGACTTAGTTAACGAATTCCCTGTGCAAGTGGTTCTGTAACCCAACTAACTTATACTCTGTCTAAAAAATTCTTAAACTCACTTTCTTAGAAGGGGAAGAAAATGTACAAGCGGAACCTCTCCCTAAGGACCCCAGCTAGACCCAAAAATTTAGTTTATTAAAATATACGATTTTTTTCCCTTCGACCGTCTTAGTTTTGTAACCATGGAGCCGTCAGCTCCCCTGGCTGACTCGATGATCATCTGTCCCCCTTGCTCGCTTCGTATCGTCATCGTGGGGAGCCCAGTTCCTACCTACCACTCAGCGATACTCTGCTACCAATTGGGAAAGACCACATTGGTTCACGAGGAACATCCTCCAGGCCCTGACGATTGCTGGAATGGAGGCATGCTCTCTTGTGATCGGGCCACAGTTGTGCAAAGACGTTCTCTTGCTAGCTCCGGGTCTCACCCCGTAGGTCGCGGGTCACCATGGTGCCTGTAACAGGTTTCACTCACTGTTGCACAGCCCCAGTAGCCTTCTGTAGTAACAAGTAGAGTAATAAACTTCATGGTTTGATTCCAACAAAATTTCCTGCATTTCTCTCTGCCACCCAAACCGCCCACGTCTCACCGCCAGCCGTATCCTGACACTTTAACACAGTGTGAAGAGTACCAATGAACAGAACTGCCAAACATGAAGCTGCAAATGTCTGATTTGCAGGTGCAGATAAAGCCAGTAATGCATGTTATAACAATCCTCATTTGAACTAATCATTTCTGTAATAAACTATTTGATGTACAGTCATTGGTGCAGCATTGATGGGCTGTATCCGAAAGCCTCTTCTCCTCAAAACTATTACTTAAAGATTTTCATCTAATTACAGATTTATTAAAAGTTATAATAGTTTTCTGACTCGTTTTATGACTTTGAAGGGTAAAAAGATACAAGGAACAAACATGAAGAACACTCAGGAATAACGTACCAATGGAAACATCATCAGTGAGACAACAACATCTGATATTCGTCAATATTGGGGATGAAACATAGCATATCAGTATCAGATTGAATATGTTATTTGTTGCAATAGATTTGTGAAAACCACAGCAAACCTAAAACTAGTCTGCCATATGGGAATTTGAGTCCCAGTCCTCCTTAATTACAGCCCATTGTCTTTACTGTAACACTGATCCATTGCAACAAATGCATCAGTATGAAGTACTTCAGTTCACATGCTTCTGTTCATACGACATTCTTAACACTGTAAAATCCAAACCAAACAACTGGAAAATATAGGAATTTAATTTAAGGTATGACCACAAACACAAAGAGTGTAACAACAAGATATTTTTATTTATGGCCATTTCACAATGCCAGTGTAAGTTAATAATTTTATAACAAAAATAACATTGATATCTTTATCACATACATACAGTATACAATGGGGATATTACAAGAAAATATGTAAAATAGTTACAAATGTTAAAGCTATGAGTTTGGGACAAAGTGTGTCTATTTGTGGCATACCTCCATGATTATTTCACTGTGGTCTCAAAAACAAATGATTTGAGTTTTCAAGAAAGAACATACCACATGCAGCCAACTTAGAATCACAACTTCTGCACCATAATGTCACTTTCGGTAATGTAACAGAATCTGCAGTGGTGGGACACAAAGTTACTGTAGGAAAAGAACACAGAAAAACAGCTGTGTTGTTCAACAACCTGAAAAATTTATAACTGTATTGCACCTACATAAAAATGACAAAGAAATCAAACCTTTTTTTTTCTCCAATTCAAAAGCAACAACCACCACTACACAGTAGTACAGTTTCCATTTAGCACATTCACTCCGACACCAAAATAACACCTTTGAAAATCATTGTTTCATTGCATTCAAATACAATAAATACTGTACACAAATACTGTAAGTCTAGCAACTCTACAACAAACTGTACAATATTTTACACCAAAAATAAATATTAAAATTTTAAATTCCCATGTAGATAAGAAAATAGCATCACAATACAGCATTTTATTATGTACACACGATAGCACCAACTTTGTGCAATATATACATGTCTTGTATACAACATATTTTAAATGTTCACTGGCACAACCACGTTGTAATAAATAGTTTTATGTTTATTTTCTCACAAAGCCTGAAATTGGTGGTGGCCCTAGATTCTTATTTTCTGTCAATGGAGCTGTTGGATCCATACCCACAGTTCTCTCAGACTCATTCTGTTGGGCTACTGGATACACAGTGTGGCCAGACACTTTTGGCTGAATTTCACCTGGGTGTGAGGGATTTGGAATATTAAACATAGTTGAACTAGCACTGGCAGATGAGGCAGATGTTCCTGGTGGTTCTGAGCCATCAAAATATGAAAGTTCACTATAAATATCTGAGTCTGTATTGACTTTTGACTCTCTCTCAATTGGTATGTTTTGTTGTATTGAATGGCTGTCAGCTGTTACTCCCATTGTAGCATATATTTCCTTCAAAATCATAAGTATTGTGTCTTCAGACTCCCTGAAACAAGTAAGAAAACATGGAAAAAATTTATTTTACAATATGGAAGTTTTCAGAAAATTCTTCTTCAAAATTTGCTTTAAAACTGTCATTTTGGAAATGGTATCAGGGAATAAACAAAGAAATATTAAATTTCTGTTAACTTCCCAAAAGAATCTACATAAAATCCAAACACACACAGCAAAACCTGTCCCATACATCCACCCACCTACTCCAGTCCCACAACAGGAAAACCTGTACCATTCCAGGCTGACACATATTACTAAGACTGGCACACTTGTGTCTGTGACTGAAGCCTGACTCCACCATCATGGTTTACCTTATCTCAAAGTTTCCATATAGTACTACTATGATCTACATGAAATGACATTGTAATATTTACTAGTTGGTTTAAACATGCTTGTTATTTGATCTAATACTTCTTTAGTAGTTGAATTTAACACATACATTCTAAAAATGTGTTACGAGGAAACCATGTTGCACAAATCAGACTGTAGTTAGCACAAAAACACTAGGAAGACTAAAGATACCTCTTATTCATGACAAATAGCATGTTTATAACACTCATAGTATTGAAAGTAGTGTTGGGTCACCATTCGCCACAATACCGACGGGCCGCGCAAATCACCGTGCCAACTCCATGAAGAGGTGATAACTTGCTCGACAATACTTCAACCTCCAGGTGCGCCTCAAGTCTCGTATCTCTCTGCCTTACACCACACACCGGCCAATGAGAAAAAAAGGACTGTTACATAGGCCAGTGCACTGACAACCACAACAGAATATTAGCAGAGGACTATGTACTGTCAACCAGTCTATCAGCCAACGGAGACAGTGCAACAAGCCAGCCGCCCACAGCAACAACCCGGAACACTACTACTGACTGACTGAAGTAGAGCATTGCAGAACCGATTTATACCACATCATATTAAGTTGAGTATTTATATCATTTTCAATAAAAGTATATGTGAACTAATTGCTTCTTTCAGTTGCAGACCTTGTCCACAATCCTAGCTAGACACACCCCACCTCCCAAACCTACCATTCACAGTATAGCATCCAGAGACGAGTATACAAAACTGGCAACAAGGACGCAAAAAGAAAGAAATGCCGAATTTGATCTTAACTGGTAACTGATTAATAAAAATGGCAAATTATCGTAACTCATTGCTGCAAGTGCCACAGCAGGCTGCAGATTTTGTAAGAACACTCAATGAATAAAGATACAAGTTATCCATGACAAACAGCACTTTGATCATACTACTGAAAGCAAGCCAACATTGTGAAATTGATAACAGCAAATGCAACTCATTACTGTAAGTATCTTCCACTTTGTTTATAAAAAATTACAGCCATATACAACATATGGATTGAGCATTATGTCAAAACTCAAGACAGCTTATTTATATTAGTTCATCCACATTTTTAAGACTTTTCTGTAACTACACACAAGACTGCCCACAAATTTTTAGGGCAAAAATACGGCAGCAAGACTTCAATAACACCAGTGACACTGTACAGGTATTGCCAGTCTTGTATTATATATCTGTGCTCCATACTTATCATGCTTTAACTTCCACCCTTACCCTTTACTCTATCTTTGTCTTACGGTCTATAGTCGGGCCAAAATACAATGCTCCTGCCTTCATCTACTGGGCTGGGAAACTGCCCCGGCAGAGGAAACTGAATGCTACCATGTTGACAATTAGTTAGTTCACGGCTGGACAGTATAGCTATAGGTCGCTGTTGCCTGATAGAACTGGCAAAAGTGCACAGTGCAGCGCAGAGAAAAGCTTGCATTTGATTTACTCTAATGGTCTGCTGCCACAGCGGGTGCTCGAAGCCAATTGGTTCAAGCACCAGGGATCATCCTATTTCGGCTCGACTATAGGTTGTTAGTAACAATAATCCACTTACAATCCTTTTATTGTCTTGCCCCTCCTCTCTCCTGCCTAATGAAGGGTTTTTTCCCTTCCTGATAGTAACATAACAATAAATGTAGAAACAAGCTAACAGCAGTACTGAGCTGAGATATGTACTGGCCAGCAACACTATCACTTTAATAAAATTAATATCTTTATTCTTTAAAAAAATTTGAAAAATTAATTTGATACTCAATGTGATGTCATATAAAATGACACAAGGCATAATGTAATCCAACATTGCATTTCTCATGTCATGCAATACACATATCACTGAAGTTTAGGACCCAAGCAACTCGATTTAGAAATACTTTCTAATTACAGATGCACCCCCAACTCCCAACCCCAATCCCATGCGAGACCGCAATGCATTGTGGAATTAGTGTTAACTTGTAAAAAAGTGTGACTGCCAAGATTTGTTTGACTTGTTAAGAAACCTTCATGCCTGATAGGAAAAGAAGTTAGTTCTCCTCTTTTACATCTTTCTACTCAAGGCAACACACATTCGTCATCTTAGTGTGCTGTGAAAGGAGCATTTTTCATTCTAGTAGTAATACATTAATTGTAAAAGAGGCAATGGGCAAAATATGTTAGAGAGAGATTATATGCAGAGGATTTAGTCTCATAGTACAGTCAGTGCAAAATCTGACTTTTACAGATCCCTCTCATCAGTAAATTATGAACTGCAGTGAAATACTGATGCACAAAAGAGGTTAAGATAGGCAGAGCTTACCAATAGCAAACATGGCTGCCCATAGCAAAAATGTATTCATTGATACTTTCAAATGGTGCCTCCTGCAGTACATAGTCAACTCTTCTCCCACCATTCAGCCGGCCAATGCACAAATTTGCTGCTTCTGCATCAGCTGCCTGTGAAGTTTCAGTCTCCTTTTTCTTCATTTCCTCTTCCAACACCTGTAAATAAAAAAAATTAAAATTGGCAGCAAAAATTTCAGCACTCTTTGTGTACAAGTATTACATGATGATAAATATGGTAATACAGTGATTACCTTTCTCAGTACACATTTTTTTTCTTTAGTGAAGGTACGTGTTGTTACCACCAATATACATGAAGTCCACTTACCAGGCGAAGGAGCACAGGCAGTGATAGCAACAAATCAACACACAGACAGACACACACACACACACACACACACACACACACACACACACACACACACACACACGCGCAAGCTTTCGCAGCCTAGCTGCTTCGTCAGGCAGAAGGGAAGAAGAGGGAAAAGGAAATGATGAGGGTTTTAAGGGAGTGGGTAAAGAGTCATTCCAATCCCAGGACAGGATTGGGGGGGGGGGGGGGGGGAAAGGAGGGTAAACAAGTACACACACACACACACACACACACACACACACACACACACACACACACACACATTTACACAGACGCAAGTACACTTAGGCAGACATACTGTAGAACTGTAGAAAGCAAAGTACACTTAGGCAGACATACTGTAGAAAGCAAAGTTCTTTGCTTTCTACAGTTCTACAGTATGTCTGCCTAAGTGTACTTGCGTCTGTGTAAATGTGTGTGTGTGTGTGTGTGTGTGTGTGTGTGTGTGTGTGTGTGTGTGTGTGTGTGTACTTCTTTACCCTTCTTTTTTCCCCCCAAGGTAAGTCTTTCCTGTCCCGGGATTGGAATGACTCCTTACCCACTCCCTTAAAACCCTCATCATTTCCTTTTGCCTCTCCTTCCCTTCTGCCTGACGAAGCAGCTAGGCTGTGAAAGCTTGCGCTATACTTAAAAAATAGATGAAGTCCACTTACCAGGCAAAGGAACACAGGCAGTGATAGCAACAAATAAACAAATGAACACACACACACACACACACACACACACACGCACACACACACACACGCGCGCGCGCTTCTTTGGAAGCGATTAACAAACATAAGGGGTCTTTTTTGAAATGGGGGTGTAGGTTTATGCAGTTAGCAAAGAAAGAGTGACCCAGGAGGGTTACAGGAAGGTAGTATTGAGTGTCAAGGATAACATATACGTAACTCAGTAAAGCATGTGCTGGGGGTATGATCCAGATTGCATAACTTGCGAAGAAGCCACTGAAATCAATTATGTTTTGCTCAACATTATGTTCTGCTACTGGGTGGTCTATTCTGCTTATGGCCAATGTCTGGCAGTTGCCATTCATTTTATACAATTTGATGCGGAGTATCAAATAGGTCTTGCAACTAGGTCTTCCACAGTCATATGAACCCTGTGGCAAGGGTACGGACACACAGCATTGCCAGATGAATGGAGCAGGATCCTTTGTACACTTTGGGATCCTCATTTCTGGGTATGTTGACAGACAGACAATTAGGTGCTCGATTTGTTACAGTCAGGCATCATATTTAGTTTTTTCCACCCCCTTTGAGAGGTGGGTGGTGGGGGAAGAAGGATTGCTGTTCTTCGGGGTGGTGAGAGGAATAAGGATATGTACTGATATGGCATGAAAAAAGTTTGTGGACTAGATTTTGGGACTAGTGCTTGTCTGTGTCTTTGAAAGACCTTCAGCATACTGAACACAAATTCAAGTCAATGCAGATATTTCCTCTATGGGTGGAGCAACCTATATGCGATAATTTGTTGGTGTGGAAGGGCTTACCAGCAGTCCAAATGCAGGTACTGCTGATGGTTAATGAGACTGATATGGACTGGGTTATCAATAGACACATTTGAAATTTGGTGGTCAGTTTCAAAGAAGGTAGTAAAAAGGTGAAGCAATAACTCTGGGTCTGTCTTGATGATTCAAATGTATGTTCTCCTTCCACTAAGTGTATATTCTTAAGAAAAGACATGGGGAAGAATCGTGAGGCAAAGTTGGAGGTAAATAACTCCAGAAAGTAACCTGTGGGTGGTGGGAAGGGGGGGAGGGGGGGGAGGTGGGAAGTGATTTCGTGGGAGAGAGGTAGGTTCATGTTTAGATGATAATATGAACTGGGAGAGGAAAGTTTCATTATAGATAGAAAGGTGTGGCTTTGGTAAACAAATATGCAAGAAAAAAATTCTGCTGTGCTTTTGGTATGTGCAACTGTCCACTCACATACTGTGAGTGAGATGTAAAATAATGGTGGTTGAAATGTGTAAAAGAGAGATGGGTTCATTTGGATATGGAATGTAGTAATTTCTTATTTGGATAACATCCAGCACGATGGATGTCTAGAATGCTGCCTGAGAGAAGGCATCTACCAATTGTCCAATTACTTAGACTAGAAGCACTGCCATACCAACCCCATTCAGAAGTCAAGCATAATCTCCAACCCTACTCAAATATTTTGACCCATCCAAGAATATTTCCTCTGAAACCATCTCTCTCTGAACCCTGCTTTTGTAACACAATTCACCTTTTAAATGCTTCCCAAAGTACACAAACCCAATGATACTAGAGACCCCATTGTAGCTGATTTCTGTGCTCTTCTGGAAGATTCTCCTCTCTGGTTGACTGACACCTCCAACCAATTGCTCATAATCTATCATATCATACTTAAGATATGATTTACTTCCTCAATCCTCCCCCACCCCATTACCACCTGGATTGCTGTTTATCACCCTTGACTCACTTCCCCACAGACCAGTACCCACAATGCCCATGACCTTGTCGCTATTGAAAGCCACCTCTCTCTCTCTCTCTCTATATATATATATATATATATAAAATAGATGAAGAACACTTACCAGGCGAAGGGGCACAGGCAGTAATAGCAACAAATAAACACACAGACACACACACACACACACACACACACACACACACACACACACACAAAAATGCTAGCTTTCGCAGCCTAGCTGCTTCATCAGGCAGAAGGGAAGGAGAGGGAAAAGGAAATGATGAGGGTTTTAAGGAAGGGGGTAAGGAGCCATTCCAATCCCGGGACAGGAAAGACTTACCTTGGGGGAAAAAATGGAAGGTAAATAAATGCACATACACCCACACATTTACACAGACACAAGTACACTTAGGCAGACATACTGTAGAACTGTAGAAAGCAAAGAAGTGTATATATATATATATATATATATATATATATATATATATATATATAAAAATAGAAAACAGATGACTTACCAAAAGGACCGGCTCGTCGATAGAAACAAATAAAATAAAATCACACACAAACACACATACAAGCTTTCGCCACCACTGGCAGCTTCTTCAGGAAAAAGAGGAAAAAAGGGGAGGAAAAGGGAAGGATATGGGTTTTAAGGAAGTGGAAAAGGAGTCATTCCAATCCCAGGAGTGGAAGGACTTACCTTAGGGGAAAAAAAGGAAGGTGTGTGTGTGTTTTTGTTTACCTTCCTTTTTTTCCCCTAAGGTAAGTCCTTCCACTCCTAGTATTGGAATGACTCCTTTTCCACTTCCTTAAAACCCATATCCTTCCCTTTTCCTCCCCTTTTTTCCTCTTTTTCCTGAAGAAGCTGCCAGTGGTGGCGAAAGCTTGTATGTGTGTTTGTGTGTGATTTTATTTTATTTGTTTCTATCGACGAGCCGGTCCTTTTGGTAAGTCATCTGTTTTCTATTTTTATTTTTGTTTATCCCACCGGGAAAGTTTCCCTCTATAATTTATATATATAAGTGTCCTTTCGACTTCAAATCTTTGATATGGTCATTGGTACCCACCTGGCAATGTCGAACCCCAGTGTGTTTATGCCCCATTTAAGAGGAAACTTTCCTAGCCATCCCACCTCTCTCCGAGTGATTTTCCACCACTCGTGTAACCTACACAACATTCCAGCCTATCAAAATAACATTCCACTTGAAACATCTTTCAACAGGAATGAATAACTGCCAATTTATCCACCCAGTACATCCTACTATAATTCCGTATTACACTTATCCTGTGTCATCAGAGACCGGGGCATCTGTGAAAACCACCACTGAATGTAATAGATCTGCTGTAACTTCTGCACACCATTTTATTTGTGTATGACCTTACACTCTGTTGACTCACGACTTCTGGATCCCAGGACCAACTCTTATGAATAAAACAGAATCTCAATAATGGGGGATATACGTATAACAACTCACTGTAAAGAAGTTCACCGAGCTGCTGACAGGCACGAAAATAGATAATCACATTCACAAAACTTAAATTTTCGGCCATGACCTTTGTCAGAAAAAGAAACACACATTCATGCAATCACTGAGACAGCTATGAACAAACCACCATGTCCAGTCACTCCAATGGTACTGGTGATCATTTTTTTGTGCCTGTCAGTAGCTCATTGAGCCTCTTTACGTTGAGTTGTTATCTATCCTCCATTATTGACATTCCAGTTGGATTTTCCATTTTAAAAAAGGATGGAAGCCATTCTCTCACTACATCCTTCATTCCTACAATCTTCTTGCACCCAAACCAACAGCCTCCCATTCCAAGTGAATCTCCTCCATCACTGTCAATATGCACTATACCCACTCACAGCTCTGGTACATGTGTGTGTCATTCCCATTACACGCAGCTGCTGCCTCCTTTCTCCAACATTCCTGTCTCTCACAACCACCTCCACATAAGGTATTTGCCACCCTTCACCAATCCTTGTTTATGTGCCCCCTTTACCTGACAAAACCCCTTATTCCATACCATCTGCTAATTTACCTAAAATCACACAAATAACATAAAAAAAGATCACATGGTTCATTGCTGAGTACAAGAATAGCCCAGAATTGTCACTAAGTTTTCTTTTAAGTCTTCCAATGTGACTGTTGACCATATGGTTCTTTTTGGGTGGGTTGACAGGCAATGTTGTCTTAAAGTGTACGCCATACATAAACATCAAACTACTTATCTACACAGGAAGTGTACAGCACAAATCTCCAGCTACCGTAAGTAAAACTAGTGATGCAGTCAACCCATGACTGAGCCTAAGTCTATACCACACACTAATGCACATGCATAATCACTATCTTGGATCACAGATGTGCCGAGAGGTATCTCACACAGATAGTATCATACGATACCAGTGAGATTTCCAACTATTGGAGGCAACCTATAGCCTTGCGTTCCAATGTCCTTAAGGACAAATTAGATTTGTCAAACTTCTAGGAAACAGTGTTGAGTGGTCTGACACAGACCTTTCAGCCTTTGAAATCTTTCCATAAAGAAGACAGCATTGACATCAGTCTGACAGGTAAAAACAGGGGGTGTACAATACAACAAACATTTAAAAAATGAGCAGTACCTCCACTTTGGATCCACTCATGTATAGCTTATTGAGGTGTGCCACTCTGAGTTATGTATCTTTGTTTAACAAAGGAAGATTAGTGTTTAACATCACATTGACAGTGTGGTCTTTAGAGAAAGTCTTCATCTTATTACAACATACAAAGAAGATGTATTATTTCTACCCAATTTCAGAAGACATTAAAAAATAAGCACTTGATAATATATGATTGTATGAATTTTGAAAGCTAAGTTAAATGTATAGGAGAGTCATGTTTTTATATGCCTGTTACAAATTGCCACACATCTTTGTGTTGAGTTGCTTACTATCCTTATTATATGTATTACTCAATTCCTATCTGGACTAACAAGTCACTTTGTGATCACCTTTCAACGATGAAATGCATTATCCAGTGCAAGAGCTTGTAAAAAAAGTCTTGTGCCACCGTACCTTCTTGACTTACTTGACTTAATTCCTTTGGCCCCTATGTGGACATAGAGCATTCAGGAGAGTTCACCATTCATCTCTGTCCTTGGCCATTTGCCTTGGCCCTGTCTATAGGTCTTTCCAACTCACTCTGCTTCCCTTACCACTGTCCTCTTTATGTGCCTCTAGGTCTTCCTCTCTCTTCTTGTTCCGTGGGGATTCCATTACAGTGCTTTTTTTCTCAATAGCTCCATCTGGTTTCCTCAATGTGTGTTCCAACCACCCCACTTTCTCTCCCGTGTCTGGTCTCTATAGGTATTTGGTTTGTTATTTGCCAGAGCTAATCATTACTTATTTTTTCTCCCCACCAGATATTCATAATGTGTCGGAGACATCTATTTATGAAGGTTTTGTAACTGAGATGTTATCTTTTTATCCACTCTCCAGCTTTCACTGGCGTACAGAACAGCTTTCACATTTGTATTTAAAATATGTATTTTTGTTTTGAACATATTTCTGTTTTTCCAAATTGGACACAATTGTGTAAAGGCGGCATTTGCCTTTATAATGGGGTTCTTCACATCATGTCCAGCTCCATCATCTTCTGTCACTACACTACCCAGGTACAAGAATGGACTCAGTTTCCACATGCTGCTCCCCTATTAACACCTCCACGTTCACCAAGTTCACTCTCATTTCCTTTGTTTTTCCTATATTTATAATATAGGGAACCATACCATCTACATCTACATAAATACTCCGGTAACCACATTTAAACGCAAAGCAGAGGGTTCATCAGACTGTTTTTATTTTTATTTATTTATTTTTTTGTGGTTTTAGGGCGCACAACTTCTATGGTCATTAGCGCCCAGCCAAGAACATAGATTCACTATGATCTCATTAAAAAAATGTTGACTGTCAGAACATCAACAACAGGCTAAAAACCAAAGATAAAAGACAATGAAAAGGGTTAAATATCCTTTGATAAGTTGGCCAAGTTGATAAAACACAAAACTCGAGCAGCTGCTCGTGTGTCATCAGCTAAAATTTCCTCCAGAGTAGACGGAAAGTGAAGGGCTACACGGAGATGATTAAAATTGCCAAAAGACAATAAAACGTGTCGCACCGTCAGCAATTCACCGCAGGAGCACAGCGGTGCAGGATCGGCGGTTAGCAAATGACGGTGGCTGAAACGGCAGTGACCGATCCGCAACTGGGCCAGGATGACCTCCTCCCGCCGAGAGGAGCGTGAGGAGGTCCCTCAAGCGGTCAGGATCGGTTTGACAGTTCGCAATTTATTGTTTTACAGTGAAAGCCACGCACTGTGCCATGACGACACGATACTCCGTCGAAGAGCCCGTTGAACATCATCCGGTGGGACGCAAAAGGTAGCCATGCGAGGCAAAAGAGCTGCTGCCTTGGCTGCTATGTCGGCGGCCTCATTCCCAGGCACACCCACATGGCCAGGGACCCACAGGAAGGAAACATGACAGCTGTCATCTGCTAGCAACTGGAGGGAGCGTTGGATCAGATACACGAGAGGATGGTTCGAGAAAGGGTCTTTAAGACTCTGCAGGGCACTGAGGGAGTCCAAACATATGGCATAGAAAGGTTGGCGGTGGCGGCAGGTATACAAAACGGCCTGGTGGAGGGCAAAAAGCTCAGCCGTGAAATTCGAGCACCGGTCAGGGAGCTTGTATTGGAAACGGTTGTCCCCGACGACGAAGGCAGATCCAACACCGGCAGTGCTCTTGGAACCATCAGTGTAAATAAATATGGCATTATTGAACCGCGAACGGAGTTCGACAAGCCTCGAGTGGTATACCCAATTCAGAGTGCTCTCCTTGGGGAGCGAACTAAGTTCGAGGTGAGTGTGAACCCGGGCCTGATGCCACGGTGGCAATGGGCTTTCGCTCAACCGAAAGGTGGAAGGAAGTGTAAAATCGAGCCGCTGTAGCAGGCGGCGAAACCGAACTTGCAGACAATCGTAGACAACTGATATTGGCGATCGAGTGAGTCGTCAAAAAATAATCGGTAAGATGGATGGTTGGGCATCGACCGCAGGCGGCATGCATACCGACACAAGAGTATGTCACGCCGAGTGGTCAAGGGTAATACAGCAGCCTCGGCATACAGACTTTCAACAGGGCTGGTATAAAATGCACCGGTTGCCAGACGTAATCCCCGATGGTGGATAGAGTTGAGACGGCGGAGAATCGACGGCCGTGCAGAAGAGTATACAAGGCTTCCGTAGTCGAGCTTCGACTGAACAATGGCCTGATAAAGGTGAAGCAGGACGATACGATCCGCTCCCCATGACGTGCCACTGAGGACACGAAGAACGTTTAGGGATCGGGCACAACGGGCAGCCAGGTAGGACACGTGTGTGGACCAGCAAAGTTTACGATCCAACACGAGTCCCAAGAATTTCGTAGTCTCCACGAAAGGGAGAGCAACAGGGCCGAGACGTAGAGAAGATGGAAGAAATTCCTTGTATCTCCAGAAGTTGATACACAGAGTTTTCTCAGTGGAGAAATGGAAGCCGTTTGCGATGCTCCAGGAATATAGACGGTCAAGACAGCGTTGAAGAGAACGCTTCAAGAGACACGTCCGCTGGGCGCTGCAATAAATTGCGAAATCGTCAACAAAAAGAGATCCAGAGACGTCGGCTGAAAGGCAATCTACGATCGGATTGATTGCAATGGCGAAGAGCGCCACACTCAAGATGGAGCCCTGTGGTACCCCATTCTCCTGGCAAAAGGTATCTGACAAAACGGAGCCCACCCGTACCCGGAACTTGCGATCCGCCAAAAATGCTTGAATGAAAAAAGGAAGGCGGCCCCGAAGGCCCCATGTGTGCAATGTGCGGAGAACGCCCGCTCTCCAACAGGTATCGTATGCCTTCTCCAAGTCGAAGAACACTGCTACTGTTTGACACTTCTTTAGAAAGTTATTCATAATGAGGGTCGACAACGTAACAAGGTGATCAGCAGCGGAGCGGTGTCGATGAAAACCGCATTGGACATTTGTTAGGAGGCGGCGAGATTCGAGGAGCCAGACCAACCGAGCGTTAACCATGCATTCCATCACCTTACTGACGCAGCTCGCCAGAGAAATGGAGCGATAACTGGAAGGAAGATGTTTGTCCTTCCCTGGTTTGGGGATGGGGACAACAATGGCTTCACTCCAACTTGTGGGAACATGACCTTCAGTCCATATGTGATTGTAGGTACTAAGAAGAAAAAACTTGCCTGTAGGAGAGAGGTTCTTCAGCATCTCAATATGGATTGAATCGGGCCCGGGAGCAGAAGATCGGAACAGGGCGAGAGCACGGTCTAGCTCCTGCATGGTGAAGGCGACGTTATAATTTTCACGATTTAAAGAGTGGAAAGAAGGCGGCTGTGCCTCCTCTAACTGTTTGCGAGGGAGAAAGGCAGGGTGGTAATGGGCAGAGCTCGAAACCTCCGCAAAGAAACGGCCCAATGTGTTTGAAACATTAGCGGGGGTCCACGAGGACTGCGTTCTCCACGGTCAGGCCAGGAATCGGGGAGTGGACCTTGATGCCGGATAAACGGCGTAGGCCACCCCAAACAACCGTGGAGGGAGTAAAACGGTTAAAAGAACTAGTAAACGCAGTCCAGCAAGCTTTCTTGCTGTCGTTTATGATATGACGGCACTGCGCTCTCATATGTTTATAATTGATGCAATTCTCCAAAGTTGGGTAGCGGCGGAAGGTGCGTAAAGCACGGCGCCGGGCTCTAAGCGCGTCACGGCAGGCTGCAGTCCACCAAGGGATCTGGACACGACGTGGAGAAGAGGAGGTACGAGGTATGGAACGTTCGACAGCGGTGAGAATAACCTCTGTGAGGTAGTCGACCTGACTGTCACAGTTGGGAAAATTCTGATCATGAAAAACAGCCATGGAAGAATAAAGCCCCCAGTCGGCTTTAGAAATGTTCCAACTGGTGGGACGAGGAGATGGGGAATGATGCAGGAAGTGGATGACACAAGGGAAATGGTCACTTGAGTACGTGTCAGAAAGTGCATACCACTCAAACCGACCGGCAAGCTGAGGAGTGCATATTGCAAGGTCTATATGGGAATAGGTGTGTGTTGTGTCTGAAAGGAAGGTCGGTGAACCGGTGTTGAGGCAGACAAGATCGAGGTGTTGGAGAAGGTCCACCAAAAGGGAGCCTCTCGGACAAGGTGCCGGAGAGCCCCATAGGGGGTGGTGGGCATTAAAGTCGCCTACCAACACGAAAGGTGAAGGGAGCTGTCCAACAAGGTGTAGCACATCTGCCCTGGTAAGGGCAGATGACGATGGCGAATAGATATTACAGAGGGAGAAGGTAAATGTGGATAAAGTGATGCGGACGGCAACTGCATGTAGGTGAGTATGCAAGGAAATGGGATGGAAATAGACGTCGTCTCGAAGGAGCATCAGAACCCCTCCATGGGCTGGGATACCTTCCACAGGTGGCAGGTCGAACCGCACAGAGGTGTAGTGTGGAAAGTCTGCACGATCACTTGGACGCAACTTAGTTTCTTGAAGACAGACGATAAGCGGGCAGTGCAACCGAAGGAGTAGTTTTAACTCCTCCCGATTGGAACGAATGCCGCGAATATTCCATTGAAGGAGCGCCATGATAAAAATGAAATAAGAAATAAGGATAAAAACCAACTAGCAAGCGGGGTCACCTCGACGGCCGCTGAGGACCGGGTTTTGAGGGAGCACTGCTATCGCCATCTAGTGGCAAAGGGTCATGGTCCATTGGTTCGATCAACGCGTCTGCCACCTCCCGGAGTTGATCAGGAGGGGCAGTTTCCATCGCCGGTAGACGGCCGGGTGCCCGGCAAACGGAGCGTCCTGGTGAAACAGAAGACGGCCGAGGCTGGCAACTGTTGGATGGCGTGAGCGACGAGTCACGCCAGAGTCTTGAGAAAATCTTCACGGACGGGTTCCCTTTTTGAACTCCGGGCAGCAGATTTGGGTGCCCGGGATGTGTGTGAACTGGTCGACGAATTCACTGTAGAACGGGTAGAAGGCATCGGAGAGGTGGAACGAGCAATTTTCGGGCTAGCCGACCTGACAACAGTGTCACTGAACATTAAATCGCAATTCTGAATGCCTATCTCCTTAGTTGGTCGAGGGGAGGCGAGGACCTGGCTGAAAGTACCTGATGGGAGTACTGCGGGCTTCCTACTAGCTAATAACTTCCGAGCGGCATAGGTCGAGACCTTCTCCTTTACGCGAATCTCTTGGATGACCCGCTCTTCTTTATAAACGGGGCAGTCCCGTGAAGAAGCAGCATGGTCACCCATGCAATTAATGCAGCGAGGGGATGGAGGTAGACATTCACCCTCATGAGCGTCCCTGCCACAGGTGGCGCACTTGGCTGCATTTGGACAAGATTTACTGGTATGATTGTACCTTTGGCAATGGAAGCAGCGTGTAGGATTTGGTATGTACGGGCGGACGGAAATGACCTCGTAGCCCGCTTTCACTTTCGATGGTAGGTCAACCTTGTCAAAAGTCAATAAGACAGTACGGGTTGGCACGAGGTCATTGTTAATCTTTTTCATCACGCGATGAACATCCGTGACTCCCTGATCGGACATATAGTTCAATATCTCCTCGTCCGATAACCCATCCAGTGATCTAGAAAACACTACCCCCCGCGAAGAGTTGAGGGTGCAGTGAGCCTCCACTTTCACAGGGAAAGTATGTACAAGGGTAGCTCGAAGTAACTTCTGCGCCTGGAATGCATTTTCTATTTCGAGCAACAAGGTCCCGTTGCGCTGCCTAGAGCAGGTCTTCAAGGGACCAGCGATCGCATCGACACCCTTCTGAATAATGAACGGATTTACTACAGAAAAATCCTTATCGTCGGTACGTGATACCACCAGGAACCTAGGAAAGAGGGAAGCGGCCTGGGACGGAAGAAAGGTCGCTTCGGCTCGGGGCCCCGTGCGCGCCACACACGTACCCACAAAAGAGCTGTGGGCCCCCTGGGGGGAGACTGTTTTTATGATATTTCTTTAACGTTTCACTCTCCAATAGTTTGGGGGTGAAAAGGTACATCTGAATCTTCCTGTTTTCAATCCAATCTCTCTTACTGTATTAAGATAAGTAGGTGGGTGCCAACAAAATATGTTCACATATGGAAGAGAAGGTTGGTGAAAGAAATTTCACAAATAAATCTTGCCACAACAAATAATGCCTTTCTGTTAAAGATTTCCACCCTTCCTCATGCATCAATTCTGTGACACTCTCTCCCCTACATCATCCATCAGTCCCACTTGATGGGCACCCCAAAATGTGCAGCAATATTCCAAGTGTAGGAAATTTCTTTAGTAGCACTGTTGCATCTTCTAAGTGTTCTGCAATGAAACCTAGCTTTCTGTTTGCCTTCCCTACAATGTTTCTAGTGTTCTTTCTAATTTAAGATGTCTGTAATTGTTATGTATGTATTATATGGGTGGAATGACATATGACATGCAGCTTTGCGTGGAGAGGCAGGTAAGGGGACATAATTTCATGTGCAGCCCCCCCCCCCCCCCCCCACACACACACACACGCGCGCAAGGAGAGGTGTAGGATAGAGGGGGAATAGGAACTGTTGAATGTGGAAAAAAGGAAGTTCTCATAGGTCTGGATAATTTCAGGATCGTAGAATGTACTGCAAGGATGATTCCATCTATGCAGTTCAGAAAAGATGTTGGTGGGTGGGAGGATCCAGATGGCCAGGGTTGTAAAGCAGTCATTGAAATAAAATATATGCTCCACTGCCACTGCTTGGTGTGCCTTGGGGGAGGGGGGGGTGGTCCTACCTTGATTTTGGCCACAGTTTGGTGGTGGCCATTCACCCTAATGGACAGCTGGTTAATGGTCATGCCAATATAGAATGCTGCACATTGATTGCATCACAGTTGGTAAATTAAATGGCAGCTTTCACATGTGGCCCAGCCTGTGATTGGGTAGATAAGCCTGTGATGGGACTTTAATAATAAGTGCTGGGTGGCTATATTAGATAGGTGGGTCTTCCACAGGGATATGATCCCTGTGGCAGTGGGCTGGGGTTCGGGCTGGCATAGGTATGGACTAGGCTGTTATGGAGTTTGGGAGGGTGATGGAAACACCACTTTAGGAGAGGTGGGAAATATCTTGGGTAGGATGTGTCTCATTTCTGGGCATGATGACAGAAAATCAAAACCTTGGCAAAAAATGCAGTTTAGATGTTCAAGTCCAAGGTAGTACTGGGTGAAAAAGGGAGTGTTCTTTTGTAGGTGGTTACAAGTGTTAGGAGGAGGATTTTTGGTGTGTGGGGATATGACATGGGAAATTGTTTGTGGTATAGATCTGTGAGGCAGTTTCTGTCTGTGAAGGCCTTTGTCAAACCAACATATTGAGAAAGGCAGTTCTTTATACTGCCATGGGTGGCCAGGCTGTAAGGAAGGGATTTTATGATGGGAACGGGATGGTACCTGTCAGTGTTGGTGGTTGATACATTTAATATGGATGAAAGTGTGGATGGAGCCATCAGTGAGATTGAGGTTAACATCCAGGAATGTAGTACCTGATGAAGTTTATGGGGAGGAATAGTTTAGGTTTTAAAGGTAAGAAGATAAGGTGTCCAAATCATGAAAATAAACCTGAATCAGACCAGAGGTTTGGGTTTTGGGGATGCTAGGAAGGACTCCTCCATACAGCCCACATATTGGTTGGCATAGGAGGGTCCCATGTGGGTGCCCAAAGAAAAAGTAGTTGTTTGTTAGGATAAAGCTGTTGAGGGTTATAAGGAATGAGGTATCAAGCTTGAATTCAGAATAACGTTGGGAGAGGTAATGTTCATGAATGGCAAGATGCTGGGCATGTTGATGTATAGGTAGGTGGCATCCATTGTGGCAAGAAAAAATCCTTGAGGTAAAGGGGTGGATAGTCAGTGAATGAAATGGTTGGTATCCTTGATATGTAAGGATAGATTTTGGACAATTTGCTGAAGGTGTTGATGAGCAAGGTTCAATAGTCCTTTGATAGGAACACAGTAACCAGGCACAATTGACCATCCAGAATTATTTAGTTCATGAATTTTGGGGAGCATGTAGTACGTGGCTGTGTGATATGCTATAGGGGTGAGGAGGGAGATAGAGTGAGGAGAAAGCTTCTGGGTGGGGCTGTACGAGTTCAACAGGGTTTGGAGATCTTGTTGGACTTTTGGGATGGAGTCATTCTGGGACAAATTGTAGGTGGGAGAGTCAGAAAGTTGCCAGGTACTCACTGCGATTCATAACTACAATGGTGGAACCTTTATCTTCACGGAAAATGATTATGTCAAGATTTGTTTTTAGGTTGTGTATGGTTCTCCTTTCTTTTGCCAAAAGATTCGATTTCTTAGTAAGGGAGTTGGGAAAAGATGTTGAGGCCATGTTGGAGGTGAGAAATTCTTGGAGGGTAACCAGGCACTGGTTAGGCGGGAGTGCAGGGGGATTGCAGTTGGATGGTGGTATGAACTGGAAAAGGCAGGTTTCAATGTTGGGATTAGGTTGGCTATGGTGAGAGGGTTTGGTGGGAAAGTAAGTTTTTCATTGTAGGGATTGGGAAAAGGATAGTAGCTGTTTGACGAGTTGAATTGACGTATATGGCTGAAGGTAAGAGCTTTGGACAGAAAGAAACGTTCTGTGGGGTTGAGATTTTTGGCTGACAGTTTAACCAGTGTTCTGGGTTTGTTGCAGGACTCAATATTGTTGAGTGTTGGCAGCGAATTTGGAGTGATAAGGTCAGCTAAGCAAGGTCTGGGAGCCGAGAGGAACACTGTGGTTAGGATAAGGATTGAATATTTACATTCCAAGGTGACAATACAATGTCAACAGATTGGACAATTTGTGAAGGTTGTGTTTGGAGTGCTCCTCCAGTTGGTGGGGAGCAAAGGATTTGATCTGAGAGATCAGATGTATGTAGTTTGGTTTACACAGTAACAGTATCTTGCAGAGTGAGAAAAGGTAGTCAAGGGATTTATGAGCCAAGGAGAGATGGTTTTGTAGGGCTAGATTTATGAGGGTCAAGGATTGATGGAATCTGAAAACTTGCAGGTCAATGTGAAAGTAGGGGTGGGATCCAGAGAATGGAATTTTTATGGTTAGACTGTTGGGAGTAATTCCATGATTTAGGCAGCATTTTAGGATGTGTGATTGGGTTTTGGCCAGGGAAAGAGATACTTATTAAACACAGCTATGTAAATGTATATATAAATATTACACTTCTGAAATACCTACTTAAGCATGTTGGGTTTTATTGAAAGAATTAAATATATCATCAAATTCAAACATAACCTCAACATGTTTGTCATAAATGCTACAGAACAGGGTGCTATAGCATATAGACGTAAATCAATAATGACTGGCTGACAGAGAACATCAGTTGGAAATTATAAATACAATAATAGAAAAGTAATAAATAATACTGCAGCAAAGGAAAGGTGGTTGCATTCACAACTCATCCAAATACCTATGTGTGCATACCAGGCTAGCAGGTAACATTAGCAAGCTGAGAGCATAAGTGAAATTGCATCTCTGACCAACAATGGTTTGTTTTCTATTTTAGTAAGAGACTATATGTGTAAACTGTGTGAATGACTCAAAAATGATACAACCCTGAGGAGAAGATGGAGGTTTTTAACAATAATAGAACTTTCAGTTTGGTGGTTATAATATGAAATATTTATTTTAGAAGTATGTGCACATGTTGACATTTCATTTTATATATTTTAATTGTTAAAAAAAGGTAATGAAAATAGAAAATTTTGTGTTGTACGTGATTCACCTAGATTCAAAACTGCATTGAGGATGTTCATTGAATGAACAAAATTGATTTGCTATATTTTTAGTAACCACTTCATACCATATATCACCAGGCTGAAATTGATATTATTATTATTATTATTGTTGTTGTTGTTGTTGTTGTTGTTGTTGTTATTACTGACAATAATGTGGTGGTTTCTGCACACAACAGTCTTCAAAAATGAAAGTTTATTACTTTGCTGTATGTAACAATCCAATGATTACTTAAACTGCTGATAAGACAGTTCAATTAAAGCCTTTTCAGAAGCTTGATTATTGAGGACAAAGCTAACAGTAACAATAAATGTTCTTGATCAAAACCCTCATGCAACACAGTTGCATGAGGGTTGAACTGAATTCCATTTTAAAACATCAAAAAAGAAGGGATCTGCAATGTGGTGGAAATGAGAAAAAGTGTAACAGCACAAAGATTACAAACCTAAAACGCAATTGTCCAAGAATGGCAACTCTTTGGAACTCCCAGATTTGAAGTGCATGCCCAAATGGGGTTCAACACTACAATACAATGGTTTGTTTTGCAGAAAATTAATTGACCAATTAAGCTACCTTATACAAACACAGTTCACAGCTAAGAGGAAACATTACAAGTTAGAGCTGGGCAGCTCAATGTCAAGAACATTGCTCAAGAAGGGCAAGTTCCTAACTGGATTCCACACCAGTACTTAGTTTTATTTGCCGTTAAGTTTCAAAAAAAGTCAACTCAGCTGCAAAGTGGAGAACTGAATTATTCTGAATTATAATATTTAATATTAAAACCTGTACAAAACAGTATAAAGATCTTTGAGGATAAGAAAGGACGAGAAGCAAAATCATCAGGAAGAGAAAAGGTTGATGTAAGGAATATGAAAACAAATATGGTTAATAACTTAAATGAAAAGTATTTACTACATGCAATTAACAGAAAAGTATCATTATACGTATTATTGAACATATAAGTGTGATTTTAAAGGATAAATTGCTTATAATTAACCATTTTTTGTTTACTATAAAAAATCTTAAACTTACTTTATTCATTTCCTGCTCCAGGGCTTTGTCATCATTTTTGTGAAACATTGCCAGCTGATAAACAGTATTCCATGTACTCCGAACAGAGTCAAGCAACATTTGTTTTAAGTCAGCTCCCATGCGACTCACTGTCTCCTTCAGCTCTAAAGAAAATAAACACACATATATAAGATACAATATACACAGACGCAAACATAAATGAAAACACACACACACACACACACACACACACACACACACACACACACACACACACACACACCTTATTGAAGTCTATGTGACAAAGTAAGAAAATCACACTTTTAATGTGTCACTATTCTTTAAACAAAAATTATCCATAATTCACGGTGTGTCAATGTGTCCCCTTTACCTTCCCTCCTCTCCTAATTGATAAAATAATTACTCATTTCCAAAAGCTAGTGGAAACATTTAGTTTGATTGCCATTTGTGTCTTTTGTTTTCTCCCCCTTCCACACCCCCTCGTGTGTTTGTTACTACCAGCGGTAGCAAACTAAGGTAAGTACTGGCCAGCCTCTCTCTCTCTCTCTCTCTCTCTCTCTCTCTCTCTCTCTCTTTTGAAGAATCTTTGCAACAAAGGTCAACTATGAAATTACTTCTGTAATGAAAGTGGTTATTTCTTCTTGTTCTCAGTGTGCTGAATCAAAATGTAACACAAAACATTTACCATTTCCACATCTGTATTTACATGTAAACTGTGACATTCAGATACTAGACAGATGGTTCATCACAGCAATTTTATCACCTTTAAATCTTTACTGTACAAACAAACAAAAGTATCCACTTCATTTGTTAAAATTTTTCTATTCATTCAAACATGACTGTTCTCAGGCAGTACAGAACCAATCTTCTGGTGTATATGTAAATTATGGGCCTTGAGATTGCCTCACACTGAAATCTTGAGGTAGAAATGGCCACTGCAAAATATACCAGAAGATGGGCTTACAACTGCTCTAAAATAGTAGTGTTTGAAGTATAATAAATGTTAACAACAGAAGGGGATGCTTTATTTCTGTACAATGCTCAGGTGTGGATCTTCTATCAAAGAAATCTTATGCTTTCTTTTACATTTCCACTCTTTCAGAGTGCACAAGAAAAACAGTCACCTATATATTGTGATGCAAGCCCAATTTTTCTTATTGTATTTTAATGTTAATTTCTTTCTATGTAGGTGGGTACTAACAAAGTGTTTTACATTTGGAGGAAAAAATTGATGGCAACCGGTGTGAAAAGATCCTGCCACAATGAAACATATATACCTCTGTTTTAATGATAAACTAACTCTCATATCTTATGCCTGGCTAGCTTTCCCTTATTTTTGTAATAACACAAAACAATTCTTAACATTTAGAAAATGAAATTTTTATATTTCATATACTATTTAAAGTTTACGTTACACACCAGAGGCGGAAGCAAGAAACTGGAATTTGGTTGCAATAAATTACACATCTGTTTCAAAATTGTAAACAATATTGTATTCAAAATAATATCCATTGCTATTTGTACATTTCTCCCACTTCTCCAGCAGGCTATGAACACCATACCAAAAACAATTCTTTTGAAGTGAACCATTCAGCAAGCCATTTTCATACAAATAGAATCATTGTTCAGTTGACCTGTCTGCTGTGAATGACACAGTGAACCACAAATAACTCCTGAAACAGTTTTATGAAATCACTAAAGACTCCCTTCTAACCACCTTAGTAACTCAAGAGTTTTCATAAAATTTCAAGGATAGCACAGTAGATGGAGACTACGAAGAAATGGGCTATCCCAGGCCAGTGTTCTAGCCCCTATACTCTTTAATATATGTAAGAACGATCAACCACTTCCATCATTCACCAGAAGTTTTCTATATGCGGATGATCTTGCATTGGCCACCCACGGAAAGGATTTCCATGATGTAGAAAATAATCTGTCTTGAGCACTGGAAGAACTAGGGCAGTGGTACAAGTCTGTGCTTTCCATCCAAAAAGCAGACAGGCCAACCAACGAATAAATATTTCATGGAATGGCTCCCAACTTCACCCCAAAGTATCTTGGGGTGACCTTAGATTGGAGCTTAACCTTTAAAATGCTTTGGCATAACACCAAGATGAAAGTATCTGCAAGAAATAATATATGAAAACTAAAGGGATCTAACTGGGGAGCACAGTCAGCCATTATTCGGACTTCATCTTTGGTGTTGTGCTATTTCAGCGGGCCTGTCTGGCATAATTCCTGTCACACTAGGTTAGTGGACACTGCTTTGAATGAGACGAGTTGCACAATTGCTGGCTGCCCGAGACCAACCAAAGTGCAGCAGCTGTATCAGCTAGAGGTATAGCCCTGCCTGACATCAGGCATGAAGCTGCTTCATAATTGTAATGCCTTGGACATAGGCTAAAACAATATAATTCATGATTGTTACTCTGTTGACATATAAATGTATTTATAATAGTTTATGCATGTTTTGTACGTTAAAATTAATTCTTTGAACTTTGCCCACTTCTGGGTGAAAACAATTTTAATTACTAATTTATCTTTAATGTTAATGCCTATTGTTCTCTATTGCTGGTAAGCTTTCTTGACATAAACTTTTAATCCATGCCTCTGACACAAATAAAAAAAAAAGTGATAGTGTATCCCAGTGATGCAAATAGAAAATATTTGGAAGCAAAGAAGTTCTCTGTGTATTTGTTTACCTTATTCCCCCCCCCCCCCCCCCCCCCAAGGCAAGTCATTCAACTCCTGGGATTGGAATGACGCCTTTTCCACTTCCTTAAAACCCATATCCTTCCCTTTTTCCTCTTCTTCCTTCCTCTTTTCCTGAAGAAGCGACCAACGGTTCCGAAAGCTTGAATGTTTGTGTGTTTTTATTTGTGTTTTTTTGTGTCTATCGGCGAACCTGTGCTTTGGTTAAGTCAAACAATCTATAGGTAGAGGTCCTGATACTCAGTGCCTCTAATAACAGTTATTTCCAAAACTGAGGTCAATCAGACTACTGCTCTATCAAAGTTATGCTCAGAAGAGATGAAGTAGCACATTTCAACTTTATCTCATTAGTTAAATGAGAAGACAGTTTGTTCATATTTGAACAATAACTGGGGTTTATTGTACACTTTGTACATCACCAATAAACTCATCTATCTGGTTTACACTCTTACATCTTGATATAATTATACACATTCCTGAGAACATGTTAACTGTTCAGGTCAACTCTAGTAACTAATTACAAAACAAAACACCATCAATATCTCCACTTTAACATCTCTCTACTCCGAGTATCCACAGAGTTCACTCTAGTGCACAGTGTCCTTTAAATATGTTTTCCATGAGAAGTAGGAGGTCCCTGTCTGGGCATTCACCTGTGAAATAAATAGCCCAGGACAGTAGTCCAAGCAAAAAACTTCCATAAATACCCAAAACTAGCCCATTCAGTCATCTTGTCTAGCAAGGGAAAGCACATAGTGCTTGAGACACTACAATATTCCAGACTTTTGTTGAGGACTTCTCAATTCAAATTGATCATTTGCTGTTGGTAGTGATCAGTGGTAATTTTTCAAAAGGTTTTAGCAGCTCATAATAGATGACAACCTTCTGTGCCCACCAAACACAAAGCATTGTCTTCTTTCCAAAGCGATTTGGTCTTGCAGTGGATGTCGATGGTTGCCTGGATTCACCAATGATTTACAAGGCTTAGGGTTGTCATGGTGTAGACTATATAAATCCCCAAATCTCGCGGGACTAAGATGAACACGGAGAAAAAAACTATTTTAAAAGAATCCGAGGGGCAATCTGAGACCTCAGATACTCAGACATTGAGATCAGGACCGATGGAGTGCACTCCTACTTCTCAGTCAGGGTCTAGACCTGAACAAGAAGTGGGAACTGTAACAGAGAAGTTGGACCAGATTAGGATTAAGGCCTTGTCTGGGGCTCAAAGGAGGAAACTTCTCAAGGAATAGAAGCAAAAGGAAGGAAAAGAATGGCTTCCTAAACATAAGTGGAGAGAATCAAAAGGGCTTGAGCCCAAGACCCCCAAAAAGAAACTGCCTCAGGTCGAAGGGGATACACACAGACCCCCTCGATGTCAAAGAACAGGTGGGAAGAGGGTTAGGGAGGAATCTAAGACTCCCTCCTCTCTGGACAAGTGTGATCCTAAAAGGCTGAGGCAGGAAATAGGGAAACAGACCTATAGTACTGCAGTCTCGGTCTTTAGAATGGTGGTTGTCCATGAAGGATACCCACTGGTAAGCATCACCTCGCAGCAGGAGGTGCAGATGGCCCTCTTTGAAGAGATTTGGGGGGGGGGGGCGCTGGTTCAGGACCCAAATTCTGGAGGGTCTATCTAGATCGCGGTGCCCTCATTTTTGTCTCAGCAGAATGGCTTAAGTACAAGGTGCCCATGATATCCCCGAGGGAGGATGCGAAGCTGCTGGTCAAGACAGCAGCCGAACTCCTGAAGACCGCAAAGGTATCAATATGGGTACCAAAGATCCTTAAGGATGTCACTCCAAAGACTCTGTTTGAGAAAATAAGGGTCCAGAATCCGAAAGTCTCGACAGAGGATTGGAGGGTAATTAACCAAAAGGTCGTTCTGGAAGGACGAACCCTGGTGGTGGAGGTCGGAGAGAAGTCCCTGAAGGCATTGCGAGAGCAAGGCATGAAACTGTTTTTAGGATTCTCGCAGGTCGCCATCAGGGTAATCAAAGACCTTAAAGGCAATAATGGTAGTAAGATGGGGACTGGAAGTGCTGCAGATAAACCTGCAGCACAGTAAAGGGGCCACTGCTGCCCTGAGCCATCGCCTGGGGAGACACGAGGTGGACGTGGCCCCAATACAAGAACCCCATTTATACAAAGGGGGTGTATCAGGCCTCGGTGGCACTGGAGGTAAGCTGATTTATGCCAGAAATGGAATACCTTTCATACCAATGATGGAGTTTTGTTCCAGGGACCTGGTGACCATCAGGATGCAGCAATGTGAGGAAGGTATCACGAGGGAAATTGTTTTGGCCTCAGCATACCTTCCTTACGAAGACAGCTCTCCTCCTCCTTTGGAAGTGAGGAGACTGACGGAAGCCTGCCATCGGCAAGGTGACGAACTGGTGGTGGGATGTGATGCCAATGCCCACAATCTATCGTGGGGCAGCAAGGACACCAACAGTAGAGGTGAGCACCTTCTTGAATTTCTCCTATCTAACAACTTGGAGATCCTGAATAGGGGTGATGAACCCATATTCAGGAATAGTAGAAGGGAAGAAGTAATAGAGATAACTTTTGGTTCCATGATGCTGGGAAGTTACGTCAAACAGTGGCATGTGGTCCTGGAGCCATCCTCATCAGATCACCTGTATATTAAATTCAAGGTTGAAATGGGAACCAGACAGACCATGGCCTATAGGAACCCCAGGAAAACGGACTGGGAGACATATAGGAAAGACCTTGACTTCGGCCTATTGGAAATTAAAACTTCGATAAGGAATCCAGCAGAGTTTGAGGAAGTAGCAGAGGCTGTAACCTCTGCTATAGTGACCTCATACCAGGACAACTGCTCAATCGCCAAGAAGTGCACAAATAGCAGTGTGCCTTGGTGGAAAAATAACCTGGAAATGCAAAGGAAACAGGTACGAAGACTGTTTATCCTTGCAAGGCGCAAGGGACAATGGGCAAAGTATCGTGAGGCCCTTGTCAATTACAACCTTGCCATCAGACGGGCAAAGGAGGCATCCTGGAAGGTATTCTGTGAGGAAGTGGAGAGTACGGCTGCTCAAGTGAGACTTCATAAAATCCTCACTAGGGTACCAACTAATCCAGGAGGAACATTGAGGAAGGAGGATGGGGAGTATACAAAGACAGCACATGAAACGCTGGAATTGCTCCTCAAGACTCACTTTCCTCAATGTACTCTGGGGGATAACTCAGACCAGAATGCAATTCCTGAGAGACAAAGGTTCTCAGGTATTCGCAAAGAGGACTGGGATTTGGCCAAGGAGTGTGTCGATCTCAGTAAGGTCCGATGGGCAGTGGGAACATTTCAACCGTTCAAGTCACCTGGCGCTGATGGAATCTTCCCACCTCTCCTGCAACAAGCGGGAGAAAATCTTATTAGATTCCTATGCAGGTTATTCAGGGTTAGCCTAGCAGCAGGAATCATTCCCAATGCCTGGAGGGCAGTGAAGGTTGTCTTCATTCCTAAACCAGGGAGAATTGATCATGCCAAGGATATGAGACCAATCAGCCTGTCCTCCTTCATTCATAAGGCATTGGAAAAGCTGGTTAATGTGCATGTTGGAGAAAGGAGGTTAAGTAGGGTTCCTCTACATTCAAACCAACATGCATATCAACCAGATAAATCATGTGAGACAGCTCTCCACCAACTTATTGGGAAGGTGGAGAAAGCACTACACTTTCAAGAAATAGCCCTCTGTATCTTCCTGGACATCGAGGGGGCTTTCAGCAACACGACCTTCGATTCCATGGTTAGGGCAGCAGAGGTGCATGACCTAGGGACCACTATATGTAGGTGGACTAGGGCCATGCTCAGTGGAAGAAAGGTAGAAGCTACCATGATGAATGAAAAAATGGTAATCAACACCACTAGAGGTTGCCTGCAAGGAGGAGTTCTTTCCCCTTTATTGTAGAATCTAGTGGTGAATGATTTCATTGGAGAATTAAACTCTAGGCAGTACTTTTTCCAAGGATACACAGATGATGTTGTCATAGTAATACTTGGCAAATTTGCTGACACAGTGAAGAATATGGCACAAGGTGCTTTGGACATTGTGCAAGAATGGTGCAGAAAACAGGATCTGGGGGTTAGTCCTAAGAAGACTGTTGTCGTACCATTCACAAAGAA